>OY720430.1:27921933-29133361 GCA_963082735.1 Pocota personata
GAACCACAAAAGAAACTTTGTACAATACCCTTATCATTCCAGTCCTGCTGTATGGCGCAGAAACGTGGATACTGTCAAAAAAGGATCTAAATGTTCTAGGTTAGTTGGAGCGAAAAATTCTCTGTTTAATCTTCAGTCCTGTTGTCTGGTATGATCCCGGAGAATCTTTGAATCCGCTCCAGAGGAACAACGCAGTAATGGAAGACCTTACCTAAGATGGCGTTCGCAATTGGAAGGGGATCTCAACGGCATACAAAACTGGTGGCAGCTAGCAAAGGATCGAGCTGGTTGTAGAGGTATGTTGATTGAGGCCCAGTTCACCCCGGACTGTAAGCGCCATATAAAGTACAATAAGTGAGTCACAATCGTTAAAATTCCCTTTCAACTGATGTTGTTAGTCAAAATGAGGTACAAGGTAATATTAAACACACTTTAGAATTCCAATTTGCGACAATAAAGCTCGATTTATTCAACTCAGGTTAAATTATCGGTTACCTAACCTTCGATTAGTCTTAATTAGAAATTGTAATACAACCTCAACCGGAAAGTATTCCCTGAGAATTTGTAATCATCTATTAAGTAACCGACGATAATTAATAATTATACCCTATCTACAGGTATACACTAATTTTAATGCAAATTTCGTAACAAAGAGATATAATAATGGTTCACCCTGTAAAGTATACACATGCAGCGAAATTATCTGGCCCATGTCCGTCCGTCCATTCGTCCATATGCAGCAGGCCATTGAAGTTTTAAATTTATGGATCGACGAATGAAACAGGTATATATATTTCTTAGGTCAAAGATTTAATAAAGTGTTTACATTTTTGGAAATCGTCTTCAGCTACTCGTATGACCACAAACTTTTTTTTGTGCTGGTTTTCAGGATATTCACGTGTAAATATCGATAATTTAGGTCAAAGGGTGGGCCATCTGCTGGTTTGTTTTTAAATTACATGCTATTTTGACACTGACAGCTTTTTTGCGCTCAAATTGACAGAAACTTCGCGAAATCTTCGCGGTACGAAATGAATAGATTTACCCTTGAACAACGTTGGGAAACAGTGCGAATTTTGAAAAGAAATTTCGGTCGACATAATGCACCAACCGTAACAGCTAAGGGTAAGGCAAATTTTCATATCCGCTACTATGTAAATAAGTAAAATTAACATATTTGGGGTTCGGAATACCCACAAGTAGTCGTAGAGATGCGAATACATTATTGGCCCATTTTTCTTCGAAGATGAAGATGGCAAAAAAAATTACGGCCAACGGAAAGCGATACAGGGACATCTAACCGACAATAAACTTGGATGAACTGTGGTTCCAGCAAGATGGTGCTACGTGCCATTCAAGCCGTTCCATAATCGTTTAATCAGCCGTTTTACTGGTGTGGCTTAGCCTCCGCGGATCTTCGATTTGACGCCGTTGAAAATTTTTTGTGGGGTGCCGTTAAAGTTCGATGTTATACTAACAATCCAGAAACGATTCAAGTACAATATTGATCCGAGCTATTCGTGAAATAGAGCCCCGAACCATCGAAACTATACTGTAAAATTGGTTTGACAGGATCGGCTACTGCCAAGCCTGCCGTGGCAGCCATTTCAATGAAATTATTTTCCATAAGTAATCCGAAAGTGTACTCTCTTCAATAAACTAAAAACTTTGAAAAAAAATTAATGGAGTTTTTTTCTATAACAGTTTTTAAAAGAAACCAACAGATGGCTCACCGTTTGTTGCGCCTATTTTACTACTCGACGGAAACATAAAATGGCGTGACACGAAATAACATAGAGTGACGTGAAAAATAGAGGGCGCGCATATTTGCACGTAATTGCACCAATGTATTGTATATTTCGTTAATTTGTTAATTTAGATTTTAAATTTAAGCAGAATCGTTCAAATGAATTTTGTTTAAAAAATCCGTTGAAGAGCAAAAAAAAAAAATGTTTCACTAATTTTTCAAAACTTCGTTTACCATTTGTTTCCATAGTTTTAATCTTGGTTAGACATTAGTTTCTAACAAAATCGAATGACTTAAAGCCAAGAAATAGCCTTATTTCAAAAACTAGCTTAAACGCCACATAACATCACATGTGTAACCAAACTAAAATTTGAACAAAATTTTTAGTCCCGTTTTCGAGAAAATCGATTTTTTTTTTCCAAAATCCGTCCAGCCATTTAGGCTGCAGTCGACCAATATTTATTGTAAATAACATAAATATAAAGAAGAGTTGTAAGTTTTATTTCAGTCCACCAGAGTCATATTACAAAAGCAATTAAGTTACATGGCATACCAGTCATCAAATTTTATAGGTTTGAAGGCTAACGGCTATAATGACAAAATAATAATCTCTTTGGAAAATTAAATTAGTCATCATCCGGTAAATCGCCGCAATCTAATAATATACTCGTAATTTCGGGGTTGTGAATGTCTTCGAATAATATGGATAATTGGCCAGCCCTCCAGCACGGTAGTGAATCTCAATTATCAAGCAAATAATTACCCCCGCTAATAGAGCATATTTTAGAATCAGATATTTAAATTCCCTAATAGATTGTAATCATGCCGCTGAAGCTATATAACCTTTACAAGAGTTGAACTCGCATAGAGAAAAATAAATTGAGAGTTATTTACAAGATGTCACAATTTGTTGTGACATTTTGATTGCTGTTTTTTTCATAATTGCTAATATTTAGAAGATGTCCCGAAAACTATAATAGGTGGGTAGGTTGGTAGGTATTGGTTAATGCACTTTGATCAGGGTTGGCACATTGTGAAATCATGAGATTTTTAGATTCTAGTGTTCCAAGTTAATTGTTTATTACTAAAAGGTAAGAAGTCTTGTATTCGTTTAACCTTCAAAAGCAAAGCTTTGATAACGATCTGACCATAGGCACTTAGATAGTACGAACTGTGTACCACAGTTGTTCCTAAAAAGTTAATGGGTGTCATGAACAACCAAACAAATTATTTACGATGTAAAAAATAATTTGAATCTGGCACTACTGTGGTTCTGTCAAACATAAACAGCTGACATTTGACATCTGTAAATACTAAGCATTGATATTTGTTATTATGGAGCGACACATGAGAGAACAACGCATTTTAATTGTTAAAATCTATCTCCGAAATGGGGGACACGATTCGCGCATTACGAAATAATGTCGGTATCCATCGTAACGTCCATCTCGTGCCGCAGTTAAAAAATTAATGGAAAAATCGGATCAGTATTGGGTGTGCAAAGACCAGTGCTGTGAATGACTAGAATTGAAGCCAACAGACCACGAATAGCATTGTTACTTCATTGATTGGGTGTTGATGGTGATTTTTCAAACAAAATCATCTTCAGCGATATGGCTCACTTTCAACTGAATGGCTATGTAAATAAACAAAATTGTTGCATTTGGTGTCATGAAAATCAACACATTCACGAATATTCAACTCATCCACAAAAAGTCACTGTTTGATGCAGATTTTAGGCTGGCGCGGCATGGAAATTATCATAGAAAATTCTCAATTAGTGGTGAACGTTACCGAGACATAATAATAAATTATTTTTGCTACCAATTAATGTGAAAGACATGTGGTTTCACAAGATGGTGCCACCTGCGCGAGAAACAATGCAGTTATTGCACACAAAGTTTCTCGGCCGTGTCATCTCTCGTTTCGGAAACCAAAATTGGCCACCAAGATCGTACGATATCGCACCGTTGAATTTTTTTCTTTTGGGGTTATGTAAAACAGAAGAAACTCCAAACGGTTCGAGAGCTAAAAGACGAGATTTATGCCCAAAAGTAAAGGAAAATTTTATCAAAAGGTCGGATCTTTCATGTTTAATGTCAAATGTCATGGTTCCATATTATATTGACATACGAATATCATTTGGTCCAGTCAATCTACGAAAAATAGAACAGGACTAATCAGGGATGTCTGCAGCTCAGCTAATTTCTTTATTCAAAACTCATTAAAAATGGAGGAAATGATTCTCAAAAATCCGAGCAAGATTTAATTGTTTATTTTAGGAAATAAACAGGAGAAATAAGTAAATATTTTTTTTTAAAACTGTAAAAGGAAGAGAAGCCTTTTCTGTGCGGCAGAATCTGAATCCGAAGTCACACTATCAAAACTCGAAATGGTAAATTAAAAATGGCGGAGGAAATATATAAAAAAAATTTAATTTCTTCGTAGATTAATGGAATATATTCGGGGTTGCTGTATCGAAATCCAAGGTCAGAATTTCAAAATTCAAAATGGCGCCCACAAAAAAAAATTAAAAAATACTGTGAAATTTTTTATTGAAAATTCTTTGTTTTTAGGGTCACTGAATTAAGATCCGAAGTTAAAATATTAAAATTTCGTAAAATATGGCTTACTGCGCAGAACAGACTTCGCATATTTATTCAACGACCTTAAAAAATAAATATGCACATATCCATAGTGGACTAATCGATTACAATTTTCGAAGTATTTTTATTTTATTTTTTGGATCATTTTGATTTCACCATTTTTGTACTGTTTTAAAAAATGTTGAGCTACAGGTTCACGGTTCGAATCCTGATGTCAATAATCATCTATTTATTTTGCATGAAATAAATAAAAAGTCGATCAATTGCGAAAGCGTATGTCAACTCTACTGCGAAGGCATAACACTGGCAGTAGGGCGGTCATATGGCTAAAATGTAACTTGATCGTGATGATGACATCAGGAGGACGGAAAAAAATACTGTGAATCATGAGCAATGACAAAAGCAAAAACAAACAAGCTCCCCAGTTATCTGGACAGCCACCCTTGAAGTTCACTGAAACTTAATACCAGCTGAGTTTCAAACCAACTACACCAATCTGTCTTTCTCTCTGTCTCTACCCCTCTCCTCAAAACGCCCGTGTCCTAAAATTAGTATATGGGTATTCATAACCCCTTTCACAAGTGCAAATTATAAAATAAAAAAAAGCTAAGCTACCTTTTCGGAGACAACAGGCAAAATTACAATAGATTGGAATGGATTTATTTGTTACCTAGTGTAATTTCTTATGTAAGAGATACGATCCTTCCAAATTATTGTGGACTAAGCCGGAATTTTTAAAGTTTGTTACAATTAATTTCTGTGTTGACCCCCTACATTTATCTAATTTGGCTGGACTATATCTTCAGGATATCCCTGGTCCGTAGTCGTTGATAGTCCTCTTCAATGCTTGGAAAAACAGGACCATGTCAATATACAATACTAACCATGCAACAATAATTTTCAGTGTAAATTTTGAAAGCACAGTCTCAAAAGTTCTACAGTTCATATTTTCCGAAGTGCAGATATGCTGTATTAGTGAAAGCCTTTCTGTAAAAATAAAAAAAAAACTATTATTCATCTACAAAAAGAAGGAAAGACTCCCGCTATCGTAGCGATGAGCAGAGAACAGCAAACGACTACCACCCGAGCATACTTGTAAAAGAAAAACGAATAAAAAATTGTTTCCAATCACAATACTAAAAAGGGGTTTCTGACTGGTTATATCAAACACTGGTCCAAAATCGAGCCTGAGTGCTCTGAGATTTGAATATTTCCTTAAATAACCGGGTGCACGTAATTTCACTTTTATGTTGTTTGACCAATACTTACCCTAATAGGTGCAAGTAAAAAACAAACCATAAAAAGAGAATGGGTAGCAAAACAAGTTTTATTTTGAATCAATTAAGCTGCTCTAAAAGAACAGGTCGTTCTTGAAACCTTTATAGTACTCTCGAACTAGCAAAGCATAATTCACTGGACTGAGATAACAACAGATTTCCCAGAAACAAAAGAACTGACAACAAAAAGCCACTTTAAAAAGAACGTTAAGAGTCCCACCTTATAGGAGTACAAAATGGCGAATTTAACTTTCTTGGTTCACTGATTTTCTAAAACTTTTGTCTGTAAGGTTCCCAGTTGCCTAGTAATATAGTAGTTTTCAGTATATTGTTGAAAGAAAACAAAGGACTAGTTATAGGAAATCGCTGTTACTTTCAGCAAGGCAAAATAATTGGTTTGAAAATCCTTAACTGCAAGTTAAGTTATATTTTGCTGAACGACGAGTAAAAAACAAAACCAAGTAATAAAATCAGTTCAAAACAAAAATACATTCTTTGGATATTGATTTCTGCACATTTCTACATTTTCGAGTCAATAAAAATTATCTACTTCAGGAAGAAAAGTTACAATCCCTCTGGAGCGCATCATATGACACCCCATTCCAAATTGCCTAACCAACTTTAGTAAAGTTTGCGTGACATACATATCTACCTATATCCTCTACTCAATTCAGAAGATATTTCCGCAATTTTTTAGACCTTTTTTCAGTAGAAAGTGGGCGTGGCTGTTATCAATTGCTCATGAATTCTGCCAAGATATTCACAGCAAGTCCTAACCAAAAACGCAAATAGCTTTCTGAAAACAAAAGATTGAAAACCACGCCCCAATAAGTGTTTGCGTGGCTCTGTATAATGAATGGATGAATTCTAAAGAAAGTCAACGTCTATACGAGTATATCATGTTACGGCATATTTCAGTTTCTAATAAAAATATAAAAAAAAAACTATAAATTTTTTGAAAAGTGGGCTTTCACCTTCCTAGCCCAAAATTGGTGACATACGGACAGACGAACTGACATTTCTATATCGTCATAACTTTCGATGCTGATTACAAATTTATACACTTTTAGGGGTCCATCTTACTCGTATTATTTCTCTGTTGCAAACCATAGACACGCATTAAGACTCAGCTTTTTGGAAACCGCGATCTATGTCAACGATATATTAGTATCTAATCCTAACATTAACTTGGACCCAATGGAGGCCTAACTGAATGGCTAGTTGCTTTGCTTGTGACCTTTATTTATTTTATATAAAAAGAGGTGAGGATAGACACATATGTAAGTTTAAATTGACATCACTAGGTAGACAAAGTACGAGTACCACCCATCAGAACTAATTATCCAACAGAATACACTAAAATGTATTTAATTTAATTCAATTCAATTAAATTTTATATTTTTTAAAGCATAAGTTAGACATTGTAAAATAAATGAAAAGATACATTCACTCTCTGGAAATCCCCTTAACTCCGACTAATTTAACCTAAAGTAACCCTCTATCGAAAGTTAATGGCTTTTGTTTCATTACAGCGTAACTAAAGTCATAAACAATTAAAACTTGAATAACAAACAACTTGAAATATATAGAAGATGAATTTAATTTTCAATTTTATGGCTCCATTTAGTCACTCGAATGCATTCAATTTTTAATGTGGGAATCTATTCATTCATTGTCAAGCATCACCGAGCAATAATCACTCGTTAGCTATGCCTAGTTATATTAAAATTTAAACTGATGGCCACTAGTTTACATAAGTACATCTATCGATATCATCAATCTGTAGTTTTACTCAAACTAATTTTTCTAATAGAAAAAACAAAGTTCCACATACGCCCCACTGCACTGAATAATTTCAGCTACGATTATTATATTTCACAAGAAAAAAACAAAAAAAAAAAAAAAATCTCATAATTTCGTTTATAACCAGCTGTTATTAAATTTCACTTGTCACATTGTTAACCACAATGAAAAATCTGTTCGCGAAAATTCGTTACAATTCATTGCACGCTGCATAGGGAGCCGTTGAAATAACCCAAGTGACATAAGACTTTCTTCGAAAAAAAAAAAAACTAACTTTACCACAACCGTTGATATTCAAATTTAAAAAAAAGTATCTCACGAAACCCTTTATACAAAATCCGTGATGATTCTTTTCATCTTGAAGGTAGATATTTTGCGAAATTACTTCGAAACCGCGTGTGTGCTACAAGGCGAACGATTGACATCGGAATGAGATCGCACCGTTTGGCGCGAGGTGAATATCAAATGAGTCGAACGGACGACCGAACCAAAGGTGTAGGAGGCCAGCCAGTGTGAGTGTGAATGACGGAATGATAATTATCATAAATTCGATAAAACTGACGTTCGGATGATGATAATAGCCCCTAGTCGCGCCGAACGTCCATCAGATTTATATCACAGACGGTCGCACATATTCGTAGGAGAGTGTTTCGGCCACGCGACAAACGCCATCGGTGGAATGAGAATCCAGATCCGCTGTACACGATTGATCGACATCGACAAAAAGATACAGATACGAGTACACAAGATACTTAAGGCTCTAACGACAGTCATATACTGACGGATACTCCTCTCTCTCGGCCAGTAATCGTATGCGGTGATATGTGCCAATTATTTCTGTGTTTGTTTTGATTGTGATAAGAATCTGATTTGATTACTTTTGAGGGGCGGGCAAGGGGGTTAAGGTTATATGAGCTGGATGTTAGACATTTTATTCTCTTCGCAATTGAGATTGAGACAGCAGCACGTGAAGAAGACATTCAGACGATAAGACATTTAATCATCAGATCTACACCTGGAGGGAGTACGCACCGTGTGATTCTTTTTGTATGAATAGCTACCGATGTTCAGTCAGAAAAGTCACTTTTACCACTTTTTAAAAACTATTGACTATATTACACGAAAGGTTGGTAGAATTCCATTGGATTGAAGTCCGTCCTGATTAAGTATCTCAGACATATTGTTCTAGTTCGATTGTTGTACTTTGTGATTGCTTTTCTGTTAAAAATTTTTTTTTTTTTTTTTTAGTCTTTAAGTCTCATGAGTATAACAGGTGATATGCGATTAGATTATGTGATTTTCCTAACGCGGGGTAAAAAAAGAAGCAAAGTATGCTATTTATAAAGTTTTTATGTCCCATAAATGAGGGTCGGTGATGGACATGTTAATATCCGGTTATTATGTGGTTGTAAATTAGTTTATAAGCGACCAACAAATTTTAAAGAAGTACGTAATTAGGCTTAGTGATTTACAATGCGATGACTCAAATTGTAGACAGTGTAGAGATAAAGAATTTCGATTGAGTCGTCGATAAGGTAGCATACACACTTCATTGGAATATGCGATAGTGCACACTTAGTTAAATTTCAATTTTGAATTGCTAAGGGGGCCCTTAGACCAGCTTCTAAATTGTAAGATTTTAAATGCCCTCCACCATTTAGAACTGTGTGCTTTGTAGTATATAAAACCCAGTGATAGACTGAAAGGAAAAGGTATAGGGATAAGTTAAAGCTTGGACAGGAAAGGAAAGAGAGTGACTTGATGACACGTGTTAATTTTAAATCTTATATAAGTTATCGGTTATGGGTTTATGGAAATAATGTGTCATTCAACATTCATATTGAGCGACTAAAATAAGAACTCCTACTATGATCGACGTGCGCAAAAACAGGCTCTAAAGCAAGTACATGTGCAGACTGAGCTGTACGTGTATCACGATTAAACATGTGGACAGATGGGATACAGCAATATATTTCTTTCAAACATTTGTGGTGGATATACACATACTGTTCACTGATTAAGCTACAAGCTTATTGCTGGACATGGTCATGTAAATTTCTATCATGTGACGGGAGCTCTTACAAGTCGAATTCAAATTCAGGGCGAACATGAGCTTTATAGATAGTAGCCAAGTTCGTATGAGTGAAAAGCGGATGCCACGAAGGTAGGCCTACTAAAAGCTAGGCTGCTATATCTCGAGCAGAGGTTATTGACAACGCGGAAGCCAGAACTAAGAGTCAAAGAGCTAATGATCATATGTCGTTTCCTTAAGCAAGTTCTGGTATGTCTAGCATGCGTTCAAAAAATGGTTGTTTGGGATACAATTCCTTTAGTCTACCAACTCCTACATCCACGTCTACTGGGTGAGCCTCACATGAATAGTACCTCAGCTGGAGATTAGGTTTCAATAACCTTAGAAGGTTTAGTGGTAGAAGCAAACAGGAAAGGGAGGAGGAATGGGTTTTCACTAAGACTTACATTCTCGAGATAAAATCAACCATAGCGCTTAGTGTTCTAGTCAGTTTAAGCTACTTTGACATATTCCGACATGAAAGAGTTAAGAGTCTTGCAACTACGTGTGCTCCCAAATTGATATCTACTATTTTTCAGGTCTCTAACCACTTCGAACTTGAATCAACCGACAGCGACTTTTCGTCATAGTCGGTCGGCAGATACATCATTTATTTGTTGAAGTCGCCGTTATTGGCTTCAACTAATTTGCCTCCTAATTTTTTTCTCATCTTCAATTACCGTAAAATTTGGATCAAAACTTTTAGCCATAAATTCTCCACTTCTTGTGGGATGTTCTCCTTTAGGGCCACCAAGGTCTGTGGCTTGTTCCTATAGACCCGTGACTGCAAAAAATCCCAAAGAAAGAAGTCTGGAACGGTCAAATCGGGCGATCTTCCGTGCCAGTGGAAATAGCCAAAACGATAGATTAAGAGGCCGGGAGGAGAGAGGAGAGCTTGGATGTAATTTACATGTGATTGGCGACTTGCAGGTAATAGCACTTTAGACGGGCCGGCCAGGTCTGCTACTGTTCCATGGTGAGCCAGTTTCCACAAAGCGAGTGGCTAAACGTCGAAGTGTTTGCCCAGTTGGTGACAATCGACGATCAAATTGACATTAAACCAAAACCACCGACCGATTATTTGTCAAAAACGTTGACACAATTATTACGCTTTCTTAAAGAGTGTAGTTTGCTTCGTGTATTCTGCTTCTGTTTACTTCACAAATGTCAAAATTGCGATGACATAAGACGCCATTTGCAAAAATGAGAGCATCTGCCGATAGGGTGATGACTTTTGCTCCGCTTTGTATAAACAGAATTTGTCCATCAGGTTCAGTTTTTTAGATACGAGTACAAATAGAGACAATACTTCTAAAATGTAAGAAAAAAACATTCATAAAATACCATGTAACCTGAAGACTTTAACAGGATTTTAAATATAAATAAAATAAAAAGTATTAAAAATTTCAATAAAATTGTTTTACTGTTTTAAATTTTGAACTACGTCATTTAACAACATCGGTTAAATGGCCGCCACGGGAGTTTTTGTAAACTTTCATACTTGTTAGGTAATTTTCGATGACTTTTCTTCTTTTTTTTTATAATTTGCACGTGTTAAAGGGGATCACAGGATCTTGATGGCTAATTAATGTCGCCAAATCTCGACGTCGCGGTACACAAATATTACAGAACTGTTATTTTTGTATTATAATAAGGTACAACAATTTTAATGCGTTGAGCGGTTGGTAAACGATCTATATTGTAAAACAGCAAAGCAAGAAATAACTACCTGTCAATATGGATGACAGATAGATTTGACAGATGCGATATGACAGGGATGTGAATCCCAACCTCGAAATGAATAATCCTTTAGGTACGTGGATTCAGCATGCAAGTCTCTATAGCTTCTACAGAAGCCGGGGAAGGGGACATCCAGCTTAATAGAATGCCTAACTATCCAGCAGTGCCCCACTAGGGTTTCTATTATAGAGCTTAGGCATTTCCAATTTATGGGCAGAAGTCTTTCGTTCCCTTCGCATCAAGGTTAAGCCAGATCTACTTCATAGAAAGACAGTTACTGATATTGCTGCACCTTCTGTTTGCTATTCTTCTGGCTTCAGTATAAAGTCGAAACTTTATCGATTCTATAGGAGCAGACGGTTCCTCTCTATTTTCAGAGAAGTTCCGAAATGCCCTAACGTCCCTGTATCCTGCAACGCAGCACAGGGAAACTTCGCATCTGTCAGCGGTCTTATTCAGAAACCTGCGGTATTGTTTTATCAACTTGGATAGTAGTGTCGGTGATTTCAAGGCCTTTATAGCTGCTTGTAGTCCGCCCTGTCAGAAATACGTTCTTTGCCAATCAGGATCCTGGAGTGACCCGAATGAGCGTTAGCCAACTCTGAGAATTACCGAAGCTTCAATGCTGCTTTAACTGCCATTTGCCTCCCATAGATATCAACATGAAGTTAGTGGACCATTGTCTCCAGCGCAGCAGTGGGAGTTGTTTTTAAAGCACCCGTTATACTTACGTAAGATGTAAGATAACCTTTAAACTTTCTGTCAACCAGACTAGAACTCCGCAAACCTCACTATTGCCGTATAGATCCAGTGGTCTACTTTAGGCAGAAGTCCTCATTTCGAACCCAAAGCCATTCGGCAGGAATAGAAGCCCTCCCCGCACGGTCCTGTATATTAAGTTTCCTATCGAGAATGACCTCCAAGTATGAATTGAAGATCCATGCCATTCAGCTGTAAAGGAATGATATATACGAGTAGTACCATCTTGTGGACAAACTCAGTTCTGTCTTTTCAGCGTTAACTGAAATATCAACCTTGTCAGTCAACTTTATGAGTTTATTAAGGGCTGATTCCATCAGACCTCCTTCCCGATATGGCCATCGTAATGTCGCCAGAATAGACCATAACACTTTTTCCCCTCTTTCTCTAAGATTGCTAAGTAATCAATTTATTTGAAATACGAGTACTTTCATATAGAATCTTGAGTCCCTTGTTATGGTAAGAATCTATTTACTAAAAGGTTTTCCAGTTATGAACGCTTTAAACAAGACTGTCATAACAGCTTGTCTTAGAAGATGCGCAGGCGTTTTCTGCAGTAGATATTTTCCTCTTCCAAGAAAGGTGTGTTTACATTATAAATCTCAATCAACCTGGTGGCAGGTGCAGTGGCTTGAACAATTTTTAAATGGAAACTTGTCACTAGCAGTTATGAATTGTAATTACAATTCATAGCGATATACGAGCACTACCCATAGACGTGGCATTGTAATTTCATTTAGCATTCCGTACAATATTTCAGTAAATGAAATGCAATGCAAATTAGGTGATAATGTCAAGTTCATCATGTGATGTTTCTCTCTCTTTTATTCTCTGACATGTGATTGTCAATAAACATCACAACCGTCTAAATTTATTTCCTTTACCATTGTTATAATAATAATTAGTGCATCGTTGCGAACGGTGTGAGATTGCGGATAGTTCTCACCTTCTTACTGTCTTCCAATCATGACTAACTCACCTTTTCAATAAATACGAGGAAAAGATATTGAACTGATACCAAACTGGAATGTACCAGAACAGTTCGTTTTGATTTGGTTCATCGATGAATTCATTCGATAGGATGACTTCAATTTAACTCAAATTATTCAGTTTATGTTTGTATAACAATTTGAAGTGCATGTCAATTTGTTTACTTTATGAATTAAGTAGTTCCATTTGCAAATATTTGAACATGGCCTACTCTAAATAAATGCACATGTTTCGGAATTAAATTTCAAAAGTGAAATTGTTTTTTTTTTTTTCTTTTTGAATTTTTGTGAAATTGTATTGAACTGACTCTTTTTTTCTCCTTTATGCTATAAACTATTTCATTGTTAAAAATAAACTTAAAACTACAGCAATAATTCTTAAGTCTTAAAGTAAACGACCTCAATGGCTCTCAAAAAGGGTGGGTCATCTGTTGGTTTCTTTTTTGGTTAGTTTTTTTTTTTACTTTATTGAAGAGAGTAAAATTTTCAATTATTTATGGGAAATAATTTCATTTGAATAGCAGCCGCGACTGATCTTGCAGTAGCTTAATCTCTCAATCCAATTTTGCATTTTTCGATGGTTCGGGGCTCTATTTTCACGAATAGATTGATCAACTTTGTGCTTAAGTGGCTGAATCGTTTCTGGATTATCAGCATAACATCGATTTTTAACGGCACCTCACACAAATAAATCGAACGGAAAGCGCAGCTCCGGGGAGGCCAAACAACATCGCCAAACACGATTATTGAACTTAGTCCGCAAAAGATCGATTGTTTGACGGCTTGTACGGCACGTAGCGCCATCTTGCTGGAACTAGAGATCGTCCAATTTCATTTCCTCAGTTTCTGACCAAAAAAAAAAGTCATGCCTCTGTAGCACTCTCCGTTGACTGTACCTTTTTGGCCATCTTCATCTTCGAAAACAAATGGGCCAATAATGCCGCCATTCAACAAACCACACTTTCGGCAACAGTGTTACCAATCTCACGAACTTTCTTCACAAAATTGCGTATGCATGGTTGGTGGATTATTTTGATCTAAATTTCTTTTCAAAATTCGCACTGTTTCGAAAACACAGCACTCAGTTCAGAAATAAGTTATCCAATATTTCTTAACGATGTTCAAGCATACGAGTAAATCGATTCATTTCGTACCGCGAAGATATGATACTGTGTTTCTGTCAATTTGTTGAGTGCGAAGAGCTGTCAGTGTCATTGAGTAGTAATAAAACACGATTATCCACTTTCAATGATGTGCCTCTTTGTTTCACGTAAAATTGGACATTTCCCTATAAACTGCAAAATATCGTCCCTCTCTGCCAAATTTCACATGCTGCAGAGTACATAATTCAGTTTCAGGAGTTTGATCATCGCCAATGCTGCAATTTTATTTGCTGCAATTTTTATTGGAGCTGCCTATAGATCGATCTATGAAGTGATCACAATGCTTCCTTTAGAAATCTTGATTTTGTCTATTCAGCTGGTAAATTTGAAGTTTCCAACTCCTATTACCGTCGAAATTCAATTCAATCTCATATACGGGAGCAGGTTCCAGCCAATCATTGAACCATCCAGTTTTACCACGTATAGCTTATAAGGCTGCTTTTTTTTTGGTAGTCGGTAGTCTGGCATACTTAATACCTTAAGCACATAGGCTATTTACAGTTTGAAGGAGATAATCCAGTTTCTAGCTTTAGCATGTAGTTAGACGTGTTGGGTCCTTAGCAGTTTTTCAACAGTACTTCGTAGCCCCAAATTTGCGCCGCATAGAAAAGAATAGATTCCGAAACCGCTTTAAAGAGTTTGTACCTGTTGAGTTTATACAATTCATATATACTGTAATATGCGAGCTACGGCTCGAGTAGATAAAACGCTATTCTGTGAAATTATTTCTTTATTTTCTAGTCTATAGAACAATTCAAGTTCCCACTATACTATTCTTCGCAAACACCTTCCTTACAAGGTCTTTCTTCTCAAATCACTTTATCTCCTTTCAATTACTTAATTCACAAATCCAAACTAATTACTTCTTCTTGTTAACTCTCAACTTTCAATTTATCACAAAATTACAACTTCGGCTGTTATCACTTTTCCAATCTCCTCGTGCGGTTCAAAACCAACTGCCTTGCCTCGATCGCCATCTGCCCTTATATAGCAGCATTTCTGATAGCCAGAAACTTCTAGCAAATTCTTCGACCACTGGAACAAGAAAATTCTGATGTAATAATTCCAAGATGGCAATAATTTCTTGCGGTTATAATTCTCTCCAAATTCCGTGACGTTGTCTTAGATATTATCCGTCTCTTATCGTGGACACGAACTGTGGACACTAACTGCAGACACGAACCTCGAATGAAAGGACACTTCGGAACAAAATTATGCCAGAATGAAAAGACACTTCGGAATTTTGTTGCATAGTTGTTGGTGCGTAGTTATTATGCTACTTATGTTACAATACTGTATTTCATGGCAGTTTTAGAGCTCTCTAGTTTTTCTACTAGATGTTTTTTCATACGGAAATTGTTCATAAATAAGGATTCCACTGAGTATACTAAAATGACAATATTATCCGCAAACATGAGAGCTTTGATCAGCAACTCTTTTTCTTGAGAATATAACTTGAGAATATAACACCAAGAGGTGTAAAGTACGCAGACACCTCTTGGCAGACAATTAGTTATATTCTCAAGAAAAAGAGTAAACAAGCTTGGACTCAGGGTACATTCCTGTCGAACGCTTATCTGTCATCGATTGAAACCACTCGGATAATACCTCACCATCACTGCTTTGGTATCGCCATGAAGGTTTTCTAAGACACGTCCAAACTTTAGTGACATACCAGTACAACAAGGATTATAAAATAAAGCATTTCAAGTCTACAAAAAATGCGTAGAGCTTTTGTTCTGCAAAAGAAACGACTCCACAGTACTCCTTAGAAGAAAGACGTGGTCAAAAGTGAAATATCCTGGCCTAAAACACGCTCGAAATTCCTTTAGTAGACTATTGGCGTTTATCCATGTTGTCAATCGGCTTTGCAGTAAGGATTTTATAAAATGCGTTTAGGAAGAAAATGCCTCAATAATTGGCTGGGTCTGATGTAGTACCTTTTTTGTGAATGCGAAAGATCAGTCTTTTTCTAAATAGTTATGGGACAACCCTATAGCCAAAAATGCCGTCAAATAAGGTCGTGAGTCTGACATTGAGTTCGTCTGTGCTATACTTACTCGTATAGAAATTAAAAGGAATCCCATCCGATCCTGCAGTTTTCCCGCCTTTCATACATCTTAGGGCTCCTTCAACTTCCTCGATAGTCATAAGATCTGGGTACCTGGTACAGAATATTGAAAGTTGCACCTACTCACAGATGTTCAGACTTAGCTCTCTGTTCTCTCACACACCTTCCATCATTCAATTTTATTGCAAGTTTCGAGAATTTCGATGCATCAACAATACGCCAGCCTTTGCGCCTCCATTTCATAGTAGTTCATCTTTTGTTTGACTCTCCGCACACAAAAATTGATTTAATTTTAAATTTCTTATCGAAAATAGTAGGAATTTTACAATTGATTTCGATTTTTATATTTTAGCCGTACTACTCTAGCTAAAGTCGCGTTGCACTAATTTTCGATAAGCTTTGCAATAATCTGACGCCTATGACGGCTGACGGAATATTAAAAAAAAAAAAAAAATAATTGTTTTATTAAATTAAGCTGTGTAGTCTTGTGGTCATGATTTTTATCAGTTAACTGCCTGTCGTAAAGTTAAACAAAGTGAATTAAAAAATAAAATAATATAATGGTCTGGATTGTGGAGCGATATCTTGAAAAATCTGCTTTCGACTTTGAATTCCGGCATTTTTTGGAAAACCCCTATGTGTGCAGTATTTCGTGCACCATCTTCTGCACTATACCTTCACTTTGGCATATTGCCTTGTCTGCTTTAATAAAGACTGTTAGCTCACTTCCTTTAAAAGGAAATAGATTTAGATTAGATTAGATTACTTACTTACTTAGGTGGCGCTACATTTCAGGGTGAACCTGGGCCTCAATCAACAAACCTCTTCAGATGCCTACTCCAAGTTGGTTGACGTCCCGTTTTACTTGTGCGTCCCACCTTATGCGAAGTCTTCCTCTACTGCGTCGTCCCTCCAGATTAGATTCGAAGACTCTGCGAGCCGTTGGCATCAATTCGCCCTACATGTCCTAGCCATCTCAAATGACCAATGCGCAGTTTTTAGATTAGGTCGATGCCGCTGTGCAGCTGATACAGTTCGTCGTTGAATCTCCTCTTCCAAAGCCCGTCAACGCAAACGGTTCCGAATATCTTATGAATAATTTCCCTCTCGAAATGACCTTAGATATCTTTATGCGTTTTCGATATAGTAAATGTTTCAGCGCCATAGGGATTATCAAGGTCTTATATAGAGGTAGAGTCTCCTTAGTTTTTCGGGATATAGCCTTACTACTTAATTGCCTTCTCAGACCAAAGAAACAACGATTGACAAAAGTTATTATTCTTCTGATTTCTGCGTTGATATTGTGGTCTAATGTGATAGCAGAGACAAGGTATACAAAGTCTCTAACAACCTCGAAGTTATAGATGTCCCCTGTGACATTCTGTCCGATTCGTCAATGTAGGGTGTCCTTTCTTGTTGGCAGCATACTTATACTTTGTTTTGCCCTCGGTCACCGCTAAACCCATTTTGACTGCTTCTGTCACAATACTCGCGAACAGCCCGCTGATTTCTGTCAATTATTTCGATATCGTCGGCGTACACAAGTAGTTGCATAGACTTTTGAAAGATTTTTCCTCTGTTGTTTTGAGTTTCGCATAATTCTTTCAAGTTCTCGTATAATGTTAAAGAAGCCTTTTTTGACATCAAAGGTCTCGGTGAGGTCATTATCGACCTTGAAGGAGCAGCGAGCATTCTTCATCGTCACCCTGCACACACGGGCGAATTTGGCACGGGTTTAAAATCGATAAAGAGATGGTGAGTATCGATTTGAACTTCTTGAGTTTCCCCCAGGATCTGCCGAAGTGGAAAAATTTGATCGATTGTGGACTTTCCTGGCCTAAAACCACACTGATAGGCGCCAATCAGGTTGACGACGAAAGGTTTCAAGGGTGCTGAGGAGACTGATGCCTTTCTAGTTGGAACAGTTCAGGGAGGCGAGATTTCATTCATCAGTCATACACTCGTCTAAATATTGTTATTCTCACTTCCTTTTTATCAGGTGGACGGAAATTTTGGCTATCATCATCTAGATTGAATGGTTCATTCTGCCTGACAGCGGGATGCCGGTCTTCGTCGCGTTATATAGTCTACAGAAGTAGTTCTTCTATATTCTCAGCATCGGCTGTGACTCTAGTACAAGGTAAGTATGGAACCTTTTGGTTAAACTTCCGTTTATTGTTCCTGGAGTAGAATCTCACAATATCTTCGATCGCGCACTTTTCTTACTCTTTCTTCTTCTTTTGAAGAAGCCGATGTTTTTCCCGTCTCTTTTTTTCATAGAGCTCGTAAGTAGCCCTTGTCCTTCTTTGCAGCGCTGTTTTCTATGCCTCTTATTTTGCTGCAAGCACTGTCTCATATTCTTCGTCAAACCAGGGGTTTCGTGGTGGCGGTCGGGTGAAACCCATCACATCAGTTGCGGAGTTTCTGAAGGCATATTGCCAACGTTGCTACTCGTCTTCTGCACTTGATGCTGGCGGCATATGAGACATAGAGAAAGTTTGGGATACACTTTCGGTAAAGATTCTAGCGGTCTCTTTACGATTGTAGCCTTTTCACATTGCATCTTCTCACAGAAATTCTTCTTTGCTTTGACGCTTGGGATATCCGCATTCGTACCTTGGCTGCAACAAGGTAGTGATCAGAGTCGATGTTGGTCATTCGAAAGATTCGGACATCTATAATGCTAGAGGCATGCCATGCGTCGTTCAATTTGATTTATTGTTTTATAATCAGGAGACCGCCATATCCCCTTGTGAATGTTGAGATGAGAAAACCAAGTTTTTGATTTTCGCCTCAACTTTCTAGTGAAACTAACAGCCAATAACATTGTCAGTACACTACGGCCATGCAAAAAATGTAATAAGGTGCTTTAATTGGAGAATTTTAAATTAAAATTTTTTAGTTACTAAAAATAGTTAAACATTTGCATCTATGTTTATTTATCTAGTCATGTCATAAATACTGATACACGTTTGAACGCACTCATCGTGAATTGAGTATTGAACACATCCATTTATATTGACAGATATTCAATGTGTGACAGTTATACTAAGTTAACGCGCAAAAAGATTTACGCAAAAGTCGTTTGTATATATGGAGTTAGGCGATATTGAAAACCGTGTTGTGGTAATTGGACTTCACAAGTGTAATATGGAAAGAGTCTATATTTTCTGGATGTTGCGACCGCTTGGAATAACCGGAATTTTGTATATCGAACTATTAGTTTATTTGAGGGCAATATTGGAGTTACTTACCATTAAAGATCCAGACGCCCTCGCATTGTCAGAATTGCATAGGCTATCAAAGCTTTAACAGCTTGGCAGAGTCTATACCTGGTCATCCAAAGAAGCATCAGAACTCATTCCACGAGCATCTGTGATGGTTTGTTAGGGAGTGAGCTACGAAGGCATTACCGACTTTAATTTTTGAGAAAAGGGGGTAAAAACATCGGCAAAAATCTACCAAATGGATGTTCTGGAAGGCATTGTGAAGCAAATAACCAGTGGACTTTCCAACAAGACTCCGCGCCAGCTCATAAGGCAAAGAAAAGAAAAATAAGGGTGGCTCCAAAGCATTGTGTCGGACTTCATAGTAGCAGACAAATGTCCATCAGGCAGTCCAGATTCTTTGAATTATAAGCTGTGGTTTATTTTAGAGTGATGGCGACACCCAAATATTAAGTCCTTGAAACGTACATTTATCTATGCAGTGGACAATTCTCCAATAGACGAGGTGCATGCTGCAATCGATCGAAATGCAAATGGCCGCCATTTCGAATAAATTATTTCAATACTGTTCCTTTTACCAGTATTTATGACTTGACATTTGTACTTAGTCTCATCATTAACGTATGTATGTGTTGAAATCTGGCTACATACCTATTTAGGTATCTCGAAATTTATTTGGAACAAATTGGATTCCTAAATAATGTAGATTTTGATTTATAAGAATTACAAACAAACAGACAGACAAATAGAGCCTCATTTTCATTACAATGATGTAGATTTTGAGTTATAAGAATTACAAACAAACAGACAGACAAATAGAGCCTCATTTTCATTACAATGATGTAGATTTTGATTTATAAGAATTACAAACAAACAGACAGACAAATAGAGCCTCATTTTCATTACAATGATGTAGATTTTGAGTTATAAGAATTACAAACAAACAGACAGACAAATAGAGCCTCATTTTCATTACAATATGATTGAAGATTGTTCTAAAAAACTTGTTAATGAGATCACCACGACGAATTTGATGTCAATTGTACTTATTGACGTCGCACTAACAATATTTTTGGTAATAAATAGTACGAAGTTTTAACCTGATCTTTGTTTTGTAGTCATCCAAACCGAGCTCATGACAGAGGTGCTTGAAGGCCATACACGAGATACAAACTCAAACGTTTCTAAAATCAAGTTCAAGTGTCAGTATGTTTTTTTTTGCGAAATTAAGTTGTCGCCAAATTTTACACTGTCATTCTAATAGAAAATATAAATCGAAATTGTATCCTAAAATAATTTCTCTGTTTACTCGATTCCTTATATTTTGGTCTAGTGCCTGCCATTCGAGTCAATCAATTCAGCAATCAGATAGCATATTTACCAACAGCCACTGACGCGGCTGCCGTCTGTTGTCGTTATTCAAAAGAGCTTTTACGCTACATGCTGCTAACTAGCATGACGGTGATAATATTGTTGTCAGAGATACTACCTACTCTAACACTCTATATGACAGTGTAAATAAATTAAGCTGTTGGCTAAAGTAATTATCATAAACAATGTAAAGCACGTTCAAGACCAGTAGCTGAACGAACTGGCATTTTCTGCGTCGATGCCATGCGTGATTGTAGTTATTCTGTTCTGTTAGATTGTACTCGTATATAGCAATTAAAAACTAAATGGAGATTAAAATTTTCAAGGAAAGACACCGGAGGAGGTACAGAGCGTATTCGTATTTTTACTTTCATCATCGCCTTGGTGATAAGAAAAGTTATAATTACTATGGATCAAAGTTTAAGTTGGCCTAGCATAGGCAATGCTACATGGGCCCATTTGCTGATACTAGTCATAAAATTGTGTCTTATCTAAGTAACACTTAGTGATATGTTAAACTTAAACCTAAAGATCATCATAACTTCCAGTTGCTACTATTATCTACTATTTTTGCGGCTTAATTTAAGTTTAACTTACTGATATTTAAGACTTACTTTGTATTTTGTGCTACCCGGTAAGTATTACTTAGGTGTATAAGTAATACTTAAATATTCAAGATATCAGCAAACGGGCCTTAATGACAGACTCTATTTTACCAACCGTCTCATATTTTAGAAATTTTTAACGTCTAAGGCTATTAGGCTAGGTTAGGTTCGAGTGACTGCCGGCACCTTAAGCTTAAGACACACTTAGTTCAAAGTAGGTCTATTGTGATACTGTAGGATCAAGAAATTTTTCCCGTCCTATCTGAAAATCAATTGGAGCTTCTAATGAAACGATGGAGGTTTTTACCGTTCGAGTTAGCCAGTTCACTGAGGTTTTCGTAAAAGTAAGCCCCTAAGTGGCTTCACTTCTTTCATCTTCTATTTTTATTTATTTTTGTATTTTATTTAGCTTAATACAAGTTTGAGAGCCTTAAAAACTAAACTGAACTAAACTAACATAATAATCCGAGAAGGGAGGTGGAGATAAATAGAGACTAGGCCAAGAGGAGGGAGTGTTATGGTGTAGGTGTAGGACATTCCGTAGTGAGATTTTGTTACCATTAAAATCAAAGGTGGAATTATTTGCATTGCGCAGCATTCTAGACATATGTACTATGTACATAGGTTCGTGGTAACCATAATTAGTGCGGTGAGTAACAAAACGAATGAGAGGTACAGACCGTAGGTTGTGGGGATTAATATTGAAAGAAATCATTTGTAATAGGGCGGGGCACTCAATGTTTCCTGCTATCAACTCATGCACAAGGTGATATAGGCAATAACATGACGGATTTGCAACGACTGTAAGTTAATTAGTCTCAGACGATCGTCGTAGAGTGGTAAGTTATAACGAGCGAGCGATCTGATCGGAAGTCTTGAAAACTTACATATTTGCAAAGAGAGTGCTGTGTTGCCCAAACAGTTCGAATTTTGAAAAGAAATTTCAGTCGAAATAATGCCCCAACCGTACCTGCTGTACGCAAATTTGTGAAAAAAGTTCATAAGATTGCCATGCTAATTGATAACACAAGTTATACTCGTGTTCGTCCTGTGCGGTGAGCCGAGAATATTGCTGCTGTTGTGGAATGGCGGCATTGTTGGCCCATTTTTCTTCGCAGATGAAGATGGAACAACGTTAGAAGATCGATGTATTCGTGAAATAGAGAGAAATATACTGCAAAATTAGGTTGACAGTATGAGCCATTGGGGCAGCCATTTAAATTAAATTATTTCCATAATTAATCGGAAAGTGTACTCTTTTCAGTAAAGCATAAAACTTTGAAAAACATTAAATGATTTTTTTATAGCAATATTAATCAGAAACCAACAGATGGCCCACTCTTTAGTATTCAGTCCAAGAAAGACCGCGTAAAGCGAATCAGATGAAACATCTTCCTACAATCAGTAACATTATGGAGAAAGAATTATCCTCATGGGCGGAACTAAACGGTTTAGGATAGAAAACAACAAAAACCGAACTAGTTCTGTTCACTAAATTCGAAAAATAGAAATATTTAACCTTCCAAAGTTTAATGGAAACTCTCTGAATCTCTCCTCAGAAGCCAAGTATCTAAGAACGATTCTTGATTCGAAGCTCACATGGAAGAGAAACACAGAAGAAAGAGTGAAAATGGCCTTATGTGTTTTTTACGCGTTCAAGAAAACCTTCGGTAGACGATGTGTCACAATCGTCGTGGACAGTCAAGATGCACTCAAAGCACTAGACAGTGTGATAATCAGATCGAAAACAGTCTCCGCATGCTAACAAACTATAAACAGAATATGCAATACCCATGAAGTTACTCTCTGCTTTCTTCTCGGACATACTAATATAGAAGGGAACGAAACAGTGGACGAACTAGCATGGAAAGGGTCAGTATTAAATGATGAATTCACCCAGTTATCAGTAGTTGTCCCTATTGGTGTACTGAAAAGGAAAATAGACCTTAAAGCAAGAGAAAAGATCAACACCTTCTGAGCAGCCAGACGAGACTGTTTTCGTCAAAAATTCACGAATAAGGATGGCATTGTGCTATGGTGCGTTATCGTGGTGCAAAATCCACGAGTTGTTTGTCCACAAATCTGATCTTTTTTGGCGAACGTGTTATAACGCCCAAATAATAAACCTTGTTGACTGTCTGATCTTGTGGCAAGAATTCATGATGCACAACACCGTTGTAATCCATGAAAACCGTGAGCATCGCCATCTTTTTCGACTGAAAACGACATGTTTTTTTCGATCTTGGCTCATTCGGTGTACGCCATTCACTTTCCTGACGCCTGGATTGCATTTTGTACTCATAAACCCACGTCTCGTCTCCAGTAATTATACGCTTGATGAATGTTGGGTCGGAATCCATTTTTAACACAAAATTTTATGCAAACTCGTTGTTGCAAAGTTGATCCCAATTTTAAAATCGTAAAAAATCGAAAACACGCACTGAGGCAGATGTCAAGCTACGACGCTAAAATTTGGAGCAAATGTTAATGACAGATGTGTCAACCTAAAAAAAAATCGAATCAGATGACTGAAAGCGCCACACGGTAATCATTCCTGAAACTTTTTGATCAAGGTAGTATCACAGATAATAAAGTTACATAGATATCGCATTCAGATTAAAAAAATATGTCACTTTTTCAGGCGAATGGGATTTACTACTACGTCGCAGTTTGATCGAACTCGTTCGAATCGTGCAGAAGACATGATGTTCTTTCAAATTTGTTTGGAACAACAAATTGCTTGTTACTCTTGCTGGCCTACAGAAGTGGATTATTAAATTATTTCATTTGAATACATAGACATAAGTCGTAGATTGGATTCACCAGTGTACTCTTGGGGTGTTGGTTTATAGTGTGGTCCCCGTGCCTCTCACTCTGGCGTATTTGGTTCAATTTCGTGATTGATTTGCATGTGTTTTCCTGACAAAATTTGAATTTTTTGATTTTTACTGGTAATTCTTTTTTGAATTTTCCAGGCACAATGATTTCGCAAGAGAATAAGAAGTGCAAAGTAAATAATTTCTTTGCGATGCTCAAAGCATTGGTTTTGCTTATCAAATCAGTTCGAGTCTCTATGGTTTGTTATCCTCATGCATTCCAAGGCCATTCTCTCCCTTATATTTCTAATATGCGTACGATCTCTAAAAATTGTATGGAATACTTTGAAATGGAGCTTACAAATATTGAAAAATTCATCAGTCGGTGCTAAGAGACTTCCAAAATCACTATTTTGGGAAAAATTCTTAGCAAAAATGAAAAATTCTGACGGACATGTTATTTGTTCATCACTTTTTAAAAATAATTTCGAACAATTTGCACACTTATTTTTTAAAAGCATTTCAAAAGCCAGATATCCTGTAAAATAACGCATTGCAGTCGTTTCCAATGAAATTCCATTTGTGATTTTGATTTCATTTATCACTTTTTCGAACAAAGTATTATCAAATACAGTTTCCTCGCGTGCGGTTGAGTCTGGGAGGTATCTAAATTCAAAAATTCTACATCGTCATCCGCACAATTACTATGAGGAGAGAAAGCAATTAGATTTGAGGACAGAATTTTTGACATCAAAACATTAAATTCGTACACAGAGGAATTTTTGTTATTACCGCCTTTACTGTGAATAATAGAAAATAGATTTTTCAAAATATCTTGATAAGTTTTCTTTGTAAGTAAATACTCAACTTTCCCGAATAATAAAACTCCGTTTATTGTCTGTACCATTCCTTTTACACAAAAATTTCTTGGAAGATTAGTAGACTCTTGCATTGATCTTAAGTAAGACAAGAATTTTTTAAGCTGGATTTCCGACCTGAACTCCACGCATTAAAATATTTTTATCGTAAAAAGACCCACTATCCATACAGTCGAAAGCATTATTCATTTTTAATGTAAACGCTTGTGTTGCTAGAGCTTCATTTGAACTATTTTTTAGGCAATTAAGTTGATGGATGGACGCATGGACTTTAATAAATGAGGAAAATTATAAAAACAAAATATTTTTTCATAATTGAAAATTGTAAAATGCTTTTCTTCTGTAACACCTAATATTTGGTAAGCTTTCCTGTTGTTAGGTCCTTGGTCGCAAACTATAGCGCACACTTTCAGACCAAGTTCTTGGCAAATTGTTAAATTATTTTCTAAAATAGACTTCAGGTTAACCCCTTTGAGAGAGGTTGCTGAAACAAAATAATTTAAAATACTTTTCCAGCTACCAAAGAGGCCGTTTACCATGAAAGCACAAATTCCGTTGCCGTACTATCTTTTTCGATCCACTCCTTGATCTTCAAATCCATCAATTAAGTAATTTTTAATATTGTACGTGAGATTTGGACGAATTCTAATTTCATCAAATATCAGTAGGTACCACATTTCGTTCACGTTGGCTTAATGATGCAAACTTTGCTTTCAGAAAACAGTAGGCATTATTTTGGAATCCAGGTTGTAAACCTTTAACAGGAGCCCAACGATAAGATGTGGATACGTGGGGAAGTCTAAATCCCAGTCTATCTCGAAGAAATTTATAAGCGTTCTGAGATCTGTAAAAAATGTTTTGGGAAAGTTTTCTTTCGGCAACAATATACCAGAAAAATTTTTGAATGCTCTGAAATATTAAGTATTTGAATTTGCGATGATAAACTAGTTGATGTTTTGCTAGTTCGTAAAGCGTTATCCGTTTTAGTTCTAGAGCGAAGTTTTCTTCTCAAGCTTTGAATTTTAAGTCTGCAGCTTAATATATTTTTTTTTTTTTTTTCAATTCAGAATTTGTTTTTCTAGAATTTTTCTAATAATAGACGTCCTTCTCCGTTTTGGTAGCAAAGATGAAAGATTTTCTAAACTTAAGTCTAAATTTATATTACAATTTAGATTTAAGGAGGGAACAGCGTCCCTTTTAAGCATTTTTCTGCCAATAAATTCCGAAGAAAAATGATTTTGACAAACAAAATATTTTCCTTCGCTCTTAAAATCGCATGCGTGCCTCCACAAATTACTCAAAATTTCATTTTTTTTCATTTGAAGGACATGCAAAAATTTTCAGATCGGGGAAATTTCTTTTCGATTTTTACAAATCGAACAAGAAACGCCAGGCTTCCTTTTACGTGTATCACACATATTTAAAAAGTATACCGCTGAAAAAAATCGATAAATCATAAACCAAAAACAGCCAAATCCCTCGAAAGTTGACGGCGAATCAAAATGAAATTGAATAATAAAATCCAAGAAAAGCGACATTGACGTCCTTCTCAAAATATATACATATGTATGTATATTTACGATGTGCCTCTTCAATAAATATATACACACAAACACACCACAGTGTACTGATCCAGATAAACACCAGCGACACAGTAGTCAGTCATTCGTATATGTTCGTTTGCAAGATCGATTGAGACGTAAAACAAAATAAAGGGTTGCAGCAAAACGAAATATGAAAAAAATGTGTGTATATCGAAGTTACAACACACTGGAGGATGGTTGATATCCACGACTATACAACTTAAAATGGTTTCATACCGAATTGATGCAACAACCCTTAGGTTTGAGAATTTTATTGTTGTTGAAAAAGTGGTCATTTTTTTTTGCTCTGCATGCGATATCTATGTAACTTTATTATCTGTGGTAGTATGTTGTATTGATTGGATTGATTTGTCAGGAGTATAAGTTAACATCGTCAACCACTCGCACGCGCAGCGGAAATGCTGACCTAGCGTCTGGGGCGAGAAACGAATTTCCAGGGAAATTCACGTTGGGAAATAAAATGCAAGCTAGGGAAATCAACATTGCAATAAACTAATGAAAATGCAACCTTCAATAATTTTACTTGTACGAGTCTTCTTTATTTTTAAGTTAGTCTTAATCGATACTTCATACAATAAAGGACAGGGCAATCTGCCCTGAAAAGTATTTTTTTTTAAATAATTTCGGCGTAAATTCTATTAACTGGCGCCCGAGCAGGGACCGTGCGGTTTTACTAAATAGTCAATACGCGTACGAATAATAAACGCACTTATAAACTAAAATAATCGTGGAAATAGTGCTAGTGAGAAAAATATAGTGGACACCAAGCCGCGAAATCATCGCTAGTGCGTGAGACAAAATAGTGGACACCAAGCCGCAAGTTTCATAGTGGACACCAAGCCACGAAATTTTCACTATAGTGCGTGTAAGCAACAAAAGTGGACACCAAGCCGCAAGTTGTGTAAAGTGGACACCAAGCCACGAAATTATTGATAGTGCGTGTAAAACAAAGTGGACACCAAGCCACAAGTTTCGTAACGTGGACACCAGGCCACGAGACTGATTAGTAATTGTGTAGGGGAAAAGAGGCCCCCGAGTAATCCTGTAAAACAGGGATAAAAAGGAGTTCCGGAATAGCGAACAGCCGCCCCAACCAACAGCCACGGTCCAGAACCCATCTTCGTTATGAGAATTGAAGCCGTTATATTTCTGTAAGAATATTTTTGTCCTTTGTAATTTGTAATCGATTTTGTAACATCCTAAGACTCAACTAGAATAAGATCCAAATTTTAATTTCTGTAAGAACATTTTTTTTTTTATACATAATTCGTAATTATTTGTGTAACAACTTAAGACTCATCTAGATTAAGACCCATTTTAATTATTTTTGATTCAATTTCAATTGCGAATCTCGGTTCACATTCATTGACTTAATTTCAATCACAAAAATTTCAAAATGTCGAACCCAAATAACTTAATCAGACCAGCCCGCTTAGAAGTACCAGGAGAAAATGCTGCTCCTCCTGCTCCTCCTGCCCCCTCCTTTACAAACCAAATAGACGATAACTTGGTACATCTCATAACCAGACTCGTAACCGAAACACTACACATTCAGGGACGACAGATATTTAATTCAATTATGAATCCAGCCTCAGATATCAATAATGATATTGATCAACCGATTAACACCACTGATCAGAATCTTGCCGACATGGACAAAGTTCCAGATGTGGTTAAGAGTTTGCGCGAGTTTTCAGGTGAAGCTCAGGAGTTCAACTCGTGGAAGAAAAGTGTTGAAAGAATACTTAAGATCTACGAGCACCTCAAGGGTACTCCAAAATATTATGGCATCTTGTCCGTTATTAGAAATAAAATAACAGGCCATGCCGATATAGCGCTCGAATCATATAATACCCCTTTAAACTGGGAAAAGATTTCTAAATGTTTGACTCTGCATTATGCAGATAAAAGGGATCTAGGGACACTCGAGTACCAAATGACGACTTTGGTACAGGGTAACAATACAATACCCGAATTCTATCAAGCAGTTTATCATCATTTATCTCTGATTCTTAACAAACTCGGTTGTATTGACATGAGCCATGAGTCGTTAAATAACATGACTCAATGTTATAGAGATAAGGCACTTGATACTTTCGTTAGAGGGTTGAAAGGCGACCTTCCCAGATTACTCAGTATAAGGGAACCCGCAGATTTGCCGCAGGCTCTGCATCTTTGTCTTAAACTCCAAAATGTTGACTTCAGAACTCAACACGCCAATAATTCCCAATCAACAGCTCGGAAAACCTTCCAGCAAACACCTCCACCGGTTCCTCCTAGAAGATTCAATCCTCCACACCCAGTTCCTGTTCCAGCCCCAAGGCGAGAGTTCTTTCCACAATTGCTTCATAACCCTAGTCAACCTCAGCAACCCCAATTCCACAGGCAACCACAATATCACTCTAGGTCTTTCCAACAAGCCCAACCGCAACGGTTTCCACCAAACCAACGCGAACTTCCTCCCAAGCCTATGGACATAGATCATTCCATTAGAACTCAGAGGGTAAATTACCTAAATAGACCAAGAAACCAGCCTACTGCACAGAAGCGAGAGCACTCACAACAAGTTCATCAACCCTATAAAATGCAACGAGTCTACCATACTGAAGAAGCCGTCGCCGAAGAACAAGAAATAGAACAATACGAAGCCACGATGAACCAAGAAGATCAAAACCACGAACAAACACTTACGGAATACAGTGACGACCAAACAGACGAACAATATTTTGATCCACCGCAACAAGTTGATGACATATATTTTTTAGATTAAAACACTCTTCGCTTCCTTATTTCGAGCACGTTGCAAAGAGTGGACAGGTGTATAAATTTCTAATTGACACAGGCTCGAACAAAAATTACATTCAACCACGACATATACGCAATCCTCTCCCCAACAAAAAGATTTTCTATGCTAATTCCGTAGGGGGAAACATTAGAATAACCCACCATAGTCTTATTCCTCTTTTTGGTACTGAAATAGGCCCCTTACAATTTTTTATACTTCCTACCCTTATATCATTCGACGGCATTATAGGGAACGATACCCTTAAAAGCCTGAATGCGGTTATTCACATAAATGATAACTATATGAAAGTTCACCAGAACACTTTTATCGAACTTAAACAGCATCTAACTGAAACCGTAAATAGCGTAAATATCCGAACATCCCATTTGAATGACGAAGACTCTAACTATCTCACTAAAGTTATTGGGTCTTTTCCGAAACTCTTCTCTGATCCTGACGAGAAACTTACTTATGCGACAACTGTGAAAGGAGAAATTCGTACAATAGGTAACGAACCAGTCTATTCGAAATCCTACCCCTACCCAAGAGGACTTAAAGAAGAAGTTGAAAAACAAATCAACCAACTTCTAAATGATAATATTATCAGGCCGTCGAAATCTCCATATAATTCGCCAGTCTGGATCGTCAACAAAAAATTGGACGCTTCAGGCGAAAAAAAATATCGAATGGTGATCGACTACCGAAAACTTAACTCGGTCACCATTGCCGACAGATACCCCATTCCGGAAATCAATGAGGTCCTAGCTAACCTCGGCGACAACAGATGGTTTTCTGTCATAGATTTGAAGAGCGGATTTCACCAAATCAAGCTCAGAGAATCCGATATTGAGAAAACGGCGTTCTCTATCAATAACGGGAAATTCGAGTTCACTCGTCTTCCCTTTGGTTTGAAAAATGCTCCGGCGATTTTCCAAAGAGCTCTCGACGATATCCTAAGAGAGCACATCGGAAAACGATGTTACGTCTACATCGATGATATTGTCATCTTTGGAAAAGACAAGGCTGAACATTTTAAAAACCTGAAAGCCGTCTTTGATACTCTAGAACGCGCCAACATGAAGATTCAGTTGGATAAATGCGAATTTTTCAAGACCGAGGTGGAATTCTTAGGATTCATCATCAGCACTGATGGCATTAAGACTAACCCTAAAAAGGTTCATGCCATTACAGAGCTACCACCCCCAAAAACGCTCAAAGACCTGAGATCTTTTCTAGGTATGTCAGGGTATTATCGCCGATTTATCAGAGATTATGCGAAAATAGCGAAACCCCTGACATCCCTTTTAAGAGGGGAAGACGGACGAGTGTCCGGACATCTCTCTAAAAATAAAAAGATAGATCTTGACGAAAATTGCATTTACTCATTTAACCAAATTAAAGACTCCTTAACTTCCAAAGAAGTAACTCTCACTCACCCGAACTTTAACAAAGACTTCGAACTCACGACGGACGCATCCGACTATGCAATTGGTGCTGTCCTATCCCAGGACAGAAAACCCATAACATTTCTCTCAAGGACACTGACAAAGACAGAAGAAAGCTACGCCACTAACGAGAAAGAGATGCTCGCCATCATCTGGGCTCTAAACTCGCTTAGGAATTTCCTTTACGGATCAAAAAAGGTAAATATTTATACGGACCACCAGCCATTAACATATGCGCTGAGTAATAGAAACACAAACCACAAGATGAAGCGATGGAAGGCAATTCTGGAGGAGTACAACTACGAACTCAAGTACAAACCAGGAAAGGAAAATGTAGTTGCCGATGCTTTATCTCGACTGCCACAAAAAACACAAATAAATTCAATGACCATGACGCAACATAGTGATGAGAGTTCTTCACATAACCTGATACCAGCAGTTGAAGTACCCATTAACGTCTTTCGAAATCAGCTGATTTTAGAAATCGGGGACACAACTAGCCATCAATTCTTAATTCCATTCCCCACGTACCACAGACACGTTTTTGTACAACCCAGTTATAGCAACTCAGATATCATTTCAATTTTTAAAAAATATTTAAATCCCAGTGTAATAAATGGCTTGCAAACAAAAGAAGAAATAATGGGCCGAATACAAAACATTTATCCCGAACATTTTTCCAAATACAAAGTTAGATACACTCAAACAATAGTTGAAGATCTGGCCAACGAAACGGAGCAGGAAGAAAAAATATTAAGTATCCATCGCAGGGCACACCGTAATCCAGAAGAAAACCGCATACAACTTCTTCAACATTTTTATTTTCCGAAAATGGCATCAAAAATCAAAAGACTAGTAAAAGTATGTAGAATTTGCAAAGAAAACAAATATGAACGACACCCAAATAAACCTATCCTTGAACCAACTCCAATCCCTAATTATCCTGGCCACACTCTGCATTTAGATATTTATTCAACGGAAAAAAAACTGGTATTAACCGCCATATGCAAGCTCACCAAGTTCGCCAAGACTAAAATTATCAAGTCAAGAGCAATAACCGACCTCAGGCAACCTCTTCGAGAAATCTTATTCTCTTTCTGCATTCCCGAGAGTGTTGTCATAGACAACGAAAAAGCCCTTAATTCGGTATCCATATTATCCATGATGGAAGACGAGTTGGGCATTCGTATTCACAGAACACCACCCTACAAATCCGAAGTAAACGGGCAGATTGAGCGGTTTCATTCAACTCTCTCAGAGATCATGAGATGCCTCAAGGCTGAAAAGGTATCCCGATCCTTCGAGGAACTGCTCGAAAGAGCCACTAACGAATATAATTTTACAATTCACTCCACAACAGGAAAAAAACCGGTCGAACTCTTCTTTGGTCGATCTCCACAAATAACCCCCGAAGAACTTGATAAAACCAGGCAGAATAATATAGATAAAATTATCCAAAAACAAGAACAAGATTTAAGTTATCATAACCAAACCAGGAAACCATGTAAGATGTACCATCCTGGAGACGTCATTTACATAAAGCATAACAAAAGAATTGGTTCTAAACTCACCGTCCGATATAAAAAGGAAGTAGTTAAGGAAAACAAAAATACAACTGTCGTGACTGAATCCGGCAAAACGATCCACAAAAGCAATATTAGGAACTGAACAATAAATTTCATATCTCTCTTTTCAGACATGCATTATGCATCGCGGAAGCGGAAATCCAAATTTTGGACTTCTCTAATTCTCAATTCGTTTCAATACACACTGGACAAACAAAGATACAGAACGGAAATTTCAAATTAATCCATGACATTGACCTCGACCAATACGACCAACTCTTGACCAAAATTTCTCCAATGCTTAAACTTAACGAAACAAGGAACGATTCCCTTTTCCTATACCTTTCCCATGAGCACGAGCAAATAAAAAATTTGATATCTAACCTAAAACCAAAAAGGGTAAGAAGATCTCTAGATTTTATAGGTTCGACGTGGAAGTGGATTGCCGGTAATCCCGACCACAACGATTTCATTACTATCAAAAGAAAAATGAATAACCTACTTACTAACTCTAACGATCAAGTTGTAATAAATAAATTGCATAATGAAAGAATTAATAACATAACCAAGATTACGAATGAGATTGAATCAATGCTAAAAACCAATAAAAATTTCAACAGAGATGTAATATTAAATATTCAATACAAATTTAAAATTTTAAAAGAAGAATTAGTTAACATTAATTTGGCCATACATTGGGCGAAACTAGGAATTGTTAATTCAATGATTTTATCAAAAGAAGAAATAAGCCTAGCTGTAAAAACACTAAATCAAGAGAATGTCCCTTTCACTACTATAGAAGAAGCTCTTAATTTTGCTGAAATAAAGATAATAACAAACACAGCTTCCATACTTTATATTGTTAATATCCCTACTACCGATCCTTCCACATATGAACGAATATTATTAAAACCTGTGAAGAGAAATGGAGTAGCCATAGAAATAGACTATAAAGAAGTTGTAAGAAACAAAAACGAAATTTTTGGCGTAACTAATGATTGTAAAGTAATAAATAGTGTTTCAATTTGTAATAAAAGAGATCTTATAAATATTGCTAACTCAGCATGTATTCCCAACCTATTAAATAGTAAAATAGCAACATGTAATAAAGTGAATAGTCAGCATATCCCGTCGATCGAGGAAATAACAAGTGGAATGATCCTGCTTAACGACTTTAACGGAACTCTCCAAGTCGAATCCACGCCTCGGAACCTTACTGGTACCTTCCTTATTAAATACGAGAAAACCAACATAACGATAAATAATAGAGTATTTGCGGCATACGAAGCTTCTACACACACCGTTCTTCCAGCCATACTGCAGCCAACACCCATAGAGAACAGATTCCATCGACTATTGTCGCTCGAAATGATGGGCGAACTCCACATCAACAATACCAAAAATATCGAGTTGCTCAAAAGCGAAAACGAAGCTTACGCATTCATCAGCTGCGGAACAATAAGTCTCATCGGGATTATCCTAGTAATTATCACCATCTATAGAATCATAACAAGGCATTCAAGTAATGAAACCAGAGTCATGATCCAGCAGCAAGAAATTAAGAACATCGAAGCTCCACCACACACTGAAAGTTTACCAAAAGGAAGAATCCAACAAACAAAGTTCAACGACCTTCCTTACTTTTAGGCGATTGAGGACCATCGCATTTAAAGGGGGAAGAGTTAACATCGTCAACCACTCGCACGCGCAGCGGAAATGCTGACCTAGCGTCTGGGGCGAGAAACGAATTTCCAGGGAAATTCACGTTGGGAAATAAAATGCAAGCTAGGGAAATCAACATTGCAATAAACTAATGAAAATGCAACCTTCAATAATTTTACTTGTACGAGTCTTCTTTATTTTTAAGTTAGTCTTAATCGATACTTCATACAATAAAGGACAGGGCAATCTGCCCTGAAAAGTATTTTTTTTTAAATAATTTCGGCGTAAATTCTATTAACTTATATATTGGATTGATTCGAGAGGCAACCAATTAAGAGATGGTACCACATTTCATAGGGAATTCCAATAGACCAAAAGGCACCCGTGCAAGCACCTTCTGTGGTGCACTTCCATCATACCATACCAAGAGCAACTGAAACTACAGATAAAATACTGAGAAAATCCGATAATCGATAAAACATCAAATAAAAGCAACATTAAATTGATCTTTACGAATTTTTATGAGATTTATTCAATAATATTAATTATTTAATTTTTTTTTTTTTTTTTTTAATTTTTTAATTTTGTTGCTTTTGCTTTAACTAATCACAATAAAGTTTATAATAATAATAATAATATGTAACATATAATCCTCTTTTGCTTGTTCATAACGTATGTATATCCGCAATATTGTATATTTGTTCAATGTTAGGCTAATATAAGCGAAAATTATTTTTTATTAAAAAAAAAAAAAACTAAAATAAAAATAATAATAAAACAGTAAGCAGAAAGTTATAGAAAACATTTCATATGTAATGGACGATTATTTTGATAATGAATTCTCAAAACTTTAAATGGAATACAAAAGTTGTATGGGATTTTAAAAAGAATGATTTTTATATTTTTGAAATATTTTTGTTTTTTTTTTTTTGTCTTTAATTTTAATATTAACACTATTAATGAAATTTTACACTCACGTATTTTTTTTTTTTTGTTTTGTTTGAATTAATTTAAAATGATTTAAATTTATTATTTAATATTTTGCATTTACTCTATATGAACATTCTGTGTTGTTTTAAAGTACTAAATATTTTTTTTTTTATGTCTTAAAATCGGTGCAGTTTTTCTACAATTATTTTATTTATTTATTTATTAAAGTATTTTAGAATTGTAACATTTCTTTTAGTGGAATGTTTAAATTTATTTATTTAGATTTTAGGTGTAATTAAATATATTTTTTTTTCTTTTTTTTTTGATTTGGTTTTTGTTCTATGAATGTAGTTGCTATTCTTTTGGAGATAAATTTCTGATGGATAAACAATTTCGATTAAAAATAAAATATGTTTTTATTTAGAATAATAAATACATACGTATAATAATTTATGGCCACAAAATGTCTAAATTGTTTTTAACAACATTTTTATTTATTTTTTTCTAGATATTCAACAAATAACATATATCACCAAAAATAATACGACGAGAGTAGTGGACGAAATTAAATGAGGTGGTAATCGAAACGTAAAGGATTGAACTTTTTTTTTTAAAAAAAAAAAGAAGGAGGGACTATTGCACAAGTTTTTAAAGTAAAGCTGGTGTCAGGCAAAGCTGTAAATGATACTACTGCCACTAATTTTGACCGTGGTGATCAGAGACTAGGGTTTCTCATTTCCCACGATTTTCACAATCCCGAGATTCGAGATAGTATGTGAACAAATTGTAAATGTTTCACAAAATCGAATAGTATTTTTTTTTTTTTAAACATTAGTTTCTTCGGTGCAGAGTCATAAGTGCACAAGCCATAAGCCCATAATGGACTTATAAGGGGTGGGCCACCTACTGGTTTCTTTTTAAATTGCATGCTTTTTTAACACTGACAGCTCTTTCGCGCTCAAAAAATTGACAGAAACACAGAATCACACCTCCGCGGTACCAAATGAAACAATTTACGTTTGAATAACGTTGGGAAATACAGGGTGGCTGATGAAAGCCGCTACCAAAGAAAAATTTAATAACTTTTTTTCTATTTAATGAATCTGGTTAATTTTTTTTTTATTTCGCAGATTGATTTTTAGATTTAACAAAAATGGATAACTGGGACACTGAAACAAGAATTTGGATTGTCCGCCGTTATCACGCACTGGAGTCCGTAGTTTCGGTTCAAAGAGAGTATAGGCGCACGTTTGGCGGCAATCCTCTGAGCAGATGGACCATAATGAGACTTGTTAACAATTTTGCCGAGCATGGGACAGTCGAAAGAAGACCTTACCATCGAAACCCTTCAGTTCGGACGGAGGAAACAATCGCTGCTGTAGCTGTTGCCATACAAAACAATCCAAGAGTTTCGACAAGAAGCTTATCTGCTCAAATGGGTATAAGCAGACAGTCATTGCAGTCAATTATGCACAATGATTTGGACTTATTCCCATATAAAATTCAAATGGCCAACAAACTGAACGCAGCAGACTTGCCGATTCGCTTGGAATTTTGCCAGAAGATGCTTCAAATGGTGGAAGAGGACGGAAACATGTTGAACTGTCTTTTTATGTCTGACGAGGCCCATTTCGATTTAAACGGCAACATAAACAAACAAAATTGTCGAATATGGAGTGCTTCCAAACCACAGATACTCCATGAGGCGGAATTGCATCCACTTCGTGTCACAGTGTGGTGTGCAGTTTCATCACGCTGCATTGTCGGGCCCTACTTCTTCGAAGAAAACGGTCACACCGTTACGGTTTCTGGAGACCGTTACTTGAGCATGTTGAGAGAGTTTTTCTATCCAGAATTACGCCGAATGAGAATTTCTTTCAACTCTGTGTGGTTTCAGCAAGATAGTGCAACTCCCCACATAGCCCGGCCTGTTATGACAGAATTGCGACGAAAATTTCCCAATAAGCTGATATCCAGAAACTCCGCATTCCGTTGGCCCCACAGGTCGCCTGACCTTACTGCACCTGACTTTTTCTTGTGGGGTTATTGCAAACAGGAAGTCTACAAAGCAAAACCAACAAATTTGAATGAACTAAAGCAATCCATTCGAGAAACAATTGCGGCTATTCCTGTCTCAACTCTCCAAGCAGTAATGAACAACTTTTTGGTAAGATGCCGCACATACATCAACGAGCAAGGGGGGCATTTAAATACCATTATTTTTAAAACTAATTAAGCTATATTTAATAAAATTGAATGAGCTTTAACATGAATAAAAGAAAAATGAATTCCATACACTGAAAAAAAAGTTATTTGAGTTTCTTAATGTAGCAATATTCATCAGCCACCCTGTATTGAAAACTTATTTCCAAAGTGAGTGCTGTGTTGCTGATACAGTTCGAATTTTGAAAAGAAATTTCGGTCGAAATAATACACCAACCGTGACTGTTGTACGCAAGTTTGTGAGGAAAGTTCGTGAGATTGGCATGTGCTAATTGATAACACAAGTTATTCTCGTGTTTGTCCTATGCGTTCGAGAATATTGCCGCTGTTGTGGAATAGCGGCATTATTGGCCCATTTTTCTTCGAAGATGAAGATGACAACAAAGTTACGGTCAACGGAGAGCGCTACAGAGGCATGATGAGCAATTTTTGTTTGCCAGAAACTGAGGAAATGAACTTAGACGATCTGTAGTTCCAGCAAGATGGCGCTACGTGCAATACAAGTCGTCCAAAAATCGATCTTTTGCGCAATATGTTCAATAATCGTGTAATCAGACGTGTTGGTGATGTTTCTTGGCCTTCGCGTAGCTGCGATTTCACTCCGTTGGACTTTTTTTTCTGGGGTGCCGTTAAAAATCGATTTTATGGTGACAATCAACAAATTGAACGAGCTATTCGTTGATCGAGCTATTCAAACCATTGAAAATATACTGCAAAATTGGGTTGACACAATGGACTGTCATTTAATGAAATTATTTTCCATAAATAATCGGAAAGTATACTAACAAACAGATGACCCACCCTTTACATGCATAATTCACCGGGTCATAACTACTTCAGAATTCTGGGCGTTGTGTTTAAATGCGTGATTACTGAGTAAGAGACTTAAGGTTTAAGTCCCAGAAAACACCAACGAGATTTTCGCGGTTCCACCGAGAGTAAAATTGTCATGAGAAGCTTCTCTCAATCGAAATAATTGTCCTTCGGAAACGGCATACAAAAGTGGGTCCCAACCATTCGTGTAAATACATGAATTATTATGAGAAGCTAAGCCAGGCATTATTTGTTTTCAACTTCACACCTTTGCTGAATTAAATAACTATTGCACAACTGCTCCACTCGCTTCACTGATAAATTGAATGAAGGTGGGTCATAACTCCACGGAAAAGTTGTGGCATTATGTCCAACCCGGGTATCATATCTCGAATTTGAACTCATAGCCTGTGGACTTATTACCTTCAGGTGGGTCTTAGACAATATATTAAATGCCGAATGTTTTTCAGAGTATCAATCGAATTTTTTATATTTTATGTGTCCTGCTAACGCTTTAAAAACCTTTTGCAGAAAAAATAAATCTTTTCACCGAAATAATAATTTGTTGGATTTTTTTTGGTGCAACAACCGACAAGAAATATCAGTTGGAGCTTGAAATCAAACCAACATCATAGTTCTAACTCAAACTGTATCATCTCCAAAGGGGCAAAGAGGACAAACATTGCTACTCCAGATGTCACTGAAGATTTTCTTGGTAACTGCAACAGTGAGAGAAGACTACGAGCAATAGTGAGCTCTTTTGGTTTAACCAAATAGGATAAGCTCTGGTTTGGTTGTAAAAGCAACCTGGACTTGCAAACTAACCTTCGGATCATGGTTATGAAGATTGTAATGACAATAATTAACAGTTTGTGGACTCCTGGCTTTTCGTTGAAGCCGCCCTATTCAAACAGTCACCCTATTTAAGACCCAAGTTTTATCCTTATTAGACATTTGGATACGGATCAAAAGGAGGGGTTTATTCAAGCTCGAATTAGGGGTGAAGTAGCCTCGTACTCGAAGTCGTATTCTTGGGAATAAATCTCTCAAGGCTGACCAAGATCTAAATGGCAGCCTGCGTCGGGATCCATAAGATACACAAACACTGCCGACTTTAATAAATCTCATTCCATTGAAATTGTAGCAGTACGACATCAAGGACTACTTGTATATTGGCTGCCAGAACACATGGATATTCCGGGCCATGTAAAGCGGATTAACTCATATGTAAGAAGGACTCCCGTATAAGAGTCCTAGTCGTCACTATAAACAAGAAAATTGATGATAGTCATAAGAGCAAATAACCACGAAGTTGAAGTGAGCTATCAGTGCTCATTTCGAATTTATACATCAACTTTCAGATTTGTTGTTTGGCCAACAGAACCTTAAGGAGTCACTTCTTTGAAGAGCAGGCGTACTTACGTGACATCGCGCTGAAAGATTTCCTCAGATTCATATCTCTAACTGTGTGTTCTACTATTGATATATTGGGCCCGAATGTTGGTGTACACGTACCGGTGACTGGTGTTACAGGACAACCATTAAACTGCCTATCTAAACATATTTTACGGCACAAAATGGCAATTTTCAAACGCCCGCTTAAGATCAGTCTGCTTATCTAGGGCAGATGCATAATCTCCTTGGATCTATAAAGCTTTCGACACGGTATCACACAACAGCTTGACAGGGCTTTGAGGTGGGTGAGAAGTTCATAAGGTACATAAGACACTAGTACTGCAGGGCGTCGGAACTGGACCGGTGCGGATACCAATTACCAGAGGTTAAACAAGGAGACATAATATCCGCGAAACTTTTCAGCATCGTTCTAGATGAGCTCATCAGAAAAATGGATAGATTGTTTGAAATTAGCATAAGTCCCACCAAAAGGCTGCATTGCCTCGGGTATGCAGATTTGCTACTGCTGTTCGCAAACTCGAAAGAGGATAGGGAGAGGATGTCGGGTGCCGCCCATTAATTCTTTCTAGACAGAGGTATGGAGATCAACGCCTGAAAAAGCTGGATGCTTAACCTAAAAGCGGTTCCCAGTAAGAAAGAATATTTGCTGTCAACATCCAAGCCCTGGGTGTGAAGGAGCAGATGAAATACCTAGGTGACGCCTTTTCACCCTTTTTAGTCTCCCTGCAGTTCGAAGACTCTGCTAACGAAGCTGCAACGAATCAGAAGAGGACCGCTAAAGACACAGTAGAAATTACTTATCATAAACCAATTCCTGATTCCCAGATATACTTCCATACTTCCAAAGGCCGACGCTGACCCGCAAAGCCCTAAAAGAAGCCGACAAAAAGGTTAGGGCTGACGTGAGGGCGGCCGTCCATGTAAACCAGCATTGCCACAACTCCATTCTCTACGCGGCTGTCAAACGGGGAGGTCTTGGAATATTTCAATTTAGGAGCGGCATCCCCAACATCACCATGGAAAGGATTGAAAGGCTAAAGATGACATTTTTAGAGCTTTGGAAGCATACACCACCTTGAAATCGTTGTTTTCTAGTATAAGCAGAATATTGTTTACTGTCATTAACCAGAGAATCGGTGATAGCAATCCGCCCTAAGGGGTAACTCTATTTACACATCTTCTGATCTAGCTTGTTGTGCATCGATTCTTCTACTGCTAAGCTTTTATTATAGCTCCAAAGTGTTCTACATTTAATTTGTTAAATACTGTTAAAAAGCTATTTCTACAGTAAAGCTAGCATTGAGAATTTCTTATATTCCAGTGAGATTCTACCGATTTTCCTCCTCAGTACGTATGTTGCAATCTGAAAGCAAAATTGCAATTAATAGTACTGCGAAGGTAGACTTCGATAATCCTCTGTAGTTCCTTCAAAAGAAGACTTTTGATATAGCTCGGAAAAAAATGTCGACATAATTTTCCAGAGCCTACCATTATTTATTTTCACAGATAATTCGCCACGAACTGCGCTTTGCTTTCTTGATCCCTAGATTAAATTCTTTAAACCCTAATTTGTAGGCTTCCCAGTAGACAGGTTCTCTTTATATGAACTTAGCTCCGTGGTCCACCATGTTTTATGTTGATTTATCTGTAAATAGAAAACAATTTTTTGAAAGTATTGTTTATCTCAAATGTAAACTTATCGACTGCTAGGTCTATATCGGCTGCTAAGTGTGTTTGTGCTTGTTTAACTTTTCAATAAATTGAATCCAACACCTCCGTTCTCTAAGTCGTTTCACCCATTGCGAGTGGACATTATATTTTATTACTGTTCCTCTTATTTTAAATTTGCTTATGGACTTATAAAATACGGATTGTCAACCAGAGATACTAAATGTAACTCTACTTAGAGAATATAGATATAGCCTTGGCTTTGCTCCATCATAACGGGTCGGGGGCCATCTGCTGGTTTCTTTTTAAATTACATGCTTTTTTGACACTGACAGCTCTTTCGCGCTTTGACAGATACACAGTTCCACACCTCAGCGGTACGAAATGAATCGATTTACGCTTGAATAACGTTGGGAAATATTGAAAACTTATTTCCAAAGTGAGTGCTGTGTTGCCGAAACAGTGTGAATTTTAAAAAGAAATTTCGGTCCAAATAAAGCTCCAACCGTGCCTGCTGTACGCAAGTTTGTGAAGAAAGTTCGTGAGATTGGCATGTGCTAATTGATAATACAAGTTGTAATCGATTTTTTTTTTTTTTGCCAGAAACTGAGGAAATTAACTTGGAAATGAACGTTATGTGCAACTTTTGAGCACTAAGTTCAAAATCAGTCGTTTTGGTGATTTTCTTGGCCTCCGCGGAGCTTCGATTTGACGCCGTTGGACTTCTTTTGTAAGGTGGCCTTAAAGATCGATGTGAAATAGAGCCCCGAACCATCGAAAATATACTGCAAAACTGGATTGACAGAATGCGCTACTGCCATGCCAGCCGCGGCAGCTATTTAAATGAAATTATTTTCCATAAACAATCAAAAAGTGTCTTTGAAATATTTTTTTTATAGCAATTTTAAAAAGAAGCCAACAGATGGTCTATCATTTACAAACATTTTTACTTAGAAAATCTATTTTTAACTGGTAAAGAAATTGAATCTAACACCCCTTATTCTCGAAGCCACATCATGCTTCCGAGGTTTCTTCGACTCGAGATACATGACTCCACTTAGGGTTGTAATATTACCTCTTGCTGCATTTTTACTTGGAAAAACTTCTTGAATATCAGGAATAAGAAACAGTAGTCCACTCTCTACATAAAGTTTAAATATAAACAATACAATTGGAAATGTTTAGAAGAAATATTTTTTAGAAAAAAAAAAAGCGCATCAAAAATAAATATTAATTTATACAGGCTTAGTAATGGCTCTTAAGTTTGCAAGAAAGTAAAATTAGATATTGCCAAACTAAGATAAATGTAATTTGCAAAGTTTAACTAAAATATACAATACACAATAAAATTATTACTTTTTTTTTTTTGTTCACATATACACGCATACATTCTTTTGTTTTTCTCTGGGTTTTTTTTTCCGAATTTAAATATGTTTACTACTACAAAAAGTGTGTATGGCTTTTGGTTATACATTCATTCAGATAAAAATATAATTTTGTTAACATTTTGAATAGAATTTTTGTTCTGTAAATGGTAAATATATAGGTAGTAGGTATGTGTATAAATTGACAACTTTGAAGATTTATTTTGTTTAAAAAAAAAAGGAAAAGGAATGAAATATTTTTATAAAGGGTTTAAAGGCCTTTTTTTTGTTTTCTTTAAAATGTAACAGTATACTTATAAGTACAAGTATTCGAATTAACTATGCCCTCAGGTTGTGTGAACTTCTGTTGAACTATGTTCCACCTAAGGACTGGCATTGCAATTAGCCCCTTTTTTTTATCTGTTTAGTTAACTAACCGAGTTTACATTGTTGTGGGTGTTCATGACCGTTATTCTGGTCTGTTTATGATAAGGAGACAATAAATATGCTCGACCATTCGTTGTAAACAAGACTGTAGATGTGCGCCTTCCACAATCATTTTCTGTAAACCAGGCCATTGTGATGATTGAGAATAGAAATTTGATTTTATTTTGTGTTTGGTCAAAACATCTTCGTTAGATTTGTTATCTTTTAGTAAATATTATTTTCTGTATAAGTTTATATTGTTCGTTCAAAATATATGTACATGGATATATTTTGTTCTTAAATTGTTTTATGAAGAGCAATAACGCAAAAAGAAAAAAAAACTATGTATGTAAATCAGTTAATATTGTGAATGAACTTATAACTAAGAGAGAGGGTCAGAGAGTAAGTTTTACGTTTGTTGTTTGTTTTTTTTTTTATACATTTAAGAACTAATTTCGTTAGTCACCGCTGTCTTCCCATTTTTTTTCCTCTATTATTCGATCGAAACAATCGCAGAGAAATGCGTGCTGTAAAGATATAAGTTGGTGATTTAAGCTCTACATTGAGAGAGAAAGAGAGGGGTTTTGTACTTACATATGGAGTATACACTTTGACCCATCGCGGAGGTTTGTCGGGACGATTATATTGGAAACAGAAAGACATTGATTCCTCGTCACTTTCCCATCTGGTTATTGTATCCCACGCTAGTTCCACCATTTGGGCTTCCAGGGCGCCATCCTCGCGGCATGCATGTAAACGGAAACTTTTCATACCTGAAAGAGAGCATTTTTGAAAGAAAATTAGACACTCAAATCATAGTACACATTTCAGTCTAAAAGATAGAAAAGGGTGTCTTTTAACTCTTACGGGTACTCTAATACGAAAGAAATAAACTTTGGCACACATACTTTAAATCTGGTTCGCATTCTGACTTTTCCAATTACCTCCACAAATATACGTGAATCTCTTTACCTCGAATATTTAGGCCGAATATAACATGATCTCCGACCCCAAGCGATTCTTTTCCACTTCATCAACACAAAAAACAAATCTGACAACCATCCATATGCAATACTGGATTCTCTACCTAGAGAACTCGTATCGCGCTCACCAGATTACATTATCCCCAAAATGAGCGTTTCGACGTACAATTTCCCACAAGATCAGAATGGCAAGATGGGCTGGTGATTAAGGACTTTGACGTAACAATCTACAAAGACAGTTCTAAGATGGACCGCGGTGTTGGTGCAGGTATGTTTTCCGAATGCTTAAACATCTCAAAATCTTATAGAATTCCAGATAATGCCAGTATTTTCCAGGCAGAACTACTGGCTATGCGCGAAGCCTGTCGCCAGATCAAATTACACACAAATATAACCAAGCTGTTATCAAAGCCATCGCCTCGGTCACTACATCCTCTAAACTAGTGTTAGAATGCCGAAATGGGTTAGCCTCGCTAGATGGACGATTCAAAGTAACCCTGATCTGGGTTCCAGGACATAGTAAAGTTTGTGGAAACGAACATGCTAATGAACTGGTCAGGCAAGGGTCAGCCCTCCACCGCTCACTTACGGAATCAGTCCACGTTTCGCTTGGAGCGGTCAAGGAAGAAATCTCCTCAATATTCCATATAAAAGCCAACCTTAGATGGACTAGGCTAACAAACTGTGTTATATCCAGAAAGATGTGCCCAAGCTACAACAAAATTAGGTGACCAAGCAGTCAACCTAGGCATCCCACACAACACACACTCCCGCAATTGCAATGTCACAACTGAAAGAGAAACACTTATCAATTATTTATGCGCCTGTCCGGCACTAGCTAGGGCCAGACAACGAGAATTAGGAAAACCCTTCTTCAATTCCCTAGAGGAAATCTCACAGAACAACATCAAAGAACTTGTTACTTTTTTGAATTCCACAGGTTGGATCTAGAGACTCCTCACCAACACACCATAACACCCAGGTTTACATGAGTCGTGGTAACAAAACTACACCTAGTGCTAATTGGGTTCTTCCTAACGGAACCGCCACTCTTACATATCTACCTATCCATATGCGAAACTTAAATGGAAGCCGCACGTTAAATAGAAACGTGACGAGTTCGAAAATAGATTCAGACAAATGTACTGGCTACTTGGAAGACATTCCAAATTAAGCATTGGAATTTGATTGGTTTTTGATAAACTGTTGCGATATAATGTTGAGACATTGACATTAAATATGAAAAATGATCGGCACCACGGCTGGCCTTGCAGTCTTCCGTCATTTTGATTAAATTTTCCATAACTTTTCAGCAAAAACCCTCCGTTAGTACATAAATAACGCGACGATTCTCGTCTTTTAGCTCTAGAATAGTTTCGAAGTCATTTGAATAGACGTTCTGCTTCACATAGCCCCACATAATTTTGATCTACGAAACGAGAGATGACGCGGCCGGAAAACTTTGTGTGCAATAACTGCATTGTTTCTCGCGCTGTGTGGTTGAAACCACATATTTTACACTTCAATATTGTCCAATTGGTGCCAAAAATAATTTGTTATCATGTCCCGATAATGTTCACCACTGACTGTTACAGCAGCACCAGGAGAATTTTCGAAGAAGTACGACCCAAAATCCGCACCAAACAGTGACTTTTTGTGGATTCATTGGCCCGTGAATTCCCCAAATGCGACAATTTTGTTTGATCACGTAGCCATTCAGTTAAAAGTGAGCCTCATCGCTGAAGACGATAAGCATGCAGATGCAGATTTTTTGTTAAAATGCGCTGCTTGGAGCTGTAGGAAAGATTCAATTGGGCCAATCACTTGTCTTTGCATAATCAACACTGATCAGGTTCGTGATGGACACCGACATTATTTCGCAATGCGCGAATCGTGTCCCCCATTTTGGAGATGGGTTTTAACAATTAAAATGCGTTATTCTGCATAATTACAAATGTCAATGCATAGTACTGACAGATGTCGAACATCAGCTGATTATCTTTGACAGAACTACAGTAGTGCCAGATTTAAATTGTAAACTGCAATTGAATTTTAAGCAAACGCTGCTATATGGACGTATGGTATACAACTTTGACGTTATACTAATCTAAAGAAATATTTCAAAAACAAAGCGCTAAGAGCAATGAATGCTCCCTGGTGTATTGGGAACAATGACATCCATAGAGACTTAGGAATAGCTACTGTCATAGACTCCGTATTCGTCTTCATGGTCATTGCAACAACGCCATACTCTAAATTCTGGAAGTGGCAAACCGTGTGAAATCGTTCGATTTAGCGTAATAAGTAGTAACCTCATGTAGTGGCGATATCAGCAGGTGCTTTTGCTGGAAAGCTACCTGCCCAACGCGAATATTTGTTGAAACATAAACTACTTGATAAGGTAACTTACTTGTAGAAGGGATTCAACAAATAATTCATTCTATCAAATTATTCCTTTCCCCGGCGGGACTCGATCACAGATCAAATTCCTATCGAACATACTTTCATTCGACTATATCTTACAGATTACTCGTAAGTTGGTGCAGTTTCCTACCAAGTAGATGCTGGATAACGAACTAACTCAATTTCATTCAAAGACTAAGCAATCGCTTGGCTTAGCAGTCAGTACTAAGGTTCAGCTAGCTGAGTTCAAAACTCTTAATCCAAAGGAAGCAATAACATAAAATGCTTTCAATCGTTTGTTAGTAGACCACAATGCTACAGTATATACAGTGCATTATATTTTCTAGATTCTAGAGACACGGACAGACTTAACGTGATACGGTAGAAGGATCAAACGATTTTGTATACTTAGAGTAATGGAAGAAACATGCAAGCGGTGGGATATGATCGTAGACCGCTCTTGCTCCGAGACAGACCCTTCAACTAAGACGACTGTGCTCTCGGCATGGATGGCAGAAAATAAAGTACTATATCACCAGGGCAGAATAATTCTGAAAGCAGTATATTCCTATGGGCAACGCTGAACTTATTTAAATAATAATATTCACAACTATATATATTTTTAAAATTCCACATCTACTCACCAACAGCTGGGACAACATGTCCCTCTTTGCGACTATCACAGGAACAGTGCGGGAATACAACATCGCCATATCCAGGTAACGTTCTCGCTAACGCCAAATATTCAGACGCCTTCTTGGCATCCTGCAGAGCTTTTAGCTCGTAGAGCCGACCTTCGGCTCGTATATTGCCACGATTCACTTCATCAACAGACTTTAAAAAAAACAAAACAAATAAATCCCCACCCAATTAGTACTTTTCTACTCCCCCACCATTCATCCAACCACACACCTGATAAAAGATAAACTTCGCCGCCTGCTCACCATCCGGCATGGACAGCTCCTTTGTAACTGAAAACAACCACCGACGTACGCACAAACACGTACTCGACGCCGTACTATAATTCTGCACATACAACTGATGTGGCACCTCATGAGGCTGTAATTTCCTTTCGAAATTATACTCCACAATCTCGAACAGATAGAAATATTGCTGAGTATATGAAGTTAAATTCGCTCTCTGTACGAGAACTTCCCAAACATGCTGGGCATTGGCCGATTTTTTCACCGATACCGTGGCAACTTCATGATGGGGTAGCATTACTTTAATGTCAACTGGTGATGCGGACAAATCATCCTCTGAATCGGTTAGGAAATCCTGCACAGCATCACTTTCGGCTATCACTCGAACCGCACACACTTTCTCCAAATACTGTTCGAGACCGCGGCGACGACTATCAAGCTGTTGTTCGCTCAATTGGAATGGCCATTTGCCTGGCAGCTTTGGAAAATTGAATCCTACGAATTCCTTTCGTAGTATCGTGTGTAGATTGGAAAATTCACGGTACCGTCTCGAACATAATTGGCGGCCCGCCATGTGAATGTTGAAGACAATATAACGCTCGCCATTGCGGTTGATTATATTATAGTCAGGGATGCTATAGAAAATTTAATTTAATCAAAACCACAAGGGATCTGGAGAGATATTCATTCGAACTCACCTTATTGGCAATGATCGCTTTTCAGAGTAGTCGATGTATGAATAACCGCTTTGGTCTTCTTGCGGTTCCAGTCTTTCTGCTTCCTATCAGGAATGACAATCATTTAGTCTTTAGATTTTGAAGAGTATTTAAGAGTTTCAAACTTACTTGTTGTGTAACAGATATAACAGTCAGGGTTAAACAGTCGCCGCCAGATTTAATTAGATCAACAACTTGCTTGTGAGTTGCTCCTTCAACACTGACTCCATTTCTGTAAGAAAAAGAAAAACAAATAATTCCAAAGAAAAGCGTGGTACAATTAAATTTAAATTGCAGGAAGAACACTCGGTCCTGTGTTAAGAGGACGTGCACATATTGAGGAAGCAAAGGGGGTTTCGAGGAGGCTTAGACATTTACACGGAAACAATAAAATGAGAACTGCATCCAAGAAGATGACGGAAGAGGCTGAGATTATACGACAATAGCGCAACGTACAGGTATGTGCAACAACAGGAACAACAGGAGTAGAGCACCCAACCTAGCTTCATGAGGGGAATAACATAATCAGGGTGGATTCCTTTTCTTCTCAAGTGCTTGCCATCGTCTCATGTGACATTTTTTTCAGGATGTAAAGCTATTTTTTTTTTTTTTGTAAAACAAAGGAACACTTTGAAAAGAATGTTATTGTAAGGAAGTGTGGGCAATGAACCTCTTGTGGGAAGTTGCTGCAAATTTAAATCACTACAGTGAAATGAGACTGTGGAAGATAATGAAGTTAATTCCAGGTACTAGCAAGTATAGTTAAATGTTTGTGCAACGAAAATGAGATTATGTCAACATTAAGAGGAAAGATTCTTGATTGTTTGTCGGGTAGAAAACTTCTCCATCATTACACACTTTGGCGACGTGAAGAGGTTTAATGAGGTAGCAGCGATTGGTTAGACGTGCGAGGGTGGGTCAATAAGTATATATATATAAGTATATATATTTTTTTTTTGTCAATAATCATCTTTCAAAAGAACGCACCCAAATTTTCAGACAGATCTGTCAAATAGTTTTGTTGTGGCAGCCATTTTATATAGACGCCTACTAGCATTTTCGTTAAAATGGAAAAAAGTGAATTTCGAGTGCTCATTAAACACTATTTTTTGCGAGAAAAAACTATCACGCAAACCAAACAAAAGCTTGACAAATATTATGGGGACTCTGCACCATCGATTGGAACTACTCACCACTGGTTTACTCAATTTCGGTGCGGTCGTTCAAGCCCAATTGAGGTCACCACACCAGAAATGGTCAACAAAATCCATGGTTTGATAATGGACGAGGCCACAGGCTTATCACATGGCTCAGTGATTTCGATTTTACATAAATATTTGGACATAAAAAAACTTTCCGCAAGATGGGTGCCGCGTTTGCTCACAATCGACAACAAACGCATTCGTTTGACAACTTCAAAGGTGTGTTTGGCGATGTTCCAGAAAAATTCGGCTGAGTTTTTGCGCCGTTTCGTGACCGTGGATGAAACCTGGATTCACCACAACACACCAGAAACCAAGGAACAGTCAAAACAATGGACTTCTCCTGGTGAATCGAAGCCGAAGAAGGCCAAGGCAGGTTTGTCAGCAAACAAGGTCATGGCGACAGTTTTTTGGGATGCGCGCGGTGTTATTCACACCGATTACCTTGAAAAAGGTAAAACAATCACCGGCGTATATTACGCAGAGCTGCTGAATCGATTCCAAGCCGATTTGAAGCAAAAACGGCGGCATTTGGGGAAGAAAAAAGTTATTTTTCACCAGGACAACGCACCGGCGCTCAAGTCCGCAGTCGCAATGGCAAAATTGCATGAGTTAGGCTACGAACTCCTCCCTCATCCAGCATATTCCCCAGATTTAGCCCCCTGCGACTATTTCTTGTTTCCAAACATGAAGAAATGGCTCAGAGGTAAGAGATTTGGGTCGAATGAAGAGGTCATCGCTGAAACAAACGCTTATTTAGAGGGGCTCGAGAAATCGTATTATTTGGAGGGCATCAAAAAATTGGAGAAACGTTGGATGAAGTGTATAGAGCTAAAAGGAGACTATGTTGAAAAATAAAAAGTTTTTATACCGAAAAGAGTGTTCCTTATTTCATTTTTCAGGGACTTATTGGCCCACCCTCATATGTTGAGGGGAATAGACTAGTTGCAACAGTCTTTTAGATAAATTTCAGGTCAGATTTGAATGAAGTAACAAAGACATAAAAGCAGCTAAGCGAACGACTATCTTCCACTCAATATGTTTTGACCAAAGATTCATTCAAGATTCGAATAATGACGCCTTTGAGTCAGACCGATCTGCTTCCTCCTTCTCGTAAAGAGAACAACCTCAGTTTTGAGATAATTAATTCTCTGGACTCTACCTGGAAAAGCAAGACACTGCTGAGCTCATTTTGTGCGAATGTCCTGCCATTGCACGCAGCAGACACAAACTCCTCGGAAAGGAATTCGTTTATCCATCTAACATCCGAAATTTATATGCAAAGAGCATTCTCAGGTTACTTCAAGACGTAAACCATTACTTTGTCATAAGACATAGGGGAACACAAAATATCTTGCCTGGTTGCAGTGTTAAGAGTATTTCCTTCCTCTATCTAACAAAGGAGGCTTAAAGCAACAGATATCTGTAACTATTGTGGAGACAGAAATACGAGTATGTAGATAGTTCTAAGGCAGTTTTATTATTTTTTGAAAGAATTTTCTATTCAAATAGGAATCCTTATAATTCTTCATCGAAACCATAAATGAAATCGAGGTCGGCTCTTACCCCAGAAACGTATTACGGTTGTCTGCACGTTGTTAAAGTTACAAGAACAATTCTATCACGCAATACGTACCACGTGGAGAACAGGCGAAGAATTCGACATCATGCCAACATTAATATTATTAATAAGGAAAATATTAGTGAACTTTTGTTAGGTTACCAACACAACTTATACGGTTCTAGTCATAACTTTTCAGCAGCTTCATCCTTGCGAGGATACGACTTCCAGTTGACAAGGAATAATCATATATTTCTGTAATGGCATTGTTAGGTGTTATCACACCTATTTTAGAACTTAGCCAACAGTCACTAGTACTTTCGCTGATATTGAAATAGAAACTCAAAAATAGGTTTGTATTATAAGCTTTTCATTCGAAATCAGTTTGGGAAGCTTCATAGCTGGCTGCTTGGACTGTCCATTACTAAAATAATTTCTCTGTAATTTATATATTTGTAAAATCTTAAAAACCTTCAATCAATATGCGTGAATGTATCTCTATCCACGTTGGTCAAGCTGGTGTCCAGATTGGTAATGCCTGCTGAGAGTTGTACTGCTTAGAGCATGGAATCCAACCCGATGGTCAGATGCCATCGGACAAGACTGTCGGCGGAGGTGATGATTCCTTCAACACCTTCTTCAGTGAGACTGGTGCCGGCAAGCATGTACCCCGTGTCGTGTTCGTCGATCTGGAACCAACTGTAGTCGATGAAGTGCGTACCGGAACCTACCGTCAATTGTTCCATCCCGAACAATTGATCACCGGCAAGGAAGGCGCTGCCAACAACTACGCTCGTGGTCACTACACCATTGGCAAGGAAATCGTCGACTTGGTTTTGAACAGGATCCGCAAATTGGCTGACCAATGTACGGGACTCCAGGGTTTCTTGATCTTCCACTCCTTCGGTGGTGGTACCGGCTCAGGATTCACCTCCCTGCTGATGGAACGTCTCTCTGTGGATTACGGAAAGAAGTCCAAACTGGAATTCGCCATCTACCCAGCCCCACAAGTGTCGACTGCCGTTGTTGAACCCTACAACTCTATTCTGACTACCCACACCACATTGGAGCATTCCGACTGCGCTTTCATTGGTCGACAATGAAGCCATCTACGATATCTGCCGCAGGAACTTGGACATCGAGCGACCAACCTACACCAACTTGAATCGTTTGATTGGCCAGATTGTGTCATCCATCACCGCCTCGTTGCGTTTCGATGGTGCCCTAAACGTCGACTTGACTGAATTCCAAACTAACTTGGTACCATACCCAAGTATCCACTTCCCTCTGGTCACTTATGATCCAGTCATCTCTGCCGAGAAGGCCTACCACGAGCAGTTGTCGGTTGCCGAAATCACCAACGCCTGTTTCGAACCAGCCAACCAGATGGTCAAGTGCGATCCTCGTCATGGCAAGTACATGGCCTGTTGTATGTTGTATCGTGGAGATGTTGTGCCCAAGGATGTCAACGCCGCCATTGCAACCATCAAGACTAAGCGCACCATCCAATTCGTCGACTGGTGTCCAACCGGTTTCAAGGTCGGCATCAACTACCAGCCACCAACTGTTGTACCTGGCGGTGATTTGGCCAAGGTTCAACGCGCCGTCTGCATGTTGTTCAACACCACAGCCATCGCTGAGGCATGGGCCCGTCTGGATCACAAGTTCGACTTGATGTACGCCAAGCGTGCCTTCGTCCATTGGTACGTCGGCGAGGGTATGGAAGAAGGTGAATTCTCAGAGGCCCGTGAAGATTTGGCCGCTCTCGAGAAGGATTACGAGGAGGTCGGCATGGACTCTGGCGACGGTGAAGGCGAGGGTGCTGAGGAATATTAAGTTATTCCCCGGGAATTCACTAGAAACAAAGTGAAGACTCGCACGAATCTTCTTCCGAATCTGACATGAGTTTGAAATAAAAAGAACAAGAATTTCAATTTAAAAAAATCTAATAGAGACGACGACGACTTGGCAAAACCGTCGCGTTGTAATTCATCTTTCTACCCACTCATATCAGTCCGAATAACAAACTAAGCAGATATCCAACAGAAGCTTAGAGCTCCCATGAAGAAGAGCAAAGTACACCCAGAAACACTTTCAATCACAAACTGTATCCGCTGTATGGCAACATCAACCTAATGTTAAACGAAGTTGGGTTCTGTAGAATAGATCAATACTAAAGACTCTTGGAATGTATTCCAGGGGGATGATGACGAATAGGAGAAACCTTACTTTTAAAGTCGTGCACATGAGAAAATCGACATAAGCAGCTGACTATAGTCGTGCATAGTGCCAAGTTATGTGTCGACTTTAGCGCGGCCATTTTTTAATTTTAGTTTTAATTTTCTTTAATCGGCAAAAATTTAAAAATTTAACTTTAAATTAACCTTAGTTCGTTGTTAAAAGTAAAGTTCATCAAGTTAGGAGTTTTACACAGCAGTGGAATGCAAATTTCTTTAAAAAATCGATCATGGCTGCTTAAGTCGACTCGAATTTTCTGCCAATCGAATTAATTTTTTTTTTTTAAGAAAGGGGAGTGGGCATATTTGGACCAACACCGTCAAGCATGCTACATACATACATATGTCATTTGCTAGAGCTCGTAATTTTTTTTTTTTTTAATTCCAAATCCCTGAGCACTTAGACTCGATTTACCGTCCATTGTACCATTGTACCGGCTAGAAACCCCCCGTTCAGCTCGTCATTTTTTTAATATGGGAGTAAACAAATCTATCCCGGGGGAGCGAAGGTATAGGGTGGCAAAGTTAGCAATATTATTAAAATTTTTGTGTTCAGAGTGTTTCAAAAGGGGTTACTTCCTATGTGTAGTGATGTTCCTCTTACGATGACAAACGTCTTCGATAAAAGTCTTAATAAATATTTGTACTAGATGTTTTCTTTATGTTCCAGGTAGATGTTGTTTGGCCGCCATTTTGGTTTGGTTGGTATTTGTCAGTTCGCATTTGACGACCGTGAAGAGCAGTCGTTCAATTGTGAAAATAAGAAGAAATTTGCGTAATTTTGTTGGTTTAAATCATATGCCTAGCAAGCTAACCTGTCAGCTCATAATGAATAACTTTGAAACTTAGTACACACTGGCAGATAAAGTGAAGTCCGAGTTCGTAACGTGCGTACCGCATAAAATATTGCTGCAGTGAGAGACAATATTGATGAAAGCCCGGGCATCTCTGTTAGACGTCGTGCATAAGAATTTGGAATGTCTCCGGCCCTTTTTTTTTGTCGGGTCCTCGAAACGCTGCACTCAGACGCAACTGGTGCATTGTATTACCAAGAAGCAAACCCTGTTTTACCCATTTTAATGAGAGAGCTTATGGTATCAGCACTCACCACATCAGCGCTGAAAATCTGCTACCTGATACGAGCAAAAGCATGGCAATCATAGAGGAAGTGTTCCGCAGTGTCGTCACACTCTCCACAAGCGGCGCAGACTGTTGTATCACTTAAGCCTACCACACCCCGTGAGAACGCCGATAAGTTCTCTGCAGTCTTTTCTGCTGAGGGACAGCAAGAAAGCCGCGGATTTCTTACAGACATCCGGGAGCATTCGTTTAGATTGCCCGTATCCTGGGGAACCATGCCACACACAATTATATTCCGACAGAGGACGCAGGAAGAACCAATGCAGGTTCGGGTCCTAAGAAAATCACCTCTGAACCTTGCCTTGCAATTTAATTGGAGATCTCATTGCCCATAAGCCCTCGAGGTTCATTGTGAATACTATTAGCTTTCCGAATCCTTTGTCCGAGAGGCAGCCATAAACATGAACCTTTGCTGGATGTTTCACTGTGCCAGGCTTTCTTCCAATAATTATTGTCAAAAAAAAAAGATTCATCCGTAAATATAATGTTGCTCCAATCATGGTTCAAATTCTGTGTTGTCCAACTCAGCATTTTTTCGATATGTTTTACGGTCAGTAGCGGTCTAGGGTTAGTACCTCTGTTCTTCACGTCAGATTCTGCAAAGCGGCATCCTCTTATGTTGATAGACATTCTAACTCATCTTCTAGATGATTTTTCCTTTGCTTTTCTTAGATTTATTGTTGGGTTTTTCCGGAACAATCCACAAATCACGTTATAGTCTTTGCCGACGTGCCTTTGATATACCCTCTACCTGGACCATCATCGACATTACAACTTTCTTTGTAACTCTTTATCCACTTTTTCATAACCGCCTATTATGTTCTCATATATGAGGTGATGAAATAAGAAATTAGGGACACCTTTTTCTGCAACATGCTGTACATGTGTATTTAAATATAACTGCTGGAACACAATAACGTCGCTGTCGTAGATGTAGTCGCTGTTACTTGAGGTCGCACACATATGATGAATTTCACAATATTTGATGTTCTTTAACCATTTCTATAAATTTTTCAGTGTGCTGCTCCTCCATTGTCTACTACTTAGCCTCGTCGCACGACAAAAGATTAAAGTTGACCAATTCATACGACTACGGTCACGACTACGACTACATTTGTGTGTATGTCAACTTTTGACAGCACGTACGAACGCGACTACGGCTACGACAGCTACGTCATTGTATTCCAGCAGTAATGCACGACAGGGCCGCACGTACTTGCACCTATACGTTGTTTATCCGCGAAAACTGAGATTTGAATTGTTTGTTTTTTTCTGTTCTTCTTCTACTTCTTTTCCTTACGGCGAGGTTATGATCCGAAGTAGAAGGATCACAACCCTCCCACTTTACTGCATCGCTACTGGTCCGCCTTTGGGGTTTGCCGTGAATTATTTTTGTTTTATTTTTTAGATATTAATTCCGAATAAAACCGATCGGGCACAGTTATACGTATTTTTTTTGGCGAAAACCTGGTACGCCATCTGAAAGCATATACGAGTACCCACCGTAACTCAAATATGAAACTTAATCAAAATCGTTAGAGCAGTTTTCGAGAAAATCGATTTTATTTTTACCAAAAACCGGTGCATTAATAAAGTACCGTTGATTTTGGGGTTAGAACGAAAATTCCGATATCGTCTCGAATTGTGACATCACAGACCCCAGACATGAGGTTCCGTTCAGCCGTTTAATCTGCAGTCGGGCATACATACAGACCGACAGAGGGGCAAACATACAGACAAACAAACAGACATACGGACAGAACTGAGAGACTCACTCACAGCTTTTCTAGAAGATCCATGCAACGAGTTTTAATTAAAAATCGTAATCTACACGCATACAAGACACGTTAAAGATGTCATCAAGTGTCGTCTGTCTTTTTTGCGCTGCCTCTGAAAATCGGAGGACTCTCCAAGTGGTGCATTTCTTGCTGAGTAGACGTCGCTGTTCAGACCACGTGGTCGCCATTTAATCGCCTATCTACTTCCAATGAATTAGAGATCATAAAATAAACTCGGTTCACAAGAATCGTTCTTCAAACGGTCATCCAACTTGTTTCGTTCGTAGTTACTGCGAAGATCAGATAGAAAACAACCTCTACTGCATTAAACTATCAAGTTGTGGATTCTGTACTTCTTTTCATATTTACAGGATTTACTAGGTGGGGTGAAAAGTAACCTCCTTGGGAATGAAAAAAAAAAAAATTTTTTAAATGTTTTTTTTATTTTATTCAATATAGTCCCCTTTTAGCTTGATACACTTATTTCAGCGATTTTCCAACTTCTTGATCCCGTACGAAAAGTAATTTTCCGGAAGGTCTGCAAAATACTCCTCCGTGGCGTCGATGATTTCCTCGCGTGAGCTGAATTTTTTATTGATGAGCCATCTTTTGAGGTTTGTGAAGAGATAATAGAGTCCGAAGGAGCCAAATCGGGCGAATACGGTAGATGCGACAGCAATTGGAGCCGTAAGTCATAGCCGTGGTTGCGATGCTCTTGTGCGCCGGCGCATTGTCTTGCAAAAACAAATTTTTTTTTCGCTTCATGTGAGGCCATTTTGCAGCGATTTCGGCCTTCAATCGCTCCAATAATGCACAGTAATACTCGCTGTTGATGGTTTTTCCTTTTTCGAGGTAGTCCACGAAGAGTATGCCATGACAATCCCAGAAAACCGACACCATAACCTTTCCGACCCATTGAGCCTCCCTCGGCCGCTTCGGAGCTCTCGTGCCGTCTTCAGTCCATTGCCGGGCACTCATTCTGTTCTCTGGTGTGTAATAGTGGATCCAGGTTTCATCAACAGTTACCAATCGACGCCAAAAGTCCGCTCGATTCCGCATCAGCATGTCCAAACACTCTTTCGAAGTGCTCTCGCGTTCGTGTTTTTGGTCAGGAGTGAGCATGCGCGGCACCCAGCGGCAGGGTAACTTTTTCATATGCAGAATATTGCCCAAAATATGGCGTGTGCGCTCAGTACTAATTTTTGTGGTATCTGCTAGCTCGCGCAACTTCACTTTCCGGTCAGCCAACACCATTTCATGTATTTTTTTGACATTGTCCTCTGTAACCGCATTGGAGGGCCTGCCGCTGCGGACTTGATCGGTAGTGGAGTTGCCGCCACCACGAAACTCTCGAAACCAATATTTAACGGTGTAATCTGACGGAGCATTAGCCCCATAATATTTATCCAACTTTTCTTTTGTTTCCTTCGCCGTTTTGCCTCTCAAAAAATAATGTTTTATGAGAAAACGAAAATCGTTTTTGTCCATACTCAACATGATGCCAAACACGTCAACAACAATTAGCTGTCAAAACAAAACTAAAGACAGTATCGCACTGAAATTTGGCATGTCTGCGTAAATATGAATGGACTTCAAGGCACCATAACCTTTTTTGCAGTAGCAGCGCATTCTGGGGGTCAAGGAGGTTACTTTTCACCCCACCTAGTACTTCCCACTTGGTTTGCTAACAGTAGCATATTGTGACCAAGTCCATTTACATTATTTTTAATGTCTACGAGTAGTCCTAAACCCCCTCCGAAGGATACGATGCTGCTCTATTGTTTCAAAGTTTCGACCGCAATTCTAATAACGTATGCAAATACTTCAGGCGTATTGTCTAGTTCCGTTTAAGTACCACATAAGCAAACAAAAAAAAACAATTGCGTCCAAAAACCATTTGAAAATAAACAATGAATCAAGAGATTAAAACAATGCCAAAGGTGGAAGGCTAGACGAACAACTTACACGAGTTTGTTTGAATTCATAAATAAAATCATTTGATAAGGCTAAGCTACTTTCCTTTCTTTTTTTTTGTTTTCAAAGATATTATAACCGGAATACAACTACCTACGTCAAATGAAACCTTTTTCCAAAGAGTGTATGTAGGTAGCCAACAAACAATTAGAAATAGTGAATCATTGAACTGAGTAAACTACGTAAACACCATCAACATGGATAGTTATCCTCCCATGAGAAGCTCCCATAAAAGCCATAATGAGGAAAGTTGAATGGCAACACACAATACAACGAACACACGACGATAATATAAAAGCTAATCGTCTTGTTTACGAAAATTTGAATGCAAAGTCATTTCAAAAAATAAAAGTATCTTCTTCACACAATAAACATCACTCACTAATTTCGCAATCTTTCTCTCGCTTGTCTATTGTTACGACACTTTCAAAACTAGTTCAGCGATATTGATCGAACCAAAATCGAAAGTATCTCAATCCGAAGGCGGCACCCCACCATTAAACAACAAACAATGGCAAAAACAAAACTTTTGCACAATTACCTTTGGTATTTCTCTTCAAAGCTGCTTAGCGCTCGGCCAGTGTCAAATCCCATAAATTGAACATAGTTGAAGGGTAGCATGTTAACGCCAAACAAAACTCCTCCGCGTCGATGTGAAGTAAAAAAAAAAAAAACAGATACGTTGCCCACCAAAATGCAAATGAATCAGAGCCAAGTGTAGTGTGATTAGATACACGTACGTATATATCAAAGGAAAGGTACACGACTTTATGGCGGGACTGTTGACACTTGAATGTGCTTCGCGGCAGGTAAACCACCAGTTGAGGTGGCTTAACTTCTAGCTACCAGATACCAGCAGCAGTAGCAGGTTATGAAAAAAAAAAAGATACTATTTTGAATTTGTGCCAATTACACACCGCGACGACGGAATGAAACTGGTTTCCAATTGAATTAAATATACGCGAGGCAGAGAGATTGTGATTTTAAGAAAACACACACTTCGCTGGAGGTGCAACTTCTGACTGCCAAAAGATGCGACTTTGATATTGTCAATGGCAGTACGGCCATCAGCAGCAAAGCCGGTTTGCGAGCTCTGATCGCCTTCAATTGGCTTATCAATTTGCCGCACTTGAGTGGAGAACACATAATTTTCCGTCGAAACACGCGATAAGGATAAGGACAGACGGCACTGACAAGTGTTTGCTAGTCAGTTTGATTGATTTTTTTTTTTTTTTTTTTTGAGTCTACAATTGAAAGATATCGAAAGTAAACGATTTCAGACCTTTTTGAGGTCAATAGGACTTGTTTAATTGGAAATGTTATCATGCTATCGCTGATGTGCTATTTTTCTTTTTTTTAATCTTATAATTTATTTTCGGATTCAAAACAAATACAAACAAGTAGTAAATATAGTAAATAATTGCAAGGTTCACACCCGGTTTGGGTGTGATGTTTAAAGGCGGTTGCTTATCTTTACGATGACAGATTTAAATATTTAAACAAAGAGATGAAATAATGTTGGTAATTGTATTATCTGCCACACGTGGAGATCTTAAGATAAGTCGGCTGGATAGGCTGAGCGTTTCCAAGTCACAAATGGAAAATTCAACCAAAAAACAAACAGCCATAGTACAGCCTTTTAGCTAATCTCTAATCTTTAAACCCAACCTTAGGTACGTAGAGATGCTCAGTAACGCCGGAGTTCCTGTAGCCGCGTCCACGGAAGTTCGAAAACGAGATTCAGAAAAAAATAAATAATGTCATCGCCGATGAAAGGGTACATCCCCCGTACATATCAAAGGTGGACCTCCAAAGCAATCTTCCACTCATTGAGGAGAAAGAAATCTGTGGGAATCGACGGAGTAACGAATATTGTGCTTCGACATCTCCCTCTAGAAGCGGTGGACATTTACACCACTCTGTTTAACAATGCGCTGAATAATGCACATTATCCAGCGCATTGGAAAACAGCTGTGATACAACCCATCCCCAAAAGGGGTAAGGACACCTCCAATCCGGCAAATCTCCGGTCGATAAGTCTCCTTCCGACCATCCAGCAAGGTATTCAAAAAAGTGATCAATAGAGCCCTGCTGAAGTGGACTGAGAACAATAATATAATTCCGGATAATCAATTCGGTTTTAAGGCGGGGCATGATACAATACATGCCGCGTCTAAACTGGTATCGGATATCCAATGGAACAAACAAAAGAACCAATGCACGGGTGCCTGCCTGATTGACTTGGAGAAGGCCTTCAACACCGTATGGTTAGAGGGACTTTTCTACAAGCTAAGCAGGCTCGGCATAAGCAAACCACTGCTCTACATACTTTAAAAAAAAAATGGCAATGTGACTTCTGCTGGAACATTTCAAATCAAAAACGGTCTGCAACAAGGTGCGGTTAATTCACCGATCCTTTTCAACATTCACACGAGTGATCTCATAGGATCACTTCACCATGCCATAGCGTACGCAGACGACTTGATAGCGTACAGATCAGGACCAAAAATCGAGCAACGTGACTTCGATAAGATTGCGATATTGCGATGACTGGAAGTTGAAGATCAACTTCTAGAAATCGGAAACCATTCTTTTTAGGACGCCGTTGTCTGGGGCCTCTAGGGATACCAGAAAGAATTGGAGAAAGTTCTCAATCGTTGGACCGCACAGACAGCCACTTGCGTGTCGAAGTGTAGTCAGATACCTAGGGCTCTGGTTAGACCAATATCTATATTTTAACACCTTGCCAGAGCCAAAGGTGCTTTTGCCCTTACAAAGAGAATTTTTTATAGCAAGCAACTCTTTTTTTTTATAATTTGCACGTGTTAAAGGGGATATGAATACACTTATACTAGTTTTTAGAACACGTGCGTTTTGTGGAAAGGGGAAGAGGCAGAGAGAAAGGCAGAGTGGTGTAGTTTCAAACTCAGGTGGTATTAAGTTTCTGTATACTCCAAGGGTGGCTGTCCAGATAACTGGGGAGCTTGTTTGTTTTTGCTTTTGCCGTTGCTCATGATTCACATTATTTTTTTCCGTCCTCCTGATGTCATCATCACGATCAAGTTGCATTTTAGCCATATGACCACCCTACTGCCAGTGTTATGCCTTCGCAGTAGAGTTGACATAAGCGATGATGTTACCACTACACCACGACTCACCCTCAGGTACGTAGAGATGCTCAGTAATGCCGGAGTTCCTGTAGCCGCGTCCACGGAAGTTCGAAAACGAGAGTCAGAAACCAACGGGCAACCAACAGAATCTACAAAAAGGTAATGAACAACAACAAAAAAAATTGACGCGTGGAACTGTCACTCGTTAGAAGGGAAATTATTATTATTAAATTCCAAAACCGTTATTTTTTCTTATGCTTATGAGTAAAGTAAAATATTAAAATTTCATCAAAATCGGTTAAGCCGTTCCTGAAATATAGTTGAAAAACTTGGATGCCATTTTGTAGCATGCATCCCAACTAACTAAAATAATAAATTTTAACGAAATCGTTAAAGCAGTTTTCAAGAAAATAAGCATTTCACCCTTTCGTTACACCCGAAGCGTTACACCTTTTACGTTACACCCTGGCTACAGAAATTTTACTTAAAAAAAAGAAAATGGAAAGCAAGAATTTAATGACGAGTGGGGATATATAAAAGTACACTCAAAAGTCGGTAAATCCAAGCGCCAAATACCCCAAACAGAGCTACCCAATTGCTGAGTTTGTATTTGATCGAGTACGAGTATGTTTCAGTTGATCAAGCATTACGATGATGCACAAACCTTACGACAACATAGACACTACCGATTTGTTTGAATTTGGTGATTGTGTTTCGAATTCTTTGCGCCAATTGGGCGATTATGACGACCATAATCTGTCCCTAAATCGCGAAACACAGATATTACAGAACTGTTATTTTTGTAGTAAGCTGCAACAATTTTTAATGCGTTGGGTGGCGGTTAAACTTTTCATATTGTAAAATGGCAAGGTAACTACATGTCACTATGGATGACAGATGGATTTGACAGATGCAATATGGCCCTATATAATGATTTCAAAAATGTTTACACTTTCACTACTTCGAATTCCAAAAAAGCTTGTATACCTAGTCATGTCATAAATACTGGTACACGTTTAAACGCACTCATCGTGAAACTAGTATTAAACGCATCCATTCTATATTGACAGGTGTTCAATGAGTGACATTTATACTAAGTTAACGCGGAAAAAGATTTGCGCAAAAGTCGTTTGGAGTGGGACGATATTGAAAACCGTCTTGCGGTAATTGGCCTTCACACGTGTAATATGGACAGAGGCGATATTTTGTGTATCGAATTGTTAAATTGTTTGAAGACACTGGTGGAGTAACTGACTGTTAAAAATCCGGTCGCTCTTACACTGTCAGAACTCGACAGGCGATCAAAGCTGTTAAAGCCAGGATTAATCGGAAACTGCTGCGAAAGCAGAAAATCTTGTCACGAGAAATGAAGCAGAAAGTCCCGCATTATCGAACGAGATTTGGCACTCAACGCATATAAAAGACACACTGACCACTTACTCAAAGCCCAACTAAAGTAAAAACGGAATGAATGATCGAAAGCTCCACACCACCGGTACGCGCAAAATAGTCACAGAAAAATTTTGTTCACGGATGAACAAAGTTTTATTATTGAAGAATCGTTTAACAAGCAGAATGAAAGTCTATGCCCGTTTATCAAAAGAAGTATCGGAACTCATTCCGCGAGCGATCTGTGATGGTTTGGTGGGGAGTCAGCTACGAAGGCGTTACCGACCTTATTTTTTCCGAGAAATAGAAACTTTGGCAAAATTCTATCAAACGGATGTTCTGAAAGGCGTTATGAAGGGACTTAACCAACAATTCTTTTCAAACAACCAGTGGACTTTCCAATAAGACTGCGCGCCAGATCATAAGGGAAAAGCAAAACAACGGTAGCGCCACAACAATGTGCCGGACTTCATAGCAGCAGTCGATTGGCCTTGAGGCAGATGAGACCTCAATCGTCACCCAAATATTGAGTTCATGAAGCGCGCAATTACTCGTGAAATGGACAATTTTGGAATGAACGAGGTGTGTGCTGTGATCGATGAGTGGCCAAAGCGACTCAAGGCCTCCATAAATTCAAATGGCGTTCTTTACCAATGCTTCCGAGCTTATTTCTAACTTAGCTAACTTTTGGTAGTCCCCTGGTAGATGGAAATTGTGGGTTTTTGTACGGGATAGATGAAGCCAATCGGGTCAGCAAGTCAACTTGCAATACCCATCTTAGATCTTGAAAAGAAATGCTGTCTTTCATGATCTAAGTGGCAACCTGAATCCATAACGTCGACAACCACATAAAATCCGTAAGATTATCCTTAACTGCAATCTTTTTCTTACAGGGAAGGTGTACCTATAACGCTGTGACAGCATCCCGCGATGCATGTTGTACCTGTCAACCTTCGAAATTAAATTACAAATACTTTATGGAGCCTAAGGCAAGATATGGTGGTATCTCACCGAGTAACAATGGTGTAGCAGCAGCCATCCCTCTTGGGTCAGACTCTTATCAGTGTGTGACAGACACCTTCAGTTTCGCCTTTCATACTCGTATATGGCCTTACTGCCTACGGAGGCCCTGCCAGAGACTCAGGACAGCAATGTTCATCGTTAAGGATACGTCCTCTGGATGGCTTTTTTTACACCCCCATGCAAAAGCCATACTTACTTCAGGGATATTTTTGACTTCGACCCTCCGGAGGTAGTTGCCGGGCATATGAATATCCCGGGTAAGGGAAAAAAAACAGACTTGCAAGGATGTAGTCAAAAATGTATCCCTCCCAGGTTCTTTGTCTCGAATCAGGTCATAAGTTCGCTCAATTCCGAATACGTTTCTTTCATTAAATAATGAACCTAATCAGCGCGATTATACCCTGACTATGGCGAAAACGGAAAGCATTCAAGCTTCAATATTCTCGAGGACGAACATTCGTTTATAGAATGATGAATTGCAGACATATATCACAGTGGATTTTAGCCCCAGAAGAAATGAAATTTGACAAATCTACCAACCCCATTACTTCTATCCTCCTAGCTTCATGTCAAAGATAGCATAATTGCACATCTCTGAATCACGAGATTCCAAGTAATAGCATACTACACTAGCAAAAATGTGATCCCTACAAGAAAATATTTCCATTTATTACACACGTATACTTATCGTAAAGAAAAAAATCCTTCAAAACATGCCTCTATTCCTTTGCTCCTGTGTATGCTTCCTCTATAGATGCCGCCTACAACTACTTTTTTTTTTCAGAATTCAATTTTCTCCTCCCAAACTAATAACAGAGGCCAGACCGCTCTTCCAAAGCCTCGAAATAACTCTCTTTTCAGTCCTTTTTCTCTATTTTTATATGGGTGCCCCACAAAAAGATTCATATTTCATCCAATTGAAACGGAATTCCCGCGGCACTAAGCTCGCCGGTTTTTCATTAAATATTCCAGGCGCTCTCAGTCAAATAACTTCAATAAATTTTCCTTGGCGACATCTGACACAATTTTCATTCGTAGTCAGGTTCTTTCTTTCAGTCTTTCTTTCAATGGGGCGCGGCGGCGGCGGCGGCGGCGTTGGCGGGTTGTTCGTCAAACAAACTTGGGGGATAGTTTTTGCAGTCAAAATGTTACCACTGTTGCTATAGCCATAATAGTATCATAAGGGGAACAAAAAATCCAAATATGACAACTTATTGGATTATAACCGACAAACGAAAAACATTTGACGACTACCAACCTACTCTGGCGGCCTATTTATAAATATATTTTCTCTATATATGACGTCATTTCGGGGGGGGGGGGAACATAATAGTCATATGTATCTAGCTACTCCAATATGGTTCATTGATTAATTATTTAACAAAATCTATTACCTAAGCTGGAGGCCTCGGGAGGTGGAAGATAACTTGTTTAAGGCAAAACTCGAAGACGTACGTACACTAGTAGGGGAGCACTGCAGAGTGTAGTGGGAGCAAGTTCAAGTGTGCGAATAGAGAACAAATAGAATGCTTTCTCTTTGTTGTGCCTAATGGAATTAAAATTTAATTTTGTACTTTGGGCGGTTCTTTGTCGTTCAAAGGCTGGATAATCCTTTATTTACTAAGTCTGCCTGGCTTTCGGTTTCAACAGATGGGATGATAACTCCCCCCTTTAACATCACTGTGACAAAAACAAAGCAAAAAATGGAAAATAGTCGAAAAATGTAAATTTCCAGAAGGGCAAGTTGAACATTTTCTGCTCAGGTAAATTCATCCCCAGACCCATTGACGACATAACGTCGGCTATTTTCGTGGAGTAGCACTTGTGACATTTTTCAGGTAAAACATGAAATACAACACGAGGACGTTTCGGTTTCGGTTGAAGTATATCCAGGACGTTGTCGCTTTGAGGAGATTTGATATTTTTGTGAAGCTCTCAGACAGACTTAACTGAGCAATGGTTTCTTTTTCCGTTTTTTTTTTTGGTTGTTACGTCCATTACATAATGTGCGTTGCAATATGACTGCTTTTATTAATGCTATTGATTATTTGGACATGGTCGCAAAGGCCTATAATGCCAATGAGCTTAAGTTGCAATGCATTCTAGTGCACATTTACATATATGATTGGATTTCGATTGATAGGTAGATCGGCATGTTTTCAAGTAATACCTAGTTACGTATACAAGGGTGGGTCAATAAGTACCTGAAAATTAACACAAATTGTGTCGTCACCTTAAATTAATTTTTTTTTTTTTTTGTCAAGAATCATCTTTCAAAAGAACGCACCCAAATTTTCAGACAGATCTGTCAAATAGTTTTGTTGTGGCAGCCATTTTATATAGACGCCTACTAGCATTTTCGTTAAAATGGGAAAAAATTAATTTCGAGTGCTCATTAAACACTATTTTTTGCGAGAAAAAACTATCACGCAAACCAAACAAAAGCTTGACAAATATTATGGGGACTCTTCACCATCGATTGGAACCATTCACCACTGGTTTACTCAATTTCGGTGCGGTCGTTCAAGCACAAGTGACGCCGAACGTGCTGGTCGCCCAATTGAGGTCACCACACCAGAAATGGTCAACAAAATCCATGGTTTGATAATGGACGATTGGCGAGTGAGAGTGCGCGAGCTTGAAGAGGCCACAGGCTTATCACATGGCTCAGTGATTTCGATTTTACATAAATATTTGGACATGAAAAAGCTTTCCGCAAGATGTGTGCCGCGTTTCTCACAATCGACAACAAACGCATTCGTTTGACAACTTCAAAGGTGTGTTTGGCGATGTTTCAGAAAAATTCGGCTTAGTTTTTGCGCCGTTTCGTAACCGTGGATGAAACCTGGATTCACCCCACAACACACCAGAAACCAAGGAACAGTCAAAACAATGGACTTCTCCTGGTGAATCGAAGCCGAAGAAGGCCAAGGCAGGTCTGTCAGCAAACAAGGTTATGGCGACAGTTTTTTGGGATGCGCGGGGTGTTATTCACACTGATTACCTTGAAAAGGGTAAAACGATCACCGGCGCATATTACGCAGAGCTGCTGGATAGATTCCAAGCCGATTTGAAACAAAAACGGCCGCATTTGGCGAAGAAAAAAGTTATTTTTCACCAGGACAGCGCACCGGCGCACAATTCCGCAGTCGCGATGGCAAAATTTCATGAGTTAGGCTACGAACTCCTCCCTCATCCAGCATATTCCCCAGATTTAGCCCCCTGCGACTATTTCTTGTTTCCAAACATGAAGAAATGGCTTGGAGGTAAAAGATTTGGGTCGAATGAAGAGGTCATCGCTGAAACAAACGCTTATTTTGAGGGCCTCGAGAAATCGTATTATTTGGAGGGCATCAAAAAATTGGAGAAACGTTGGATGAGCTAAAAGGAGACTATGTTGAAAAATAAAATGTTTTTATACCGAAAAGAGTGTTCCTTATTTCATTTTTCAGGGACTTATTGACCCACCTTCGTATGTACTTAAAGGTTAAACGATTTCTGGTAGTCAATTCACATCTGTGGTCGCCACGGCTCAGTGGTTAAGCTCACGATTACTGAGCGGGATATTCAAGGTTCGAATGCAAGAAACCGCCAAAAAAAAGTTTTCTGACGGTCCTACCCCTCGCTAACGTCTACAAACATTGGATAGTAAAATTGTCGTTAGAAGCTTCTCTAAATCGAATAAAATTGTTCTTCGGAAACTACATAGCACTGTAAGTTTCAATCGTATGTGCCAGGCTCTGCACGCACGAGTGGCTGAGAGAAGCTAGGCCAGGTCCTTATGGGATGTTAACCTCCAAAAACTTATTTTTATTTGTTTACTTCAAAGCTCAAGAGGATATGAAATATACCTCATATCATACTTCTCACAGATATATGCATTGCCATGGAGTGTCAGACCTCATGAAGTAGCAGATTTGATCTTGAAAGGCTCCATCTACACTGCTGGCCAAAAGTTTCGGACCACCATAAACAACTAGTCTCGTTGGACTAATTCTAAAATTAGAATAGTAAGATTTTAAACATTGGTTTGGAGAATCATACACAATTCATATGTTACAAAATCATTTTTTCGAATTTCCCAGAAAGTTAGGTGACTTGGTTATGGCATATACTGTACTTCAACTGAATAGGTACGGTTTTCTTGGGCAACTAGGGCTAATAACGAGTGGGCCACCTGCTGGTTTCTTTTTAAATTACATATTATTTTGACACTGACAGTTCTTTCGCGCTCAAAAAATTTACAGAAACACAGTATCATATCTTCGTGGTACGAAATGAATCAATTTACGCTTGAAAAATGTTGGGATATATTGAAAACTTATTATTCCAGTGTTGCCAAAACAGTGCGAATTTTGAAAAGAAATTTCGGTCGAAATAATGCTCCAACCATGCCTGTTTGTGAAGAAAATTCGTGATATTGGCTTGCTAATTGATAACACAAGTTATCCTCGTGTTCGTCCTATGCGGTCAGCCGAGAATATTGCTGCTGTTCCCGAAAGTGTGCACCTAAACCCGAGATGGTGTAATTTGTGGAATCGCGGCAAATTTGTTTAAGAGTTACTTTCTGTAATTTTTGTTTGTCATCTGTTTGTGTTGCATATAAAACTTAACACAATTTGAATGAACTGAATAGGTACACCTCCTTGAAAATTTCTTGAAATAAATAAAACCAAACAACTTGTTTTTTATCAAACTTATATTTTATTGTTGTTTAGTAGTGAGTACAGCAACCTTTATTCAAAATCACTTGGTAAATGTGGTTAAAATTTGTGTCGTAAAGTCTCTTCAGATAATTTAGGGAAACTTCTCTCCATGCAGTGTTAATTGGAGCAATTAGTGACTCTCGTTCCTCGAATTGTTGGTCTGACTTGTAAACTTTGCGAGCTAACCATCCCCACACATTTTCCATTATGTTCAGGACCGACGAGTATGACGGCCATTGGATCAATCCCACATTCTGCTCACCTATCCAATTTTTTATGACTCGAGCGGCTCGTGAATTGCTGATAATTTAAAAAATGCTGCTTCCAATATTGTCTTATTGGATGTTGGGGTAATTTGGACGTTTGAAACTCATTCACAGTGGTTCCGTAATAAGATACAGCACCCCAAAACTATTAAACCTCCTATCGGCTATGGTGACGATCCGAAAAGCATTCGTCTTTCCTCAGGTCATGAATTTAATAATTATAACCACCAGGTCAGTGAAAATTGAACTCTTTTGCATCGGAGAAAAGCACGTTCCTTCATTCTTTCGGCCAACCCATATGATCTATGGCGAATTTAAGGGTGTTTGTTTTTTTTTTCGCTTTTTCGAATTAGAGGCTGTCCGTACAATTGCTCTCCTATCCGAAGCTGAATTTTTTAAATCCTTTCATATTTTTCCATTGGAATATTTATTCCTCAAAAAACTACAAACAACATTAGAGCTTCTTCCATCCATAGTGACAGTAACTACCTGTCACTATGGATGACAGATGGATTTTGCCTTGCTATTTTAAAATATGGTTCATTTAACCACCGTTCAACGAATTAAAATTGTTGCATCTTACTACAAAAAAATAACAATTTTGTAATATCTGTGCATCAGTAAGTTAACGCCAATTTTTCGAACAAAATCTTCTTCAGCGATGAGGGTGGCTACGTAAACAAACAAAATTCCAGGATTTGGGGTTCTGAGAATCCAAATGTGATCGTTGAGAGGACATTGCATCCACCACGGATCACAGTTTGATGTGCGCTGAGGACCGGCGGCGTGATCGGACCGTATTTTTTTTTAAACGACGAAGGCGCCACTGTTACGGTGAACTCTCTGCCCTATGGTCAAATGATAACCAACTTTAGTTAGCCTGAGATTGAACACATTAATGTGAGCGACATTTGGTTCCAAAAGGACGGTGCACGTGCCACACAACACAGGCAGGTCGTTTAATTTCGAGATTTGGCGACATCGATTGGCCACCAAAATCGTCTGATCTGAACCTGTTGGATTTGTTTTTTTGGGGTTATGCTAAAGATTTTGTCTACACAGACAATCCCCAAACTTTGGAGTACTTAAAAACCAACATCCGTCAGGGTATGGCCGGAAACAGCCAGAAATGTGCCGAAAAGTACATAATGACATAGTCCAAAAATAGTAAACAAATTTCATTCAAATATTTAATACTTTTTTTTTATTTAAATTAAAATCCTAAATCAGAAAATGAATAACCCTGTATGTGCAAAAGGAAAATGGACAAATTTGGGCCCAAATCCGCCAAGTATGGTGTGTGCACATGACGTCATAAGAGCTCATCCTACTGAAAAAGAGAGACAATACAAGATGGCAATGTTGGTAAAAGGGTGTCTTTGCTATTGTTTTGATTTGATTGTTTCATCAAACCTTTACCGATTCTCACAGTTGTTCTTTTAATCGAACAACAATTATTCAGTGCTTGAAATCAGGGACTAATATGAAAGCATTTGACTTACAGTTTCTTTGCAAACTGCACATGAGTATGATTTTTCGTATATTTCTTGACTTGTTATCTACTTCAACATAGGTTTTTACAAAAACTATACCTAAACTGCCGTCCATAAGTCTCCGAACAATACATTCTGTCAGAGAAATTGATATAAAACTCTTCGACTTCTTCATTTTAAAAATCAAAATTTATTGTTAAAATCTTCAGCAGCTGTCAAAGTTACCAATGACATCCAGCTGTCAAAATATTCAGTAAGGTTTGCCATTTCATCATGCATCGTTTGACGCCTCCCGAACGTGTGGAAATTATTAAAAAATATTATCGAAATTCCGGCTCAGTTGTAAATACGCAAAGTGAATTTCGTCGTGAGGTCGGCTGTCATCATGGCTTCAGTGCGCAGGCAATTCGTCGCATCGTGGAAAAGTTTGAGCGTGAGTACACTCTTTTGGACCTTAAGCCACCAACCAGACAGAGATGGGTGCGAAGTAAAGAAAGCAGAGCCGCCATAGCAGCCAGTTACGAAATGTCAATCAGTCTTATTTTGCGGTTGGATTTGGGCCTACATCCGTATAAGATTATGCTGACGCAAAAATTGAAGCCGTGAGTTCGCTAATTGGCGCTGGAAATGATGGTCGGAGATCCGGATTTTGGCCAAAAAATCATCTTCTCGGACGAGGCCCATTTTTGGCTCAGCGGCTATGTCAGCAAGCGACCACAATCCACAAATGTGATCCACAAAGATTGACTGTTTGGTGCGGTTTATGGCACGGTGGCATCATCGGACCTTATTTCTTTCGAAATGAGGTAGGAGACACCGTTACTGTCATGGGTCCTCGATATAGAGCGATGTTAACCAACTTTCTTTGGCCAGAGCTTGACAACATCGACATATCCGAGATGTGATTCCAACAAGACGGCGCTATATGCCATACAAGCAACGCAACGCTCGAAGGGGTGAAGGAGAAATTTGGCGACTGGGTCATCTCACGGCGAGCGTTCATCAATTGGCCGCCGCGATCATGCGACTTGACACGCGTCGATTATTTTCTCTGGGGCTACGTCAAGTCCTTAGTCAACGATAACAAGCCAACCACTTTGGACGAGCTCGAGGCCAACATTCGAGACGCTATTGCCGGAATAACACCGCATATATTGGACCGAGTCATCAAAAATTGGACCGACCGCTTGAAGCACTGCCAGCGAAGCCGAGGCGGCGATTTAAATAATGTGCTATTCCATACATAACGGCATGAATGTAGCTTCAAAACAAAGCCAGAGTCAATTTTATATCTGTTGTTTCATTTCTTTTCCTATAATAGAGCTAGACCTCATTTTCGTCGAAAAATCCACTTCGTATTTGCACCACTTTTGCCGTCAATCTAAGCATTCTATCGATCAGCTTCGATGTTACTGATCTTCAGGTTCCCCAATCTAGCCGCTTGACTTTGTTTTGAGGTTTTCGTACTGCTACTCGGCCGTGAAGGCCTACGGCAGCTAAACGCCTTTTGTCGTTGTTACTGATATCTGCTTTAATTGCGAACAGATTTCTAGGGCTGTAAGCCGTCGATCCCTATTGCTTATTAATTTCATAGTCTGGTCTTCCTGTTTTGATGTTTTTTTTGACTCTTTATTGGTTAACTTTAAATATTATATATAAGTTGCAAGACTAACCTGGATTGCAGTTTTTTTGAGAAAATTTTATACAAAAAAACAAAATATTTTCGTTTTATGATAAGTTAATGACGTTTTCAGTTTTATTTTTGTACTCCCTACATCGTTTTATGCCTTAATTCTGTAATAATGTCTACTATTGACCCTAACAGGATTTGAAAGGATTTTGTTCATTTGAGTCCTGCACAGATAGATAAACGTATAATTGTGGAACAAAATGAAAACTTAAAAGTAGTAACCGCCCGCGCGGTCGCGCGTTGTTAGAATAAGTAGAAACATTGGGATCTTATGGGCGTTTGGTCGACTTTTGATCGTAAATATCGTAAGCGCCACCTCAACGTCGAAGTAGAGCTACTCTCTATTATTGTCGCGCGTATTGACAGCTCACAGCTGTTTTCGATTGGCATTATTCTTTGACCTGTTCGATTTTAGCAACAAGATAAGTCATTGTGTCGTGTATGTACTCCGAATTGTTAGCATTTAATATGTAAACATTTTTTTAACATAATTGCTAATTGATACTTTTTGAATACAAATTAATTATGGTAGAGTATGCAGAGGTTTTTATTTTTTTCATACACATTTGTTTGGGAAGTTACTTCTTATATTTGTGTTTTCTAATCAAACCATAAAAATAAAAAGAGTACATTCCTACTCTTCTTTCTGCCGCGAAATCATTTGTAGGAAATTTGAGGGAACAGAACATAATGCTGTCATATTCTTAACCTCTCAATACCAGACCGTCTTGAAGCCACATTTGGTGTTGCAAATTTTGAGGTCGCGCGTTCTGACAAATATTATCGTAAGTCGGTAGAAACACGTCGGTCAAACACGCGATAGCGCGAACGCCACATTCTGTTTTGCCCATTATGGACGGCAGTGTATGTGAAGAGCAAATTGAAACAAGTGAGATTAATAAAGAATAATAAAATGTACATTTTAAATGTAAATATTACAGTAAATGGCCAAAGAATAAAATGTATTAAAAAAATAAATATTTGGGTGAACATGTTGACAATAAACTGAAGTTCGAACGCCATATAACTAAATTATTTGCGAAAATAAAAAAGATAGGCTTTCTTAAATGAATTCGAAAATATAATAATACAGGGTGCTTTTCGAGTCTGCGGGCGATTTGAAATTGGGGCCATTTCTCACAGAGATGGTTTTATTATGTGAAAGTTGGCAGAAGTGTTCAGCTGTCAATGCCATTTCATCATGGAAAGTTTGATGCAACAAAATCGTGTTTTAGTGATTAAACCATTTTATCAAGATGGATCATGAATTATTGCAACACGGAGTAGATTACGTGATTTTTTTGGTCGACGTGCACAATTAAAAAAAATATCCACAATTTTGAGAACCTTTACACAGTAAGTCGCACAAAACATTGACGCACTGAGGGACAATGTGAGTGAAATTCAAGTGACTGATGAACTTTAAGAAAATAATTACCAAGGACGACGGGTCTGGAGTGCAAAAATTTACCAATTGAATAGAGATGACCCTGAATTTTTTTTTTTTAAAGTTGATTATGAGTGATGAGGTGCATTTTGAGTTGAAAAGAGCTGTAAATAGAGCAGCCGGATATGGAGAGCGGATAACCCACGAGCAATTCATGACGACCTCTTCATCCCCGTAGAGTGACTGTTTAACCGGGTGTAAGCTACCAAACCAACAATATTGCAAGAATTGAAAGACAATATACCCAACGCAATTGCAGGTATTCCAGATCACATACTGCAGAATGTGATGAAAAATATGGGGCATGCGTTTGTGCCAGAGCTTAAGGTGGCCATTTGGCCGACATTATTTTTCATCATTAATGACATTGAATACATAATACATTTATAATAAAACCAAAAAATCACCCTGTACAATTATTTTCCCCCATTTCATCAATTATTTGTCGTCTATTATGTACACGTGTTCTGATGAAAACCAAAGAAAGCTTGAAATTCTTCAAAATAGAGCGATGAGTATTATCTTGAAACGTGACAGGTTTTTTGAATACCTTGGTAATGATTTTTAAAATTAAAAACAACTTATACCGCGAATATTTACAGAATGGCGTAGAGTATTTAACAAATGAAAGATATGAACTGAGAAATGCTGCTGGTGACTTTCTTTATTCTTTAAGGACTTTCAACTATTTAATCTACTTCCGAGAGATGTAAAAAACTTATCAAATTTAAATACATTCAAATCAAGAACTTCCTATTAAAAAATACTAATTTATAAGAAATAATTACTGTAATTAGTATTAAGAGTTTTTAAAAAACTGATAAATTCAATAATAAAATAAAACTGTAGAGACCTCGGTTTTCCTCAAAAAGTACAGTGTCCGGTGGAAGATTTATATTTTTAAACGTGAATAAAACAAAAACTATGTGTCCATTTTTTTTGAAAATGATATCGTCCAAATGCCGTCCATTTAGTCGCGCACACTGCTGGAAGCGGACCACCGTGTTTCATACCACGTGCTGCAGTTTCATACCACGTGCTGATGATGGATGTGTTCACAGATTAGGTAAAAAATAATTCACATTTATCGCTTATTCTCTGGAATTTAAAAAAAAAAAAAAAAAAAACAACAAGGGACCGATGATTCTGTGCGTCCATAAGGCGCAACAAACACTAACTCTTAGTCAATGTAAAGGCCATTGGTGTTTAAGTCGCGGATTACGTTTTCGTGGAGCCCAGTAGGGACAGTTTAACTTATTTACGTGTCCATTCAGGTGGAAAAGGGCCTCGTCCCCCCAGAAGATTGCAAATCACAGTGCCAAATCTCTCCAACATTGATTCACAAAAATGTTTGCGTAAATTGAAGTCATTTTCTTGAAACTTAAAAGGGCGAAATTTTAAGTCTTTCTCTAGAATTTCATGAACGATAGTTTTCGGGAGTCCCAACGCAGCTACTGAGATTCTTCGATTTTTACGTAAGCTTCGTTCCACCTTCCGAATATTTTCGGTTTTTTTTTGTTTTATAATTTGCGCGCGCCAAATGGGATATGAATACCATTAAATTATTTCAGGGCACGGGAGTTTTGTAGAAATTGAGAGAAAAAGAAAGAAAGATTGGTGTAGTGGGTTTGAAACTTAGGTGGTATTAAGTTTCTGTAAACTCCAAGGGTGGCGTCCAGATAACTGGGGAGCTTGTTTGTTTTGCTTTTTGTTGTTGCTCATGATTCACAGTATTTTTTTCCCAGTAGAGTTGACTAAGCTTTCGCAATTGATCGGCTTTTTTATTTATTTCAGACGAATTAAATAGATGATTGTTGAGATCAGGATTTGTACCGTGAACCAAGAGCGTGACAAGCGTTGATTTTATCACAACACCAGGGCCACCCTTTAACCCTTTTTGGTTCTTGATGTTCTGTTGTGCCCTGGCTGAGAGCTATTCAGAGCTGAAGAAGTTTCGCGGAACCTTTGCGCCCACGAACGAATTAAATTTATACTTGGCCCATCGCTTAATCGCCGAATATTGTAATGTGACCAAACTTGTCGGCGGGCACTCACGTAAGATACTCACCCGGCTACTGCGGCGTTGTGACTGACAAACCCGCACTCTCGGTGATTCAAACGACGTCAACCTCCCCAATATAAGTCTGCTACCGGACACCTTGAATTTGATGCCATAACGCAAAAGCAGATTCCTTCTTCCAGACAACAACACCACAAGTAGGATTAAGCCTCCTCAGTTATGGTTTTGGTTTAAGACTAACTGATTTACTTGGAATGAAGGATGTTTATAATCATTTTAGCGGTGACATTAACGTCTCTATCGAGGAAACACAGAGACTAGTTAAAAGCCCTGGAGAACAAATTGACATTGCCCGAATCTCGTATTGCCAAATTGTTCTCCTAGGGAATTTCTTGTTAACTGAATGCAAATATGTGTAGGAGGTCTAACTAGATATCAAAAATTTGTGTAGTCTTATCTACAAGCAGAGTAAGGTTGCCCAACTCAACAATAGTATTCAGGTCTTTCAGTTGGCAGTTGTTGGATTGTAGGATAGAATACTAATTGTGGACTCAGAAAATGAGTCGTTTTTTGCCGCTGGCTTGTGTTTAAATAGATCGGCAGCAGCAGAAAAGGATTTGTTTTTGTCTCGATAACAGCAGAATACCTAGTCCTGCTATAAGTTCTGTTACAAGTGCAAATGTTTTTTAATATAATTAAGTAAGCACTTTAAAAAATGTGGTTTATTCAAAGTAACCGCCTTTTGCTTAACGCAAGCCCTCAAACGGTGTGGCCACTAGGCTTCAGCGGCACGCACTGTTTCCATGAGTATGGAGAACGCTGCTGTGGGTAAAGCACTTTTGAGGCTCTCCAACACTGACCACAAACAATAATCCAAAGGATTCAAATCTGGGCTTCCTGAAGCCCAATCCTTGGATGCTATAAAAGCAGGAATATTGATTCTAAACCGCTGCTGAGTTGTTTTGGCTTTATGTGCTGGAGTAGAGTCTTGTTGGAAAACCCACCCCGCTCCATTAAAAAAGAGTATTCGTCAAGCCTTTAACGACGCCTTCTAGGATATCGTTTTAGTACACCGTTGCCCCAGTTTTGACTTCTTCTTCACAAAAATGGAGACCAGTAAATCCTTGATGGGAACCCTAGGAACTGTTTTTGTTTGCTTAAATACTTCCTCGACGGTGAAAATCTTTTCGTGGCCGTTGCCCGCGTGCCAGTGGAAGAGTCGCTTGCATCTTTCGAGCCTAATTTGCTTTAAACTAGGCGTCAATAGTTGTTCAATTGACCGACTAAAGGCTTTCATGTTGAGATCATCCCGAATGAGCCTTGACATGGATCTAGTCTATAGCTCACGAGACATAATTTTCTATTTTCGAATTCGCTTGCGTACAGCATTCACAACCGCGCTCGTCCAATTCTTGGTATGTCTTCTAATTGAGAGGATTCAACAAATCGACCGAGCAACTTTCAGGACCGAGATTTTGGTGGATCCTAGCTTTGAGTTCCTTCAATGCATAGAACAAACCGCCATGGAACAGGTGGACGCCACGTTCAAATTGCTAAACCTCAAGGCTCTAATGTTTCGAAATTGAAGTACCAACTTGTTTTCATTGTTCTGCTCAACAGATGAGCGTGTAGGTCTATGAATTTGATGTAGGCAACCCCACCTAAGATCCGAGTTCACCTCCAGAATCAGGAAGTGACGTCAAAACTTTTAGTCCCACCCTGGTTTGCGGAATATATAGCACCTTTTTTTTTTCTTTGACTGCTCTCTGTCTCGACATTCGAATAACTTTCAGACTCTAAGTCTGCTGGTGACAACTTTGTTACGCAACAACCAAGATTGTGAATCTCACAGTTCCTAGGAGTCATTCCTCACTCGATCGACAGCACTTGTAAGACCCACAATTATTCTCCATGAACCAAAGAAAACAGATAAATTAACATAACAACCACTTAAGTGAAACAAACGAAAGAGAACGATAGAGCAACCAAGTTTCCCACTCCAAGTCACACAGAACAACAACCACAAGAACGTCTTAATCTTCTACCACCCTTAATATAATTAAATTTTAATTGAGCACCTAATTAGTGTAGACTCTCTCGCCTATGCCCCCCGCATGGCAAAAGGGTCATCTCCACCCATTCCGCCCATCGGTCGGCGGCGGCGGCGGCGGAGGACTGCGACATCCAATTCGGTATCAGTAAACACTCCAAACAGCCCTGCATCCCGTCCCGCCACTTAGACGAATCTCTTATCACACAAAAGACCAATAGGACCCGACGACGGCTACAAACACCCAATGCATGCACAACAACTATCGCAATGATTCAGATACAGTTTCAGTCGTTCTTTGGGTTATCTATTGTTTGTTCATTTTGCTAAGCAGCAGCGCGCACTGGAAAAACGTATGCAAATTCTATTAAGAGATTGTGTCGTCGGCGAAGAAGCCTAATGAATTGCAAACAAAGTTTCTTACGTAAAGGCCCCCAAAAAAAAAATAAAGAAAAAGAGTCCACCAAATGACACACGGAAAAAACCACACAATTAACACAAATTAAAGGTAGTAAGGCCCGTGTGTGTACGCTCGAGAGATTGATAGGGATAGTGAGTAGTTGGAGGAGGAGAGGTTAAAAGGGGTCAACTAAAAAAATGGGGAGGAATTTCGTTTTTTTTTTTTTTTTTCTACTTTAATCGATCCAATGGGGCGGATCGATTTTGCAACATTTGGAGCGTGCGTGCGTGTGTGTATAATGTGCGGCAGCAATGCTGTACTTACACTTCCAGGATGCGATCACCCTTCTTGATGCCAGCCTTTTCGGCGGCTCCATTCTCCAGGACCGCACTGACATGCTGCAATGGGGCGTACAGCTCACCGTTAATGGAGCGTAGCTGGCCACCCTCGGACACTTGACCACGTACGTTGAAACCGAAACCAGTTTCTGTCTTGTAAATGGTTACCACACGCGGACCATATGGATCGGTCATGGTTGTACGGTGATTTTTAAACTTCGAAATGGGAATATCGTTAATACGCGCACCGTTCGGCGGTGATTTGCATTTAAAAATCAATTCGGTTTCAATGCAATTTCAGTTTTTCGATTGACACTCCTTGCGACATTTCTTGGATTGTGTGTAGTTTAGCACTGGTAATCCGCCATTTGTACAGTGGATTGCAAAATGACACACGGAATTTTTGACAGTCGCACAGCGAAAAGAGATAGTGTATGACAGGTGAAACTGAGCGAAAAGTGCTGCGTTATTGTGTGGGTGTGCGAAAGGCAAAATGAAGGGTAACGTTGCATTAAAGAAAATATATTTTAAGATTTACTGCCATAACAGTAGCTAAATGTTTATATATATGTTTAGATGCAACAAACAGAAAAGATGAAATACAATCGACATAGAAAATATTTTGTTGTTTTCCTTTGATAACTTGTGGAAAAGCAATTTTTTTATTTATATATAAAACACGAAATACGATACAAAAAAAAAGAATAATAATAAATACACAAATCAACTTTCTGATAAATTATTCATCATAAACGCTGAAGGAAATCGCTGTGAATCAAGTTTATCCAATTGTAGTGTTGAGTGATTTTTTATCAAATTATGGCAGCGATTAGTCGGAGTAGATAAACCCGTTGATTTTGTATGTATTTCATCTCGCAAACGGCTTCACGCTTGAGCTTCAGCTTGAGCGTCACCATTGTGTTCTGGTAGTAAAACTGCTGAAAATGTAACCAGAAATGAAAATTTTCGATCGTCTTTTAACTATTGAGCCAGCAGTTTATGAAACTAATTATTTGGAATATTAATTCACAGCGAGTTTTTGACATTTCTTCTTTTCTTGGTCACTTTCATATTTAATGCCAAATTTCTTTCTGGAATAATTTCCCGTTACCGTTTCGTTCAGATTTGGATACCAGTTGAAAATGTCTCTTCGGTTGGCTTAAAAACTCTTGACAGACCAAAATTGATTGAGATTAACTCTCCAGCTCCCTTAACCTTAATCCCTACTAGCAATTTAATCCTGCCACACCGAAACAGGATGAGTCTAAAACGCACTCATACTAAAGTTATCGCTTTTACTACCGTAGGAGTAGATTTACTCCACATTAAATGAAGTATATTACTTTTTTAGAATTAGTCACAATCAACGCACTCGTTGGCAAATTAAATTATTTTCAATAAATATTAGAAATTTTAAGTGAAAGAGAAAAAAGAAGCAGGATATTTTCGTACTTTGTATAGTTGGTCCTACCCACAAACTTAGAAAAGAACATACGAGGAGCAAGATCTTTAGTTCACTGTTTATTTATATTGGATAGTCAACGCAGAAGCAAACTCCATTAATACTTGTATATACGTTCAAAATATTAATAAAATATCGGCATGGAGAACCATACATGTCTCTGTTACAATACAAAATAATGTTTAATATGAAAAATGTTGATGGAAGTTACCAAAAAGTCACTTGTTACCTTATTATGGTTAAATGTATCCATAAGTATGTGCAAATGAGAGAACATTGCTGCAAAGTCATCTCTCATCTCCTCAATATCACGAAATTTGGTATACTTTCGGTCCTCTTTCTGTTTCACAATCTACAAAACTTTTTTATCTCAAATCTGTTGATTTTCTTGGAAGTGAACAGTAAATCAGGTAAGCATTGTTCAAAGGACCACTCAAATCGTGAATCAATGGTGAAATGAAAATTTATCTGTATTTTCAAAACCTTAAATTTAATTGACACAAAAATCAATAACTTGACTTGTACTTCAGATAGATATTTTGCAAAAAGAGTCATTTGAATCGATGCATTTTTGCACAACTTATCGCGAACCAAAGAAATATTAAAAACAGAGTAGGTCTCAACAATTCTTACGGCGCACAGTACGAATTTCTGTGAGGAGTTAGGCCTGGATCTAATAATATTAACATTTTTAAAATGAGAAGTTTGAAATATTGCAGATGGGCCATACGACTGTTTAAACACAATTTTAACTAATGGATACATTTTAACAGATCCTAAAAGACAATATTCTGGTTTTGATTCCAGTTTTTCTGTATCTAACCATGAAATTCATATAAGAAATACTTCGAAAATTAATGATATCCTAAGATACACTAAGATTTTATAGAGCGCTGATTAAATTTAGATTCATTCGAACGGAATGCTGGGAACCAGAAGATATTCTGACATTCTCTTATCAGCATCCAATTCGTGTAATGAGTCCACTTTGGCAAGGAATAAGAACACTTTTTTACCATAACTAAAGGCGTTATTTATTATTAAGAAGTTCACTTCATGAATCACTCTTCAGTTCCTGGGAATCGAATTTGCAAATGCAACTTTGAGAAAATTGGTCAATTGAATTCAGACGGGGGAACCGCTATATTGAGAGTCAGTTGTCCATTTGCGCCGTTAGTCGTAGACAATTTTAATTTGGAATAGAGTTGAGTTTCGCTAACCTGCAGATAGTTCCAAAGCTAATTTTTTGAAGATTAAAATTATTTAACGAACTACCTAATGAAATAAAGAATGAAACTGTTTTAAGAAGATTTAAAAATTTGTTAATATCACATATAAGAAATACAGTAACTTAAAAGTAAAACTTAAAAGTAAATTTAAAGATTGTTATATAAATTAAGATATACCAAATGAATTGTAATAGTAACTGATACTAAATAAATAAAATACATACATACATACAAGATTAGAGGAAAAATTGAAAAAAATATTTTGTTTCTTAAATGTTATGTAGTGAGCTTTACCTCGCCAAACTACAACAAAACTATTTCGATTTTGATGCAAACATTTACGTCGATTATTGAAAACTTATAAAAATGTGAAAGGCAGTCGAAATAGCGTCTATCATCCGCAATCTTGTTCTCTTGAACGGTCGGACCGTTGATTCCGGATCGGTCGCAGTAGATTACACACACTGCTTGATTACTCAGAATATTCGAAAAACAGCAAAATCTTAAATGATAAATTAATTACTTAACCTTTGGAAATGTTTTGCACATTTATGCACATAGCCTCAACTCCTATATTGCGGATTTCCAAGTACAATTTAATTGTCTTAAGAAACTCTTTCGTTATTCAAGTTGTCCTACTTTACAAAAAAAATGCCAATGACTTCAGCAACTAGCAGTAAATTTATAAGTTATGTTTTCCGACCTTTCCGATCCGGGGCTCTCAAATGATCAACTTTTTGGAACCGCCGGTACGAATCGTATCGGAAGCGTTAGTTTAGTGCCTTAACCTCTACTTTTATCCTATATTGTGTAGGATTCCGACAGGTCATATAAAATGCTTGTGTTCTTCCTGAAACACTGCGCAAGTTTGCCATATTCGAATTCCAGAAAACAGCAACAAGTTTTTTCACTATTCCACCTTTCGCGAACGCCTGACAATTATCCGAAAGAAAAATTCTCATGAAAAGCTTTTCAATCGAAAAATGTGCTGTTGCTGTTACTACGAAAATTTTGATTCTAAATAAAATATTTGTTTTTTGTTGGTACCTACCTCCCTATCCCTTTTCCAATAAGAATCAAATTAAATGCAGCAGTTCCCTAAATTTCGCTCAGTTCAACCTCTCCCTTAATCTATTCCATTCTACATGTTAACAGAATTTCAATTCTACTACAATCCACAGCTGCCCTGGGTGAAGTTTCTTCGTTTTGACATCTTTCAAATAATCATCATATCGTTCAAAATGGCGTCAGAAGTGCCAGCCGAACATGAGCTGGTGAGTAAATTTTTTAAAAAATTTCACATTTTACCATTAAATTAACGTAATTGAATATTCGTAATCGAATCGTGAATAATTGTGTCAAATAATCATATTTATTTGAAATTTATTATAAAGTGCATTTGCCGTGAAAATCAATATAAAAACATTTGTGTACCCACGGTGTGCGAGAGAAAAACACGAAATTTTTATTTATAATTGAATGAAAAATAAATTAAATAACTTCCGCTCGCTGAATAAATGTAAACTACGGAGAAACGAAAGAAATAATAAATTCTCTACATGGTGATGGATAATTTGAGTGTTTATCCCGGAAATTTTCTGGAACTACGTCGTTTTTTGGCGGCGACGTCGACGACGATGAGCAGAGTTTTTCTTTTTTCGTTTTTTTTTTTTCAAATTTTCCGTGTTTTTTCTTCCGAATTGCAATTGGGAATCAGTGTGTGTGTGTGTGTGGTGAATCTTTGTGGCCGCTCCTGGGTACCATCGGAATTTCGTGTGTGAAAAAATGCCAAAAGTGTGTGGTGGCCGTGAGTAGAGTCGAGCTCCCCCTCGAATCGAAACGAGTATCAGCTCTGCGCTGCGGCGGTTCCTCCACTCAATGTGTACCTAAATTGTGGGCTGTGGTTTGTATGTCTGATGTAGGATTTTCGTATAATCTATTAATTCCGGTTGTTTGAATCTCGGAGGGTGCCAATTGATTGCAGTTTGGGTGCTAAAAGTCCTCCTTATCTGAATTTCTTTGTTTATCTCTGATCTCGCGTCCGTTTTTTTTTTTTTTTTGTTTCCCCTTTTCTTTGGAAACGTAGCTGACATTCAAAATTAGCTTTTACTATCGTTTACTATATGGTCAACCTCTTTTTGTAGTTTTTGTTGTTGAATGGCTTCGGTGTATCGGCATTCCGTTGCGATTCCACTCAACTATGCGGTTTTTATTGTTTATTTCTCATTCTATATCGTTAGCTGCTACAGTTCCGAGAATCCAACGCTTAAGTGGAATAAATTATCAGGTAATAGGTATTGTTCTCGGGAATATTGAAAGTAAGAGTCACTGTTGCATAAATTCTCAATTCTGATTGGAATTCAGCCGAAGGCTACGATGAGTCGAGACGTGTAGGACTCTCTAATGTTGATTTTTTCGATTGATACGCAATTACGTTTAGTAGAATATGATCTAACTAGCTGACCTGCCCGGCAGATGTCTCCACAAGTTATCAAGATCTGTTCATAATACCCAGTGATCACAAAAACAAAAGTCTACATGACCAATAAGAATATGTTCGTCTCCCTCCCAGTCTCATTCCCGCCGTATGCAATTCAACCCCAAAGAAACCTTCGAAGAATCAAACCAAACGAAAACCTTGTTCCTCGTATCCCGTGCTGGGTACACACCACTGCACCAACCACACTGGTGCATTGCTTAGGACAATGGTATACGCTGATCGACGTCCTTTTTTAATAATTACTCAGCTTCTGGACATCATAGAAAGATGATTTACACCTCAAAATGATCGCAGATTAATGATCTAAAAACAATTTAAATGTTATTCAAATTCCGTGTCCAGGTATTCCGCAAAACCCCGTTTCACCTAGAGCATTAAAGTAATCTCCGTGCAAAGTTTCTAGGCCCAGGGGTTTTGGAAATACGCACTAATGAGTCAGTCAGTGGGTTTTGGCTTTCATATTATTTAAGATTAATGCAGAGTAAGCTCATATACCTCGTCAAGACATAAATACTGGTGCACACAATTTTGGTGATAAAATAAAAACAAAGTGGTTTTTGATTTTTTTTTTCTGTAAAATTTTAACAATTTATTCGAAATGGCCGCCATTTGCATTTATGTAGGCCTTGAGTCGTACTGAAATAAACAAAAAAAAAGTCGATCAACCCTACTCCAAAGGCATAACACTGGCAGTAGGGTGGGCATATAGCTGAAAATTCAACTTGATCGTGATGATATCACGAGAGCGGAAACAAATACTGTGAATCATAAGAAATGACAATAACAGCAAAACAAAAATGCTCCCCAGTTATCTGGGCGCTACCCTTGGAGCTTACAGAAATTTAATAGCACCTTTCTTTCTCTCTCTATCTCTCTGTCAATCTATAAACACCCGCGCCCTGCAATAATATAAGAGTATTTATACCCCCTTTGACGAGCGCAAATTATAAAAGAAAAGAAAGAAAATCATCTTTAAAATAGAATTGAGGTCTGGACGGCCAATCGTCTGCTGCTATGTAGTCCGGCACATTGTTTTGGAGGCACCCTTTTGTTGTTTTTGCCTTATGAGCTGACGCGGAGTCTTTTTAGAAAGTCCACTGGTTGTTCGAAAACAATTGTTGGTTAAGTCCCTTCACCACGCCTTCCAGAACATCCGTTTTGGTAGATTTTTGCCAGTGTGGCCAGTGTGTCTTTAAACCTTGTTTGACAATGCGGACATGCGCAGCGGTTTCCTATTAATCCTGACTTTAACAGCTTTGATCGCCTATGAAGGTCTGATAGTGCGAGTGCGTCCGGTGTGGAGTTCGATACCCAAAATTCCAGGTGATTCCAAGTGGTCGCAAGGTTCCGAAAACATCGCCTCTTTCCATATTACACCTGTGAAGGCCAATTACCACGGTTTTCAATATCCCCATCGCCGCACAATTTACAACGCGAATTTTGTGTAAATCTTTTTGCATGTTAACTTAGTATAAATGTCACTCATGGAATACCTGTCAATATAGAATGGATGTGTTCAAAGCTAGTTTCACGATGAGTGCATTCAAACGTGTACCAGTATTTATGGCATGAAATTATAAAGTAAGAATTCAAATTTTATTAATAGTACCTATGTTACGATTGATTCTCCTTCCACGCATTTTGAGCAAAACTAGTAATCACTTTATTTAATGTCGACATTGCCTGTTGTAATGGAACTCTTTTTGCTAATCGATTGTTCCAAATTTTCTAGTCCATCATCCTCCTCGTCATCGGTGTCTTCTCTTATCTGGATAATATCCTCTGCAAGCTCTTGTCAAGATATATAAGAAATATGTGCCTTAAATCGAATGAAAAATTTAAGAAGAAGTAATATAACAGCTCATAGAAATCGTCTTTTGCGCAGTTTCTGCTAGTTTCGGGTTTGTTACTCCAAAATAACGTGATAACGGCAAGACACTCTCTTGTGTAAAACCTTTATCAGAACAATAAAATAAAGGGCGCCAACATTAAACAATTGTTTCTTCTTTAATGTTCTTCCAAGCTTGAAACGAGTATAACTGCTTGCCGCATTGTTGTTCCCTTTAAAAGATCATAAATGCTTTTATCGCTGCGGGTGATGATTTTTTGCACCAGGATGTACCGAAGCATACATATGTGTAATTTTGTTACGAGTATTATTATTATGTTTTGGGCTGTATGTGCCATAACTATTAATAAGTTCAGATTCAGGTGGATGACTTGGAGCATTATCCAATAAGAGCAAGGCTTTTGGGTGATATCCGTTTTCAACAAGAGGTTTTTGAACCATTAATAAAATAGTTGTAAGCACAACTTCTGCTTATTTATAGAAGACAAACACAAACGTTTGCTGCGAATGAATAGGCAGATGTTTGGTTTTAAATAACAATTCTCCGCAAACTCTTTTTATTTTTTGCCTTTGATTTTTTATTGCGATGATAGTGAACTGAAGATTGCCCATTCTAATAGGATTTGTCCCTTCTGTTCAATTGTCAAACGCGTACGGAATTTCCTTGATAATTTGTTGCAACATCTTAAAATTGCCAGGTAACCTCCCAACTGTCAGACAATTAACAACATTTTCAATTTTTTGGCAAAAAGTTGGTACGCCATCTGTTGGCATATGTCCGCTGTAACTGAAATAATAAATTTAAAATCGTCCATTAGTAAAGTACCGTTAATTTTGGGGTTAAAATGGAAAATCCGATTTTACCTTGAATTATGAATCTGCAGACCCCAGGTATGATATTTGAAGAAAATCTGTCCGGCCGTTTAGGCAGACATAATGAAAAGACTAAATTTTTTTTAGATTCTCTAGTAATGTTAAGTTTGATTAAAATCTCGAGATCAACAATTTTAAGTAAACCAAGACTTGCACTTATAGATTCAAGTGAAAAGCGAAATGAAATACCGAGACACTCAGACACCAATACCGTCTTCCGCTCTACCAGACAGGCTGCTTTTTAATGCAGTGGTTGCAGAAACTTATATTTTATTCGTTTCTCTTTTATGCTCGGGTAGCTGGTGGTTACTGTCCTCCGCACACCACGTTGGTTGAGGTCCTATATTTGGATGATTTCTTTTATCACGTTGCTCCTTTGGGGTGGATTCAAACGGACCGAAGGAGTGTTGTCCATTCAATCTAGCCACCCATGTCGCTGTATAACCCGCAACAATTTTCTTTGTATCCCATAGAAAAAAAGAACAATTCGCGCAACTGCTCTAATTGATGTGAGTTTTACGTGGCATAAGACCATTTTTTGTTATGTAACATTCTGTAACACATGACTCTCACCTATTACACACTAAAAATAGCCTAAATATTGTTAACTCAGTTACATCCAAATAATAAATTAGTAGAAAGGATACAAATTTGGCTATGACAGCTTATTTTTATAGTTTGAAGTTGGGACCAGTATGCAGGGTCCCTTTTGTTATGTAACATTCTGTAACACATGACTCTCACGTATTACACACTAAAAATAGCCTAAATATTGTTAACTCAGTTACATCCAGACAAAAAATCTGTAGAAAGGGATACGCTTTTGGCTGTGACAGCTTATTTTTATAGTTTGAAGTTGCATCCACTATGCTAGGTCGCTTTTTCGTTATGTAACATTCTGTAACACCAGACCCCGCCTATTACACACTAAAAGTTGCCTGAATATTGTAAACTTATTTACATCCAAACAAAAATCTGTAGAAAGGGATACAATTTTGGCTATGACAGCTTATTTTTATAGTTTGAAGTTGGGACCACTATGTAGGGTCCCTTTTTGTTATGTAACATTCTGTAACACAAGACCCCGCCTGTTACAGGACAGGAATAGATCTGCTTGGTGACATAATTCAATAAAGTAATCTATCAGATGAATGAATGCACGTTGTGTAATTTTTTCATGTTAATATTTCGCTGGAACTATCTTTATTATTTCTAGGAACGTGTGTACGCTATAAAGTGTAAACAAAACTGAATTATCTGGAAAATCATTTGATAGCATGTACTCCTCATTAATGAAAATTGCCGTTTTCTCTTTATGAACGGCTATTCTATAATATATTGCGACTTTCATTCAGTACTCGTATCTAATAAGTTATCTTCATCGTTTGTGCTTTTGTTTTGCTATATAAGTATGTAGATTCCCTGAATGGTGTGCGCTTATTATTATAATCTTTCTCACGTAAACAGATATAGAATCAGTAATTGAATCAAATTTTTTTTTTTTTTTAACAAAGTGTGAATAATGAGTTCCAGTAGCGCGCAGATTACCTAACATCGCCACACCAGCCAGCCAATCAGTCTTCTAAGCATGAATCAATGAATCATGATATTGTAATTATATACATTTTCATTTGGTTGTGTCCTCTTAAATCATATGATGATGTCATCTAATCTGTAAGTTGAGTTCTCTCCTCCTCTTGGTATGAAGTAAATGTTTTTTTTTTTTTTTTTTTGTGCATTTAACATCCCTAGGCGTGTTAGCTGTGGCATAACAACGATTCCATTTCTGTTTATGAAGTGGCCTAGAAAAAGCCAGTTGCCAACAAAGAGGCAAGAACCCCTTTTAATCAAATGGAGCATCTGAGCACATTGATCTAGATGGGGGAAGTGGAATATCATAGTTTTTGGGGGTTGATGTTGTGGGATAACAAAAGCCATTCACCCACTCATAGTAGAAGCGAGGAAGAAGTATTGTTAGCCTACAGCCCCAGCTATGGTGTAGCGTTGTTTTTGATGGCGAGGATGAAACACGTTGGCGTTGTAAAGGAACCACTCGAGGGAAAGGACAACCTCTTTGGTTTCGAATTATTTGGGTTACTGTTGACAATGCACTGGATACTGGTGTGTATCTAGGCCAGAGAAGATCAAAACTCTGAGCCATTCCGTTCATCTATCGGATACGCAATATGAACACGTGCCATCGAAACGGGTACGAGTATCTTTCTATGTTTTCATTTTACTTCTGTGGCGTCTCTATCTCCCCGATGTTTATCGGACTATAAAACACGCGAAATACGAAATTAATTCCACGAATAATTTCATTCTATAGCTCTAGAGGTGCATGTATGTAGACGCTGTTTTGTGTTATTTACGGCAGTCAGAATCTTTCGGCGATCATTTCCAGGAAAACCGCAAATTAATAAATATTCAATAGAGCAGAGGAGAGAAGAGAGACGTGTCCCAGTTTTTGTGTGATTTTGATTAGAGCGACATAACAAAAAAAAAAAAATTTATAAAAATAACAAAACTCGGTTCCTTCCACCATCCCTCTATCTTCTCTCGGCATACATACATTTCACAACTGTTATGGTGTTCTTATCATTTAAACAAAGCAGTTCATCAACCCAAAACCAAATATTGGATCGCCGCAAAAGTGATACATCAATGGGAAGGAAAAAATGTGCTTCATACTCGTAGTACGAATTTTTGGCGGGCAGTCTTATGAGTACGTGCCTCCATTTCAAGTTGCGTAGGTTATTCTGATTGGTTGCAGTGTTTTTGAATTAAAAAATCGCGTAGTATTAGCGAAGAAAAATTATTGAATCACTTTGCTTTGGTAGATGTGTTTTCATCATTATCTTTTGGCTTTAATAGAGGAACTGATAAGAAATATTTATGATTCAAAAGAAAATGAGCCAACTGGATACAACAAGAGTCTCAAGATGATTAATTGTACTTGGTGTATACATATTATCTTGGAGTTATTTTTGTTTTAATTGTGTGATTAGAAGTTCAGAGTTTCTATTAAGGTCTACATTTCATGAGACGAGGCAGCTTGGTTTTGTACTGATTGTAATTAGTAGCAGATGTTGGAGGTACTACGCTTTGTACAAATGATACCAGGGAAGACAATTATGACTTTACATTTCAATACATTTCTTAAGTCGGTAGATCCATCATTCGAAACAGTTCTCAACATCATCGTTTAGGAGATTTTCATTTTCGACATGGACAGCATTAATAATCTCCTCATTGGAGCTTAAGACTCTTCCCCCCTCATTTGTGTTTTCCTATTTTTTGGGAATAGACATAAATCACACTACGCCAGGTCCGGGAATAAGGTACTGAGCGAATTCCATTGATAGCCGAGAGCGCAAGAAACTTGCTGGCTATTTCATCAGCTTACCTTCATGCAAAATTAGCGATGAAGTTGCCAGTTTTTTTTGGTTTCCCAACAAATTTATGAATTCTTGTTGTATTTAGCAGTTACCGTCTGACCAGTTTCCAAATCGGTAGCATAACTGCCCGAACGAGAAGCGCTGCAGCAGATGAAGTCGCTGTAGTACAAACTGTCAAATAAGTCGCTCACTGAAGAGCAATGAACGTGCACAATGGTGAAGCGCAGCTCAATTGCTCAAGCTGCCAAAACGCAAAGCTAATCGCGCTGTGGTTCGTGAAAATGTTTTTTGTGGTGGATTTAATAGTTATTATTTTTATAATAATGACTGAGGAAGAACAAATCGCATGCTATGAATTTCTGCGTAGACGGCTCTGCCATTTTTGTTTTTTTTTTTTTGCTTTTATTTTTAACTGTCAAAAAGTAGTGCAGCTCGTTCGGAAGTTCAAGTTGACTCAACTTGTGCTGCTTCGCATTGTGTGCGTGCTATAGGGAGTACGTGTATTTTACTTTGACAGCGCTGCGAACTGCAGCTTCAGCAGCTTCACCATTCTGTTTGGGCAGTAAGTTTTGTTGCTGATTTTTGTTGTCTTACCTTAACTGGTGGATTTGCACCTTCTATTTGTTCCCATTGTAAATGTACACAGCCGATAGAAGTGAAAAGGGTGCCACCTAATTGTTTTTTTTCTGACTATAATTTCCATAAAAAGTGGATGTTTTGGCTAAACTACTGCAAATGGAGTTTTCTTGATAAAAGATGTCCAAACAAGATTGACATCGTACTTTTATTAATTCAAACTTTGTTCGTTATAAAGTTCTTTCCGAATAAGAAAACATAACGTAATAACAGTGCCCCGAGATGCATGTAGTACCGGTACATCTGCCAAGCTCTGAAACGTAATCACGACTACTTCACGGAGCCTCCAGCAAAATGTGGTGGTATCCCACCGGGCCGACAATAGGGTGAATCCCCGTCTCTGTGGGCTCTTCCTAAGGTCAGTAACTGACCAGTGTGCCGCATATTGTGTGAGAGACGCACCTGTCTTTAACCTTCAGTTTCTATTCAACAATGACCTTACTGCCTAAGGAGGCCCTGTCAGGGACCAGCATTACAACAGTGCTCATAGCATCATTTAGGTTACTTGCTCTGAATGGATTTGAGTCGCCTTGATAGGCATACCTTACTTCACGGCTTTGTTTGACACCAACCCTGTGGGGGTGATAAACAATTTCGGCAGTTTCCTAATATATGTCACACCATCGTCGTGAAAAATCTTCAAGGGCATGGTATGCATCTGAGTTGAGAGCCAGTCGTATTCAGATTAGGCTCTGCAGTGCTTTACCAGTCTCTGTGACGAATTCACCTTCGCCGGTAAGATACAGAGAATAAACAGAACGTCAATACTCGTCAAAACCTCACTACAGCTGAGGATTGAGAAGGTGTGTGTGTGTTGATACTCTGGGTGTCTGAACCAGTCGCAAAATCCACAAGTTGCATTCCTGCCTCTTTTGTGATGTCGGGAGTTCTCCTATACCGATCGTTATTTGTAATAATTTCTTGTTCAGCACTCCAACTTTGGAAATCTTGGATGCTCCAGTTTGCATTTACTTCGTTATAGTCGTATGTATTAGCTCAACCCTCATCAGTCCCTGCTTAGGTCCCTAACAGTGGTCTTATCCGCCTTCGCCTTTCTTCTCACCGCTTTTTTGCTTTTTCCGTTTCGAGGCCCTGCCAAAAAAAAGCGCAGATACCACCTTACGACACCTCATCCAGACCACAAATCTGCCATAAAACTGGTAGTGAAGGTATAGCGTGGGCTCTTATTGCGCTTGCCGATTGTGCTTTGAGTGTTTTTCCTTGCTCTCTCAATTCCCTTAGTATCTAGTTCGTTAAATCATCGTGGTACTGTCCTAGAATACCTCTCTCTACTCGATCCGTGATTTCTCATGCAAGAAAATCCAGGGGAAGGCTGCGATTACTTAATCATTCAGCCTTCTTTCAAAGAGTCTTCGTTCAAATACAAATCTAGCAATAGACATGGACTCGCACAACTCTTTGTATTCGCTTATAGTTCGTAATGTAAAGGTGGATCAGTATGAGCTAATTTGCTCCAGTCTGCTCTTAGCCTGCTACTGAAACTTAAGGTGCATACAAATTTGCCGTATGGTATGGTTTTATGCATTCGACCGTCCTTGAGGTCCTCGAAATGCTTCCTAAACTAGCATACATACACAATAACCCAATAAAACACTGGAATATTTGTATTTTCCTTTCCATCCCTAAATTTCTAAAATGTGATGTATACCTGGAGACCATATTAATCCCTTTAATGCAATATTCTTGCTTGGATCAGCCCTAGTTTTTCGCAAACTCTTTCAACATTAATTACCTGGTACTCTCGGCTGGAAAAAAAGAATTCTATTTACCCAACACATCTTTCGATTGTAAGTGGTATATTTAGATCACAAAAACATGCTAACACAAAAAAGCTTTTTACCCTACCCCCAAGTCTGTCTTGGATCCACAACAGAGAAACCAATGCATTCATTCTCCATTCATTTTGTGTTAAAATGTTTTCCTCTTCATTCATTCAGCTGTCATGTTTTATTCTGCTGTTTCTCATTTTCTATTTCTCTCCTTATTTCGAAATTCACATCCGTTGTTTACAGCGGATAGATATCCGCCAGGTACATATGTGTATCTCACACAAGCCAAACCCATTTACCTAAGCCATGCCTAGGCTATACTCGTTTACATTATTCGGTGAATCACTAGGTGAGATTACCGTCTTTTGCTGCTCCTGCTACACTTCATCTGAACTATAGATACTTTCTATGGTAGTGAGTGCATCTTTTTTTAACCCCATTCTAAGAAGCTTCATTGCTACACAATCCTTTGACTATGAACAGAGGGAAGTGCATTTGTTTACTTTGCAACAAAAACCTCATTCAGTTGACAGTTTTAAAGATTTTCTCCAAGTACTCGTAGTGGGTGGAAGAGCAGAGGGTGTCGTCCTCAACTTTGGGATAATTGACTCGGTGATCGCCTCCACATTGAAAGTCAATTTGGTGTGTCACCTTGTCACCACTCACGCATGGAAATTGCCTGAGATGAAATGAGATGAGACCGAACTGAACTAAGCTGCGTTGTGAATAGGATTCCATTCATCAGATGACACCCATGTGTGCTGTGCAATTTGCATTTGAATTTCGTTTTCTTTTTTTTTCTGTTCCCTCAATTTTGTTTAATTAAATTGATTACACATGAAATGTCACTCATTATTCTGGCACCCACTGGCTTTCACACCAGTCGAAAGTGTTGGATCGTGAAATTTGCTAGTTAGTCACCTAACTATGTGTGCTGGCTTCATTGTCCATTATTTCTGATGGTCGTCTCTTCGTTCTCTTTTCTGGTGTGTGTCCATTAGTCGAGGTGATAATATCGTTAAACCAATTTCCGGAGAGCTATATCTATCCATCACATTGGACATTAGTTTGATGTGGGAACAGTATGCGGTGGATTTAGATAAATATTTGGAAGCATTAGCATAATTTGTCAGAGAGTTTGTTTTGTTGTTTTTTTTTTTTTTTTAGAAGGAAATCCAAGCTTTACATTGGGAAATACTGGTAAAAGGTTCACAGAAAGGTCTTGGTCAATATTTATTAGGCAAATAGGAAGCTTGTACACAGCGTTTTACTTTGTTTGATTATGTATCCAAAGAAAGAGTGGGCTATGTCAGATTAGGCATTGGAATAGGGTTGGCTTTGAGATCTTTTTGGACATTTGCAATCGTCTTTTCAGTAATTGTGTAAGTTTTCTTCGGAATCTTTTCCTTTCTTCTTCAAAACAAAGCTATGTACGTTGTTGTGGGTTGTTGAAAACCTAAGCGACTTGTTTAGACCTGATATAAGTTCTGTACACAGTTCATTATATAAAATCGAGAAATTCATTTCTACGCTAAAAAGTCATACAAAAAGTGAAAAGGGTTAAGACTGTAGCGGCAACACAATTGTTTCTTTCAAGAGAAAGAATTTCTGCGTGCCTTTGGCCTGTAGGACCTACAGACCTTGGATTTCCAAATGTCATGCCATGTACCGTGAACTACGAACAGCATCTTACGTGGGTTGCGAATGAGTTGCTGTAATGTCTTATTTTTCTATAAGTGCTCAATATAAATAAAGTACACATCTGCTTTAAAAATTTGTTCGAGCAGCATACAAATTTTAAGATATTTGATTTTTTCTCTTTTCGAAATTAATTCCGAAAAACCATGGAAATATTTGAACATGGCAACCCTGGCTACAACTATTTCTGAGTCATTTAAGGTTGGTTGGTACCAGAGCTGCACAATTTCAAGTACAGGTACCAGTACCAGTCCCTAGTACGGGTACTTGCACTGGTGCCTAAGTACCTGGGTTCTGGTATGTGCAAGTCAAATGCCAGTACCAAGTATCTGTACAAGTACTTTCTTCAAGTCTTTTGATGCACATTCCTTTTCGCAATTTAAATTTACATGCATGACAAGACTTGAAAGTACTGATACTGGGAATTTGACAGTAATGGTATTGGTACTTGGAAGTATGTACTTAAGTACATGATACTTGTGCCCAAGTATTCGAAAACTACTGGTACTTGTCTTTTTTTGAAATGTCAGTACCTGGATACTCAGTCATGGTACTGATTTGACTGTCTGGTAGTCATTCGTGGGTAGTCCTCCCTCGTGTCTATGATGGAATCTTCCGTCGCTGTGAGTCATTCATGGTTTGTATTCATTCATGACTGTTGACTGTTAAGTAGTCTTACATTTCTGGTTGGTACTCAGCCATGACTGGTTGGTATTCTCTAAATTCGTGGTTGGTACGCCTACATAAACGGTTGGTAGTCTCCTGTTTTGCGTAGTAATTTCGTTTTGATAGACAACTAGTCATGGCGAGTAATCTCTCTACTTTTGTTGTGCTATGTCAAGACAGATTTGCTAGTCATTCGTGAATAGTTCTTCTCTATTAATAGGAGAGTCATTTGTGTTTCATACTGCGTCATGACTGGTTGGAGGTCTCCCGTACCTGAGAGTCATTTGCGGTGATGACTGATTTTCCGAAGAATACAGATTGCGTAAGTATGCCTAATCGGCGACTGTAAGTTAATTTTGAAATGCGCTGCACTCATTTGCAACCTCAAGAGTTATACTGCACGAGCATTTAAAACGCGACTCTAGCAAATGATTTTCCGCATAAAATAAAACAAAAAAATAAAAATGTCCTGTGTTTTTGTATCACAGTCTGGCTTACTCAGTATTTAGCTACAAGATTTACAAAATCTAAGAATAGTCAGACTCCAGCTTTGGCATTGATTACTTTTTACCTCAGACCTTTGACCGAATATCCGCTTTCTGTTAGTAGAGCATGCGGAAGAATTTTTCTTCTCTTTGAGGAGATTTAGGATTCACATCGTGAGTTGATGTTCCTACTTGGATAACAATTTGTGAGTCTTTAACAGTTGACGTGAAACGTTCTGAAGTTCTAGAAATTAGAGCTCCATAACTTCAATTTTTAATTAGGCCACCTTTGGTTTCACTTATGTACTCATGTCCTTTTTTTGATACAGAAATTAACCTGAGTTCCTGAATGCGAAGTTCTAGCAGTTTCTACACTTCAGTTCTTGATCGGTAGTACCTTGGAGTTGGCCAAGAAACTTAAGCCGTAAATTGAACGCTGCCATGGCAGTAAGCTTAGGCCAAATTTTGTCAACTGCACTGGCTAATTAGTTGCGATAGTTAACGGCTGCACAGCGAACTGTAAGCCACTTTTTCTGTAATGCGCAAGCTTAATGATATTATTAGAAAAGTTATCTGCTAAGTTTTCCCCCATAACCGTTCCATTGAATAAGGGTGTAGGTGAAGTACCAGTGCTGCTTGCATCATTATCGCTGGTTGTGAAATGAGAAGGACTTAAAAAATATATTTAGGCGCTGACAGCTCATACAGAGCCTGGCCTAGCTTCTGCAAACTACGGATATGTCCGCTATTTTTTATGATTATAATTTTTAAGCTCAAGAGTTTTGTCAGACTCGGGAAAATGAGCGCAGGAGCAGATACTGTCCTCTCTGACCACGAAGCTGTCAAGCGTGCAGTCGATTCAGCGCTAAGATCAGTTTCGGATGATAGATGATGGACAGAGTAGGGACATTACTTCAATTAGCGTGATTTTCTTTCTATCCCACATCGTTTCCGAAAGTTTAGCCGTTCTGGGCTCATTTTTAAAGCTGTTAAAGTCAGCTTGATTTGTTAGGGTAAGTTAAGGTTTTTTGCGGTACTATAGGGTAAGTATGTTGAGGTGTGTAAGGTAAATTGTAGTACTAAATGCTAAATAAGCTTTTCTGTGCCTAATAGGTTATCTGGTCGTATATTAAGGTATTTGATAGAAAATAAACTTCTGAGTGGTTTCATTTTGAAACTTTCCTAGGGCTAATGCAGAATGCTTTGCATTATATTGAGATACTTGGTGGTATGTTGTGGTATACTAAGGTATGTTGGAGTATACTGAGGTATGTTGGGGTATATTCTGGTATTTGGTTGTAAACAGGATATTGTGTTGTATACCGGGCAGAACTACACTGCTCGAAAAACTACTTTCAGGAGATTATTATCAACTAGTCATATGTGTGATGTGGGGATTTGTCGAATCACAGTCAAACTATCGCTGTCTTATTTTAGAGTGAGTAGCTCTATGGTTCATACTTCACGAGCTGGTAATCATTTTTGAATTTTCCCTGAAACCCATGAGTGGCTAAATTTAGATAAAGTCTTCTCCCGAGAACGGCTACAAATCCGCATTCCCGTATCATCATTTCACTCATTAAAATACACTCACTTAATCATGCTTTCATTAGCAAAAGCGTTTCACAATAGAAGAAGAAAAGAATCAAAAATTTCATCGCCATCTTCTGGCCTAATGTGTTATTTCTTCTTACATTCCCTTGACTATATGTTAGCAGATCAATAGTAGCTCTCTGGTTTTTGGCGTGATGACAAACTACTCTAAGCTTGGACTCTTTTGGACACCAGAGCTCATTTCCATGCCAGTCTTTTGGAATTCCCGAATAAATGAATTTTAATTATAAAATTTATATTTTTTGGTTACGTCGGGAAGTTATTATTGTTTTTTTTTTATCTTCTCGAGTCGAATATGTAATTGGTGGCTACAGGGGCAGAAAAAACGTGAACGCATGCGTTGGTCGTTGATTCCGGCTTCTTAAGCTTTTGACTCCAATTACATTTGCGTTAACCTTGATCAGGGTTTCTTAATCTGACATTTTTGCGTGTCTCTTCGTCCATGTGTGCAAAGTGTTTGATTAAATTCACTTTTAATGAGTGGTGGGATTAAAGATTGATTAGTCTTGCTCGAGGCAATAAAAACTTCTTTTTTTTTCTTTAGAAATTGGCGAATTTTTTTTATAGCTTTGTCGTCACCCTAAACATCTCTCCGTCGAGTGTATCGCACCAGTTGAAAGGAAAAAGAAGATGAAAAAAAAAACAACAAATAAAGTCTCTCAAGAGTTTTATAATCGAAACGAAAATTAATTCGCTTTCGAGGAAAAGATTTCATTTCTCTACAAAAGAAAGTTTCCGAGAAGAACATAGCGACATTAAACAGCCGATGCAAGAAGTTGTGTAGTGTACCACTGACATAAGTCGTCGACGAATAAGAAATAAGGAGATGAGATGAAACAGCAAAAGAAAAGGCAAAAAAAAATGCAGACTTTGTAACTTCTTCGTGGCCAACAAGATATACAACAGAGTTGTTGTGTTGTTTGTTTGGCGAATGCACAGTGGGGTCGGGTTAAGTTAAGACTAAAATAATTACAAGTTACAATTTGAGTGAGATTTAGAACAACTCTTTAAATCTCACGGTAAGCCAAGTACCAGGGAGTAATCCTGAAATGAGATTCCACGTTTCTGTAAAACTACAGTCTGTTATGTGGGAAAAATTGGGACCGTAGATCCGTGTTGCGCACATACTCTCTGTCAGACCCACGTTCGACTTATTTTTGCTGCTAAATATTTCTCTAGAATATATTTTTCTATATTAACTGTGGACTTTTTCTGTATGCACATCCTGACAAAATTACATTAGTCGCTAGTTTCACCGCTTTTGGCTTCAATTAAGGCCTGCAAACGTTTAGGCATACCATCAACTATTTTTTGTTTCGTGAAATTCGGGCTTATAGTAAAGCAGCCACAATTTGATTTTGTATGCGGTGTATTTCGGATCATTGTCTTGTTGAATGACATAACTTGACCCCAGCCCCGTTTTGATGGCGCTTTGTTGTAGATTTATTTTCAGGGTGTCAATGTTGTCAATATTGATTCATCGTTGTCTTAATAAATTTCATTTGACCACTCTACTTGCAGACGTACACCCAAATTATATAAACTTGCTTTCGTCACTGAAAGATTGCCAATTTCCACAAAACTGGACCTTTAACATATTCTTTAACGAATGCAAGTCGGTTTAGTTTGTTGACTTTCGATATGAAAGGTTTGCGACGTGCAATTCCCCCCCATTAAAATCGTGTGACTTTAAGTAAGGCGCGCCTTACTGTTCCAACAGAGAGTGGTTTATTTATAATTTCGGATATCTCTGCCGTCAGCAACCTAACAGGGTTCTTAGGGTTTTGCTTGATTTTATTAACAATATACCTCTCATTGACCCCTGATAATATTTTTTTTTCTGCCTCTACCTTCAAAGTTCCTTTGTTTCTGAATTTGCTTTGAGTTTTGTTCTGCCAACAACTTCATGGGTCTGCCGATACGTTTTCCCTTCACATACTAGTTTAAGCTATTGTTGCCTCTATTAAGCAGATGAGACCAACTCCATACCAAGAAAATCCTGCTCAAGCCATTATGTTTCCACTGCCGTGTTTCACGGATTTTTTATTTTTTTTTTTCGCGTAGCGTAGATCATATGCAAAATTGTGAGGGCGCCTGACGAAGCGCCTCCCATTGGATCTAAAGAAATTAAATTTGCATTGGTTCGTCCAAGATATGTTTCATAAGCGGACTTTGTTATTGCATGAACGGACAAGTATGATTATCATATACCGCCAGACCAACCGGCTAAGACGCTGTATATCTGTTTGAACCCAGCATATGAATTTTTTGTTGATAATTATTTTTAATTAATTTATAATTAATAATTTTATATTAATAAATCAGCCGTACCAACCATTCTATACCGCCAGACCAACCGGAGGATTGCAGAAAGAAGAGAACATTTGATCCAAGGGCAAGGATAGCTCTACCAATTGAGCTATCCCTGGATGCTTTCTTCGTCGATCAATTCTCCAAAATCACAATTTACCGTCATATGCCTTCTTTGCTATTCGGTGTTAAAGGTGATAAAGAACAGTAATTCATAGACAACGGAGTGAAAATCTCGTGCTAATAAGTAAAGTATTGTTATTCGAATTTTTAGGTAGGAAACTGAGTACGCAGTCTTATTACAAACTTCCATTTTACTTCAGGTATGAATTGTTATCAAGATCGTTAAAACCGTTTTCGAGACAATCTTTTCTTCATTGCTATAATGATTAGAAATATACATTTTACATTATTATGGAATAAGAAATGATTTTAGCACATTTCAGTCATTTTTCTGTGTGCTTAACAGATATTAGTAAGTTCATAACAATTCTATGCTTAATTTTAATTTGTTAGAATAATTTCTCTATCACCTTAACAGATTTAAGCTCAGTGTAAATCGTCGCAGAGAAAGTGTGTTCAAAATTATAAAAATGTCTAACGACGTTCTGCCAACAAATTTGGTAGAATGACGAAAATTTCAAGAGTTCGTACTTGAAAGCGTTTTAAATGAAAAAGTATAACTACTGTACTGCAGTACTGGTGGCAATGTACTTCCTCGTTTTATCCATGCTTTACTGATCTCTAACTCACACGAGCTTCAAAATGTGATTAGGACATGATTCGTTGGGCACAGCTAAGTCACTAAAAAAAAAAAAAGTCACTGAGAAGTTCCTGGAGCGTAATGAAATCTGGAAATTCTGCACCGGACATCTCTATTCCTTAAGTTTTCACATAAGGAGATAATCTTAGAATCCCTGCAGGAATGTTCAGCGACAACTGACTAAAAAACATCTATGACGCATGAATCTCTTATTTGATTCACATTGTAAAGAAGCAAATCCATCCCAGAGAAGATCCTAACATTTTTAAGAAACTTTGCGGTGAACATGCCTAGACCTTTGTGAGAGTAATAACGTAGTGTTGAGGTAAAGCTAAAATGCGAGAGATCTTTCATGTATTTCTGAAGCGCTTCACTTGAAACATACATGAATGATTTCCTGCATCGTCTCTTCGCTATGTTTTTAGGCTATATAGGTAAAAACAGAGAGGAGTAGCAAATCGTTTGCACTCCACGAAGTAAAGGACTTGAGAGATGCATGTAAAATTGTTTCCATAGTCTCTTAAGAGACGTCATCCGTCAGACGTCACAATCATAATAGAGTTCTCAGGAAACCGCATTAACTCAGACGATTTCCTATTCGAATCTAATCTATTTCAGACACTTTATAGGGTACGTAATCACGGTTACCTTTTGGTCTGTTCATTCATACATTGCAAACTACAAGCATATTGTCACGTATGCAGTTGTGTTCGCAGGGAGAAGAACTGCCATGACCCTACTGCAAATTTTCAATATTGATAAAAGCCAATGTTATGTTAATTTTCATTATCACTTTTTTGCCAAAATTCTCGTCGAATGATTTTTTGATTGTCGCATCGATGTAGCAGAGGGGTGTGCAATATTTTTTTATGGCTTTTTTTTATGAGCACCACTTTAAAGTTTATTTTCAGTTTTATTACTCAGAAACAATGTAGAACGCCGCACCCTTTTTATTCATATTTATACAATATCTTGCTAAAACAATAATTCAAAGTCATCCTAACTAAGCGCATTGGCCCCACTGTGCATCACAATTATATCTCGCTGTACACAAAGCACAGAGGAAGAAGACAAGTTGTGTTTTTTTTTTTTTTATTTCAATGTACTTCTACTTTATTTAACTACTTGCCCCCTCCACCCGATACAGTTTGTCATGTTCTTTTTATGTGTTCTACTGTCTACTGTACGAGTGTTGTACGGGAGGAATCACCTGAAACTTCACTCCAACTGACATGCTGCCACTGCTGCTATAAGGGAGATAGCTAGCGAAAACTCTTGTAGGTATCTTCTAGAGAAGCCTCCAAAAACACTGGGTGCAGCTTGTCGTTCGATTCCCTATGCTCCCCCTCGCCCTCCCATAGACCCAACAACAGCAGAAGTTCCACTGTGATGTGATGGCTACGCTGCTCCTCTCAGTTTATCGAACTTTAGGAAGAAGTCGAGGTTGAGAGGCGTGTGTGGTGTGCGCGCGCATCACAGTTGCTCATACGGTTTCAGCGGCTCTCTGTCGTCGTCGTTCGTTGTGTGTTGAACTTGTTACTCGCTCGTGGTGCGGATCAAATTTTGTTTCTTATCCGGCCCGGCCGCGCAGTATAGTAGTACTACTGCACTTTTTTTTTTATATTTTTTTATTCCAACTTCCCCCGGAGGTGGAATAGAAATTTGTTTAGAACGGAAACCCCCCCTTGGCGGCCCGCCCCTATCACGATGTATCTCTGAGATTTTTAATTTCGAATTGTGAACTTGTAAATTGCAAATAATAGTAAGCTTAGGTGCGGTTCATGTTACGGAAGTACGCGTCCATCGTACATTGTGTGTGGTGGTTGATTAAAGTTTAATGATTCTCCTGTGCTCGATCATTAATAGTTGATTAGAGAACGAGCCGGCTTCTGCTGTTTAGTGAGTGATTGGTGCTTTGGAAGAGAAATCCAACAAAATTATGTGATCTAAGTGTGTGCTCAAAATAAAATATACTAGATTTTCAGTCATAGAAAAAACCAAAAACATGATCGACGAAGAAGAAGGGGATAAATGCCATAGAAGGATATTTCAGTGTGTCCTTAAGGTAAAGATGGATCAATTCTGATCTGGTTTACATTTTCATTTTATGTCGAATTTCATTTTATAAAAACTGTAAAAAAATTGGAAAATTTGCATATCTATATATAACACGATCCGTGATCAAGAGTGTGCGTTTTGTTGGTATTAGGTGCTCTATCAAAAGAAGAGCATGTTTTTCTGGCGCAATTGGGGAAGTATGGTGTACGTTGCGTATCTCTTTTCGGTGTTATCTGTGCCCGAGAGTTTCTACTTTTAGATGGAATCTTTTTTTAGACTTTTTCTTTGCGAATTTTAAATATTTGTTGCTCGTGGTGAGGTTATTTATAAAATGGAATTTGTTTAAATTCCAATATCGGGCAAAGTGCATAACCCTCTGCGAGTTTTTACAGATAGAGAGAAAATTTGCATCTCGCAAATATCTGACAAACCTCTGACAGTACACATAATTGTCATGGGATGCGTCCCAATTCACTGTTCGAATTATGCAATAAAATTGTAGGGTGATCCCATTTCAGACAATCAAACTTTGGGAGGTGAAATGCCGTACCACATCAAGAAATAAAGTGCCCAACTGGTTTGAAATTTAAATAAAATTTAAAAAAAATCCTTAAATTTGGAAAATTTTACAAAAGTTGGTATGCCATACCATATCTTGCTGAAGTATCGATTTTGAATAGAATCGCTCGAGTCATATTTGAAAACGAGCGAATTTTTAAAAACCGGTTAATAAGTAAAGTACCGTTATATGCATTTTCTGCTAAAATCGTGGTACACCATCTGATAGGATATATCCATGTTAACTTAAATATTAAATTTGAACAAAATCGACAGATTCGTTTTCGAGAAAATCTGTCATTTTCAAAATCGGCCATAAGTAAAGTGCCGTTAATTTTGGGGTTAGAATGAAAATTTCGATTTCGCCTCGAACTGAGACCCCAGATATGAAGTTTGAAGAAAATCCGTCCAGCCTTTTGGTTTGCAGTCAGGCAAACATACGGACACACAGATAGACAGATAGAAATGCGAGATCCACTTTTTGAGATTCTCCATCACAGCAATACCAAGATTGATCTAAATCTCGAGGTCGTAGAAATTGTACGGGAGTGGGGATCTATCTCCATACCACCCCAAGTTATGGGGGCTAGATTTTTGTTTTGACTCAAACCACTTATACTGGTTTATCTCTTTAACGGTATAACGGAAGTTAATGATTGGAATAAGTTTGCAAAACAGTTTAGAACAGTCTTCATTTGTATGTCCCAGAGAACTTATGACGTATGCTCCATGTATGTGGGGTTTTTAGCGAAAATGTATTGTAAACATACTCGTATATTCAATATTTTACTGTTTCAGAGTTAAACCGGTTAATTGCTTTTTTAATACCTTCACCTTACCTTCAATGAATATAATATTTCATTACACGGTATGAAAGGCGGTTTACATTTTATAAACACAATTTTTGCTTAAAATTTATACTTCGTAGGTTACGAAACTTAAGGCGAAATGGCGGTAATTTTTAAACGGTTCTCGTAAAAACTTTATTACGTTACCTATCCTCCGAGTGCTTAAATGATAAAAATACATAAAATACCAGCAATAAATTATTTTTCAAAAATCAAATCAAAATGGCCGCCATTTCGCCTTAAGTAGTATTCGTTTAGCTGGTGTAACTTACGAAGTATGAGTTCTACGAGTACTCGTACGTAAAAAACTACGTTGACCAAATTTTTTGACTGTTTCATACCATGTACGAGTAATTACAAAAAATTTATAAGTGAACAAAAAAATTGTAAAAATAAAAAGTGCATTAGACTTTGCTCAGATTAAAAAAATGTTTCTTTGAAATTAGTAAAGATTTGGTTAAGTTCACCCTCATCCTGTATTTAAATAAAGTGCACAACTAGGTCGCACGAACTTGCATCCAGAAAAAAAAATGCAAGTACCAGTACCGGAAATTGTACTCGTACTTGCAATTCCTTGGAAGCACTTGAAAAACTGGTTATGTACTTAAATATTGACACAAAATAGTGATGAACATATGAAAAATACATTTTCATTGAGAAACAAACAACATCGATGTAAAAGCCATTAATACCATTTTGCTATCTGATAAGAACATCATTAAGAAATATGTATCAGAAATTGGTTATGTACGAGTATCATACATAACCAGTTTTTCAAGTACTTCGAAGGAATTGCTAGTACAAGTACAATTCCCGGTACTGGTACTTACAATTTTTAAGTAAAAGTACCAAGAAATTGTACTTGTACTTAAAAAAAAATAAATACGATGTAATTGTACTTGTACTTGAATTTTACAGCTCTGCTTTCATCTACATATATGTCGCTTTTGTTATCAGACAGATTAGCTACAATAATATTCTGTTTTTTTCTACTAAACACTATATTATAAGATTTTTTTTTTGTATGAGAGATTTTTTCTATAGCGTTATACATATTATAACATTTTTCAGTAGTAAGATAAAATCATAACTCTATGTAAATTGTGCAATTACACCCAAATGTAAGAAAAAAACTGTTAAAGCTATCAATAAATTTAAACTTAAATATATGTCGCTTCAGTTAACTTTTTTTGTTTTTTGTTTACCAATTTTTCAAAACTTTATATGCCATGACCCTGTATACATACACCCCGCGCAACAAAAAAAGCTGCACATGGTAATTTTTAACAAAATGGAAGAAATCTAATAAATGATGACTAATCACTGCGTAGTCACTTTGTATTTTTGATGTTTAACATTTAAGTTAACACATTCCCCAATTTGACAATATATTTCGTAGCCTAATTGAAAAAAAAGTAATGATCGTGAAGATCAGACTACAAAATATCAGATATTACCCAAATACTATCAATATACATAAATTAAAAAAAGGAGCAACAATTTGAAAAGCAAATTTCTTTTTTCATATTTTTATTAACTAAGAAACCTTTTTACATAATTTAAGACTTTCATAATACTAAAAAATGATTCTAGTATTTCGTAGCACCACCCTTCGCCCTAACAACGTCATGAACCCTGTTTGGCATGGAGGCATAGAGATTACCGAGGTAATTGTTATTAATTTCATTGAACCACACTTCTTCAATGATGCTCTCTAGATGCTGCATGGTTTTTGTTTCTTCTTTCTTCTTTCCCATAAGAGCCCAGACATTTTCGATGGGGTTGAAATCTGGACTGTTTCCCGGCCAAATTAGGGATTCTATTCTTAATTCTTCTTTCAAAATTTTAATCTGTGGAGGAAATTTAAAAATTAAAATCATAAGATTTTCAAAACACCCATAAATATGAAAAAAAAACCTCGAAATACTCACAGATTTTGCTCGGTGGCGAGGTGCTGAATCATCTTGAAAAATTGGTTTTGATGTTTCTGCTGTTATCATTTCCATACTCGGTACAACACCATCTAAGATAATTTGTTTGTACTGCATAGCGTTAACAGTGCCCTCGAGCATAATTAGAGATCCAACTCCGATTGCGGTGATGCATCCCCACACCATAACATAAGGAGAATGTTTTACGGTGTGAGCTATGCATTCGTCGCTGTAGCGTTCCCCTTTTCTACGACGAACTATCTGCTTCCCATCCGGTCCTATTAGGTTAAACTTGGACTCATCAGAGAACACCACATTTGACCAATCTTGAACACTCCAGTTTTGCCTTTCCTTAGCCCAGCTAAGGCGCGTTTTCTTCATTTTGCTGGTCAGAAGTGGCTTTTTCGCTGGTCTCCTTGCTAGCAAACCCATCTCGTTGAGACGATTCTGGATAGTTCTGACGCTAACTTCAGCCCCAGTAGCTTCTCGCAGGTCAGCTCTTAACTCCGATGCATTTTTAAACCTGTTTCTCAAACTTAGCCTCTTCAGTTTCCGGTCCTCCTGAACAGTGGTACATCTCTTCAATCCTGTGCCAATTTTCCGGTCCAGATTGTGATCCCGACGGTATTTGTTACAGAATCTTCTTACAGAACTCTCATTGCATCCAATTTGTCGAGCAATTTCACGAAATGACTGATTCTGTTTGGATAAGGTGACGATAACTGCCTTATTTTCTTTACTCAATTGTACCCTTTTAGACATCGCGATATACTCTTTTCACTTTTATTTAAGAAATACAACTGCACGCACAGTTAAATACTGCCAGAATGAATTCCGACACATTCCAAAATGTGCATTACCTAACCCGGAAGCAATAAAATATAATTCGGCGAATCCCTTAAAGGTAATTAGCGCAAAAAAATGGAAAACCCGTATGCGGCTTTTTTTGTTGCGCGGGGTGTATGTCTAATAATATTGAATTTGAACAATATTGAAAGAGTGTGCGAAATTGTAAATTTTCCAAAAACCAGCCAATAACTAAAGTACCGTTATACATTTTCAATTTTGAGATCGGGAATTTTGTATTTTCGAAGTGCTGGGAAGTTCGTCAATTTGGCACTGGGACCCAGAGAGATATATTTTATTTCTGAATTTCCGCAACTGGAAGTACATAAGTACATCTAGTTTGGTTCCCTCACTTGAACTGTACAACCTGACTGGAACTGTAAATGCACTAAAGGGGACATTCCTTCCTACTTGTCTTGTTTGCTGCTAACTATGTACATATATTCCAAAGAGGTTTAATCCTAATTTTTAGTCGAGGTACTAAGCACTCAGGACTCAACATGTCAAACTTGTGTCTTGATATACTTGGCATGTGGCATGCCTATCTACAATTTCAGCACCCTGGTTAGTTACAATAACCAGGGTGCTAAACAGCGATGATTCCTAAACCTTGTCCATGTAACATAAGATATTGCTAGGAGATCCTCAGGAAAAACTCTGTTGAGAGCATTCTCCTTCTGGAATCGTTTCCGTCGCTGTAAGTTCCCATATGACGGGACCTTCTAGTCAACCCTTCAAAGCCAGCACGGCGGAAACTGCTGGGTGTGAAAGGACTCTAAGGGTTTGCCTGACTATCCGTCTGTCAGTCCGTTTGTACCACTGACTACACCCTAAGCGGATGAACACACTTTATTTGAACTGGGATCTGTAGGGTTGCACTTCGAGGAGAAATCGGAATTTTCATTCTAACCCCAAATTTAACGGTAAAATATATGGCTGATTTTGAAAAAAAAAAAAAAAAATTTAAAACGGCTCTTACGATTTTGATTTCATATGGGATTTTGGGAAAAAATACGTATAACGGTACTTTACTTATTGACCTAGTTTTTGAAAATTTGCTCGGATTAGACTGGTGCGATTTTGTTCAAAATCAATATCTAACCAATATTTCGCATGTACAATGTGATGGCACACCAGATTTTCGGAAATTGTCAAAAAAAATTTTTCTATTTTTAACGGATTTTTTAAATTTCATTTTAACGGTTTTATTAAAATTTCGAGCTGAATGATTTGCAAATAAACAACATGCACTTGCGACCCAGTCGTGCACTTATTTTTTTTCACGTATTTTTCAAAAATACAGTTTTCAGCCAGACCGTTCTTCACAGTATCAAATGGTTCCCCTGTCGTCACATAAGTGATACTATTTTCCTCTCGTCAGTTTTTTTATTTTTGAACTTGAATCAACCAACTCGTTGAATTATAAGTGAATTATAATTATACCCTCATACTCAACGTAATTTTTGCATTTACCTGTAGACCGTGAGTGTTCTGTGATCAGAAAAACCCCTCATTAATAGGATCTGCCCATTTTGAAAAAATGTTGAGTGACCATTGAGATTCTCAAGTTGATTTCGCAACCTCTGAGCCACGCTAACTTTGATAAGTATATACCTATATACACTACCGTTCATAAGTTTAAGACCACCAATAAGTTCTATGAAAAGAGGTGTTATTTCAAAGAAGCGATAGAGTACAATATATATGTAGATACATTTTAAATAGTATTTCAATAAAATTAGGAAACACTAATGAACAAAACAAATTATTTCTAAAGGAAGTATCGAAGTATCCTCCTCGAGCTTTTATAAGAGCTTTGAAAAGTCTAGAGAGGATCTATTAATGTTGTTATAGTTTCGGATGGAATGCTATTACAGGTGCCGTTCGTTGATACCAAAAGATTCCTGATGAAGTAGAAGACATTTGGCGAACCTTTCTGTGCAAGTGATCCCATAAAAGTTCAATTTGGGGTTAAATTTGACAACTGTGGTTTCTAAACTATACATATAAACCTTCTTCTTCCTTCTATTTCAGAAAGCTTGAACACTACTTTGAAGAGTGTTTTGGGTCGTGTTATTTTTAAAGATGAACCCTTCTCCAATCAACCGAAGACCACTTGGAATAGCATTCTCATCTAGAAAGGTTCTGTAGCCCTCTTTGTTCAAAATGCCTTCCATACAAACGCTGAGAGAAAAGGCTCCCCGCATAAAAATCGACCAACGGCCGGGTAACTTTTCGTGCAATAAAACCAAATTCGCCTGCGTTATGTGACACGTAGCCCCGTCCTGTTGGAACCACAAGTTGCTCACATCAATGTCTTCAATCTCAGGCCAAAAACTGTCACCCTTGGTGGATGCACTGACCTCAACAATCACATTAGGATTCTCAGAACCCCACATTCTGTAATTTTGTTTATTTACGTAGCCGCCTAGCGAGGAATGGGCCTCATCGCTAAAGAAGATTTTGTTCTAAAAATCGGCGTCAACTTATAGACTTTTCAGCATCCAACTGGCGTATGTTCTGCGCAATCTATGGTCAATGGCGATGGTTAAACGAGCCGTATTGTAAAATGACAAGGTAGTCCAAGGTATTCAGGTTGGCCAAGAAGGGATGAACCGGGCCAGGGGCGAAAGCCAGCAGCCAAGAGTCCCCGTGGTAAGCAGTAGTGCGGACGTTCCGTCAACATCTAACTAGCTCTGTCCCATTGAAATAGACAGTCTCAAGAAAATCTATATCAAGTTCCACGAGATTTTTAATTTGTCTCCTCAAAAAGTAGCAGATGACCTTGCTGCTTTTGGCAACTACGTACACTCTAAAAGAACGCAACATCTCCAACGGAGCCGAAGTGACCACAACAAATTTTTTCGTCCATAAACTGCCACTATCATCAGCACTTCAACTGCCTTCCCCTTCGTCTCTACACAACAATCTTCCTCTTACATTTTACTACCAGAACGTAAGAGGCCTACGCTCGGAAACCCAAGCTGTTTTGCGCCAATCCCATGCTCTCCCTTTCGATATCTATGCTCTGACTGAAACCAATCTGATCCCCGACATAAAGAGTCAAGAATTATTCCCCCCTACTTTTAATGTTTTTCGAGACGACGACCCTACCCAACCCTTGGTAGACTCTCCCTCTCGAGGTGTGCTACTGGCCATTCATAATGACCTTGACTCTTCTCTCACTGCCATTTCTTCCTCTTCTAAGGTCGACTTTATTACAATAAAATTAACTTTTCCACACCGATCCCTGTACGTTATGTGTTGTTACATTCTACCAAATCAATCTATCGAATCTTACCAACTTGCTATAGACGCGATTGATCAAATAATCGACCTATCTGATTCCCTCGATGACATCCTCATTTTTGGCGACTTTAATCTACCTCTGCTGCAGTGGAGTCCTTCCGATGATGAATCCTTTTTCATCGCTTCAAATGCCAACTCCACTAAGGAATGTCTCTTCATAGATCGGCTAACTGATTCAAGTCTATGTCAAGTTAGTAATGTTTTAAATTACATGAGAAGGCAATTAGACCTTATATTCACAACTGATCCCATTAATTCCTCAGTCTCGCTTTGTCCCCTAACTCTGTCAACTATTGATAACTTTCATCCTCCCCTTCTTCTTTCACATTTCCTCAATTCTCCACTTCAATCTACACCTCCTGCATTTCACACTTCTTACGACTTTCATAAAGCTAATTTCCGCAAAATAAATGCCTATCTGAGTAGATGTTCCTTTGATTTTGCTAACTTATCCTTAAACGAAGCCCTCACAATTTTTTACAGAGAAATGTTTAATTCCATTTCTCTTTATGTCCCCTTTTCTCGTCATAAAACTTCATCTTCATCCCCCCCTTGGTATAATCGCAAACTTCGCGCCTTACGTAACAAGAGAAACAAGTTATGGGCAGCTTTCCTTCGTACCAATTCTGTTTTCGACTATTCCAACTATCTAGGTTCCTACCTTCAATTCAATCATCTTTATAACTCTCTCTACCAGCGGCACCTAATTAACGCGAAAGCAAATCTTATAAACGACCCTAAGTCATTTTTTCAATTCGTCAACTATAAAAAAAAATCTGACGGTTACCCTCCGTCCCTCTCTTTTGAAAACATATCTTCAACTAATCCGCAAACCATTGTCAACTTTTTTGCCACCTATTTTACTTCACTCACCTTCTTAACTTCTCCGTTGGCCCCTTTCTGTCCCTGCCTTTTGATCCTGCTGTAATTGAAAATAAACTACAAAATCTTAATGATGAATTCTCACCCGGCCCAGATGGTCTCCCTGCCATTTTTTTTAAAAATTGCTCTTCCATTCTCTCCCTCCCCCTCTCTCACCTCTTCCGTTTGTCTCTATCACCCTCAGATTTGGAAGACCTCTTTCATAACCCCCATTCACAAAAAGGGATCAAAGAACGAGGTAACAAACTATCGCCCCATTGCTAAACTTTCTCATCTACCCAAACTTTTCGAAAGTATTTTATACGAAGCCTTAAGCTTTCAGTGCAAGTCTCTTATCTCTCCCACCCAACACGGCTTTCTGAAAGGTAGATCAACTACCACTAACTTAGTCGAATTCGTGTCCTTCGCCCTGTCTGCCTTAGAGAATGGCAAAGAAGCCGACGTTATTGCAACTGATTTTAGTAAGGCTTTTGATAAGATATCTCATAACTTAATCCTCTTCAAATTGTCTGCCCTCGGTTTCCAACCCATATTGTTAAAATGGATATCTTCTTACCTGGAAAACCGTTCTTACAGAGTTCGCTTCAGATCCTTCTTATCGACTCCCTTCTTGGCCACCTCTGGTGTTCCGCAAGGCAGCCATCTAGGTCCCCTTCTCTTCATTCTAACCATAAACGATGTCGAGAGGGTTATTAAACACTCTTCCCTCTCTCTGTACGCTGATGATACCAAATTTTTCAAAGCCATCTCTTCAGCACATGACTACTGCCTCCTTCAACAAGACCTTGATAGTTTTTCGAACTGGTGCCTACAAAATCGCTTAGAGCTCAATATCGCCAAATGTCAATCCATTACCTTATCACGTAAGCACCACGTGTCCTCCGCCCGCCTTTACCTTCTCCATGGTCAACCTATATCCATCGTTCAATCTCTCCGTGATCTTCGAATATTGTACGATAGGGAACTAAATTTTCGTTCACATATTGATGAGATAATTCGTAAAGCTAACTCATCACTTGGCTTTGTCAAACGATGGTCCAAAGAATTCTCCGACCCTTACGTGACCAGCCCCCTTCTTGAATATGCCAGTCAAGCGTGGTCACCCTTTCAGCAAGTTCATGTGACCAGAATCGAGAATGTTCAGCGTCGATTTCTTCGATTTGCCCTTCGAGGTCTTCCTTGGAACGATCCATTTATCTTGCCTCCCTATCAAGACCGCCTCAACCTCATCAACCTGAGTACTCTAGAGAAACGCAGAGATGTTGCAGACATTCTTTTCATTCATCGACTTCTTTCAGGCTCTGTCGATTGCGCATCTCTTTATAATTCAATTTTTTTCAATACCAACCCACGAAATTTACGATGCCCTCGTCTTTTCTATTTACCGTCCCACCGCACTTCATATGGATCTAATGAACCAATTTCCCGTATGCTGCGAAAAGTGAACTCAAACCTCACCCAATTTGATTTTAACCTCAGCACTCCCTGCCTCAAAATCGAACTCCTTCACCATTCTCCTTAACTTTAAGTCTTAGTTTTAAGTTTTAGTTTTAAGTTTTAGGTTTAAGTTTTAGCCTTAAGTTAGTTGTAGCTTGTAATAAGCCAAATAAATGGGGGCTTTCGCCCCCACCAAAATTAAATTAAAACTATGAATGACAGATGCCATATGGCAGGGATGTCAAATCCCAAACTCGAAATGAACAACCCTCTATCAAGGAAGAATTGGTGGTCTTAAACTTATGAACGATAGTGTGAACCTTTAAAAAAGTCATTTACCTCCTATATTCTGAGTGGGTAGGAAGAACAGTCTGATAAAACAATTTTCCTTGAAAAGACACGTTTTTTTTATTGCCGTTCTGATATCCTTGAAATGTCACCACAATCTCTAACGACATCTCAAATCCGCTTTGAATCATATTTTCAGATTTACGCATTCTTTGGTATTTGTAATCGTTTTTTTTCCAGGTTCTTAAGCGCCACATATCAAAATCACTTTTATCTTTTCCTTATATTCTTCTTCTTTACCAAGTCAATGAACTGAAACGCTGTTCCCAGCGTGAAATTTTAATAAACCCGCCGAGTTTTACCTCTCAATCCTTTTACTCCGAAGTAAATCTTCAGCCAAAGAGGGTAATTTGTAACATCACACACACACACACGCAAAAAAGGGGACAAAAAGATGACATCTCATTTCCTGGAAATAAATCTGTTTATGTAAATTGCAGTGACTCACACGCACACTCTGCCATACATTACACACCCGATAAATTAGGTCATTACTTTATCTGTAAGTCATTAACGTAAACTTGAATCGAATTAACTGCCTTCGATATCTAAGTCAATATACGATGTCCGCTGGCCCAATGAGCATTTGAAAATCAGCCACTTTTTTCCCATCGCGTATTTGCTTCGAGGTCCGTAATATTTGTATGACACATTAGCCTACAGATAAGTGCAGCAAGTGTCTTCCTGTCCCTATGTCGGTTTTTCTTAGTCTATTTGCCATTTGCTTAGATGTTTATTCTTTTTGTAGAGTTTTTCCTTAGTTCATCGTCTTCGGCAAATGGGAAAATTGTGTTGGTGGTTCAAGTAGCTGTTTTAAATCTAAAATTGTCGGAACTAAGTAGAATCTATCTTGAGAAATTGGTAAGTGCATAATAGGGTGCCATTTGTCACCTGCCTGCAATTAGGGTTAACTTAAGTGTGACCCTTATGTTTGAAGATGTTGCGTAAACTCTCGCAATTATTATTAGTAAATAGTGTCCGATGTACGAGAATGGGAATGTTAAATATTTTTCTATCACTTTAGCATATCTTAATAATGTCAAAAACAGCAAATTAATTAGCATGTCTAATGTTGAATTAACATAGATAAATATCTGTTTGCCTAACCCATATATAGGTAGAATAGATTTATAGCAAACAATAAGTTCGTGCTAGAAGCATAGTTATTCGATTTTTTTTATTGTATTTTGTTTGAAAATAAGCAAATTAGTCAACGATACACAGGGTGATGTGTTTACAAAGATAGTAGCTAAAATAAAAGGTTTTCTATAGAACTGATGTTTTTTTTACATTGACCCGATCGAGTGGATAAGAATCTTTTTTATGCGCCATTAAGCAGCTATTTCCAATTGATATAGTTGCTATTTCGTATAGAACTTGCCGCTTTTTCAATTGTCGTAACTTTTTTTTAGAGTTTAATCTAAGGAAGTCTAAATCTTAATGAACCTTGTATTTATAGTACTTCTCAGTAACAACCTTTTCCAGTTTACCTACTTCCATTTGTCCACAATCGTAACGTAATCTCATGATGACTTATCACGTTTTTTAACACTTGGAGCACAGAATATTTTGAAGTCATAGTACGGAACTAACGGGTGGGCCATCTGCTGGTTTCTTTTTAAATTACATGTTATTTTGACACTGACAGCTCTTTGGCGCTCAAAAATTGAGAGAAACACAGTATCATAAGTATGTCCGCGGTACGAAATGAATCGATTTACGCTTGAATTTGTTGAAAACTTATTTGCAAAGTGAGTGCTATGTTGTCGAAACGGTACGAATTTTGAATAGAAATTTCGGTCGAAATAATGCACCAACTGTACCTGCTGTACGCCAGTTTGTGAAAAAAGTTCGTGAGATTGGCAAGTTATCCTCGATCGTCCTGTACGCTCAGCCGAGAATATTGTTGCTGTTGTGGAATGGCGGCATTATTGGTCCATTTTTCTTCGAAGATGAAGATGGCAACAACGTTACGGTCAACGGAGAGCGCTACGGAGGCATTTGGCCAAATACTGAGGAAATGAACTTGGACGATCTCTGGTTCCAGCAAGGCGGCTCTACGTGCCATACAAGCCGTTCAACAATCGATCTTGTGGCGCATTAAGTTCAATAATCGTGTAATCAGCTGTTTTGTTGATGCAGCTTGGCCTCCGCTGAGCTACTATTTGACACCGTTGTATTTTTCTTTGTGGGGTGCCGTTAAAGATCGAAAAAACAATTCAGGCACTTAAGCACAGTATAAACCGAGTTATTCGTGAAATAGAGTCCCGAACGATCGAAAATAAAATGCAAAATTGAAGATGTAGATATGATGGCCAAGCCAGCCGCGGTAGCCATTTAACTTAAATTATTTTTTTTATATATAATCGGAAAGTGTATGCTTAATTGAAGAAGCAAGAAATTTTGAAAAATATTAAACGGATTTTTTTTATAGGAATTAAAAAAAAAAAAAAAAAACAACAGATGGCCCACCCTTTATACATATACACACATGTTACTGTGAGACTTTCAGAGTTGCATTTCTAGATCATAGCCTCTAATTGTTCTTAGTTGTGCCGCATGTCAGCGGGTCCGCTTCCACAAAGTGGACTCTTTGCTGAGGTAGATTTTAAACGTTGTTGCGGTCGGAGTCATATTTTTCTCCAAAGGGCTACAAGCGTAGAAAGCGTTTGTTCATTTTTTATTTCGTTTCCAGGATAACTTTCATTCGCCATGGTGCCGAAGCATTTCGTCTCAGTTTGGAGCTTAATCGTACTTCCATCCAGTCTCGGTAGTGGGAAGCTACATATGTACTTACTTACTTAGGGCGCTTGCTCTAGAATTATAGCAGCTAATGCTACTTGTACTAAATTTCCGTCCTTGCCCCTGCAGTCTTGTTCAGCCATTCATAGCAATTACAGACTCTTAACAGCTGGTCAATGTATCTATTTAAAATACTTATATTCTCGTATACATAAGGAGCTAACAAAAGTTTGCTAAGTTGGTTTGAGAAAAAAACAATTGTGTAAGACAGTTTCACGATAAACCATCGCGTTTATCTTAACGCCACGGTCCAAACGGAGACCAACCATCGGCAATCACTGTGGCCCAAACGCTTGCTTCCTGGTGGCCATTCTTTGGTCGAAATTATCGTATGACCTCTCTGGCAGGTAAACTCGATCATTTTACTTGTTTGACAAGTTGCTCAATTGGAAATTGTGCTTCATCAGAATAGACGATTTTTGGCAATTGGCCACTTGCGTGCAAGCGGATCAACTCTTTTGCTCTTTCCACTCTAACTTTTTTTTAGTCAGGTGTGAGATCGTGCACTTTTTGGAACTTTAAGGCGTTGAGTCCGAGCTCATTTTTCAAAATGTGTTGCATCCGTTCTCTGTATATGTTTAGCTCAGAAGCCAGTTTTCTTCCGCTACGTCAAGGATTTCGTTCTATTCTGGCCTTCACACTACGAATCACTGTTGACGATGTTGCTGTCTTTTTCGGACCACCTCCATATCGTTTTGCAATGCTGCCGGTTTCTTTGTAACGCGATATGTTGCGATACACAAACATTTTGTTCACTTTCAAATGTTTCAGCTCACGAACAATAGCTGGTTGTGATTTTTCAGCCAAAAAAAGGGCAATAACACTATTACGTTTGAATTCCATTGCCGATAGAACAAACACTAAACACGCGATAAAAAGAAAACCTTACACGCTTGTCAACAATGAAATGAATTAACAGCTGTCAAATTTTCAGCGGGCTGTCATTCGTAGTTTGGCAGACACAGCGACGTGAAGTGGGTAACAGTTCATGTCAGCCACCCTGTACATGACTTAACTGATGCACCAAACTAACACAATAATCGTTTGTCTTTTATTATTCGCAATGAAAAAAGAACTGTTTATGCTTCAAAAAATACTTAAATTGGGAACCCAATCGGTTGATGGACCCCAACTTAATGTTGGACTGCAAACCAAAATTGCCCAACTTACAACAACCTCACTGAATAGCGCACACATAGATCGCTCAACAACCTATTTCGGCTGCTTTTTGTGGCAACTTTTGGTCAGTCTATGGGTCAGATTCGACTAGTTCTGTATGTCATTGTTAAAACAAATCAATCACCCTGCACCTACAAATGAAGTATGACTTAATACTTAAAAAGTCGTTAAAAGCAAAGCATACTTTGTTAATGACATAAATTAACTTAATTGTTAAATGATTATAGTTTAAAGTTTAGGTTTACAAACTAGCTGATTAAATTAATGACATTAATTTATTCTGTTGAATTAATATAAAAAAAAAATTCTCATAAAAGATTTGTTTGTAATTAAAGCAAAATTGCTTCTTGATAAGAAAGAAAATTGTTAAAATCTATCCATTAAAGTCCACTTAAATTTATTGGTTCTTTGAATTAAAATTTTTAGGGAAATCCCGGAAATGTAGTTCCGTTTTCTCTAATCCAATCGCATGGAATTTTGAAATCATACCACAGTTTGGCTTTACGTTATGTTGCTAAAATTGTTGATAAAGTTTTCCATTCATAACATTGGGTATTAAAGATTGGCATTCATTGTACTAGTGTGTATGTACATTGAACCGCATACGTAGTATAGTCAATATTAAACGATTATTTATAGACATTTGTGGACGGTGAGGACGGAATCCTCCTCACGTAGGCCACTATTCCGACCCGTGGTATTCCCCTGTATAAGAAAAACTGTTCGGTAAGAAGGCATGGGAGAGTGTAGGTGGAAAGTTAATAGTGATGGGACAGAAAGTCGGGTGGGGTCCGAGAAATGTCCTGGGGATCCGAGAAATGTCCTGTATGTCGAGTGAACTGCAGTATTTTCCCAAAACTAAAACATCTAAGAGAACTCAGCCCGGACATGACATGTCATTCCATGAATCTATTCCTTAGCGACCCTGTGGCAAAGCAGTCACAGAGGAAGTGCTAGAGACTTTCCTTCGTCTTCTCATAAACCTGCAGGTGCAGGACGTCACCAGTCTCAGTTTGCGGGCATTCTTATTCAAGTTGATGTGCCAGGTGTATAGGCTTACCATCAGTTTCAATTACCGTCTGTCTAGATTAAGCGTCTTTCTAGCTTGAGAATGGCTTTGGCAGCTTTGCAAATAAACTGTTATATATCGTCGTGACGACCTTAATAGCTGTACCTATGGTTGTCACTGTATTAGTATTCAACTTTCTTGCTCCACCTGTAACCAATTCATCTGCATTCCTTCAACAACTTCAAGTTAGTTCTTGGGTTTGTAAGTGCCATTAAGGCAGCTTGCCTGTTCGTATTAAGGGGACCTCCCCCGCCGTTGAGTATAGCAAACACTCCCATCTGGAACACAGTCACAAACTGTTCCAGATGGGTTGCTAAATTGAGCGGTGGCGATTGACAAAACACACCTGCTCCTGATTTCCCATCAATGCAACTTGATCGTGATGATGACATCAGGAGGACGGAAAAAAATACTGTGAATCATAAGCAATGACAATAATAGCGAAAACAAACAAAAATACTCCCCAGTTATCTGGACAGCCACCCTTGGAGTTTACAGAAACTTAATACCACCTGAGTTTCAAACTACACCACTCTGTCTTTCTCTCTGTCTCTTCTCCTTTCCAAAAAAACGCACGTGTTCTAAAAATTAGTATAAGGGTATTCATATCCCCTTTAACACGTGCAAATTATAAAAAATAAAAAAATAAAATGTGCGATCCATCCGTATAGACTTCTATGCCCCCTCCGCCCAGGATAGCAGTGCCCTGCTGCCAATCCTCGCGTTTGGGGAATCGGCGGGTACCCGCCGTGCGTTGCTGCCCCTATTAAAAAGAAATACATGTTTTTGTATGGCAAACCGGCTGGACCGATTTTGACCAAACTTCACAGAAACACTCTCTTCCCTATACCGAAGATTGTCTGAAAATTTGAGCTCAATCGGTTCGGTGATTTCGGATTCCATAGCATACATACAAACATAGGTACATAGGTACTTTGAGTTTTATATATATAGATATTAAAGTTAAATTCTTTATATGGTCACTCGGATGTTTTACGAGCCTAGAGGCCCCCTGTATTTATTTGCAGATGGTCCTGTGGCCCATTAGAGTCCGCTCATTGAAATGACCCAGAGTCCTGAGTCTAAAAGTAGCCAGTCCAGTTACTCTTCTTTTCACCTCTAGTTCAATGGGAAGTATATTCAGGATTGTTACCATTGCTTTTATAGGGGTGTTGGATGTTCGATAATAGTGCTAGGGCATACTTTTTCTGTTTCATCGGCCACCAAACAAATACTCCGTAGAGTAGGATTGACCTGACGATGCACAAGTAGATCAAAAATGTCTTTTTTCGGCTTCAGGCCCCCTGGCTTCGCAAAAACCTTCCGGCATATCCAAGTATTCCCTTCTGGTTTTGGCAATTCTGTTCTCTAAGTTGCTTCTTCAATTAAGCTTGTTGTCTAAAATGACCCCAAAATACCTAATCTCGTTTTTTAAGTCTAGTTTTACTCGCCCTAAAAACGGAGCTCCAAAATCGTCCAGCTTGTATCTTCAAGTGACCAAGAGGACCAATTATGATCCGTAAGGTGTTTATGGGATCAATGTAGGAGGATCCAGAGAGTTGAATCTAAATGTTATTTAATCCGTTCTAATATGATAATTATATGGCTACGACCGGGACAACGCATATGCCGGTACAGTTTTCGCAATCCAGCAGATTTCCCTTTGTTGGAAGCTTGATGATCAACCCTCCTCCTCCTGCGGAAATTGCTCATTTTCCCACACTCTCCGTATGAGCGGGTATAGCAATTCTGCCGATATATTTGGCGCCGGCTCAAATAGCTCGGCAGGGATGCCATCAAACTATTTTTCTTGAAGGACTTGATTGTTGTTGTTACTTCGTTTTACTGAGAGGTCCGGTACGAATTCGGGAATTTGTTGCTTCGGAAGACTCATTAAAGTTCGAGATCATATACCATAGTCTAAATGGTTAATGACTGTAGCGAAGTGTTCTCTCCATCTAGTGAGCTGATCCTCATCCGAAATCAGAAGGTTACCATCTAAACTCTTCACTGGATTTGGTTTGAACTTCCGACCACCAGTAAGCGGCCTTAGTGATGTTATAGACAGTCACATTTGCTTGCTGCTTCTTTAGTCCTTGCGGCGAATGAGTCGATAAACTGATGTTTGTCACGTCTCATACTACGCTGCACTTCCTTTATTTTTTACGCAGTAGTGGGCTAGGATCTCTACTGCAGAGGCCGCTGCAATCCCAGCTTTGATTGCTGTACGCTGGTCGATCCGTCTCCAAGTGTCTGCTGATAGTCGTGCACGTTTACTAGAGCCGTCAAAACAAGTCTGTTGTTGTGTTTCCTGAGAAAAAGTTGTATATACCAATGCAATACTCGTTACTTCACTTTTTGGCTCATCCACGTGTCACAATCTGAAGGTGACGGTTGGGTTTTGCTACCTGCAATAAAACAAATTTAAATTGACTGTGCTCCTCAAAAGCCTTCAGATGTCAATAGTAACATCTGCAAAATGAATAAAACCAAAAGATAAAACATTGATTCTTCGAAAAACCGTATATCTACTCGTACACATTCCTGTTTTTATAGCAAAAGACAATTTAAATTTCTCAGAAACATGAAATTTGAAAGCCTCATTACTTCACATGACCATGGGGGGATAATTGATGGTCGGTGTCTACACAAAAACCAAACAGTACCTAAGAATACTGAGAATTCCCACGAATTGACACAATACTACTGCCTCCGGTTAATTCTATTTATTTAATAAATTTATGTATAAATATTTTAACATCTTCATTAGCACCCGAGAAGGGGTTTGTTTGGTGGGGGAATACCGCTGTTTCTGTGACTCGAAATAGCCCATGCGGCTAACAGGCTACACTTTTCCAGTGAAAGATGAATTCATTTTGGCGAAAATTAGGTTTGAAGATACTTTGTCTCCTTCTAGGAATCCAATCGGACTGAAGTCCACATTTAGGTGTGTTTTGCAATAGTGAGGTAATACTCCGAAACAATTACATTGATGATGTCTTCAATGACGTACGTCACAAACATGAGGCAATTTTCAAAAGAATCCAAAGGTAGAGTTTGATTAGGTATATCACCTTGTACATCGCGATATACGTAGTATGAGTCAAAATTAGTATCGCGAATAACCAACCATCACAGTCAGCATAGTCAGTTGGAGAAGTACCGGGACAGCAGACGTTTACTGCACGATTTTTTAGTGGTGAATCAGCCCTCTCTGGAGGCTTTTGTCGCGTAGAGAGCACCTGTCCGTAGTGTGAATTATTTCGTTGCTAACAACCAGTAAGATCGGTAGTGGCGTGCATTGTTGATGGACAGAACAATTTTGTATCCAAACAGAGGTTATCTTAAATTTCAATTACCATGGTGTCCAGTGTCCGGAATACAGTTGCTGTGCAGATTTATCTAGTGAGTTCATCGTCGAGTATCTGCGTGTGTGCTTTGGAAAGTTTTTTTTTTTTTTTTTTTTCGTTGTAAATAATTTCAAGAAATCTAGTTTCACCTAGTATCTCGCACAGGCAAAGTATATTAGCATCTCATTTAAATAACCGGGTCAGTGGTTCGCCTAAAAAAGAGCTAAAACTACTCGTCTGTCTGATTAAAAATTAATTTCCTCTTCTCCTCTCATGATAATGAATTTATTTTTTTTTTTTTTGGGAAAATGCGCATTCCATCTGGCCACAGAAAGTATTTGATAGAAATTTTTACTGCTGACCTAGGTCGGATTCGCAAGAAACGAAAGGTGTGCGTGTTTTCTTTGGTGCTCCGACAATGACACCATCCGTTAACGATGAGCTACACTCGTGTTTTGTGGAAATTTGTTGGGTTTTTGTTAAAGTAGACTTCATCTGCGCAGGGGTTTAATTGTTGTTTGGGTTCTTGGAAATGATTTTCTCGTTTTAATTTATTTTTACTATCTCAGTGTAATGGATAGTAATTGCGATCCTAGTGATTTTGTTTTCGTGTTATCGTTGTTGCGTGCTATTTGTGTAAATTGTAAATGTTTTCCAGTTAATCTTTATTGTGATCAGAATTAGTGTAAGCTTGTGCTAATCAGATTAGGGTGGGTTCTTTCGTAATGGGGAGAACTTTATTTGTCTATTAAATTAGATTGCGAAACGGAAGTCCTTCGGTAATGTTTTTGTCTATTCGAACAGTTCTAAGAAATCGCTCAAATCTCATGGGAATTGCTTTCGAAGAAACATCAAAAGAAATGTAAAGATACTGCTGTCTAGAAAAGGTCTTTCAACGGTTAACACATGACTAACGCTTAACGGGCTTTGTATTACGTTCTTCGTTTTGCCCACTTGCAATGCCACGGAGATTTAGAACTTAGAACTTATGGCATCAAGGTTATTACCGATGATGTAATTCACGTTTGGAGGTTTTTGAAATTAGCGACATCTATGGTGTATAAAACTCTTTGACCCAACGCACACCAAATCGAATCTAACAGTTACAGATCATAAACACAAACTAATATAAAAATATGTAATATCGCTTCACTCCAGTGTGCGTTTAACTTATGTTTACATTGGTTTTCAATTTAAATGCCATGCCACACTGCCGCGTCGCTTTGGTATGCATTGCGCCCGAAAAAATACCCGCCAAGCCTCACACCCCGATGCTTAGAGATTTACCCCAGAACTAAAGTCCGCCTCAGATGTATCGTCTTCCTCGAGGTACATTCCATAAATGCCATTGTTTCTGTGTTCGATACTTGCTTAAATGCGTCGCAGCCTCCGTGGCCTTGACAAGTGTCACAATTGTTTTCAAGATACTTCTTAAGCTTATCAGAGATCTAGTTCTGGGGGTGTCAACTAACATTTTCATCTGCCGGCATTTGCTAAGCCTGTGCCAAAAGTCGTTGTATTGTAGTAATATCAATTCGGTCACTCCATTTTAATAGAATGACAAACTTGCAACCTATCACCGACTGAGGACCTTAAGGTCTCTGAGCCTGCTGCGGCTCTTTTTTTTTTTAAATTCCCTAATGGGAATTTCCCTGCGTGACCAGGGACAACAGCAACGTCAACAAATTAGGTACATTGCTCAAGTCGCTTAACAGCCTCATGAATTATTTTGGAGGTATTTACATTTATCTGTTGAGCAGATTATGGCTAGCAGATCAAATGTAAACTGATTCTCCTTACCAAATGCTTACGAAAGACTTACGTACTTCTGCGTGAAAGACAGTTGTAAAGCTACCTTGTGGAATAGACTGTTACACATGACTTTACTTTCAATATATTTCGGTTCCAGCGGTCTCATACATTAAAGACTCATTTATGACAGCGCTTCTTGATATATCCTCAGTAAGAATAATCTTTGAAAAGGGCACTAGGGGCATTCTAGCACATAAATTTTCAAGTAGTCAAATATCACTCAAAGCACTGAGTTCGAACTTAGTCGAATCCGACTTGGTCAAGTTCTACTTTCATGCCTTGCAATCTTTTTCAAGGCAACTGATCTGCAACCAACTTAAATGTCACAACCTCATAGGTTACATTTGACTTGGCAATAGTGGTATCGATAATATGCCTTCCCTGGCGGGTGATCCTTATAATTTAGTATTCCCGTCAGTTATCAGATCGCTATCTCTATCAGAATCGGAAGCCTCCATGGGCGTGTATAATAATGATCTTCTCTATCCTTATCGTATATATCCTTATTTAAGGCGGTGATTCCTTCATAAATTTCCTGGCATTGTTGGAGCTTATTGCTGATAATTGGCAAGGGAGACTGTCTACTATTTTAATGTTGCTGGGAAGGCCTGTCATCCTTTGAAGCTTCTGTAGTTGTTTTTCAAGATTCCTGTTCCACCATTGAGTGATCTTGCAAGAGCCAGTATGGGTGATTTGTTGAAGTTTTATATTGCTCCATGGTCATTTGTTGAATCGTCAGTCAGCATTGTCTGATTTATGACATGCACCTCAGCTGTAAATGGTGTTTTTAAAAGTGCAGGCATTTTTATCGAATCAGGTGTCGTAAAATTCTTCAAACTTTTTAGCGACCAACCCACACTGTCATCGATGTTAATATACCATTTTTCCGGTTTATTTGCTTACATTTAAACTAAAGCCAATCAAGACCCTTGAATATTTTGTCACAGATTCTTGTTTAAAATAGGTCAAGGCAACGCACATGTTATGCACTTTTGACTCTTAGTATTTCTTAGTCGTGTCATAAATACTGAAACACGTTTGAACGCGCCCATCGTAAGACTAGTATTGAACACGTCCATTCTATATTGACAGGTACTCAATGACATTTATACTAAGTTAACGCGCAAAAAGTTTTACGCAAAAGTCGTTTGTAAATATGTAGAGGGGCGGTATTGAAAACTGTGTTGTGTAATATAGAAAGAGGCCTTGCGCGGTTGGAATCACCCGGAATTTTGTGTATCGAACTGTTAAATTGTTTGAGGACACTGGTAAAGTATCTGACATTCAAAGATCCAAACTTTCTTGCACTGTTAGAACTCCACATCCAAAGACGTGTCAGAACTTATTGAGCGAGCATCTGTGATGGTTTGATGGGGAGTCAGCTAGGAATACGTTACCGACCTCCATTTTTGCGAGAAGGGAGTAAAAATATCAATAAAAATCTACCAAGCGGATGTTTGGGAAGGCGTTGTGAAAGGATTTAACCAACAATTGTTTTCAAACAACCAGTTGACTTTCAAACTGGAACTTTCGTCTCAGATCATAAGGCAAAAACAACACAAGGGTGGCTTCAAAATAATGTGCAGACGATTGGCGGTGAGGCGTTCAGACGTCAATCCTTTGGATTATAAGCTGTCTATGATATTTTAGAGGCAATGGTTTGTTCTACTCGACACCGAAATATTGAGTCCTTGTAGCACGCACTTATCCGTATAGGGGACACTTTTCCAATGGATGAGGTGCGTGCTGCGGTCGATGAGTGGCTAGAGGGAATTTAGTCCTGCATAAATACAAATGGCGGCCATTTCGAATAAGTTGTTTAAGTATTTGTTTATACAAAACACTTGTTCGATTTTATTTTATCACCAAAAATGCGTGTAACAGTATTTATGACTTGACTAGGCACATTGATACCTGACGGACTCGGCCAGTCATCTGAGTTTATGAATTATATTTCCTCACTACATCGTGTTTATTTTTATTTTTATTACGCAACCAGATGCCCCTGGGTATAACTTTTTTTTCTGTTTTAAAAGTCGCTTCTCCAAAACCCTTGAGAAAAGTTTGTCAAGGTTATCCTTGTGATCTCCACTCCCTCTAAACTCATCATCGTGTGTGTTTAATTAAAAAAAAGAAAAAGAAGATTTCAAGGATATTCTGTTATATTTAACAATCATAAATAAACTTTTTCCACATTCGTATAGCTGTGTAGGTATATTCTTTTGTAAAACCATTGACACACTTGATATACCAAGCGGCAAAGTTTATAACGCTCATCCGTTTCTTTTCCTTTGCATTCTGCTCCTCTATCTCTCTCTCTCTCTCTCTCTCTGTCTCTCTGACATTTTCACATCTTTTTGCATAAAGCCTATGTCTGTAGCTAATGATAATTATTAACTTCCTAACCGTAAACGTTTACCGTTTATATTTATCTATTCGCAAGCTATAGAAGCGCGCAACACGTCATTAAAGTGAATGTCTTGCTACTTCCGTTGTGAACTTTAAAACCGTACGTATTCGAATCTAGTCTATGGTATGTTATGTTCCAGATACTTGCTCACAATGCTTGAACTTTCCATTTTTCCATTCGTTTTGTTATTATTATTATAATTTTTTTTTTTCATAATTTAATTGCTTGGCTATGCGTGAAACATTTTGCAGTCAACGATGTTGGTGGCCATCGTCATCATCGCACGGTAGAAGGAATACACATCATCATCATAAGGCCTAATCAACAAGAGAATCGGAGCACATAATCCATCTCTCTTCGAGCACCACATCACATCATTATCATCAAAGTTATCATGAGTACCATCTGTGTTTGGGGCTCAGACCGGCCAGACATTGATCGAATTTACTTAATTGAATTTGATTGACACAATGACATGAATACCCAATGAATGGGTCACTTTATTAGTCTCTCTTAAGTACAGATTACATGTTTTATTTTGGTTCGTCTTTAATCCGAAGTGCAAAACCGTGTCGGCTACAGGCGGTGTTAGAAGTTTTGTAATACGATATGGAAAAGACACTAAGGTCCGTATATTGATACGAATCAAGTTTGACTTAAAAGCTAAGTTCTACTTAATGGTTTGGATAAAATAAAAAATGCATCTTAGATGTTACTAAGTTGAACATAAATTAAGTTCAACTTAGTAACATCTAAGATGCATTTTTTATTTTATCCAAACCATTAAGTCGGGGCAGATAATAGTAGGTCATAAGGCATTTAAGTTTTGGAGGTTATGTTGCATCAGTGACTTTTCAGGGATTTATTTTGCGTACATATTTGTAATCACGAAACATGAAATCACTCGACAAATGTATGAAATACATACGTGTGTATCTTATTTAAGTTTAATACAACAACAACAGCGATAACTTATATCGGTTAAAGATATCTGGGATAATGGTCGCAACTTACGAACTATCTACGATAGAAAAAAAGTGCGCCCACACTGTTTTTTCCACGTGTTATCGATAACTTGTAAGGAGATGTCAGACACGACTTCATCCGCCATTTTCAAATGTGCCATTACAAATCAAGAAGAGGCCAACAAATAATGGATGAACAAGAGAAGCCTCTCAATTCTTCAGCAATGCATGTTTTCTTTCATTGAAATTATATGATTTGCTTGCTTTGCGAATTGTACATCTTATTACTTTTCCAAACAATTTCTAATTTCAATACGAGTAAACAGCTGATTGCTAAAGTGTCATTGAGATGCATGTGCTGCCAAGTTCTTATGATGATAGTCTTTAGCTTACATAGGGAATCGAAAAAAACACACCTATTAATATTTTTGCAGCGATAACAAATTATTTGGCTTAAATCAAATAATTTGTTAAGTAACTGATGGAAATTATAATCGCGTTTCTTCATTGTCCCGCAAATAATTTGTTGTCGTTCTTTTTCAAGGAATCTTTGTTTCTATAGATTCAAGCATAGTTGTATTTGTACGCCAATAGCAACACTTTTTAGCAATATATTGAATTTACAGATACATCTATTGAAATATCAGAAGCAAAATTAGAATTTTTGACGTTTTGCGTTGGATATCCCCAACAAATTTGACATTTGACAAAGAACTGAAGTTGGTCGCATTTCATAGAGTGTGTCTTTGCTAAGATGATCTTAAATATTTTGGAAGAACTGAAAATAAATGAAGTTCCACTTATAATATAGGATCAACTTACTTATGAAGAAGATTTATGAATAGTGTCAGTAAACGGGCCTAACAGTCGGTCTTCCAGCACGCTCTTCAGCTTACTGTCTCCAGTTGCATTCACTTTAAGGTCGGACTCTTCTGTTTACTCCCCCTGCAATAGATTCGGAGATTTTCCGCTATGTCCTTGTCATTTTAATCTAATCTCTACGATATGTAGAATTTGTGTTTGGAATGTACCCTCCTATGTATATTCAAGGTAGATAAGACAATAGATGTCTTATAGAATATATGTCCACGTTTCAAGCCATGCAGTAGGCTTGTGAAAGTTTTGTTCTTCCCGGTAGGGTTGCTTTACTTAATAGATAAAGACTAGTAAATCTCTACAAACGGTACCTGAGCGAAATATCAAGAACCAATGTTGAAACTTTATGCTGGGTGCCACGTCATCCCTGGTATTGCGAGAGCTGACAAATTTGCAAATTAGGGATTGTAAATGTATCTCATCCGCCCTCTATCTATTGTAACAATTTCAGTTAGCATTTTCAACCAGAAATTCTAAAATGAAGCCCTACAAACAAGAAGAGCAAATATTCGCTGAACCCATTTGAATACGAGCCGTTTAGTTGCAGGGATGCACAAGGTATTTCTAATTCTAGCGTTTATCCCTGAGCTGTTTTTGAGAATGCTTACTCTGGTAGTAGGCCTTCTTACAGAAGTTTAAGAACTTGTGGGTTTAATTTGGACGTCTTCTTGATCGTTTCTAGGGTGCGATTGTTAGTCTACGTGAACCGATGACTGATGTCACAGGGCACCCATGTACATCGGCATCAGGAAACTTATACATCTGTAATTGTCATAGGTAAGGCGGTCTGCTTTCTCATATATCGGGACTAATGGTGCTCAGCCTTTAATAATTTGTACTGCATACGAAGTACCATTCCTCTTCTGTAACTTTAAATAGATCAGTATGTAGGTGGTTTGAGTAAGCAGTTTTGTTTGGCTTAAACTTCGCTATAGTTACTCTGGTTTCAGTACAGTCAGGTGGCTGGAGATGTATCTGCCATTATTCCGATTCAGCCTATTCGACTGTTTTCCAGCAGAATTTTAATTGTTGTCACCTGTTGTCGACTCAGTTTTCGAATTGGGTAACTTCTGTAGAATTCTCTGACGTCTTTCCTACTAAAACATCTCTCTATTTTCTCTATTCCCCGTTGATTACTTTTCCTTTGTTTTGTCTTTTCTGCTCGTAGAGACGATGAGTGGCTCTATGACTTTTTCTGCACCGCTGTTCCGTAGACTTTAATTTTTACCTAGCAGATCAGTTGGTTCACGTCTTGGTCTTCACCACCAAAATCAAAAAATCTAGCTTCGGGCAACAGCTCTCACTTTACTTCAAAACCTAGCAGAAAATTAAAGATACATAGTAGTACTACCGGCCTTCTATATAAACTTTCGCAAGAAACTTGTGCTTCAATCTGTACACTAAGTTGCTAAGCCTTACGGCTACGGGATGAAAGTGTGGGAAGATGATACTTTCCCTAATGAATTTCTTCTGAATGGATCTATTATAGCATATGATTATTATAGCTTGTTTTTCAGGGCACTACCAAACACCGCACGTTGACAATCTGGTTGGACGTGGTTACCTAATGGAGGAGTGGTTATTGCGTTTTGGGTGAGACAGCTTGAACCACCACTTCTACAAAACAACAAGGTGTAGATCACTAGGTCACTTCTCGAATTTACAGTGCTAAGAGCTAATTGATAACGTTACACACAGTTACTCTAAACCCTTCCTGTTTTATTCGTGTGTATAGCTGCATGCTTATACCGCAACCTTTATGTGATAATAAAGTATCGAGGATTTTTAAGTGGGATGACATAGCTTATAGTACTCGTCTGCCTTGTGAAACAGCTACGAAGCTCTTCATTATTGTTACAAGTATTTGTTTTGTAAAAGTTCTCCTTATTTCAAAGTTATAAATTTATTTCTTAATAACTTAGTAACCAGAACAAACTTCATGCCATCATATTCATATCTCAAACTGTATTTGATTTTTGCTTTTTCTCTTCATGATTTCATATCACGGAACATGAATTTTTATTTATTTTATTTGAAGTGGTCACAATCTTCTAACACCCACTGTACTTGCATGTCTATGAAAATTCGCACACGCATCCGAACGCAAATTAAAACTCTTTCGCTTTCTGAATACACCATCACCACCAAACTGAGTAGATCATGTCATGTCGTCAACGTCAACATTTGATTTGTGTTTTGATTTGAGTCCCCTCGTTAATGTTTTCACATTTTATTGGTCTTCTTTGGCGCTTTCCGTTTGCGTCTGCCTGCCGTAGTGATTTTTAACTTGAATAGCGCTGCCTGCTTGATCTCTAGAACGTTATGTACTTGTCTCGCTTCTTTGATTACAATTTTTTTATATTCTCTATGACGATATATCATTCTAATCTCGTAAATTTTGTATTCTCTTCTCTTTTTTTTTCTGTAGGCTGTGAAACAATTCATTGATCTCGTTAATCAGATTGGATCATGTTCAGTTCGGAAGAATGTATCACATACCACCGCAATAAAATTTTTATACGCTAGAAAATTTGATGTACCACGTGCTGTATCATTGTACGAACAACACGAGCAGATCAGACAGAAGGAGTGCCTGTACAACATTGATCCGAACGTGGAGCCATTACGGTCAGAGCTGGAGACGGGCAAATTTACGATTTTGGTGAGTCAAATGAGAGAAAGTGGTTTAGTATTTTGTTTATATTTGGAATTTTTTTTCTTTTAGTCTGCCCGGGATTCGAGTGGAGCTGCAATTGCACTATTTACCGCTAGCAAACATAGTCCTTTAAGTGTAACACACACAACAACGTTACAGGGAATCGTCTATCAATTAGATGTGGCGTTACAGGATACCGAAACGCAAAAAGCCGGACTAGTGTTCATTTACGATATGAGCGGATCCAAGTACTCGAATTTCGATTATGATCTATCACAGAAGATTTTAACGCTGTTGAAGGTAAGTGCTTGTTGGAAAATTGGAAGAAGATAAAAGGCAAAGGGGGTTTGGATCTTTGGTCTGTAGGCTATTGGTTTTAAATCAATATTATCAAAGGATAACTGTTCAATAGTTATTCGCGGCCAGAACTGAAAATACCATGAATCCCCATCCGCCTTGTCTAGTTGGTAAATATCCGTCCACATAATTTAAGGCAGAGGCCTTTGGCATTAATCAATGTACGAGATTCAATAACATCTCCAGTGACCTAATCAAAGCAGTACTTATTTTCTCAAACAGCCAAGTTGCTCTAAAAGCACATTTAGTCAAACATCATTGGATATCAGCTTAGAGCTCGCATTTCAAGATGCGAAAGGTCTGTCTCTATCTAAATCCAGCGAATCCTGGTAAAAGTTACCATGGTAAGTTTACGCTAAGCTACTGTTCTCTAAATGCTTACAAATGAAATCCAGCTTCATAACTGGAATAATAAGTCTCCTCACCACCTTCTACACTTTTTGAATCCCTGATCAGATTCACTCTGTAGACTACGCCTTCAGAGTGAAGAAATTTTTCTCCACATTCTAATGAAATGACCAGCCTTCAAAAACGGATAATCGGTAACGAAGTTGCCCTGTTGGACAAACTCACTGCCATTCATTCAGAGACAATACTTGTCTTCGTGACAGCCTCCGGTCTGAAGTGAAAAAAACTGTTCTAGACTTCATGAAAGTGCGGTACAATAGGTTTCTAAAAAAACAAAAAAAAAAAACCCTAATAGGTGATGTAAAAATCGCGGTATGTTCGATCTATAGTCAAGAGACTTTATCGTTTCCTGTATTTTGAAAGTAGGCTTTCTACTTCTTCCTTAACCTCAATTCCTCGTGTCAACGCCAGCTTGAAGGATATGTATCTGATGAATCCTTTGAATTTCCAACCAGTAGTAATCTGTGATCTCTTTTCCTAAGCTTACTTATGCTAAGCATTGACACAATATTTGTGCTTCTGTCTCTACATCCTTCAGGTGTAGTTTGCTGCTATCATATTCTAGAAGTCCCACATTTTTGTCCTGTGGCTACTATCCATTTAAATGTCCTTTACTTCATGCTAAGAGCTTCTGATTTTTATTTGGTTGACCTACACTTCTTCACATTTGAGCACGGTTTCAGGTGTTGAGTAGTGACATAGAGCACCTAGAGCAGCTAATAGTTCAATACCATTACAGGAGGATGATCCATGGTTTGTTGGATCATCATTCACTCAAGCTAATGTCGCTTTGTTTTAAATTGCGTTGAGTTTGTGCAGATAGTTGTGGAGTTTTTGTTCAAGGTAAAGTCCTTCCTAGTAGATACCTCCTCTAGTTTTGCCATCCATCCATGAAAATAGTTATTTCTGTCCGTAAAAATTAGAAATTTTAGATACGCTTCGGTATCTCATCCATATGCATATTCAATTCCTCCTGCTTTCTCTACACCTAACTCTTGAAAATAATATTTATGGCTCTACGTTTCCCTAAAGCTAATTTCAGTATTACGAAGCATATTTTGTCAAAGGCATCTCCAATGTTCATTGTGCTCACTTAGCCTCCGGTTGTGTAAAGGACAAAGGTGACCATTACACTTTTAACCTCTTCCAGTGTTAATATTTTTTCCGCTTTTGCCCTATCCATCCTGTTAGCTTCTCGTTTCCTAAGAGTTTCACGATCAAAGTTTTCACAATCTTCTTCGTCCTGTCACAAACGAGTCAACCTTTGCCAGACTGCATTCGTATCTCTGGAGACTATTTTTGTAAGTCTGTTGACCTCAAACTTGCTCTCTATGTTCAAGCGGAAGTTCCTCTACGTATCCCTATTTCGTCATAGTAGAGCTATTTTTAACTAACACCAGTAAATGTTATCGCCACCTTATTTTTTTTTTTTGAATATTCCGATCAATTACTTTCGAATTTGACCCTCTGTTAAGCATCCTTCTACTGCACAGAATTATATAAATAACTTCTGGCATCTACGAAGAACGGTTCTATTGCTCTTTTAACCGTTAACTGGATTCTTAAACACAACAAACTCTCCTTTGCAGTTGCCGTTAGTGCTATCCCACACTATATTGTGAGCATTTGCATCACAATCAATAATTAAGTCTTATGTCTGTCTTAACTTCGCGGACTTTCACTAGAAGCTCTACCTTCCAATTACTTGGATTATTTTTTTCGCGATTATCACTCGCCCATGCAGAGTTCGTGCTCTGGTGATAAAAACTAAGGATGTAGGGTAAACGCACAAATTTCTGAATTCTACGCATTTTCATGACAGTTTTACTTTTGGGTATTTATTGTAAAACAGTGAAAAAACTGTTTCTTATTTTCTGGAACACGAACTTTGAGTCTTCCACTCAGTGAACACACTGGGCCACGGCATCCATCAAAAATGTGCACCTCTACATCCTCTAAATATCAACCACTGCCCACATCCATCACTCATCCTACATTCAATTTCCCTCCACACATACTTCAAAACATCAACCAACTGCCGCACACACGCCATTTCCACCCATACGTCCTCTAAACGACCTCACTAACTCATACATCTTTTTGAAACTGAAATGTAATTATACTTGTAATCGATTCTGAATACAGTTAAAAATTACAGTAATTGTAATTTCTTATGATTACCAATTACTAAGTGATTGCAATTTCGTTCAGATGATTACAGATTACAAAAGAGTAATCATGTAGTAATCATGTATTCGGTAATCGATTTCAATTTGTTCAACTCTTACCTCTGGTTGGCAGTTTCCCATTTTTAGAATTATTCGTGGATGGTACTTAGTCATGAGTAGTTCTTCCTCCATGATTAGTTAGTATTCATATAATTTTTCTTTAATTCAGTTTATTTTACACGATAGTTTGCTGAATGAACTGTATATGCAATCTTCCAAAATTTTATCTACTCTTATCTATGAATACTTGTTCTTGAGTGTGAATTTCCCGAAAGGCGTTTTTTTTTTTTTTTTTGGTAATGTGAACTCCCGACCCCATACATCACGAGCCGCAACTGATCTCAGTACCGACTTTTTTTAATACATATTCTCCGCTTTCTGAATGAATAATCTAAATCATTCGGTAGTTGAAATCATCCAGTTACTAATTTATCGATAGTGCTGGAAGACTAGCATTAAGTGTCGCGGTACTAGACGGATTTTTGGCATAAGCTGGATCAGAAGCGCTCTAATAGTCTGGTCTCCCTAAGTAGAAAGCGATTAGCGCAACAGTTGGTGTCATTACGGGACACTATCTTTTTAGAAAGCACGCCGTGCCTATTCTCGAACGACTTCTGTAAAAGCTGTAGGGACGAGGAGGAGAAGGAAGAGACAACTCTCCATCTCTTCTGCACTTGTCCAGCTCTCTCTGTTAGCAGAGCGTTTTATGTAGAAACTTACTTCTACGACAACCTCGGTGAACTGGCTAACTCGAAGATTGGGAACCTTCATCGTTTCATTAGAAGCTCCAATGGGTTCGTAAGGTAGGAAGGGATAAATCTCTTGATCCTGTGGTATCACAATGGACCTACTTTGGTCCAGGTGTGTACTCGTATGTGCTTAAGGACTGGCAGCCACTCGAACCTTGTTCGAATTCTGATAGCCGAGGGTGACAAAATGAAATATATTTTCTTTATTTTTCCTTTTTAGGGGAAAGTCCCTAAAGTTCGGGAATATAACATAATCTCCTTGACCGCTTTTAAATATACAAATATGAATTGTTGTAGATTTTTGCATAGGACCACTGACCAAACTTACAAATTTTACTCAAGTTTAAGACTGAAATCGTTGTCGTCGACAGTCTACTTCCGAGTTAAGAATAAAATACAACTAATGCTTGCTTTGGCTAAGATCACGAAGTATAATCAAATGCCACATTCACAGCAATTTTAGCGACTAATTATTATCTCACTTCCTGGTGTGAAATGACGCCTAGAAGTGTTTACATTCGTTTGATTGATCGTTCCTCACAATGCACTCAATTGGGAAGTAATGCTTCACACTAACACCGTAGAGATAGCCTTTGGATTGTTTAATCGCCGGAACATATGGTGTAGATAATTAAATTTATTTGCATCTATCCTCGAATACCGATCATCAGTTGTTGTAATTGCAAAACTTGATCATGACTTAAAAGCTGATGATCTTGACGGAATCAAAACTACTTATCAGTTGGAGGGAATATTCTCGATTCCCTCTACCAGATAACATACAAGGTAATCAATCAGACATGTATACGAGTAATTACCTCTGTCGCAAGTGCAATAATGCAGGTCATTGAAGTTTTAATCTGTGCAATGACTGTCTAAGGGGCACCACGTAAGTGAATTAAATTTATTACCTCAGTCTGTTTAATGAGTTCGTTTAAAATTTAAGACGCTTTTTAAGGACTGCCTATTTCATTACTCACTTCTGTGTGTCATTTTTCTGTTTAAGCCAAAATTTTGTTCGGATTCTTTTTGGCATATTTGTGGGAATCATCAATTTAACCAAAAATATTTAATGCTTATAGCTTAAGTGACTCAAAACACATTTCTTGGTAACTTTCACTGATTTCATTCGGTTTTGTGGTATTTAAGTTGAGCTTACATCAATAATGGCACGGTTAAATGACGATGCTCGTTTTGATTTGAACCATTGGTGGTGAACTGAAGAAGAATTTTTAACGCTTAAATTTTTATTTTTATTTTTATTTTCTTCAAAAGAAAGTTTTCAACACCTTTTTGTTGTTGTTGTTGAATTAGTAAAAGTATATTGACGATGGGGGATTATCATTTATTATTATTATTATTTTTTTTTTTTTTAATTTAAATTTTCCACCTTTTGTAGAGAATATATTCATTAAGCGATCATTGACGTTTTGGCGTATCTTTTAATAGAGAGTTTAAGAAGCGCTATTTTGTAGCTGTGCTTAAGTTATTTTTTACGAGATAAGATTTATCGTTTGGATTTATTCGCGAATAGATACGGTGAACATGTGAACATAGTGATTTATGGGGTGAATATTGATTTTTGTTCTTCTTTTATTTAAGTATGGCTATAGGAGCGGCTATTGAGTGATGTCATGATGGAGTAAATGACTAAATTTGGCTTAATAGTAGATGCAACCAAATCGATTAAAACACGTGCTTAACATTGTATCTATTAATAGATTCTGATAATTCAAAACAATTGACAACAAGATAAGGGAATTTGTCTTGTTAAACATTATGTTATCGAATTTAGATGAAGCTTCCAGGAATAGATAAATGTTGAAATGTGTTTAGATACCCGATCGGCTGATATATAGGTAGATAAAGGCACCTTCTACCTTAACAAAGAGATAGAAGGGAGGAGGAAGCACTTAGTAACCAGGGCAAATGGAAGAAAATGATTTTACAAATTTTGTCACATTTATTGGATTTGAATCTCTGCAGAATGTTTATCTCAAATATTCAGATGCTAACCAACCAGATTTCTTTACAGTCTTGACAACCACACACAATTATTTCGACTCTGATATATTATTTATTTGCTAAACAGTTCATTGAAAGACGAAATGTTCGGTTAGATCATAGTGTTAGAATTAATATCAGTTCGTGCTTCTTTTGGGAATATTCGCACTGTCAAAACCTAAGTTATCGACCGTAATAATTTTCTTCGTTAAGACACACAGTTTTCGAGATATTCGCCCTTAGAAACGCTTTTTTAATTAACTTCTTGGTAAAGTCGGACATTTTGGAAGATTGCGTGAAAAGTAAAGAAAGTTTTTGAAAATTCCAAAAAATTCGACTCCCGTTTTGTAGAGAATTTCGAAACCTAAAACTTCGATTGAAATATCTTTTCTCGTAGGAGTCACCCGTTTTCGAGATATTCGCACTTGAAAGAGATTTTTATTAACTTCGGGATAAAGTGGAAAAGTTTGGAAGATTGCGTAAAAAGAACAAAAAGATTTTGAAAATCTTAAAAAATTCGGCGTTCATTTTATGGAGAATTTTAAAACCTAAAACTTCGATTGAAACAAACTTTTCTCGTAGGAAGCACCGTTTTCAAGATATTCACACTTAGAAAAGATTTCCATTAACTTCGGGGTAAAGTCGGACATTTTGGAAGATTGCCTGCAAAAAAACAGAAAGATTTCGAAAATTTTTAAAAGTTTGGCATCCATCTTGTAGAGAATTTCGAAAGCTAGAAGTTATAATTTAAAAAAAAAGGATTTCCATTACCTTCGGTTTAAAATCGAAAATTTTGAAGATTGCGTGAAAAGAGCTGGAAGATTTTGAAAATCTAAAAAAGTCGGCATCCATTTTGTAGTCAATTTCAAAACCTAAAATTCCGATCGTAATGATTTTTCTCATTAGACGAATCGTTTTCGAGATGTTCGCACTTGATCACGATTCCCATAAACTTCAGGGTAAAGTCGAACATTTGAAAAATTGTTTACCTAGAATTTTTACAAATTTTGAAAAGTTGGTGTCGCGTTCTTGTAGAGTATTTCAAAAGCTAAAATTTCGACTTTTATTCTTGTAAATAAAAATAAGTAAAGCAAACAAATTCTGGGTTGTTGAAAGGGTAGATATATCTCGTTTTTGTTTGTAATAGGTAGGCCGGTTTTAGGTGATTTAACCAGAAAATTCCAGAAAAAAGAACCTGTCAGTAATTTTAACTCTTTAAAAATCTTATAAACTTTAACCCTTTTCGGCATGGAATCATAAAGGCTAATTAATGTAGCAGATGTCTATTTCTTCATAGCAAAGTTGTTCGATATGGCTTCTTAATTCCTGCAAATTTCTTGGCTTTTTGTGCCTGAATTTAACATTCGATGCCAAAAGCGCTCAATGGGATTCATGTCCGGACTGTTTCCGGGCCAATGGAGTAAATTTATACATAATTCTTTTTTGTAACTTAGAACCTAGAAAAAGAATTGGATCAAATCAATTATTTAATTAAAGATTGATAAAAGTATCAAAATAACAGTGGAAAGTTCATGGTTTACTTACGACCTTAGCACGATGGCAAGGTGCGAAATCATCCTGAAACACAAAACCCGTGTAGTACTGGCGCACTTTCTTTATAGTGGGAACCACTCCATTTTCTATGACTTCTTTGTATTTTACAGCATTTATGGATACATCCACTATCAAAGGAGTGCCAACTCTACCGGCAGTTTTAATTCCCCAAAACCATGACACCTTTGAACCTTTTCGGACACATTCTTCCTTCATCCGTTCTCCAGGTAGACGTCAAACTGTGATCTTTCCTTTTGAAAATTCCAGATTGAATTTGGACTCATCTGAGAATATGACCTTTTGCCAGTCATTTCGGGTCCAATTCTGCCTTTACGTGCCCATTTTAGAGGACTTTTCTCTCATCGATTCACCTTTCTCCTTAAAAGCCAGCATTTGACCCTTTTTCAAATTTTGTTAACCACCTCCTGCCTATTGTGTACTTTTCACTTCACGATCAAAAAACGATTAAAAAAACTTTGGAGACTTTGAAAGCAAGGAAATCTCGGACACAAAGAACTATTAAGAATCCTAATTAATGGATAATGAAAAGGTTTCCCCGTTCAATAAAAAAATCGGAAACAAATCAGGTGAAAGTCAAAATTTCCTATCTTCTTTGCATGTTAGTGTATTTGTACATCGACTTCGTTGTAAAGTGAGCCATTCTGGATACGTTCTTACAATTTTCGAAACTTTTGAAAATTTCTGCGTCTACTTTTTAGACGAAAAAATTCAATTTCTCAAAAACTGCCTTTCGAAGGTCTAGTCTACATAGATCTCGATTCAGCAAACAATTACGAATCTAAAAGCAGTAAAATGATTGCAATCCGATTTTTTTTTTTGAAAATCCTAAACTACTTTTCGAAGATCGAATTCGAATATAGATTTGGAGTCAGCACACAATAACGAATCTAACGACTATTATTACAATCTGCAAAGCTCGAATTTTGATTTGAAAAAACTCAATTATTGGAAAACTACTTTTCGAAGTATAAATTCGAATATAAATCTCGATTCAGCAGTAATGAATCTAATTCCATCAGAATGATTGAAATCGACGTTAGTTTGAAAATTCGAATTTTAAGTTGATCTTCCTTCGAAAAGTCTCAATTTCTCGAAAACTACTTTTCGAAAATCAAATTAAAATATATGAACATCTCTATTCAGCACATAATAACAATTGTAAGGACAGCAAACTTATTGCAATCCAAAATCCGAATGTCTACCTTCCTCCGAAAAAAATTCCAAAACTATAATACTTTTCGAAGATCGAATTCGAATATACATATCGATTCAGCAATAACGAATTTAATGACAAACCAATTATTACAATCTGCGAAGTTCAAATTTTGATTTGATCTTTTTCCGAAAAAAACACAATTTCTCGGAAACTATAATACTTTTCGAAGATCGAATTCGAATATAGACATAATAAAAATGCTATCAAAAATAACAAACATTCCTTTGAATAACCATCTTGAAAAGGTGACCACTTAAAGAAAATTTGCTAAACTCTTTCATTCAGGCAGCTACAAATAAGACAAACAAAAAAATTCTTAATCAACGTCTGCACAAATGTCAACCATCAATCATGTTCTAATGTCAATCCACTTCGACAAAAAAAGAAAAGAAAAGAAAACCATGCAATAACAAAAAAGCAGTGTTCCGCTCTCTGAGCGAATCATAGAACCGCATTAAATCCGTTACTTCCACTTTTTTCAACTTTGCTTTATTGTCTGTCTCTCTTATAAAAAAATAAAAATCCTAGATATCACAGCCGATAACCAATTTTACAATCATGATCAAAGCCATCATGAATTTTGATTTTCTACGTGCAACACGAGCTCGTACGCCACCGCAATTCAGCAGCACTACCACACGCGCCATACTTCACACAGCAGCTGCTTGAGCACGTGCTAAAAGAGGCAGAAAAAATGTGTAGCCCCCTGCCCCTATTCTGCCATAGAGAGCCATCAAACAAACCGTAAAGAAGAAATAGGCAGAGAAGAAAAAAAAATTCTTCATCAATTTGTCTTTTGCTTGTGATGGCTTCAGGTAAGAAGCGAAAAATAAAAAATTAAAAAAATGATAGCAAAATGAAACAGCAATTATCATTGATCCAAATCTGTATTAGAAAAAAAAAAGAAAAAAAGAAAAAAGGAAAAACGAACAGCAATTGGCTGTGTCCGTGTGTTTGTTGTACTATTACCGACCTCCATCTCTCCGTTATTTCCGCAATCGACAACGACGACGACCCCGCGATAAAATCAAATGTTAGCTACGTGAGTGAGATTACCACCCCACCACCACAGCACAGCACCACCAGTGAATCGTTGTAGTGCACAACTGGCATTTCCATTAGAATTTTAATCGGAATTAGAATAACACGCAAGGTGCATAGATACTCTTTGTTTTGCATACAATCAGACCATAAAAGTATGAAACAACGCTAAGTTTGCGCGATACCATTTTTTATACTCGTAATGTGGTTAAAAAGTTGCCGAACGACGCTGATTGTAGGAGGTAGTTTTACCATAAATAGTGTCATCAAACTTTGACTACGATTTCTAAGAATCGGTTGAACTAATTTAGTTTATGATCATCGTAAATTATTTCTGACATCTACGCATGTAAACAGCATTTTATTAATTTTGTCTTTATTAGAGTCTCTCTCTGTCATAGACTCGTTTGACGATATCATTGAAAAATTTTCATCACAACTAAGTTGATCCTATATTATAAGTGGAAATTAATTTATTTTCAGTTGTTCCAAAACATTTAAGATCATCTTAGTAAAGACACACTTCTATGAAAGGCAGCCAACTTCAGTTCTTTGTCAAATGTCAAATTTGTTGGAGATGTGTCACACAAAACTTCAAAAATTCGAATTTTGCTTAGCAATCAATAGATATTTCTATTCTTGCTATTGGCGTAAAAACACTATGGAAACAAATAGTGCTTCAAAATACACAACGCGAAAACGTAATACCACACGGTTAAAAAAAATTAAAATATTTGCTGGATCAATTGAGTTGATTCTACGAAGCGCGATGATTTTTTTATAATTTATATCCCCTTCATTTCTATCTATCCTAAAATAAAGTCATCTTCGGTTGAACGAAATAAATTTGAGATTTAATCAAAACTGCAGAAGTATTAAGAGGTACATATGTGCGGGTACTTTTCTGAAAAAAAAATGGAGAACGTCAAATTTATGAAATGAATGGAGAACTCTTTCAAATGCTCTTTCCCGTACACTTTTCGTATGAAATCTTGAAAAACTTCAATTTAAGGCGATTTTTAAATAAATGTCAGTGGAAATCGTCTTTTTTTTCCAAACAAAGAAATCCACACATGATTCCACTAATTTGTTTCTTTTGATTATAAATCCAATTTTACTGTCAAACCTGTAATTCATGTGACAGTTTTAATTTTTCGTGAGGCGAAATTCGTCTGGAAGAAAATTATAGAAAACTTAACGAAGAGAAAATCATATCTGTCTCAATTTCGTTAAGCCGCGGAAGGTTTTCTACTGTTTTCAGATGTAACATTACGTTACCATATGTTTGCATATAAGTATTCGAATGAACCTAATACCTTTCATAACTTTGGGGAGGGATTTCAAGTTTCTTATGTATATACGTTAATTCAAAATTCATAACTGTGGTCAATGATGCTACTGAAATCGGTGATGTACGTCCAAACCTTCTTAAAACAATACTTTAGGATGGACAGACCGTCAAAGATCTGGCCGATCGAGAACGATTCATTCGCCTCAGCTTATTAAATTGGTAAACCTGTTTGATCACTAAAGTGACCTGGCATGTGATCTGTCAGTGGCAAGGCACAAACGCAGTAGAAACATGGCGGAATATGAAAGTGTCGTAACTCAGCCCACACCGGAGTTGCGTGACAGCAATTAATCTAGTAAGGTAGGGTCCACACAGTTTCAAACAAATGCTTCAAAAAAGTAGATATCTTTAACAAGCATTAATGAAATAAAACAAAGTACGAGTACGTATGTAAATAAGTTGGTTCTATAAACTTTTTAATCGAACAATACTCAGCCGAACAATACTTCGTCTGGCAATCCTTTGATGTTCGAGAAATAAAAATTTTGTTTCAAAATAAAGTTTTGCTTGTGCTGAGATAAAACATCCATGTACCCTAACAAGCCCAAATAAATCAACAAAACCAACTTACCAACCCTAACGTACCAACACACGTCCTATTAACCACCGCATATCTTGAAAACTCAAACAAACCACTCTACATAGCATTTTCCACTAAATATCCTAGTTAATATTATACATAATAGCTACCACATATCCTACAAATTCAAACAAAACAGCAAGACACGCTAATATACTATGTACAACATACCACCACATCACAATGGTTACTTTTTCATGTTGGAGGGAAGGGGTAGAATCCCTGTCACCGAAAGGTATGCAAAGCTATCTGATCTGATAACATTCGACGTATATTTCCAGGCACTAGGTCTACATGAAATTTCAGTGTGTAATGCTATAAAACCTCGCGCGGGAGATGAAAATGTCAACCAATTTCCAATGAAATTCAGGAACGAAAAGTATGCAATGTGTTTGATTACCACCATTATTGCCTGAAATGCGTGATAGTCGTTCACATGCAATTATATTTGTGGTGCAACAGGGCCTTAATGTGTTTCATTCTTAGCCACATATGTACCCATACTTTCAACTTCACGCTTGCAATTAATCGAAGTCGTTTTTCGACTAGTGCGTGTCGCATAAGGTAACGTTAATGCCCTTTCGCGCCACTCAAGGAAAAATTAAATTATGGCTTAAACATTAAAACAGAAACCTAAAACATCCAGATACTATAATTCGGGGACTTGCTATGGGCAAGGGTAGTCAACCGATAGAAGAAAGAGCCTATCTTTGGTTCAAAGGTGGTGACTTTTATAACTTTTTGACCATCATTTGACTATCTTTTCTATCTTGATAGGGTAGTCCCTCTGCCAGTTCCCAACGTGATGTTGTTTAAGATGGTTTCTATCATAGTCGTGCAAGCTTCCTTGTTTATGTCTGTCGTTTTATTAGTTTACTGATAAAACCTTCGAGCGAATACCCATTCATAGGGGTGCGATCAATCTTGACTCATTGACCACCCACTTCCCACAGGCTGTTAAACTTTAAAGCCGTTCCTATTCATCACTGTATTCCCATTTAAATGAATTGGAGTAAAGTTTCCACCAGAATTGTTACCCATAAACCTAACACTCGACAGTAAAAGCAAAAAAAAAGCTCCCATTTCTCTAACAACTATAACTACGCCTCTGCTCTCCCATCTACCGACAAAATGACAACAACGCTAACGACGACGACGACAAATAACCAAGAACACCCACGCGATGCCCTGAGAATAAAAGAAAGGAAGCAACAAATGTAAAAAAAAAAGAAAAAAATAATAATAAAAGCGGGGGGAAAACGTTTTATTTACTTTTTTATTTAATTTTTTTTTTTTGTCCGCTGCTTGTTGTATTGTAACGAGACAACAGGTAGGTATGCGTCATCATCATAATCATCGACAATCATTCAGTGAATTCCATAATAAATATGCCTACAATAAAGTTAGCCTGACTTGCTGCCTACCATCCATCTATTCAATGTGTAGATACATTTGTAGTTAAAAACTTCAACACAAATCCACCACATCTGTGCACAGTGGATGGCAAGACGTAAGCAGTAGATAAAATGAAGCAAAAAAAGAAAAAAACAACAAAAACTACGAAAGACGATGTTTGAAGAATTTTCGAATTAATAATGTAAACGCTTTCAATGCGCAAACTCGCTGTCAATTTCCGCAAATCGATTCCGATTCTAATTCTTCTATCTCTCTTTATATATTTACTATCTCACTCGGTCTTTTGAATCAAAAAAAAAAAAAATAGAAAAACTTTTTTCGTTCCGTTTTCCGCTTCGATGCAATTTTTCGTTGTTGCTGTAGTTTTATTCGTCTCGTTGAATTTTCACTCTCTCTAACTAAATTCACCGTGCGCCGTGCCGTGCCGTGTGTGTCAGTCTCAGTTTTTGTGAATTTTTTATACAACACACATCTCTCTGCCATACCAACCACCCTATAGTGAGACGACATTATCTGACGGCCTGTATACATTCTGACGTCTATTCAATTCGTTCCCGCGCCGTGTGTTCTCAGTGTTGAATTTGAAATACCCCCGTACGATACGATGCGAATGAGTTGAGCGCAATTAAAAAGTTTAAACAAAAAACCTTGAATTGTTTTTCTTTAGTTACACCAGTAGTGATTATATTTTGTGTATTGCGTGCTATAGAAAGAATTTAAATTTAATAAGAACTCTACTTTCGATATGACAGTGTTTAAAATCACACGGAACGGAACGTTTTGAAAGTGGAATTAATGTCCTGTTTGGAATGAAAGAAATATTGAAACGGAAATAAGTTGTAGTACCGTTCGAATCGGTTAAAGTTTCTGTAGAAAAGTGTCCTTTAAGTGATTTAAAATAAGTGAAACTGTAAAAAAAAAAAGTTCTATCAATTACAGTGAAAACAGGAGTGCCTATAGAAAATAATCAAATTGCCCTTTTCAAAAGAATTCATTAAATTTTTTTGAAATTTTACACACAAGAAAAAATTTAGTTACTTTGGATACCTTCAGGCGCAGAGTCACATGATAATTACTACATAAATTGCAACAGTTTTGGATTGACAGCAGATTTATAAGAAACTTTCAAGGCCAAGAAGAAAATCTGGAATTTGTAAAACTATTAAATTCGGTAATTATCAAGTTTGACTCAATTGAAACTTGATTTAGATAATTTCTAAGCAAAATTAAAAAGATTTGTGTTATTTATCTTCTCGTCATCTTAAATGTAAAAATGACAATTCCCATTTTGTAGTTTTTCAAAAAATGTGTTTTCAAGAAAAAAAAAAGTTTAGTTTGGCTTATAAGTTATGCAAATTAATTAAATTTTCTGTTGGAAATGACCTGAAGGTAATAAGGGCTTTATAAAATGTTCCAATATACGAAAATAGTATTTCATGACCATAATGGGATAATGTCAGGTTTCGTCAAGTTTTTGTTAACCTCAATGAGCTTACGGAATGTGTGAATGATTGACACATTCCGTACGGAAATTTGACAACGTTCTTTTTTTCTTCTTTACTTCACTTCAGATGGCGCTACAGTCCGGGGTGAGCGTCTCGATGTTGTGTTTCAAGTTTTACACACGAAGTTGGTTGAGGTCCCTTTCCACTTGCATGCGGTCTTCCTTTACCATGTTGTCCATTCGCTCTACATTACTTAGTCATCTTAGGCGATGAATTTCAGCCCTTCTGATGACGTCGATGTCGTTGTTGTATCTTTTCCTCCATTCCCCGTTGGTAAAATCGAGACCAAAAATCACTCGAAGAATTTTTCTTTCAAAACAACCCAGGATATTTTCATCTGTATAGTAGGACTTCAGATGGACTTTATTTTCACTTCAGATGGCGCTACAGTCAGGGGTGACCGTCTCGATGTTGTGTTTCAAGTTTTACACACAAAGTTGGTTGAGGTCCCTTTCTATTTGTGCGGTCTTCCTTTAACATGTTGTCCATTCGCTCTGCATGGCTTAGTCATATTAGGCGATGAATTTCAGCCCTTCTGATGACGTCGATGTCGTTGTTGTATCTTCTCCTCCATTCCCCGTTGGTACAAACGAGACCAAAAATCACTCAAGAATTTTTCTTTCAACCCAGGATATTTTCATCTACCTTTAATAACGTTTTTTTTTAATGCTTTTGCGCAGTGTAGTAGGACTGGGATGATGACCTTGAGAGGGTGCCATTGTTTGAATTTACAGCGGACCCTAGGTAGACGAAGTCCTTAACTGCCTCAGAATTGTACCTGTCTATTGTGGCGTTCTGTTCAAGCCGCCGATTTTGACTGTTCATTTTTGATGACAGCGTATATTTTGTTTTGCCCTCGTTAACCGATAAATTCACTTTGATCGGCTATGTTTCAATACTCATGAAAGCACCACTGACAGCCCGCTGCGTTTTTCATATGTCAATGTCATCGGCGTGCTCGAGTAGTTGTACAGACTTTTCTAAGATCGTACCCCTGATGATAGCTAGAATCTACATTTTTTAATTTTGTTAGCTTATTTTTCATGTTTTTTTTTTCTCCTGCACTGAAACGAAACCGAATGTAAACAATTTGACAGATTTCGAAGTTTGCTTAAGTTCATTAGAGGTAACTAGAGCGTCTTGACAGAAATTGAGTGAGCTTTTCGTTCAGTTTTGACATTTGGCTCTTTAGTTCTTCGCACTAAGCAAGCTAATCTGTGTGTGCGAAAGTCTTTCCATTCCTTGCTGACTTAGTTCCCTCTGAGTTGCCATTACCGCTATTAAACTATTAATAGTTCCTTTCGCCTACTTTTTATGCTAAAACTTACTACTCGTGAAAGTTGACAGAGAGAGGTAAATGTACGAGAATGAATTTTGTGCTTAAACTTGCCAACCGCCAATTGAAATGGTTAAACTCCTTGGCTTTCTCATATTTCAACTACGCGAATGATTTTTCTGAAGATTATTGAACAAGTTTGTTCACATTTAACTCTTTTGACATATAGCAAGTCTCTTCACAATCACAACCAAGTTCGTGGTTGAAGAAATGTGAGGAAATTTGTTGGGTTAGCAAATTGATTTACTCTCTGGTTTTCCCTCATTTTTCGAGCTCGCGAATGATTTTTGGGAATATTTATTCATGTGGGAACAAAATTGTTGATACGCGAATGGGTCTAATGCCATCCGTATGACCTTCAATACCGCGTTTGCTATTAATATTTGGTGATTTTTTGTATCTAGAAACAACTTTATTGGCCTTTATGCCACTCAATTCCTGCTCAACTATGTGGAAAAATACAACCTCCCATTTTAGAAGGTATTACACAATTTCACCATTGGAACAGAATGATCCCGAAGTTCATTTCCACTTCACTTTTAAATTTTTTGCAACAAAAATCGTAACTTTTAAATGGTAAAGCAAATTTATTTACAGAAAGTGTTTCAGTTCATGGGGTCTTGTCACCGAATTCAAGGAGTCTTAATTTTATTTGCATTGCATACTGAAACTATACAAACATCTACCACCTGGAAGTATATTATCGTATTCGATGAGTTTGAATTTTTATTGCCTATCCTTTGGCGCCAGGGTTCTGTCATCTTAAAGCAAATAATATTAAAATTATAGATGAAAGATAAGGCCCATAGAAATGGCGTTCTTACGGCGTACCGGAAGTACATAAAAAAACGAGGACACAAAAAGCTGGTCTTATCGACAAATACGTGCTGAAATATTACGTTTAAAAATAGTTAACATTTTTAGAAGTCCGGCGAAAGACTTGGGCAAAGACCATGACAATTATAAAATAAAATTGAAACAGTCTTGCCCAACGAGTGAGTTGACTTCAACCGCAAATGTGCACTGTGATCCTTACCGCTCATGAGTTCTAATTATTTTCCCAAAGTTGTGTGAGAAAAATATGGATTTACATACTAGTATTTCTGTACTACAGACTATGGTGGACATAGACCTTAACCAGTCTATACGATCCTTAATCAGCACTATTTCTAGTTGCGCACCACTTGGTTGAGATCCCTTTTCACTTGTTTAAGCCATTTTTTTTTGCATAGTCGCTCTGGAGTTGATTCAAAGTCCACTCTAATCGTCTTTTCACACATATCCGGCACGAAATGTAAAAACGTCAATTTCTGGTAGTGTTAAGACATGTCCGACTTTGAAGTGGAATGTGACATCCAAAAACTTCAGGAGTATAACTCGTCGATCGTAAGATGATTTCGTTGGTGGTCTGCCTTTGGACAAAGGTTGACCTCTTTCTAAGCTACGGGCGCGTTAACGCATGTAAGAGAGATATGATGAAACTAGCCCTACATGAGTCTTAGTCTTCCTCTCACAATAAATCTGCAGCCAAGTTATACCTCTTGCTGTTCACGGTACAGTGAACTTTGGCCATCGGTGTTATAGTAACGCGCTCAGTTCGAAATAATTCTGCATTTCGACAAGATTTCAGGGATTAAAGAACAATATGGACCTTTTCTCATGGCTGAGTGCTTGGGATAAAAAAGTTGTATTCTCCCACTTTAAATCAATCAAAAGAAGTTTTTTGAAGGTCGACTCTGGCTGAAACGCTTCATAAATATATGAAATATTTCCCGCATCGCCGCTTTTATGTTTTTAGCCTATGTAGATGGATGGGGTTGGTAAAGAAATAGTTTTAAGCTTTATTTTTTTCGATGAGCCTGCACTTAAGATCTTCCTTTCCTCATGCAACATGACAACCATGATAACCACTTAGCATTTTTAGAAGTACATATTGTATTGTTTATGTGTCTATGCTTTTCCAGAATTAATCTAATCGCAACCACAGACGTCTGAAGTTAAGCAACCTTATGTGTTTCCTGAGATGAGCTTCAGTTGTTCTTTGCGCGAGCAAGGTTCATTCGTTCTATTGCAGGTTTTACTTTAAAGCTTTGTCTATGCATAATCTCGCACACCAAGCTGTAGTCAATCCAACTTAATTTCCAGATATGATTCCCTATTGAAATTATTTTTTACGGATATGTTTACTTGTTACCAACTATCGCAAAACACCCTAAACCGATTTTGATGAAACAAAAACAGAATAAATAAATCATGCCACCGAATACTTCTGAAGCTTATCTCGACAAAATGAAATAAACAGATATATTCATTGCAATCTCATAACTGTTCTAAGAAAGGTTAGAATTACATTTGCCCGTCAGATGGCGCAAAGAGTGCATAAATGACGAGTGTCAGCCGGAGCAAAAACTATTTAACCGATTTAAATAAAAAAAATACAGCAGTATCTCTTTCGATTAGTAAAATTAGTCAGAATTGTATTTGCCCACCAGATGGCGTATTATTTTATTAATTAAAAATAACAAACTGAAAACGATGCACGCTAGGCTGTAAAGTATTGACCCAGCCAGGAATTTTTCCACCCGTTTCACATTTTGTATGGATTTTTTTTTTTTTTGGAATTGTGTAGGTTTAATTAATTTTCGAAATAAATGAAGTGTATGTGTAGAGTTTTTTTTTTTTTTTTTTTGATCGATAACCAAAGTTCGTCATCGATGAATCAGTCATTTTGCCACGTACAGTTGCACAATTTGAAATGAGATTGTTTTTCCAATGTGCCCTTGTAGACTCGATTTTTAGCAGTCAACCGTTTCAACCCTCTTACTAAAAGAACCAAACTACCCCCAAACGGTTAATCATGTTCCCCGAAACGCTATAAACTGAATCAATATTTCCCCTTATATTTTCTAGAAACTTTGTGGAACAGAAACATCCCTTCATTATGGGGAAAATTTCCTAGAAAATTCTTGTGCATCCTTGGCTCGGTCAGAAAAAAAAGGGGGTGAACATAGAGATTCACTCTATTCTTGTATGTGTTTTACTCCCTTTTTTGCGCTGTCTCTTTTCATTACACCGACAACAGCAGCCGCAAGAGCAAAATCAACCCTTGCACGCATTTTTTCATATTCCATTCGATTCAATTTGAATTCATCCCCTTGTTCAAGAGGGTTGCTTTTTGCTGTGTTTCATTATTATTATTCTATGTTTTTTTTTTTCTGCCAGTGCAAACTCGTCTTTATTCATATGTCTCACCGTGTCGTCGGTGTACACTGTACTTTGTGTTCTCTGTGAATCTCTCAATACTGTGTCTCTAAAAAGGTACATCAAAAAGTGCTTAGAATAGTGAATCACACAAATATCTTTATTTCTGTGTCTTTGCCAAAAAAAAAAGAAGAAAATTCCTAGAAAAGAAAATTTGTATTTATAAATGTTTCGCTCTCCTAACATCGCCTAAATCACCATACACATCTCTCATATCCGTCCGTGTGAAGGTGAAAATTATTCTAAATTTTACTTTCGTTCATTATAATTTACTTTGTGTATTTTTTTTAAGTGAAAAAAAAAAAAAAAATATATTAAATAATTTTCAAGTGCAAACGAAAAAAAAAAAAAATATAAATAGCAACACGGGGAAAATAATAGAAAAAAAAAATCCAAAAATCAAATTATTTTAGAAGAACCGAAGAATAAGAAGGTGAGTTTTACACAAAACATAAGCCAGACTAATCCAACTACCTCCCACCTACACACATTCACACAGATACACCTAATGCGAGCTTCCTTCCCCTTTTTAGCCAACCAACCACAACCACCACCCTCTCGGTTTAGTTTACACTTTTGAATTGGTTGTCCATACCAAATTTGGCCGAAAAACCGCTAACCAAATTTGGAATTTTCAAATCGGATGTACGACGAGTATCTCTCTCCAATTTTGATATTTTCTTTGTATGAATAATGATTTTTTGTTCCGAATGTGGAACTCCATATTTAAAGTGGACGAGACGACACGGTTTTTTTTCCACTTTGCCTTGTTATACGATTCACACGTACATATGTATAAAAAAAAAAAAACGAAAAGAGTATATTGTATTTATTATTCTTCGATTTTTATTCAAAACGCTTCGTGAATGGCGTAAACAATACGAGAAACAGTACAGTGAAAGAAAATGCTTTGCTGCTGTTGCGCATATTTTCTTCCTGGGTGGGTGTGGGTAGATAGATAGAGGGTGGTAGACAGCTTGTTGTTACAGCTTTTCAATAAAAAAAAAAAGTATATATATATATACAAATCTATACATTTGATGGTGTTTTTATTTTTCTTTCTAAAATTTGATTAGAAAGATTTTATTTTTATTTAATTGAATTTCTATTTTTGACGTATAAAGATTTTTCTATTATGAAACAGCGTCATCTGTTGGTGCTGTGACAGAAAAAGTTCAATGTCATGTTCTACATTCGCTAAAAAATATCGTTTCTCATACTTCATTCAGTTGGAAAGATTTTTAATTTACAAAAAGAACGCTCGTGATAATGAAACAAATTTGACGCTTTTGTTTTTTTTGCTCTCAAACAAAGGATCAAAAGTCCTGCAATTTGTTTTGCCACCCCCTGTGCTGCATTGTCGCTCTTGAGAAAAAAAAAAAAAAAATTCTCTCTTGAGAAAGACTGTACTGCATTAGAATAATGTTGTCGTCATATGTATAAATGTGTGTTGAGCTGTCACGCGTAAAAGTGTACGTCATTTTGATGTAAAGGAATTTTCGAATTTCGCGCATTGCGATGCTTTTATTCTATTGGGGACGACGTGCGTTGTTACGTGTGGATTTTCTATGGGTCTATGCATTGGAATGTAATTATTTTGAAAATAATTTCAATTAGTAGGTATAGTCGTAAAATAAAATTGTGTAACGTAATTCTATGGAATTAATTCACGTTTCTCGAGATATGTAAATTATTATTATTATTTTACGAGGTAGGGGAATAATTTTATAACAACATGTACTTGGAACAAATGAAACACCCCCCTTGTTGTGTAAAAGATGGTGGATAATATATAGGAATGTAATACTATAGAGTGTACATTGATGGGGGCGATTTGTTTTCAAAATTATTTCCTGTCTATTCGGAATGTAGAGGGTGATCCAATTTAAATTTGAAACAAAACACATAAACTTCTGCTACGTTTATGTCAAATGATATTAGGCCGTCCTTGGAGACTTTCACCCTTTTAGTGAAGCTTTCCATTATTTTTCGGCATAAATCTCGTCCTTTAGCTCTGGAATCGTTTTTGGGGGTCATTGGCATATACCTTCTGCTTCATACAACCCCGAAGAAAAAAAATCCAACGGCGTGATATCACAAGATCTTGGTGGTCAATTTTCACCGGGAAAATTTGTGTGCAATAACTGCATTGTTTTTCGCGCAGGTGGCACCCTTTTTTGAAACCACATGTCTTCCAAATCAATTGACGCCAAAAAAAAATTTGTTATCATGTCTCGATAACGTTAAGAATTTTCGAAAAAAAATTGGACAACCGTATATGTCAATATCTGCACCAAACGGTGACTTTGTGTGGATGCAGTGGTTGGTCGTGATTGCCACTTGGATTTTCATGACCCTAAATGCGACAATTTTATTTGTTTACTTAGCCATTCCGTTGAAAGTGAACCTCATTGCTGAAGATGATTTTGTTCGAAAAATCGCCATCAACTTGGTGGTTTTCTTACACCCATTCACGACGCTGTTCGTGGTCTGCTGGCTTCAATGCCGGAGTCAGTTGGATCTTTCAGGCATGCCGATCTTCTGTTAAAATGTGCTGCGTGAAGTTGTAGGAAAGTTTCAATGGGAATGGATTTTGACAGATTGTCACGAATACTGTCACTTCCGCGTGATCGGTCACAACGAGGACGCACTGGTCTTTGAACATCGAACTTGGTTCGATGGAATTTCTCCATTAATTTCCTAACCGCGGCACGAGATGGACGGTTATGTATACTGACATTATTTCGCAAAGCGCGAATAGTGTTGGTTAAATTTTCCCCATTTCGGGAACAATTAAAATGTATCGTTCTCTCATATAGCGCTCCATAATTGCCATATGTCAATTCTTAGTATTCACAGGTGTCAGCTATCAGCTGTTTGTGTTTGACAGAACCGCAGTATTGCCAGATTTAAATTGTATTTCTATGTAAATTTGTTCACATGAGGACTTCTAACAACAACAAACATCTATTCACTAGAGCTTATTGGTGGCAGATCCATTGTCGATGCTTGGAGTATAGCTGAAGAGAAATTCTAAAGAATTTGCTAAAATGCCTCTGCAACGAGTTTGTAACGCGTTTCGCTTCTCTCTAACCCAATGATCTTGATTATGCGTCAGGTTTATACTTTGAGCGGCCTATTCTTATACCAGATTGCACTGTATTGCATCACATATTCTGCAATGGAATTTACTGTACTCGGAAAGTTCTGGCCAATGCGTTTGAACTTTCTTCGTCGTTTTATGATGTCTAAGTGCAAGTTCTATGCGTGAGAAGTGAATAGGTCACGGTGGTTCCTCACGGGGTAATGGATAGTGTGAAGTCGAAAGGTGCAGCTGCAGCGGAGCTAAGTTTATCCAACCACTACAACCGGTAGTACAATGGATCTAATTGATTCTGAGTACGCCGAGATTTATTTTACTTACATACGTACATATGTCCTTTCCGTAAGGTCGGGCCGTTCCAATTTCACTATTTTCTTTGAATTGTGCTATCTAAGTTTCTAACCTCTTCTCTCACAAAGCTGTAATTTTTCATGATTAAATGGCAGCTATGACAGACCACAATAGTCACAGAATGACAGAGCTGTCATTTCAAATATAACTACAATCGGCTGTCAAAGTTCAGGCGTAGCTATTGAAAGATCTTTTACTAGAACCGATTTTCACCAAATAAGTTCTTACACGTAGTTTTGTATATGCCTCTTTTAGGCATTTGTTTTGTTTTTTTAAACTGCGGATGTGAGGACGTGAGGACGTTATAAAAGATGGCCTTTAATCCCGCACAAGATAGAGCATTGAGTTTTGAAAAATGATCTAGAACAATGCTTTGGATGATCATTTTTAGTCAAAGCGGATTTAAGAATAAAAACCAGCTGAGTATAGAAACTCCAGAACCGCCCACTAGGGACCGGCAAGTGCCAGGCAGTAATAAAGATGATTAGTAAGTGGCTAGGTGGATAGAAAAAGCATTTTGAGCGATTTTTCTCTAAACCCAAAAATGGTTACCATACAAATAAATATATTCGAACACCATGAAGTTTTTTTTAAAAAAAAAAAATTATACGAATCGTCTTCCAGTGACTAAAAACGAATAAGAATCTTAATATTTCAATAAATTCGTTCCAACTATGTTGTTTACTACCGCGTGCTAACCATTATTACTTTTTTAGTTTCCTGCTACTATCAGTCCTATTGGAAATACATTCTTCAAACGTTGAGTGTCAGTAAGTAATATGGAACTGTACTTGATACGAGTGGGTATACCCTTTAAACTACAAATGTTTGCATTGTTGATGGAAGCACAAAATGGGGTAGCGAGCTAACTTGCAATCGAAAACTTCCCGTACTTTCCAATTGAAATTATGTGTAAACACGTTCACTTTCTATGAGTGTTAACACAAAACTAAACGTAATGTGATTTGTAAGTCTGTATACTAAACAAAGAGTTAGAGTTTAACGGATGTATAATAGTGTAGTTTGCTAAATGGACGTAGAGTTTTTTCATAAATGTGGAGCACACCCCTGTGTCAAGGGTCAATGAGTTCATATTTGAGCAATAACCTTCATTTGATGACATATTGGTATCACTGGTGGCACACACTGAAATGTCAGTTATGAAGCTGTCTCCATACAAACTACTACTGTTTCTACTGTTGTCAGCTGTCATTTAGTACCACATTCATTGTGTGCCACCAGTGATGCCAAGCTTCATATATTTTTGCTCGTATCCTTGTAATATTACCGACAGAAAAACTCGATCAAATCCTTTGATGATCTGAAAATTCCATTCTAGTGCATGTGATGGATGCTTTCAAATATGTTTGCCATCAGTTTTCCCTTATAGGTTTTTTCTTAACATCCATTCTAGAAGCTACCTCATATACCTATGTATGTAAGTACTTTTATACTTTGATCACAAAGATAACCCAAATTCGTTTCCTTTTTTTTTTTTTTTTTGTCAATCATTTGATTCTATTTTTTCCTTGAAGTCTGCTTGACGATGCCAATATTTCTTGTAGTAAACATCTTTCGCATAGATTTTGTGGTTCTTTCTATCTTCCCTTAAGCCATTATTACACTTCTTTTGCAGTTTATTTAACTTGAATGTATGTTCGTTTTCTTTTTTGCTTGCTCTTTTCATTTCCATTCAATGCACCCACGAGTAGAATTTCAACAAGAATACAAATATGAGAAAGATAAAAACTCTTGAGATTTCATATCATCGACTTCTTTCATCAAAGTAATAAACAAACGATTTTTCCATAGAAATTCACATTCAATATTTTTGCATCAAAAGACAGTCGCATGTCATGTGTCACTTGAAATCAATACTCTTTTGGCATAAACAGCATTATGCAGACGCGCATAATGACACATCTGACGTTGTGCGGCAAAATGTAGAAAAAAAAGTAAAAGTTAACCGCGAACAGAAAGAGAGAACAAAACGTGAAAAAAAAAAAAAACAGAACGTTCAAATAAATACTACTTATTTCTGACCTTAATCCTTGCTCCAATATTCTATAGACAACAAAAGTAGAAGAGTCAACAAACGAGGGGAGGTTGGCAGAAAGGTATTGCATTACTTCACGACCACCCTTAGGACATACTTCATTCCACAACTATTCGCTTTGAATTACATTTTGAGTTCTCCTCTTTTTTTTATTTTTTGTATCCGCTTTTGAATTGCATTGCTTTGGGTGCACAGTAATTATCTGTGGACATACATTTTGCAGAGAGCAGTGGGGTGACGAAAATGTTGCCCCTATTCTTTAAGTCGTAGTTGTGTCATCGAGCTCGACCGGCCATTGAGTTTTATTTTTAAAATATTTCTACAAATTATGTAGGTAGTGAGTGCTGCCAAATTTGCTTAAATTTCATGCCGCTATTGTCATTTTAAATTGAATAATCTCACTGGACTAACATAACGCGGATTATCAATCGATTTAACTGTGTAGAGTCGAGATACGTAACTCGATTTAGAGAATAGGGTAGAAATAAAATCTAGTTTACGTACAAGTCTTTGAAGATTTATTGTACCCGTAAGAAGCTCGTAAAAGCTGATGCAAACCCTGTATCTTTTCCGTTTAAAGTTCTCTAGAAGTATTTTGGCTTGTTTCAGTTTGGCAGTACTCTTTTGATTGCCTCTTCTCTAGCTGTTTGTCCTGGGATCTCATGATCCGCAATGGCTCTGGTGCAATGAAGTATGTTCTTTGTCAGCTTGATAGATTCCCCGTTTCTTTCTATTCCAACATAGCCCGGCAAGCAAAGAAGGGTGACGTTATTGACCTAGGCTAATTGTGTTAGAGCAACTTGTGATATAATCGCAATATATTGTTGCTATAATGTACATCTTTGTTGTATCCTCATGGTCAAGCGGATGGATTCGCTGATCTATTCTCTCTTAGTCATCAGCCTCGTAGTGAAGTTTTTGATGAAGCTGTATTGTTTAATCAACTTCATCTCTATGAATTTCAAGAAGTGTTTTTTTTTTTAGTAGGGAGCCTCCATATACATTATATTTGTACGATCCTCATTATTGTTCCTTTAGCGACTTCCTCAATTATGAGATGTAAAGATCGAGGATCAGCACCTCGTGGTATGATCTCATCGTCCTTATCATACATATGCAGGCAAATCTTGCACTTTCACAAGGTTTTTTTTCGTTGTGCTGAAATGGGTTATATTTGTCAGGACATCCTTAGATGATTGCAGATCTCAACATCATGGTGCTGATAGTGTATTTCCCCACTAAAACGTTGCACAACACACAGCTTGTATGATTTTTCTAACATCTTTCCTCCACTTGATCGTCTCAGAAGTGTGAGGGTACCATTAGGCACGAGGATCCTTTAGACATGGCAATACGTTGAAGAAATTGTCACTAGTCACATCTTACACCGCAAATAATCTTATTTCAAAACCAGACTATCTGTTTCCCCTTGTCACTGCGTCCTCTGGTTATGTAGTTTTATTGTGTGATTTCTTAGTAGGTTTTGACAAGTGAGCACATCTAGCAGCACCGACAGTCCCTGTCCATTTGAAAAAGCTTACTGATTCTGCTTTTGTTATACTTTCGCCAGAGTTTTCTAAATATTTCGTAGGTGGAAAGCGATACCCATCTGTTGTTGCTAACACCAGAATCCTTTGGTCAACTTATTCTCGAACGTTGCTTGTTCTGATTGATTGGTTTGGACGACAGAAATAAAAATAGGCCAAATATAAATTGTCCACACCTGTACTCAGCACACTCAACCAGATAAACACATCCACTGCTGCAGCACTGGTGGCAATGGTACTCTTTGATTGAAAATTGATGATGATTTTATGAAGAATTCAAACTTATTCTGCTTATTGTTCAGCTTCAAGGCAACGTACAAACATAATTGACAAGAAAAATTACATTGAAATTAGTTAAGTTTTTATAAGCGTTTCGAGCGTATACTTTTATAAAATTTCTTTGCGGAGTGAACTCGTGATAATTGCTCAGTTTAACTACATATCTGTAAACCTTCCCTGAACAATTTCCAAATGGCATCAAAATCGGTTCCGTCGATCTTGAGTTACAACGTTTGTTTTATATTATTAGGGATTAGTGATATGACATTCGATGGAACTCAGTTACCTACTTAATCGAGAAAAAAAGTTCGTTCCCCTTATAAATCGTGGCGCAAAAAAGCTGAAAGGAAGTCAAAAATGAGTTGAAGAAAGCTTAAACGCTTTAAAAAGCGCCATATGACGCCACAATGGATGACAGGATCTTAGCACACACATTCTGCTGAATTCTATTGGATAAGGGTGTGTACAACCCAATATCACTCAATCGAATAGGAATTGTGTCACCTGACAAATGTCCATGTTGCACCAAGGGTTACACTATGAGTTCATAAACATCCAACGTAAATCAAAATATGCAAGAATAACATGAAAAAAGAGCAAGAATTTCCTCGAATAACTCTCGAATTTTATTCAGCAATTCCTCAGATTTATAACCAAAGACTCTCGGCTACGTCCTCCGCACTCTTGTGTAGAATTTCAATAAATTCTTCTGGCCTGAATTTTGCAAATAAATACTTCCTCCCACACACACTTTCATCCTACATATACTCGTTCATCCTTTTCATTCTTCCTGCCGCCGACGTCGAATACGATAATGAATAGTCGGAAAAATTATCCATAAACTGGATCAACCCATATTGGTTTCTGGTTTCTTCCTCTCTTTTTTTTTTTAAATTAAAATAATAATGAAAGAGATTGAAAAAAACAAATGTGTACAAAGCAGGAAGTGCTTGCTATAGTGCGCTGTTTACAATTTTACCTGTATAAAGGTGTATGGATCGTACAAAGTGCACAGGTTATTCCTTATTTCCCGATTTTTTTTTCCTCCTATAGGAAGCAAACAAAACAGATAAAAGGTTGAATAAAAAAAAAAAAAAAAATAAAACAGATTCCCAGGGTTTTATACAAAAAAAAGAAAAACCGCAAACTCGTCCTATTTACGTACCAAAGAGGCTCACTTCTCATCGCAAAAAAAAAAATAAAAATAAAGAATTATGCCATCCCTAGCCAGAAGCGGCAGCAGCTGCGAACTTTTTGCCCGACCAAACGACCCTTTTGTTCCGCTTCCAATTATTCCTTCTCACTTTTGGCGTGTTGCTGACGTTTGATTTTTTTTCTTATTCCTCGGGTTTTGTGTATCATAACCTGAAACTGGCATAGAGGTAGGTACCCTACCTCTTTTCGTAATCAATTGGAGAATGAGCAAGGCCTGGTAAATGCTATGGTTGATGTGCAAAATCTAGGGGAATACTTTGGCGTTTTGGTTGGCTTTAAATGTTCGTTTTTGAAACTTTGTAAATATTTTAAAAGATACTCACTTTATGAATGGCCACTCAGCTGAGGCACTTAACTCTTTGAATTGCCATCATTAATGTTGAATAAACAGAAATTTCCATCGAAAAAAAAGGACGACTTACTCCCACTGTGAGCAATCCTTTTGTAAACCCACGTCTGTCTGTGCCCACGCACAATAAAGATGATTTTTCCCCCAAAATAACAGTAACACTACCTGTGGCCCAATTTAAATAGCATCTACGGATGGCATCTCCAGAAATAAGTCGTATGTTAACTATAAGAACTCCCACACACGTACGGGCACACAGCACACACGCAAAGCCCGAAATCATTGGAATTTCATGCTGTCATCCTGAATTCATTCGAATTCTCTTCACCGACGACAATGGCACACACTACAAACATAAATAAGCAATTCTTGCTTTGAAACCCGCCGAAGGAGGAGGAGGAGCAGAAGGTAGTGTGTGGATATGTGGAAAATTGAGCTTTCCATGTCAATTATAAAAAAAAAAAAAAAATCCCACCCACTGCCACTCGATTAAGTGGAAAAGCAGACCTACAAAGTGCGGAATCTGCACCCTTAGAGCACACAAGTGCGGATAATGGTTTTCAGAGAGGAGGACGACCGGAGAAGCAAGCGAAATAATGTCAATACCTAATTACTCTATTTTTATAAGGATTCCTTTCACTTGGTATGCTGTCCCTCGCCCACATGTCTCCTACGCACAATTTTCACAGATAAGTCGATATTTTCTGTCTATTCAGGGCTCGTTGCTCCATTGTGTATTGAGGGACAACGATGTGGCGATGATGATGATGATGACGACGACCTCGTCGTTGCCTTAATTCATCCGTTTAATTCGCTTCGGCGAGTTCTGCTTTTTCTTCTTCTCTTTTTTTTCACTTTCATTCGAGATCAATACGAGAAGAAGTGCATACAAATGACTTGAGGTTCTTCTTCTTCTTTTATCCGCTTTGTTGTTGAAATGAAAAGAGCCCATTCATTTGTGGAACGTTTACCCTTAGCGCATATAGACAAATGTTTACCCTTAACCTGATTACCTAGAAAGTCGAACAAAAAAAGTGTTGAAAACACAAAAATAAATTCCTTCACAAGTGGAATGGGTAATGAATAATGTAAAATAAAAATGAGTAAAGGAGGAGATTGCCCTGCCGTAAGCCATGTTACATGTGTATATTACATTCTAGGCAAACAGTTGGGGCCAAAAGTAAATCAAATGAAATAAATTTGCCAAACCAACAGAAACTTATGAAAACTATACAAGTTGAGTTAACGAAGATCAACCTTTATTCCGAAACTTTGACAGATTTCCCTAACAATCTGTTCAATAGTTAACTGGATTAATTTACTATACTTTCATAGATGGCGCTACAATCCGGAGTGGGCATGGGCCTTAACCAACAAGCGTCTCCGGCCAGCTCGATCTTGAGCTAGACGCTTTCAGTTTGGCACACAAAGTTCGTTGGGGTCCTTTTCCGCTTGTGTGCGGTCTTCCTTTACCGCGGCGTCACTCCGGAATGGATTCAAACCTCTCTGACTAGGTCGATGTACAACCATTCTCCGTCCATACAAACAGGGCCAAAAGTCACTCTTAGTCAGGTCTTATATAAAATCACCTTAGTTGTCCATGAGGAGGCTTTGCTACTCAATTGTCATCTTAGTTCAAAGAAACAGCGGTTGACAAGAACGATTCTTCGTTTGATCTCTGAGCTTGTGTCATTATTTGAATTTACAGCGGAGTCTCAAAATTGTAATTCACATTGTGTTGTATGTATGCTTCGCACCAAAGCATCCCCAGCTGGTTGAAATAGCCCGGCAGTTAGACCATCGTCTCCAGCAGCCTTATTGAATTTAAGCTTAGACATTGCAATCTTCACTTCACTTTGGTCGGGTGGACGAAATTGTTCATCGTAATTGTCCAGCTTGAGTGGAGCATTTTGCCTGTCAACCGCCGTTTAACAGTCTGCAGAAGTGATTTTCCCAAATTCTCAGCACTGATTATGACAATACTTCTAGATTTACTTCTTCATCCACACAGGCTTCTGTTCGGGCTTTGGTATACCTTCTGGTAAAAGTTTCGAACACCATTCCTGGTATAACACCTCTTCATTGATTCGATTTTTTCGTATTATTTCTTCTTAGAAGCTGGTGTTCTTTCCTTCACTTCTGCTTGTAGAATTCAAAAGCTGCTATCGTCAACTTATGCAGAGTCGCTTTATAAGCCTCTGATTTTGTTGCGTGCGCTTGGCGGCACTCTTCATCAAACCAGGGATCTCTTTGTGGGGGATGCGAGAATCCCAGCACAGCAGAGGAGGTGTTCATGATGGTTTGCTAACAATGATGCCATTATTAATCTGTGCGTAATCTAAAGCAGCATGTCCTGCCTTTTCTCGGGAGGGTTTTGAGAAACCAAGAAGTTCTGTGTACAGCAGGGCTTTTCTTTAGAGGGACAGTCCTGTAAAACTGTCTTTTGAGGGTTTAAGTGGTCTTTGGGCGTCTACAGCTCCTACTTTTTGAATTGCAGTCCTGGTGAAAGCAGGTTTTTAGAAACGATCTTTGGAGACCAGCAGATTCTGAATTTTGAGAGGCGGTCGTGGGAAACCAGTAGATTCTGCCGTTTGTGGTCCTGGGAACAGCAGATCATGAAGTCAAGTCAGCTTCTACAAATTTTTTATGAAAAGAGAAACCAACCGAGAAATGATGGAGGGAATTGTAACGCTTCGTTACAACAGGTAACATCCTTGTTTTCACAGATATAGATAAATATTTGGTTCTTGTTTTGGATATGAATCGAACCTCTAAGCCCAACATCAAAGCATGTGTCAAAAAAACTAAGATAGCTCTCTACTTTTGCAGAACAGTCATTAGAAAGTCGATGTGAATTCAAACCCGTGTATCATTGGCTTTATCCATCGGTTATCAGGCTTGACTTCTTTCGCAAAGCTGTAAGTCATTCAACTGAAAGCCACCTTACAGCTGTCCAGCTTGCAGCTCTACGTTTCTGGATGACCTTGAATTCATTTCGGAAAACACTGACAACGCACTGTCCTTTAAGACAAGATTTGCGTCAGAGACGTTACCTTACGACATATGATAAGTTTTCTCCGAATGACATCGATTCTCAGCTCTCAGATCAATGTAGCTTATTCCAGGTCGAGATAATTCGGTCATCGAAATCTTGGCTGAAATGTAATGTATTATCATATTCAATCTTCACAGATCACCTGACTATAATAAGGTCCCTCGATGGTCGCCCTAGATTGTTGTTTGTCTCTTTATTAAATGATTGAACATTCACTATGCTGGCTGCCGGGAATATTGCAGGAAGCTATGTGACTGATGAACTCAACTTTTCAGAATCTACCAGAAAAGAGGATCTGGGCATTCATGTAAATTGTAGATGTCCTTACGCGTTATGTTTTCAGATAGATATGGCTTAAGCTGGATCAGAAATGCTCTAGCAGCTTGGTCTCGCTAAAAACTCGACTGATATAAAGCCTGGTGTAATTGGGATACCACGCTACCTATTGTTTCGTTTAGCTTTATCCAAACATGAGGGACTGTGGAGACGGATCTGAGATACGTATTGACATTACTTTTCGACCAACTCCCAATTATGTATTTCACTGAAGTCACTGAATATACATAAATTTAACGTGATCCGGGCAAGTTTTCGTTCAGAATTTTATAAATTTCATCCACGTGCATGAAGAATAATATAAAATATACTTTCGGTGCGGCTTGCATTATTGATTCAGAGTTGATGACCTTGTCGCATGATTCATTTGTCTGTGATGAATTTTCAAGACTTTTAAATTCTACACTCAGCGGTGAATCATTTGTTCAAATAGCTCATAAACTACGTCAAGCAATTTTGTTACTCGCAAAAATGAAGGCCCGTAACGCCTTCGTAGCTCACTCCTCACCAAACCACCACAGGATTCGGTTGAAGAGTTCTAACGCTTTTTTGGATGACCGGGCATAGGCTCCTGTCATTTTGCTTACTGAGCGTTTCCTCAATAGTAAACATTTTTTTCATCCGTGAACTAAATTTTCCTGTCGCCATTTTGCTCGTACCAACTGCATAAAGTTTTCGATCTTTCATTCCGTTTTTGCTTTAATTGAGCTGTGAGTATGTGGTCAGTGTGTCTTTTATATGCATTGAGTCCCAAATCTTGTTTGCTAATGTGAAACATGCATTTCTGCAATATCTTCGTTTCTCGAGACAAGATTTTCTGCTTTCGCAGCAGTTTCCGATTAATCGTGGTTTTAACAGGTTTGATCGCCTGCGGAGTTCTGACAGTGCGAGGCCAGATACTCCACCAGTGTCCTCAAATAATTTAAGAGTTCGTTACACTTTTATGTGGTGAACCTTTTTGCGCGTTAACTTAGTATAAATGTCACTCATTGAATACCTGTCAATATAGAATGGACGTATTCAACACTAGTTTCACGATGAGTGCGTTCAAACGTGAAACGTGTACTAGTATTTATGACATGACTAGGTACATACTTATTTATATATAATGTAATCGGAATCATTAGTTTTCGTATGGACATCAGGCACTTTTAAATGTTTTATGTTGTTTGCTTTTATGTTCCTCAAGATCTAGTTCTTTGGCACACCTTTTGCTTTGAAGTAGAATCAAGTTAACGAATCAGAGTCCTTTTGTACTCTTCTCTACATAGACACCTGCTGTTTGAGCCTAAATACTATAAACTTTCCTTAGATCACTCAACAGTAGACAATTGGAACGAAGTTCTGTTTGTGAAAGAATTGAACGATTCTATTTCAAGCAGAGGTTTGGTACAATCTAAGACGATGGTCAATGTCTTAGATTGTACAAAATCGCTGCTACTTTGTGTGACAGCGTCTTCAAGTTTCTAGTAGTTCTCTCACAAAGCTGTGCTAATATACTTACTGCTTTGAATTATGAATTTTAGACTTCTTTGTACGTAGGTATGTCTGAGGTGCAGAGCCATATCGAACTAGATCCCCTATTTTACCTATTTTTAGGTGACCACGTTGTTTTCAAACTTAATCCTAATCCAACGGGCAAACTCTTAATTGATTTTATCTCTTACATAACAAAATAAATTATTTTTTCCGAGAACAATATTTGCACATATTAAGCACGCTCCGCCAACACTTTTCTCGAACTATACAAACACACACAATCTGGCAACGTTCTACCCCCAATTACAACGCTGGAGTACCCACCAACCACCACCCAATCTAGCAATTTCCACCCCTTATGAGAGATGGCATCTCTATTAAAAGCGGAATGAAAAGTTGCTTTTTTTTTTGTATCCTCATTTTCAACAACAACCCCCCGAGGGTAGTTTGAAATGAAATTGAAAATATGTTCTCATTTTGTTACTCTCGGAGAGCGCGTCGCATTGTGCAACCGGATTTTGAATTGTGAAGTGTGTACTACTGCACTTTAAGTTGCTATTGCGCCAGTTCTGTTGGTATCTGTGTGTGCCTTCTCCAACCCTTGTGATAGTTCTCATTAAGATGAGCAGCAGCACCAACATCCCAACAAACAGTGTCCACGCAATTACGTGATGTAGTTGCACAGTGCATAATTTGGCTTCTCGCAAAGTTCTACTAATTTTCTCCAAGCACACCATTTGGAACTGCAACGGCATTGCACTTGTATTTTTCGGGAAAACTAATCTTGTGGTGTTCCAAATATTTAAGGCTGGTCTTCTCCGACCATTGTCACTTTCATTGCTCTATTTTCACGTGTGTTCCATTTAAATACAAAAAAAAAAGCTTGAAAAGCTTATAAATAGGTACAGCACTGCTGCATCATCATCATCATCAAACTCATTAAGTTTATTACAAAATATAAAAGAAACAATCTTATAAAATAGCTCTCTGTGATTTATCGAGGCAAATTGTGATCCGGTGGACATCTGATTCGGCTCGGTGAACCTGCTAAGTGTGCCAAATAATAACGATGAACGAAAATATCTTAAAGATATTTTACTTCACTCTCACTAACAGCTGTTTAAAAAGAGGAAACATTTATTTTTCTTAATGTCTTTTGTTTACTATATTTATAACAACTGCGTCAAATGTTTAATTATTTAAGTGTTTGACATTTAAATTCCTGATAAAAAAAAAAAAACGTGGAAGTGTTTTCTGAAAGTTGTTGTCTTACCGTGTGTCCTTTTGATGAAAAATGTTGTGATGTGATAAACTCAGAATAATAGAGATAGTTGCCGCTTGTGCTGAAGATTAGACGACAACTGACGTTGAGGTATGTACAAATGATACATAGGTGGGGAATTCTACAGATTTGTGGGATCAATGGTGTCAGTTTGAGAAAATTCTTAAAATATTTTAATTTTTTTTTTAAGATAGTTTTCTGTATTGTAATTGATATAAAATGTCAAAAACAGCTTTTGTTTAAAGAGAGTGTGAGTTAACGCTGCCGGTACTAAAATTAATTAAGACCAGCTACCAATATTGGTATTTGACGTTGACAGTTGGTGTAAGAACTGTAACTTTCAAAAGTTGGGGCTAAAACAAATAGTTTATTTGAAAAGTAAATATTTTTGAGCTAACAGTCCATACAGGGTTTGATTTAGCTTCTCGCTGCCATTCGTACTGTGCGACACACGACTAGGAGGGACCTACAGTTTTGTGCCGTTTCCAAAGGGCACATTTTCTTCGATTGAGAGAAGCTTCTGAAGACAATTTTACTCTCGGATGTTTGTGACGTTCGCGAGAAGTGGGACCGTACTAAAATTTGATTTGTAAAGGGTTATTCATTTCGTGGTTGGGATTTCACATCACTGTCATGGCATCTGTCAAATCCACCTGTCATCCATATTGACAGGTAGTTAGTTCTTGTCTTGCTCTTCCATTTTACAATATGGAACGTTTAACCACCACTCAAAGCAATAAAATTGTTGCGTCTTACTACAAAAATAACAGTTCTTTAATATCTGTGTATAAGTTGACGCCGATTTTTCGAACAAAATTTTCTTCAGCAATGAGACCAACTTCTCGCTCGACGAGTATGTAAATAAACAAAATTGCAGAATTTGGCGTTGAGATGCCATTGCATCGTTGAGATGCTATTGCATCCACCACGGTGACAGTTTTGGTGCGCGCTGTGGACCGGCGGTGTGATCTGGTCGTATTTTTTTTGAAAAACGACGAAGGCGCCACTGTTACTGTAAATTCTCTGCGCTATGGTCAAATGATAACCAACTTTGTTTGGCCTGAGATTGAAGACATTTATGGGAGCGATATGTGGTTTTAACAGGATGGGGCTACGTGTCACACAACACAGGCAAATTTGACTCTATTGCACGAAAAGTTCCCCAGCCGTTGGCCACCAAGATCGTATGATCTGACCCCGTTAGATTTCTTTTTGTGGGGCTATGAGAAAGACCGTGTCTATGCAGACACTCATCAAACTTTGGAGCACTTAAAACCAACATCCGTGAAGTTATGGCAGCAATACAGCCAAAAATGTGCCAAAAAGTCATCATAAGAGTATCGAAGTTTGCAAAAACTCCCATGGCGGCCATTTAACCGATGTTGTATTATGAAATCTTCAATACTTTATATTTTATTTAAATCTAAAATTCTAAAGCTCAAATTGAATAACACTGTACTTCAAGTAGATTAGGTTAGGACGGCTTCTATTCTGAGTCCATAGAGTCAAGACATGTGACTAACAAAACCATTAGACCTGTTTTAGAGTTCTTAAGGTCAGTTAGAGGTAACTTTGCCAGGTCATTCAGGCTATCGAAGAATCTTGTGCCTAAGTACTTGAAGTAACTTCCCTATCACTATGAAACGTCTGTGAAGCAGCTGCAAAGTGTGAGCACCATTGTGATTGTGACAGACCTAGTATCTACATATTAGACTTATTTATGTCCTACGTATTAAATATTTTATTAGCTATCTAACTATCCGTCTTAAATGACCTGTTTTATTTTAACTTGCATTTCCATTCTATACTCGTATTGATAAAATTTAAAACAATTAAAGTTATATTAATAATATCATTCTCTGTTGGGTAGCTGGTACCAGGAAACAAGATTCACTCCGTATAAACAGCAGACGTATATAGAATGTTATCTGTCAAGTACCTGACTCACGCTGATGCAGTGGAAAAGTAAACAATAGGTAGACACATCTTATTAACTGCAAAACTGCCCATATCATTACAGGGCTACTCTAGCAGAATACTTCTTCCACGATCTGAACGATCTGATCAAAACCTGCGAGTAGACGGTTCCACGAGTGGTACTCCCAGCTCTATGGACTTATGTTGGTCTAATTGAATCTATTTTATATACCATTTACATTTTTTTCCATAAACTATTCCAAATCTCTGGATTGTGAAAACCCTATGAAACCCTAATGGGAAACAGTTTAAAACATACTCGTGAAATAGGGCCCCGAACTATCGAAAATATACTGCAAAATTGGGTTGAAAAGACGGACTACAGCCTAGGCAGCCGCGGCACCCATTTAAATGAAATTATTTTCCATAAATAATCGGAAAGTTTACTCTCTTCCATAAACCAAAAAACTTTGAAAAATGTTAAATGGGTTTTTTTTTACAGAAAATTTAAAAAGAAACCAGCGTTCTTTTTACCAAAAAGTTAAGAACAGTGGAGGTAAATGGTATACTCGGCTTTCGGAGTAGAATTTATTTCAATTTTATTTTAACCTGGAGCCAGCCACGCCTCCTTTTTCTCAAAGCGATATTTTTTTCTTAAAAAAAACTATCAGAATTTTTCGACTACACACAATCCGTTAGGCACAGATTACAAGAATGGTTTTACTTACACCTATGGAACCTATAGGATCTGTCTGTCTGGCTGCGTGTATGTATGGACGGCTGGGAGGATTTAGGTAAATATGGGGTCACAATTCGAAGCGAAATCGAAATTTTCATTTTAACCGCAAAATTAACGATTTTGAAACAAATCGATTTTCTCGAAAAAGGCTTTAACGATTTTGTTTGAATTTAGTATTCTTAGTCAAGTCGTGCTTCACAGACTTAATATTTGGGTGTCGAGTAGAACAAGCCATCACCTCTAAAATATCAGATTGGCAACTAAATAATTGCCGATTTTTTCAGATAAATAAAACACATTTTTTTAAATACAACGTATTTAATTAATGATATTTTTTCCATTTTCTTCGATGACCTTTTGCCATCTTTCTGGCAAATTCATAATTTCACGTTCGTAGAACTTCTGATCTTTATCAGCAAAAAACTAAATCACAGCACTTCATCATTGAAAGTTTTACCATCCAAAGAGTTTTGCAAAGATCGAAATAAATGGTAATCTGATGGAGTAAGGTCAGGGCTATATGGTGGATGTAACATCAATTCCCAACCAAGCTCCAATAATTTTTGGCGAGTGACCAAAGATGTATGTGGCCTAGGCGTTGTCCTGGTGAAAAATGACACCTTTTCGATGGACCAACTCTGGCCGTTTTTCGTTGATCGTTGTATTTAATCTGTCTAGTTGTTGACAGTACACATCCGAATTGATCGTTTGATTCCTTGGAAGCAGCTCAAAATGCACCACACCTTTCCAATCCCACCAAATTGAGAGCAAAATCTTCTTTTGGTGGATATCAGCTTTCGAGGTGGATTGTGCTGACTCATCAAGCCTGGACCATTGCGTCTAAGATGCAAATCGCAAGTGTTGATGCGCTTCGTTAAATGAATTTCTTTCAAATCATGTGGAACCCAAATATTAAGCTTTTTAACGATTTTCATACGTTTTAAATGTTTTTCAATCGCTGTATGTGACACATTTAACTTTTTTGCTATCTCTCGTACAGTTACATGACGATCCGACTCGATTATGGCTTTAATTTGATCATCATCAAGCTCATCTGCTCGACCTGACCGTTGATCATCTTTCAGTGAAAAATCTCAAACCAATTCCGGCACTATCTTTCTTTTAAGGCTTCTTCAGCATACACATCACGTAACTTTTTAGAAGCTTGCGCTGCGTTCTTTCCTTTACCGAAATAATGCTCGTTTTTGCAGTCCACATTAAAACTGATGCCAAACTAATACCTTTTCACAAAAATACGCGCAATTTGCTTCTAAAGGAAAGTAAGACTGACAGCTAACAAATGTCAAAAGGAAAAAAAAATATGTCATTGACAGAAGCCATTAAAAAATATGGCCAAAGACATCTATGTGTGAAATCGGCAAGCAATTACTTAGTTGCCAACCTGATAGGTTACACAGGTCTGGACTGCCTGACGGCCAATCGTCTGGCACATTGTTTTGGAGCCATCCTTGTGTTGTTTTTGCTTTACAAGCTGGCGCGTTCGACTCGCGGAATGAGTTCTGATGCTTTTTTGGATGACCGAGCATAGACTCTGTCATTTTGGTTATTAAAAAATTCCTCAATAGTAAACATTTTTCCATTCGTGAACAAAATTTGCCTGTACTTTTTGGGCGTACCGGCGGCGTAGAGCTTTCAACCTTTCATACCGTTTTTGTTTTAATTGGGCTGTGAGTAATTGGCCAGTGTGTCTTTTATATGCGTTGAATCCAAAATCTTGTTTGACAATGCGAACATGCCAAGCGGTTTCCGACTAATCCTGGCTTTAACAGCTTTGATTGCCTATGAAGTTCTGACAGTGCGATGGCATCCGGATATTTGACAGTCAGATATTTCACCGGTGTGGAGTTCGACACCCGAAATTCGGGATTATTCCAAGTGGTCGCAAGGTCCCGCAAAACATCGCTTCTGTCCATATTACACTTGTGAAGGACAATTACCACAACACCGTTTTCAATATCGCCCCACTGCATATTTACAAACGATTTTTGTTTGAATCTTTTTGCTCGTTAACTTAGTATAAATGTCACTCATTGAATACCTGTCAATATACAATGGGTGTGTTCAAAGCTAGTTTCACGATGAGTGCGTTTAAATGTGCACCAGAATGACTAGGTATAGGCAATTTTTATTTATTTATTTATTTATTCATCTACAAGTAATATAACTTAACAGATTACAAGAAAGAACTATAATGATGAGGGAATAAAATGAAATATTTACAAGAATTTACCAATTAAACAATAAAAATTAAATAATGCACTTTTAAAAATAGATCTAGATAAACTTAAGTCTACTACAGACCAAACTGAGTTGAAGTTTGAAATAGCGCGAGACATAGGCTCGTTCAATCCATAATTAGTTCTATGCAAAGTACGAAAAAGAAACTCTCTTTGCCGTATAGGTCTCTCGGGTGCATATATTGGAATTAAACCCAACAAGCATGGGCTTTTTACATGATAACAGAGGATGTCTCTCACAAACATTACATCATGGATCTTCCTCCTAGTCGTAAGCTTAGCTAAACCAAGTAGTTGGCATCTAGTTTTATATTCTGGCGAAAAATTCCAGCGCATTTTGAAGAAAACAAATTTAGAAAATCTTCTCTGAACTCGTTCCACCCTATCAATATGCACCTGATAAAAAGGACACCACACGATGTCGCAGTATTCCAAAAGGGATCGAGCAAGAGCAGTGAATAGAGTTATTAGGGAGTGGGGATTAGAGAATTCAACTGTATTTCTTTTGGTGAAGCCGACCATGGAATTCGCTTTATTTGTTATGTAATCTACGTGATCACAAAAAGTCAATGCCTGATCAAAAACAACACCAAGATCTTTAACCTTATTTACCCGAGTGAGATCTTTAGAATCGATTGAGTATCGGTGAATAATTGGGTTGAAGGATCTACTGAATGTTGTTACGTTGCATTTCGCTATGTTAAGTTGGAGGCAATTAACTTTACACCAATTTGAAAGCGCATCAATATCAGATTGAAGCTTTATGCAATCGTTTATGCTTGATATACTTAAGAACAATTTTAAATCGTCTGCATACAAAAGGCTTTGGCAGTAGCTAAGAACAGATGTTATATCATTGATAAATATGATGAAAAGTAAAGGCCTGAGGTGACTGCCTTGAGGTACGCCTGAGCAACAGTGAAACGGGTTTGAATGAACAGAATCGAGCTTAACTAACTGCACTCTATTCATTAAAAACGAAGAAATTCATCTCAGTATGGATGAATGGAAACCAAAGCACTTCAACTTATGTATTAAGACATTGTGACTCACAGAATCGAATGCCTTACTAAAATCAGTATAGACCGTGTCCACCTGACAACCCCTTTCGAACGAATTTAGTACAGACGATGTAAAATATACGAGATTGGAGGCAGTAGATCTCCCCGAAACAAATCCATGCTGAGATACTGAAATATGCTCTTTGACGAAAAATTCCAGTTTGCTTTTGACAATACTTTCAAAAAGTTTAGGAATGGCTGACAATTTACAGACTCCCCTATAGTTCTTAACATCATTTTTAGAGCCAGCTTTAAAAATTGGAACTAAAAACGATAACTTCCATTCATCTAAAAAATTGCCATGCTTGAGCGACGTGTTGAAAATTTGCAGCAGTGGGTAACAAATGCTATCCTTACATCTTCTTAAGACAAGTGCAGGAATTCCATCCACACCTGCATTAGTTGATGGTTTTAGACTGCCAAGAGCCAGAGTGACGTCCTGCAGGTCCAAATTAATGCGTCCAATATCCACTTTAGGATCGATATTGGTTATTGGTGTGAACTGGACATGGGCACTTTTCACATAAACAGATTTGAAAAATTGAGCAAACAATTCGCAGGAAGATCCAACATTGTTTGATTCCGTGTTTTCGTATTTCATTACTTCCGGAATACCATACGTGTTACGTTTTTGTTTAATGAAATTCCAAAAACTTTTACTATCTGTTACTAACTTACTCTCGATATCCATGATATAATTTTTATGAAGAAACCTACTGAGCACGCTAAACTCTTTTCTAAAGGTACAAAAAGTAGCATAATCAACCAAGGTTAGCGAGTTCTTATACCGTTTAAGAGCCTTATTCTTCAAGTTTTTCAAATGCATTAACCGTCGGTTATACCAAGGGGGCTTTGAGAGTTTCTTTTTGCGTGTTATCGGCACATACATTTCAAACCCTGCATCAATGATAGTTGATGCCTACTGCCTGTCGTCGCGCGCGCAGGTAGATTACGATCGCTACAAAAAACAAAAAAAAAAAAAAAATAAATAATTCCATCAAATAATAATAATATCTCGCGCCCGTCAAATTACATTCAGTGTGGTGCAGTGGAAAAAAAATAAATAAATAATAATAATAATAAAAAAAAAAAAAAAATAAAATAAACCAGTGCTAAAAGTGCAGTGGAAAAAAAAAGGAAAAAAATAAAGAAAATAAATCAGTGCCGGTGCTTTCCATCTTCCACCTCCTCTCACCCGCGGTTGCGCTTCTTTGTTATCGCAATTGGAGTACGTACTATGTATGTACATACTCCCAGTCGCGATGACTGAGAGAGTGTAACATTTGATGCATAGCGGGCTGTGAATGTTTATCCGAATAGCGGACCATAGCTGATTGTCGTTTGGGCATAGCACCTGCGACAGTTTGTTTTGGAAAACTATTCATTGGATCTTCACTTCACAGCTTCGCTTAGTTACGTCAGAGTTGTGTCTTTTTGTGTTTCTATGTTGTAGTGATGAGGGAATTTAGGGTTGATCTTACCAACATTCGTGGGCTTCGAATGAATTTCTTTGATGTGTACGCCCACGCCTATTCCCATAAACCAGCTGTTTTGGCACTAAGTGAAACACAGGTAGTTGAAGAATCTTCCGATTTGAAACTGCCTGGGTATAACTTAGTGTCATTATTCTTTCCCCACCGTGGCCTCGCCATTTACGTCCGTAGTGATATTGCTTACCAAGTTCCACCACAGTATGGCCACTGTTCCAACCCGGAATTTAATTTCAAATGGCTAAAATTCACCATCCGTAAGCAAATAATTCACTACTGCTTTATTTATAGAAGCCCTAGTGCGGACAGCAACTCAACTTTTGACGAATTTGATGCGCTGTCTGATTCCATCACTCGAATTGTCTCCTTGTACCCTCATACCGAAATCGTTATTGCGGGCGATTTCAATATACACAATTCGAATTGGCTTCAACATTCTGGCCAGATAACACCCGAAGGAAGGTATGTTGAACTTTTCGCTGAGGTAAACAATTTGACTCAGCTTGTAAATGAGCCTACACGTATACCGGACATTGTAAGTCATTCCGCCAACACTTTGGACTTGTTTCTTACTTCGCACCCTGATAAATACACTATTGATGTTTTAGCGCCTCTAGGTCGGTCTGACCATAATATCGTATCAGCTAAATTCTCGTACTCCGACCACTCAGTTAAAGAAAAAACTCCTAAAAGGAAAGTATGGCAATACGAGAAAGCCAACTGGAGCGGCCTCAATAGCTTCTTTAGGAGTTTTAACTGGTCGCTATGCTTCCTCGATAGCGACGTGGATGCCGCTGCTGATATGATCACTAACACCATACTCTTAGGTATGAATGACTTTATTCCTAACAGAATAAAGAGCATTAAACCTAAGGTAAACTCGTGGTTTGACCAGAGCTGTAAAGAGGCTATCAGAAAGAAAGAAGTAAGTTTTCGGTCTTATAAAGCCAACAAATCTGAGGAAAACCGAAAAAAGTTTAAACAAGCCAGAAAAGACTGCAATGCCCATATTCGACGTGTAAAATTCTTACATGACCAAAAATTGAGGCAAAAAATCCTACAATGTCCCAAAGGTAGTAAAAATTTTTGGTCATTCGTCAAAAATATTAAAAATTCTGCCTCGTCTGCCATCCCCACACTCATTTACAATGACATTCCAGCTGTCAGCTCCTTAGACAAAGCTAATCTGCTTGCTACTCATTTTGCAGCGAACTCCACGCTGCCAGATAATGCTTTGTCTCCACCTGTATTTGAGAGCGTCGAATTTTCCATGGGACAAGTCCACTTTCGCACTCGTACAGTTGCAGGAGTACTTAAAGGTCTTAACATACACAAATCCGCTGGTCCAGATGGTATCCCCCCCATAGTTTTGAAGAGGTGTTCTTCTACGCTGGCAAAACCTCTGCGTAAGCTTTTCTGTCTATCCTACTTTTGAGGGCTCTTTCCGAGTAGATGGAAAACAGCATTTGTCCAGCCCGTCCACAAAAAAGGCGAATCTTCCTCCCCGTCCAATTACCGACCCATTCCACTTACGTCCCTTCTTTCCAAGGTCATGGAAACGCTGATAAATCGTCAGCTTATGAAATATCTCGATTCACAAAAACTCCTTAATGACCAGCAGTATGGTTTTCGTAGCAACAGGTCCACTGGTGATTTGATGGCATATCTCACCGAGAAGTGGAACCAATCTCTCCATCACTTCGGCGAAACTAAGATGGTTGCGCTTGATATTTCAAAGGCATTTGACAGAGTTTGACATCAGGCTCTTTTGTCGAAAATGCGTGCATATGGCGTTGATGAGTCTCTTCTTAAATGGATTAGATACTACCTTTCGGGGCGTTCAACACAAGTTGTTTTGGACGGCTTCAAGTCTGCAATTCACCAAATAAATGCTGGTGTTCCTCAAGGCTCTGTTTTGTCTCCGACTCTCTTTCTTATTTTTATAAATGATCTCTTGTCTGCAACTTCTAATCCAATCCATTCCTTCGCTGATGACAGTACCCTCAGTTTTTCATATTCATTCCCTAACTCACGTCCTTGCTCTTCGGCCGTAGAAGGGGAACGGCAATGCATGTTAAACACATTAAATTCCGACCTGGACAGCATAATTAAATGGGGTTCAACCAACAGAGTGGAATTTAATGCTTCCAAAACACAATGCTGTCTTCTGTCTCTCAAGCGAAACCAAAACACTCAACCATTGTCCATGGATGGTACTTGCATCATTGAAACCGAAAGACTTGCCATTCTCGGTATGTGTATTAATAACCATCTTCGATGAAACGATCACATATTCGAGGTCGCCAAAAATGCTGCAAAATGTCTAGGATTCCTTAAACGGTGCAAGAAATATTTTACCCCGTCTGATCTGGCCTCAATTTATAAGGCATTCATCCGCCCTAAGCTGGAATATAACGCCCATATCTGGTCCGGTGCACCCAAGACCGTTCTGCACATTCTTGATAGGGTACAGAATCGCGCGTTAAAACTTATAGGTGATAGAGACATTGTGAATTCCATTCATTCACTAGAATATCGAAGAAATGTCTCCTGTCTCTCCCTGTTTTATCGTTTTTTTTTAATAAAAAATGCTCCAGTGAAATAGCCAGTTGCATTCCTCCCCTTCAAAATTTCACCCGCAATACGCGACATGCTTCGAATGCACATCAGTTTACCCTGAAGCCAAACTTCGGTCGTACTGTCAAATATAGGGATTCGTTTATAAGCCGAACAACACGAATGTGGAACGATCTACCAGGCTCTGTATTTACCCATCACTACAACCTTCAAACATTCAAAGCCAACGTGCATAGGTACCTCCTCCGTTCCTCTTCCCCCTTTTCCCTGACGCCCGTGCCCTGAAACAATTAAAGGGTATTAATACTCCCTTTGGCGCGCGCAGATTATAAAAAAAAAAAAAAAAAAAAAAAAAAAAGTTTTGAAACGAGCATACATTTCACTTAGATTTAGGCAAAAAAATTCATTAGTCCAATCAAATGAATTGATCCAACTATTTAAACCCACAAAATTTGCTTTAACGAAATTGAAAGTCCTAATATTACAATCAACTGGCTTTAAAATATTGTAAAATTCAAATTCAAGCTCAGTTTGATTGTGATGGAACGAATTATTAAGCAGTTCATAAGAAGCATACGATGAATTTACTTTAAGTTCTTTTACACAAACGAAAACAAGATCTAATAATCTGTTTAATGAATTATACATTGTATTGACTTGTGAAAGGTTTAAAGAATATACAAAATCAATAAAAGCATGTTCATAATCTGAATCAAAATTCGAAGGAATAAACATTTTATCTTCTTCAGACCAAGACCATTTCACTTCAGAAAAATTAAAATCACCTAACACACATAGGTACTGAGTTGCCTTATAAAAATTGTTTGATATGTACTCAATATTTTCAATATGTTTAAAATAAGTATTTGCAAATACTATTCGACGGAACATAACTAGCCATTAAAATAAGTTGAGAATGTGAGCTTACATTAATTACAATACATAATTGCTCAACATCAGTGACTGGTAATGGTATTTGCTTACAAGGTAGAGATGAACGGATAGCAATTACAATTCTTTCCTCCACGGTCCTTGGCGGTTTGACATCTATCCAAACGGAACACGGTGTAAAATCTGCTGTCAAATATTTCCGACGAGAGTATACCCCCATAAAGCCAGGTCTCGGTTATGACGATAATATCTAACATAAGCAGGGAAGAAGCAACGAACATATCATAAACCTTAGACCTGTAGGCATTACCTGTAGGCATTACTTAATTTATGTTGGACACCGCCAGACCTCTTTCGTTTTTTTTGAAATGATTGAAATGGACGCAACTTCACTCCAACAGGCCAGATATTTGGCTCATAAATGACATCTTTAAGTGCGACTGGAACACCAATCTTAAAGTTGACGAATCTTAGATTTGACTCTTCACAATCACGTTTGGTGAGCTTATAGCACGAAAGCATTGATGGACTGACATTCATTTTGGAAGCTACGTAACTAGAAATAGCATCCGTGGTGGTAGATGGGCGAAAACTCCCCAGGTGAAACCATTTGAGTTTATGTATAACACCAATGTTACTATTATCACGATTAGTTCCAATGATAGCTTTTGGCACGTTGGCCCGATTCCAGCGAGGATTTGCTTTTGCAGCGTCACCAAAGTTACCAATTTGGGCTGGACCACATTTACTAAATATGGCGCATCAAGTTTTTCAAAAGTGCATATAACGGTACTTTACTTTTTAATGAACTTTTGAAAATCGACATCTAAGCAGTATTTGATTTGATAAAAAAAAATTTTAAAAAATGCATTTTAACTATATCGCCTAACTAACTATGATTTTTAAATATCATACATATGTAGCTGCAAGTACGTGCGACCAGTCTTGCATCTCATTTGATATTGTCAATCTCGAGTCTATGAAAACTGTTGGCAACAGAATTGTTGATTAATGGTGAATTCAGGAGATTTGCTGCTTCTCAAATTGAGGGTAGTTGAGGCCGAATTTTGAAATTTCGAAACTGAGAAATTTTGAGTTTAAAAATCCCAAATATTCTAAATTTCGAGTTAAAATGATAGGTTTCTATTCTCATCTGAAAATCCCGTGGATATTGTTCCCCTGGGATTTTGAAACTAGACTTTTTTGACAGGGGATATAACAACGAATCTGATTCCATTACTAATTCGTTACATTCGATAAATCTGGCCTTTATACGAAGTCACAGGACTTTGACAAATCTTAAACGGGATCATGTTACGACATAACGAACTCTACATTCTTTTAGGAACCAGATTTTGAAATTTAATTTCTAGAGTTGCATGAAACCAACCAAAAAAACATTGAAAAGCTTTAAACTACGTGAGCCGGAAAAGGTGGAGGCCTTTTTGATGCATATCTTATAGAACTCTAATAATTACGATAGACAATAGGCATATTGGAGCGTGACACTAAAGGTTTGTTTTGCTCATTCAAAAGCCAAGCAAAATAATGTTCTCGCGTGACACAAAGCCGTGTAAACTTTAGCTCATGGCCTACGTGCAACCTTAACTACCATACTCGTAATTTCCTCATTATCTAAACAAAATAGCATTGATTTGGAATTTTTAATTAAATAAAATTGCACATGCACTTTAATTGCATTAGATAGTGACTAATTCTTTTTGAGAACAAAAAAAAAATTAAACTTTTCACATCATTATCATTATATATTAGACTCTCATGTAAGAGATAAGCTCTAATGCCTTTTTAATTAAACGTCCTATCCGCACACCTTTAATAAACTCTGTGCCTTGCGCGCACGCAATCAACCCACACGGAATAAAATTTAATTAAACCCAAGAAACTTGAGTTTCGACAAAATTATTCTTAGAATTTGCTTTCAGCGATGCATCCCAACCTTTTTGCATAAACCGTGTACACCCACTATGAAGTTCTACGAACCGAATACCTTCCTACACAAATAGATAATATTACGTGTGACCTCGAGTTCGTAGAAATTCACCTTTGGCTACGGATTACGCAAATTTAATATTTAATTAAACTAATTTATGCTTATTTTGTATTTTTTCAGGGTGGCTATCCAGCGCGACTAAAAAAGGTCCTCATTGTCACAGCACCATTGTGGTTCAAGGCACCATTTAAGATCCTTCGGCTGTTCGTACGTGAAAAGCTGCGTGAACGCGTTTTTACAGTGTCAGTGCCGACGTTAAGTTTGCATGTGCCCCGTGAAGCCCTGCCCCGATACTTAGGCGGAACTCTAGAAATAGATCACTCCACATGGTTACTGCATTGCTACAAATCGATGACGAATCGTGAAGACGAGTTATTGGCCAATATTGGGCACCAACCAACTAGCAACAATCTACAAATAATAACAACTACAACGGGATCAACAGACTTTGTTGTAGTCAGTGGTGGAGGTGATATAGGTGTCGTAGGTGGTGGTGGTGGTGGTGGTGGCGCTGTTGTTGTCGAAACAAACGATAATAATCCCGACACAACGGCACCATTGAGTGAGTTCTGGTCGGAGAATCCACCAAGTAGTGCTTCGTCTGGGTTCAGTGATGACGACAGTCTGGCCGGGGCAGAAGGAGATCCGAAAACAATTGAACAGATCGTTCAAATGGTGAAGGAGCGTGGCAGGCACGGTTTATTCAAAGAGTATGCTGATATTAGGAGTCGAGCGCCCGAAGGGACATTCATTCATGCAAAGTAAGTGGTACAACTCTGATTCTAAGGGTGAGTTCACATTTTAATTGTTTTTCTCTCCTCTTTACAGGATGCGAAATAACCTGACAAAAAATCGTTACACAGACGTTCTGTGTTACGATCATAGCAGAGTGGTCCTGTCACAGGACACAGAGGATTCGTCAGATTACATAAATGCCAACTTCGTAGATGGTTATAAGCAGAAAAATGCGTATATTTCAACTCAAGGTAAGTACACCATATCCGGTGGTGGTGGCTTCGGACATCCTACTCTGTTTTTCTACGTGGATGGGGACGTAAGACCCTTCTTGGGAAAATTTATTGGATTTCTGTTTTATTTTAAGAACGTACTTTTCCGCTTTATTGCGCATTTACTTTGAACTGTAAGGATTTTCACAGAAATGTAATTTATGCTCCAAAGTGATTTCGAAACATGAAAATAATGGATTCTCAGGAAATGTATACGAAACAATGTTTTGATGAAATATGGTTTTAGCTTGAAATAATTATGTGTTTTGTGTTGGAAAATTCGGGCTAATTTCATTTGTGCAAGCAGACATTTTTCAATCACATAATTCAACGTTTGCCTTTTAAATAATGAATGTAAAATGTTTTGCTTGTGTTTAAGAATTGAAATGAAGTTTACAAATTTTCATGCACATTACAATTTTTCTTTATTGTTTAACATTACGTTTCTTGATTGATTGAAATTTCCCTTGCTCATACGTTCAGGGGTTTGAAAGATATTTATTTTGCGGCTTAAGGATTTGAAGCTATAAATCGTCTGACCTAGAGAAATAATAATAATTTTCATTCAGCGAGCACCACTGACAGTGGAGTAGTGGATGGCTTTGTGTCTTTTTTTTTTCTATTTATTGTGAACCGAGTGTGATGAAATTTTTTTACAGTGAAAGCTCTCATAAGCGGACACTCACGGTCCTAATTTTGTTTGTCCGGTGAAGGGAGCAAATTGTTTATTACAAACTATATTTTGAAGCAATAAATCAAGAAATATTTGCCTTAGTAGTTCAATTAGACTTTTTCGAAGTTAGTCACAATTGTTTCGTAATGCGCTTTTTTACAGTTAGAAACCAATCATCAAATCATCGCTCTTCGACAAATGGGCGAATTAGCTCCATTGTCCCAATTAGGTAGGTGGAAAAGTGACGGTCGTCCCAGCACATTTTACCGTAGGCCAACAAACCAAAGTCAGAAGGGACCTAAAAGACTAATGCCAGTGAACCTCAAATAGTCTTTAGTGACCCCTGCTTTGCGTGCCGGTGTATTATCATGGTGTAGGTGCCACAAGCGTGGTGCACTGAGGAAGACACTGCTCCGTATACCACTTGGCAGTGACCGTCCGCTGATGTTCAAGCATAACTACTCGTACCATCACTAAACATGTCTTTCTAGAAAAGAAATACGGCCAACATTCGTTTGTGAGGGGAACGAAATCTTTAGGATTGAGTCGGGACATACTTATCTTTGAAGACCCATGGCTCTTTTTTTATGATTTTCTCAGGAAGGGCGAACCTATAACGCTTTTGATTATCTCCAACAATGGAGGCTTCTGAGAGTGAATTTCATAAGGCGTTTTGATAAGGCGTTATCCGCGCAGTTGCCATGATAGTACCTACAAGGTGGGGCAAAAGTAATGTCATAATGTGAATGTGCCATCATTTTTGCAAATGGCGTCAAATGTCATTATGTTGTAGATAGATAGAGAATTAGTTGACAACAAGCAATGGAGCGATACACACCTGAAGAACGCGGAATTATTGTTACTGCTTATTTGACCAATTTCCGGTCTGTTATTTTAATGCAGCAGGTTATGTGAATAAACAAAATTTGCGATTCTGATGACTGTTTGGTTCGGCATTTGCAGTGAAAAAGTGATTGGCCCTTATTTTTTTGAGGACGCCGACGGCACCATCGTAACCGAACTGGTGAGCGCTACAGACAGATGTTAAACGATTTTTTTTTTTTGCCGCAAGTTGCTGAATTGGGTCTCGAGTATTGTTGGTTCCAACAGTACAGAGCAACAGCTCACACAGCTCGGGCAACGATGGAGATTTTGAATCACCAATTTCCGGGCCGTGTGATCTCCCGTTTTGGCGATTTGAACTGGCCGACCAGATCGCCAGATCTGACGACTCCAGACTTCTTCCCTTTCGGAGCCCATTTTTTTTCATTTCTAACAAAATGGCAGCCAATTCACATAATGACATTACTTTTGCCCCACCTTGTATAATATAAGTCTGCTACCAGTCTTCGATAAGCTAACGGCTGGAGGTTGAAAGTTACTGCGGGTTATTCTATTAAGCCAACTGCTCGTCTCTGTATGCTGTTGAGCAGATGAAGATAATGTTTTGGGGCCGAACAAACGTGAGAGCAATGCTCAAGTCCTGGTCTACTAACTTGTGCTTTATGCAGTAGAAGGAGCTGATGCGCTGTAAATTATCTCTTTGCTCTTAATAGGTAGGTAGAAGATGTATGGTTTCCTTGGAGTGGCACGACATGTTGCAATTGAAATGAGAGGCAATCAACGTTGGTGTTTGAGGTTGTAAAACACCATTCGATTTCACATCTTGGCCTCTATAAATCGGTCTGAAAACTTCGTTGAAAGAAAAAGTAGAGGACATAGTATATAGCCCTGTCGGACACCGTTTCGAAGCTCAATTTGCTCTGATAGTTTTCATAACTTGTCTAGATAATAGCCCCCTGTCAACCCGAAATGTTTAATTAAGAACACTCGATCTGCGAAGGTTTTAACAATTTTTCGAGATTTCAGCCGTCCAATGTAAATCTTTGCCCGGGATATTCCGAACCGTCAATCTTTTGACGGCTTATTAATCAGGAGACCTTGAAGTTGTGAGTTATAGAAATCGAGTGATAGCTACGGTAATTTTGAGGGTCGCCGGACTAGCCTGAGCCCTCTTCCGGAGGTAGTGTCGGGTATTTTCAATTTTTACGTTAAAATTACCAAACACGATTTTAACATCATGTCTAGGACAATTATCATAGGATTTTAGGAGGCGATCCCGGAAGCATTTTTTGCTTTTTTTTTCCCCTGTGTGAGTGCACACAAGGGAAGGGCTGAAGTTGTCATCAGGCGTTCATTTACATGCCTGAAACTCTCCTTACCTCTTCTCAATTCTACGTCTACCTGAAGGAGTTAAAAGCCTGGAAACAACCAATGAATAAGCATTTGCTTCCAGTAAAAAGTGACCGGCATCTGCGGGTCATATTTTGGCTTCTAGATTACCAGATCAACGATGGATAAGATCTTCTAAACGAGTAAAGCTGATTTATTCAATCTCGTTTTAAATCAGATAGTGCATAGAGCAGACATCCGTCAACTCTATGAGCTGTACCAGGGTATGAATGTGATCCAAAAAGCCAGTCGGGATGCCTTGAAGTCGAGAAGTTTAATCTAGCGAGTGGAGAAAAGTATTTGTCTGAGACGCGGCAGTCTTACTTAATCGACTATCGCGGGCACATTACGAGTATGTACTTACATTTCAATTGACCAAAGTGCCGGGTATTAGCTATTATTTGGTCTTTGTAACGAAGCGTTGCAGTCCATATTCTAAATGCGACCGAGCCAATGTAGTCGTCGAGCCTTGACTTTTTAGACTGCATCCACATCTCCTTATAGTTCATAGAATGCGCTTTATATCTTCTTCATTTGCTCTCCTGGCATACCCGATTAAATATCTGACGACAGATTTTTTTTATCTCAGCTTTCCTGTATGCTCTTATAGTCCGTTTATCAAACCGTAATAACGGGTGGGCTATCTGCATGTTTCTTTTTAAATTACCTGTTATTTTGACACTGACAGCTCTTTCGCGCTCAAAAAATTGACAGAAACACAGTTCGCTGTTCAAAATGAATCGATTTACGCTTGAACAATGTGCTGTGTTATCGAAACATTGCGAATTTTGAAAAGAAATTGCGGTCGAAATAATGCACCAATCTTGTCTGCTGTACGCAAGCAAGTTCGTGAGATTGGCAAGCTGATTGATAACAGCCGAGATTATTGCTGCTTTTGCCGAAAGTGTGTGCCTAAACCCGAGAACCTCAACTCGCCACATTATTGGCTCATTTTTCATCGAAGATGAAGATGGCAACAACGTTACGGTCAACGGATAGCGCTACATAGGAAATGAGCTTGGACGATCTCTGGTTCCAACAAGTTGGTGCTACGTACCATACAAGCTAGCTGTTCGAGCTATTCGTGAAATAGAGCCCCGATCCATAGAAAAAATACTGCAAAATTAGGTTCATAGGATCGAAAATATTTTCCATAAATAATCGGAAAGTGTACTCTCTTCAATAAAGCAATAAACTTTGAAAAATATCAAAGCAGTCCACCCTTTATTATGTTAATTTTTAAAATTTTATTTGGATCACCCCTATATTTAAATTCATGAGTATTACCTAATTATCAATACTTAAATTCATGAATGAATCACTCTCAATAGTTCTTCTGCGCCACCGCTCAAAATACATGTAATCGTTGATGACACATTATGAAATAGAGACAACTTATCCGAACCCATTTAGATCTTTATTGAAGTTTTTACATCGATAAATCTATTCTAACATATTCCGGCAGCCGACCTAATTAGACTACATTAATTCATAAAGAAAATCCTTATAATCTTGTGAAATCTAAAAGCTACAAGCATACGTGTTATTTCAACTTTATGAATATAAACCCAAAAGAGAGCCGTTGAAACCAGATATTTATTTCCAATGAATGGGTCGTAATAATCAAAGAAATGTTCCTATTTCCATCACTTGAATGAGTAAATCTATACATCTGTGTATGTTTCTGTGTATAAATCAATAACCAAAAACAAATAAAAGCCCCCCAGATTCCGCAAAATGAGGTTGTGCTTTCGTTTCATTCTCATAGAATTACCCCAGATACGTCTATCGCCTATGCCTACATTTAATACCGCCACGAAAAACAGAGAAGCAAAAATCCACTTGAAAAATGTTTATGTACTCAGAAATCCAATATTAACCCCGAATTTAATTTTTTTTTTTTTTCTCTGTTTTCCATTTCAGGTCCATTACCAAAGACATCCCATGATTTTTGGCGAATGATTTGGGAGCAACATTGTTTAGTAATAGTGATGACAACACGTGTGTTGGAACGGGGTAGAATAAAATGCGGTCAATATTGGGAACCAGCTGAAGAAAGTTCCTGTGAATTTGGAAACTTCCATGTGCGAACAATTAGTATAGAAACTAATGAAGATTATACAGTAGCCTCATTAGAACTCAAAAATCTTAAGGTGAGTACAATGCAAAAAGATTTTTTATTTTATTGTACTCGTAATGGATACTGTACAACTGTTGTGATTTAAATTGTACAGATTTAAATTCGAGTTTTTCTTAAATTCTGCTCTATTTCGAAGTAGTAATAGGTGAATGTCACTTCTAAAATAGAAAACAGTTTAGTTGTGGCTATTCCGTAGCCGCTAATTCACAATCAAAAACGACAAATTTGAAATGTCACTTCTAAAATAGAAAACAGTTGTGGCTCAATCGTATCTAAGTCGAACTTAAAGTGACAGTAATGGATGAACAAATTTTACTTCATTTTGAAATTTATTATGAAACAAATAGAAGACGAACAAATTATTAGGTGCGCAACTAAGTTCTCTTCTCTTTTTGATGAAAATGCAATTTTATTGTGAAAAATGGTTACAAATGAATCATTCAAAGTATTGCCCATCGCAAGCTACAACTTTTTCCCATCTTTCTGGCAGAGAGAACTGGTCGCTATGCTTCCTCGATAGCGACGTGGATGCCGCTGCTGATATGATTACTAACACTATACTCTTAGGTATGAATGACTTTATTCCTAACAGAATAAAGAGCATTAAACCTAAGGCAAACTCGTGGTTTGACCAAAGCTGTAAAGATGCTATCAGGTTGAAAGAAGTAAGTTTTCGGTCTTATAAAGCCAATAAATCTGAGGAAAACCGAAAGAAGTTTAAACAAGCCAGAAAAGACTGCAATGCCCATATTCGACGTGTAAAATTCTTACATGACCAAAAATTGAGGCAAAAAATTCTACAATGTCCCAAGGGTAGTAAAAATGTTTGGTCATTCGTCAAAAATATTAAAAATCCTCGTCTGTCATCCCCACGCTCATTTACAATGACATTCCAGCTGTCAGCTCCTTTGACAAAGCTAATCTGCTTTCTGCTCACTTTGCAGTGAACTCCACGCTGCCAGATAATGCTTCGTCTCCACCTGTATTTGAGAGCGTCGAATTTTCCATGGGACAAGTCCACTTTCGCACTCGTACAGTTGCAGGAGTACTTAAAGGTCTTAACATACACAAATTCGCTGGTCCAGATGGTATCCCCCCCATAGTTCTGAAGAGGTGTTCTTCTACGCTGGCAAAACCTCTGCGCAAGCTTTTCTGTCTATCCTACTTTTGAGGGCTCTTTCCGAGTAGATGGAAAACAGCATTTGTCCAGCCCGTCCACAAAAAAGGCGAATCTTCCTCCCCGTCCAATTACCGACCCATTCCACTTACGTCCCTTCTTTCCAAGGTCATGGAAACGCTGATAAATCGTCAGCTTATGAAATATCTCGATTCACAAAAACTCCTTAATGACCAGCAGTATGGTTTTCGTAGCAACAGGTCCACTGGTGATTTGATGGCATATCTCACCGAGAAGTGGAACCAATCTCTCCATCACTTCGGCGAAACTAAGATGGTTGCGCTTGATATTTCAAAGGCATTTGACAGAGTTTGACATCAGGCTCTTTTGTCGAAAATGCGTGCATATGGCGTTGATGAGTCTCTTCTTAAATGGATTAGATACTACCTTTCGGGGCGTTCAACACAAGTTGTTTTGGACGGCTTCAAGTCTGCAATTCACCAAATAAATGCTGGTGTTCCTCAAGGCTCTGTTTTGTCTCCGACTCTCTTTCTTATTTTTATAAATGATCTCTTGTCTGCAACTTCTAATCCAATCCATTCCTTCGCTGATGACAGTACCCTCAGTTTTTCATATTCATTCCCTAACTCACGTCCTTGCTCTTCGGCCGTAGAAGGGGAACGGCAATGCATGTTAAACACATTAAATTCCGACCTGGACAGCATAATTAAATGGGGTTCAACCAACAGAGTGGAATTTAATGCTTCCAAAACACAATGCTGTCTTCTGTCTCTCAAGCGAAACCAAAACACTCAACCATTGTCCATGGATGGTACTTGCATCATTGAAACCGAAAGATTTGCCATTCTCGGTATGTGTATTAATAACCATCTTCGATGAAACGATCACATATTCGAGGTCGCCAAAAATGCTGCAAAATGTCTAGGATTCCTTAAACGGTGCAAGAAATATTTTACCCCGTCTGATCTGGCCTCAATTTATAAGGCATTCATCCGCCCTAAGCTGGAATATAACGCCCATATCTGGTCCGGTGCACCCAAGACCGTTCTGCACATTCTTGATAGGGTACAGAATCGCGCGTTAAAACTTATAGGTGATAGAGACATTGTGAATTCCATTCATTCACTAGAATATCGAAGAAATGTCTCCTGTCTCTCCCTGTTTTATCGTTTTTTTTTAATAAAAAATGCTCCAGTGAAATAGCCAGTTGCATTCCTCCCCTTCAAAATTTCACCCGCAATACGCGACATGCTTCGAATGCACATCAGTCATCAGCCAAACTTCAGTCATACTGTCAAATATAGAGATTCATTTATAAGCCGAACAACACGAATGTGGAACGATCTACCAGGCTCTGTATTTCCCCATCACTACAACCTTCAAACATTCAAAGCCAACGTGCATAGGTACCTCCTCTGTTCCTCTTCCCCCTTTCCCTGACTCCCGTGCCATGAAACAATTAAAGGGTATTAATACTCCCTATATAAAAAAAAAAAAAAAGAGCTCGAATACCGTTACGGTAAAGGTGTTCATCTTTTGAGGCTATCCACGAATCAAGCCATTTTTTGATGTCTTCATATGAGCGGAACTGCTGATCAGCCAGACCATGTGCCATCGAACGGAACAAGTAATAATCGGATGGCGCAATATCTGGGGAATATGGCGGGTGGGGTAGGACTTCCCATTTGAGCGTTTCCAGGTAGGTTTTAACGGGTTTGGCAACGTGAGGCCTAGCGTTGTCATGCTGTAGAATCGCTTTTTCGTGCCTCTGCTCGTATTGTGGCCGTTTTTCGCACAGTGCTCGGCTCAATCGCATCAATTAAAGTCGATACCATCCGTTGGGTTTCAACAGTTCATAATAAATGACACCGACGTGGCCCCACCAAATACTCCTCATAATCTTCGCAGCGTGAATATTCTTCCGAGCCGACGACGTAGAAGCATGACCGGGCAGTCCCCATGACTTTCTTTTCTTTGGGCTGCTGTAATGAATCCATTTTTCATCACCCGTCACGATGCGATGAAGAAAACCCTTCCATTTTTGCCACTGGAGCAGTTGTTCACAGGCGAAAAAACGACGCTCAACGTTCCTTGGCTTCAAATCATAAGGAACCCAAGTTCCTTGTTTTTGAATCATTCCAAACGCATGCAATCGCTTGGAAATGGCTTGACGGGTAACTCCTAATGCTGAAGCAAGCTGTTCTTGCGTTTGGCACGGATCCTCATCGAGGAATGCCTCCAATTCAGCGTCTTCGAAGGATTTTGGCCTTTCTTCACGCTGACGGTCGTCAACATCGAAATCACCGTCTTTGAAGCGACGGAACCAATCACGACATGTTGTTTCACTTAGAGCAGCATCTCCGTAAATTTTTTGGAGCTCTCGATACGCTTCAGCCGCCGTTTTCTTCGAATGAAAGAAGAAAATCAACACTTCCCGCAAATGACGATTATTTGCCACAAAATCAGACATTTTCACACAACCAAAAGTATATGACGCCAAAACAAAATCACTAATGTGTCAAAACAATTTGTTTACCGAATGCCTAAGCTCGGTTCATGACGTTTTGGATATGTCAAAATCGACCAGCACTTACTGCTGGAGCCATCTATTGACAAACAGCGAGAACTTAGTTGCACCTAATATGAAAATACGAGTGAATGCGTTAGAATGTTACACTAATGCAGAGTTTAAGTCTAAAATATGATCCGAAACTCTCCGATTTGTCAGAAGTCTTGTGTGGAAGTTCACAATAACGAAAATGTAAAAATGAATCACAATAATTACTCTTAATTTGACTTCTGTTAAATTTGTTTTGTTATTAGGAAAACATAAATGTAACTTGATTTAGATTTTGATTAGATTATTTATTCGAATTTAAGTTTGGAATATTCTTTAGTTATGGATGTGATGAATGAATTAAAGAAGAGCCTAGCAGTCGTCAGAACTTAGGATTAATTCACTAAATGTAAGTTTAGGACTGACTTTTAGAAATTCTGTTATTATTCTGTTGTAATGCAACACTCTGCTGTTTGAATACTACGGCATGTGCCTAACTCAATGCTCTTTACTCGTATGCTTTGGAATTGCAAAGTCGATGTACTTGAAATGGGGTGTTGCATTTAATAATCCTCAGTTGTGTTCCTAGACGTGAAGGCATCGAAGGAAACGGGACAGTAAATTAGCATGCTTGGTGAACTTAACAATCTCTCTTTATATGGCCCGGAACTCTTCGCTTTTTAATGTGAATATCTCAAAAACGGAGCAGCGACCTACAATAATTTTCTATAAACTGGGTGCCGAACTTTTCAAAAATGTCCAACTTAACCTCGAAGTTAATGGGAATCGTTTTTGGGTGGATATATTTCGAAAGTGGTCAGTCCTAGAAAAAAAAATTTACTGATCCAAATTTCGAGAGTTTTGAGATTTTCTACAGGGTGGCTAACTATAAATTGAAGAATCGGTTTGTGTCTTTGATTTTTGGGATGCTTTCTCTGTTACAGAGCCAATCTAAAGAAGTTGATGAGAGTAACAACTCACTTTTGAACTCCCAATACCGTATGTCATGAGCCGCCACTGCCTACAAGCTATCTTAATCTAGAGCTAAACTCTTGGGAAGGCAAAGAAAGGCTTAAAATTTGGAATTCAAGGGCCATGTCATGCTAAGAAATGTATCAACTTCTTAGAAAAGTAAAGAAGCCAACAAATTTTCACATGGAGTAAGGTCAGGATGAGCTCTTAATAGACTTCGTAGTCGATTACTGCTCCCTCAAATACCATCTTAAAGTTATTTAAGAGTTCAGCAGGCACATACTGCGAAAATATGTACCCAAAATGTGTTAAGAGGTTTTACTCTTAGACACTCAAATAGCGCTAATTATGACCAAAGACCGAAAGCTCAATTGGACAGAAAATATCGCTGAACGTGCCAGAAAATCCATGGTTGCCCTATAAACATGGGGATTCACATGGAGCTTACAGCCAAATATAGTGCACTAGCTGTACACTTTGGTAGTCAGGCCGATTCTCACATATGGTTTACTAGTGTGGTGGACCGTCCTAGCGAAGAATTCTAACTTAAAGTTATTGAAAAAAAAAAAAACTCAACGAGTAGCATGTCTCAGTATCACTGGTGCACTGAGAACCTTCCCAATAGTGGCGCAGAAACTCTCCAAACCATGCTGCACCTTATCCCAATCGACATAGTCGACAATTTAGACTGAGAGTCTCCCAGCAATGGAGAGAACAACGCACTGGCCATGCCAGTATTCTATTGATGTACCGTCATCTTCCCAGAGTCACCGACCACCTGAATGTCGAACTAAATTTTAACTTGGGCTACAATAAGAGTGGACGCATCGCGCTGTCCTCCATAGCGAATCGCTGTCAATTTTTATGGATGGGTCCAAAACAAGGACAGAGTCGGTGCCGGTGTCTTCTAGGAGAACCTGGACATTCGTCCTTTAACCTTTCGAGTCATTGTAACATTTTCCACTATAAGATCTAAGGCAGTGCGTATCTCTCAACGAGATAGCCGGACAGTACAATCTAACTCTTTGCTGAGAACCAAGTCACTCTGATATTTCGGGGAATTGCAAAGCTGATGAACTAGCGCGACAACGTTGGTTTCTCCTTCAGTAGCTCCGCCAGTCAATATAAATAAATAAATATTTTGGCGCTAAAAGCTCAGTGGCAGGACCTGGTCTAGCTTCTACAGCCACTCGATCTCTCGTTCGCGAGAGGTGGGACCGTGAGAAAACTTTTTTTTTTTTGTGCTTTCTTGGATTCGACCTTGAACCTCTCGCTCAGTGATCGCGCACTTAACCACTGAGCCAGTCTCCCCAGTCAATATGTATAATAATAATTAGAGGCCCCACATTGGGCGCCAATTGTAGAAAAATTTGCAGCAAAAGTAGGAAACCCAAACTAAATTTCCAAATGGTATTTTACAGCGATTCTGAAGCAAATGTCGAATTCAAACCAATGCCTCTCATGCAGTGCAATGGCAGAACTTGAAAGATATTTATTTGACAAATTAGGCCTGAAGGATATTATTGAAATAAATATTTTGGGGGCGTTTCCAGCCGAATAGTTCTTATCGATAGAGCCTTGTACTCAATTGTCTTACTAGTGTCATTAGCAGAATTAACAGCAGAGTTTAGTCAAGCCAAATTCTTTAAAGTTATAGCTATCCATGGTGATGTTTCGTGCGAGTCGTCACGCGTCAATGTGTACTTCGTCTTGTCTCCGTTTAGACACAGATTCATTTTAACCGCATTTTATGCGATACTTTCAACGGCGTTTGGTTCACGTACTCCATTTCTGAAAATCTTTGAACTTAGTGAGGAAATAACAGAGCCTGCACTTTAAAGCTGTGTGTGTTTACTTGTGATCCAAACGTTGCAGGTGCGAGTGCCAGCAAGGGACAGCAACCAATAAGTTAAGCTGTCTCTAATCACTACATAAAGAGAGGGTCTCTACATGGTAAGACAATGCATCAAATTGAGTCTGTGTGCTCCGGGATTTGGTTTCCCTGCTGCAGCGGCTACTTACTTCATACTTTGATAGGTTTTGTCTCATAGTTCGCAAAAAGACCTGACCATGCTGTGAGTCAGAACGGGTCATGGAGGTATCTTCGGTGGAGGTGACTTACCCTGACTAAACAAAATGGCGCCCAACGTGGGACTCAAACCTACACAACTTGATCTTAACTCTCTTTAATCAGAAACCAGGTTCTCTATGCTTTTTTTCACAAACAAAAAAAAAGAGAGAAATATATTAAAATAAAAAGATTCATTTAAATGAAGTACCGTCAAAATACGAGTTAGTAATCAAAATAAATCTTTTATTTCCAGACTGAAGAAACAAGGAATGTCTCACATTGGCAGTTCACAAGCTGGCCAGATTATGGTGTTCCAAGTTCGGCGTTAGCAATGTTAAATTTCTTGCAAAAGGTCCGCGATAAACAGGCTCAAATGGTGAAATCATTGGGTGATACATGGGCCGGCCATCCCCGGGGACCTCCAATTGTGGTGCACTGTAGTGCTGGCATCGGACGTACTGGTAAATACCAACAGAAAAAAAAACGCTGTTTTTCCTTTAAGCTAATTAGCTATCTCTTTTCCTTTAGGTACATTTATAACCTTAGATATATGCATATCGCGCTTAGAGGACGTCGGCACTGCTGATATTAGAGGTACTGTCGAAAAAATCCGTTCACAACGAGCTTACTCGATACAAATGCCAGACCAGTATGTATTCTGTCATTTGGCTCTCATAGAGTACGCCTTATCCCGTGGAATGTTACAATCAGCCGATCTCGAAGGATTCGACGATCGAGAAGATGATTCCGATTTAATTTAAATCTACTTTTTTTTTTTATTAATTATAAAATGAAAACCTACTCCGTTATATCCATGTCTCGTGAACAGTCAATGGCAGAGTTAAACAGGACTTTTTTTTTTTTTTGAGTTTGTTAATACGACGATTGTATGTATTATGGTTCTGCACTGGTATTAATAATGATGATGATCTGCTTCATAGTAGAAATAGCATACTAGAACCCTGTGATTTCTAAACAATAAACAAAAATCGTAAAATGCCAGACAAACCAAACACACGCTTCGTATTATGTACGTAACCGTCCTGGAGGAATGTTTAAAAAAAAAACCGCCAAACATAAACAGAACCGCGAATCGACACCTTTTCTGCAGATCAATGGAATAATAAACCTTTAATTATTAGAAGATTGTATTTAAAACTCAACTACAACTACCACCACAACCCGCAACAACCAACCCTTAATTGTATATTTCTTATATAAAAAAAAAAAAACAAAACAAAGCAACAAATGTTTGTAATAACATTGTAGAGAAATTTTTTTTTAACAAAAATTCTATTTAAAATCATATTTTTGTCTTTATTGTTTTATTTTATTTTATTTTTTTTTTTTTTTTTTTACAAATATACTCGTAAGTTTTCTTAAGAATATTATATATTATAATTAATTAAAATAAATGAGAAAAACAAATAAAAATAGAAATCAAATTTAATTAAAAAATAATAAAACAAAAAATTATCTAGTTAAGATTTCTAGAGCGTAAAAATCAATTATTGTATTTAAAAGAAGAAAAAAATAATAGAATCGATGAAAAGATTATGAAATATATAAAAAAAAAAAAAATAATTAAACAATTAAATGTATTGTACTGTGAGAACTATTTTTTATAGCTTTTTCAACTCAAGAGAACAAAACAAAAAAAACAAAAACAAAAAAACAAAAAAAACTAAGAGAACAAGAAAATTAAAAATATGTTTAGCAGAAATATGGGACACGCATAAAAAAAAAAAAGAAGAAAACAAAAAATACATTGGAAAGGATACCGTCTTTTGTCGGAGGTGATATTTAAATAGAAAACTAAATTAAATACTAAGCCGCAGCTATGATAAAAAAAAAAAACTGGTTAATTGTTAGATTGTTTTGCTCAGGTTTTTGTTTTCTGTAGAGAAGATGATTTTTTTGGAAACCTTGGGTTGACAATTCATTGACATGCTGTGGTGGAAGTAAAGGGTGGGCCATCTGCTGGTTTCTTTTTGAATTACCTGTTTCTTTGACACTGACAGCTCTTTCGCGCTTTAACAGAAACACCAGTATCATATCTTCGCGATACGAAATGAATTGATTTATGTTTGAACAACTTATTTCGAAAGTGAGTGCTGTGTTGCCGAAACAGTGCGAATTTGGAAAAGAGTTTTTGGTAGAAATAATGCACCAACTGTACCTGCTGTATGCAAGTTCGTGAGATTGACATGCTAATTGATAATATACTCGTGTTCGTCCTCTGCGCTCAGCCGAGAATATTGCTGCTGTTGGCGAAAGTGTGCACCAAAACCCAAGAACCTCAACTAGTCACAGATCGCAACAACTGAACATTAGCCGCACCAGTCTGAAGAGAATTATGCATAAAGACCTCGAATTATTCCAAATGACTCAGGTATTGAAGTAACCCGCTTCATTATTGCTTCTCTGTTTGGTCTTTAGAGCAGCTTGAAATTGACCTCGATTTTGCTAAAAAAAAAAATATTTTTTTCGGATGAGGCGCAATTTCATCTCGGCAGCTATGTAAACAAGCAAAACTGCTGTATTTAAGGCTCGGAAACCACACGTAATTGTGGAGAAGTGTATGTGTAAGTATGATAGCTGATTTTTAGCCAGAAACTGAGAAAAGAACGACCTCTGGTTCCAGCAAAACGACGATACTTGCCATACAAGCTGTCCCATTTTGGTGATGTTTCTTGGCCTCCGCGGAACTGCGATCTCACGCCGTCGGAGATCGTGGACTTCCGTTAAAGATCGATGTTATGCTGACAATTCAAAAAACCATTCAGGCACTTAAGCACAATATTCATCGAGCTATTCGTGAAATATAGACCCGAACCATTGAAAATATGTTGCAAGCACGGGAGCCATTTAAAAGAAATTATTTTCCATAAATAATCGCAAAGTATACTCTCTTCAATAAAGCAAAAGTCTTTGAAAACCATTAAATGGATCCAACAGATGGTCCACTCTTTATTACACTTTTTTAAAGATTCTGAAAATAGCATGAGTATTAAAGAACTAAGAAGCGACAAGTAGCTATAACAAACTTTTCGAAAGCATGGTTCGCGGTTGCAAGATATATTTTCCTGCTAGTCTTATGTATATAGGTTCTGTTACCCTCTGTGAAACCTAGTGGTTGAAAAAATGCCTGAGCGTACTTTAAGCTGTCGTTAGTGAGGAGGTGGGTGAAGAAATCAGTGGCATGCTCTTGCTGATGACAATAGCGCCCAACTTGGGGCTCTCTCTTTTTTGTTTAGAAGTTATCCAATACTCTCTGCTTGATTAGGTGTAGACAGTGTAAGGAAAGGGAAGTACAGCAGACTTGCGTGAAGAGTTCAGCTATGCAACCACGAGAATGTACCGTTCTTCTCATCCGGATGGAAAATATTTCCATACTGTAAGCCATGGGCAGTCACACCGACAGTCTTCGGTGTAGGCGAGCAGGGTGGTAGTCCGCTGTGGAAGTTTTTTTTTGAAAATTCAAAATCAATATTTAAACAATATTTCACATATGCAAGGCATGACATACCAAGTTTTAAAACTTGCTTCTATGCCTAAAAAGGTGTCCCTACCAACCGGATCGACTATTCCTGAGTTTCATGTGAAGTTTTAAGAACTGTACAGACGATCTCTGACAGTCGTTGCAGTAGAAAACTTCCTGATGTGAGATTTACCGAACTTGGGTATGTTGTGACATGAAAAGGATTTGTATACAATTTATCAAAGTTACATTTATACGACAACTTAAGTTCAGACTGAATTTGGTCCATTATACTACTTGAAAGCTGTTCTTGGTGTAGTGGTTGGAAAAACTTGGATTTTATTCGTTTCTCTTTTATGTTCGTATGACTGGTGGTTGCTGTCCGCCGCCATTGGAAGTTGATATTAACCTATACTCGTGTCGTGTCATATCTAATATTAGGTGGCAATTTTTCACTTATGACTGTGTCTTTTAAAGTTTACGGAGAGAGAGGAAACTGTTTAGGAGAGAATTAAAGATTAGAGAGGAAAGAATATATTTTGTCATTAAAAACGCAGTGCCAGCCCTGCGTGGTGGCGAGTAATATCAGTCGGTCCTAATCTGAAGAAATAGACGCTGTTAACAGTCGACCATTTTGGATCAGGGGCATGACGAACGATTTCCAGATAACAATACCCACGATTTGTAACGATTATGTGTAGCGAAACAAATATTTTCTAATATTCAAACAATCTCTTATTTTCATTACATTTTCCAAACAATCACATCACAAACACAATGCCGAAGACAATTAATCCTTAACGAGATACTATTCTCGTAACGATAACCATAGATGTGTCCGAAATCGTAACACTTAATCGAAACTTTGTCGTTACGATATTTAGATAACCAGAATGGTTGAACATAATAAGGCCCCAGACGCTGAGGAGGACGCTGGCTTAATGTTTATTTCAAGGCGACAGCGATACTGGAAACAGGTATACATTATGTGTTTTTTCTTAGGAAATCACAGAGCCAAACTCTCCACACCTAGTAAATAAATACCTATTCCCAGATAACCTTAGTATCTAAAGGAATTTCTTGTTAACTGAACATTTCAGCAGAGCTGCCGCTTGGCTGGTTTCTAGTTTGTTGTTAGAAAACACTGCCCTTTTTACAGATGAGAATCTTACGAATTAAATAAGTCGGGTGGTGTTGTCTGCAATTCCACTGCATAGTCTCATTTTCACTGAAGACAATATCGAAATGAGAATTAATTTAGATCTGTGCTTCGATAAACAATCGGACACTCTCATATGGCTATTTGTAGAATCGTAGACTAGGATGGCGATATGATTTGATAACGCTGTTCCTGGCAAATAAGGCATACTCCCTAGATAAAACAAAGAAGCTGACACTCAACCCGGAACAGCATCGTACGTAAGTGTATCTCACCATTCTATAAACATTGAATGGCTGAACTATTGCAACTAGAACACTATGAGTGGCATATACTTAGGAGACATGTCGGCAATCGAAAATATTAGAAGACGGCCAAGGGAAAGCATAATTAAAATTCTGTTGAACTTATGAGTAAGAAGAATTAGCTTGAGGATTCTTTTAGGGCTCAAGAGTATGAGCCTTTGTAAAATTCGTCTCAAAGAAGAACGTGAGTGCACAGCTTTTGCCGGAATGGGAAACTTCGCCTTAGGTAATTTTTTTTAGTCTTTGCTATCTCATACATTTTACACCTGGTACGAGTAGTTTTTGAAAAAAAAAAACTCTTAGTTCTGGGACCGCAAAATCCCGCGAATGTAATGTTTTATAATCGAAATAAAATGCACTAATAGGTCATTCATTTTATGAAAACAGGTAGGTACCTGTTCTGTTCAACCTTTAACATTTAAGACTGCTTAACCATATTAACTTGCTAGGACCTCTCGCTGAATACCTAATTTAATTCCCCATGGGTTACAAATTCTCACTTCTCTATACAGGCTATTCTAATTTATTCGATTATATCGGCTTATTTTTCACTGTTTTCAGATCTAATGAATATTTTATTGAATTGGAATGATTGCTCAAAACTCAGTGCATTCAAATGATTAGCATACAAATGTTCAACTGTTACAGACGATTTCCTTTTGATAAAAATATAAAAAACAATTAAAAAAACAGTAATTCCTAATAAAATAATTATAACATACAAATACCTTATAGAACAGTGTTAAATAGAGAACAAATTTCAAGTTTATATAAGAAAAACTAAAAATTTACGTAAAAAAAAAAGACAATTTATAGAAACAATACAAGAAAGCATTCATTGTTGTTTGTTAATGCTTTGAGTTACATACAGCTTTCTTCTTCTAAAAAATCAAAAAAAAAAAAAAAAGAACAACATTTTCATACACCACTCTCTTTCATGGAATAAATGTGAGTTTTATGTTTTTTCCATAATCAACAACAAGAAAAAAATATTTAATAAAACAAAAAAGTAAAACACCAACCGTCCAATGATCGGTTTTCATCGAATGAGCTTCTAAGCTAAATAGGTTACTTTGTTTTCTTGTAACAGAAAATTATGGTTCAAATTATGGTAAAGAGAAAAAAAAAAAAAAAAAACATTTTGTTTTATAAACACAACGGCCACTGGACGGTAGACAATTTGTTGACAAAAAGAAAACCTTAAACAATTCCAAAGCGACCAAATAAACTCTAAGATTTGTGTATTTTTTTATAGCAAGTATACTTTTCTCTTACTCTCTATCAGTCGTTGAATATGTTTTGCAAAACTACTCGTATAAAAAAAAAAAAGTTAACAAGTGCTTCGAAAACATATTTGTTTTAAATTGAAAAACAGGCAAACGACACTTGCTGAAACGCATAAGACATTCACATAACATCATGCCAAACAAAACCAAGTTCGAAATTCTAAAAAAAATTTCGTTTTTATTTTTTTCAAGAATTTATCAAATAAATGTTCAACTTGTATACAATCATTTTTGTTATAATCATTTATTTATTCAATTAAAACATTTTTAGGTCTCATTTTATAGTAGAAATGTCGAGTGTAATTTAATGTAAAAGAATGACCGTGGACCTAATGGTAGACTTATTCCCAATCGACATGCCTACTAAAATGTTTAGACCAAAAATTTCACTCATCATATCCATTCCTCATAAGAAACCATGTTGTTGCATATAATATCTGTACTAACAAAAATCATACATACCTATATGTAATTGTATACCTATCTACCACCAACCTAATTTAATTTTATTCTGTAAATATTTCGTATTGATAAACAAAACAAAAAAATAAAAATAAAATAAATCCCTAAAATATGTTTTTTCTTTTAAATTTAATTTTAATTTGTAAAAAATTAACAAAAAAAAGAAAAAAAACAAGCCAATTCATCGATCTAAATCGAGTTCAACTGAACATGTATTTAATAAAAATTAATTAATTTATAAGTTCAAAAGAAGAAAAGTCCCATTCTATGATATTAGAGTTTTCATCCTGAATTTATGTAGTCTCGATTTCTAAGTACCTACATCAAACAAACGCAAAAACAATACATAATTTTGTATTATTTTTAATTTATTATTAATTAAATATACTATATTATATACATTAAATAGTGAAATATCTTACAATTAATAAAAAAACAAAAATATAACTGAATATGAATGAAGTTTTAATATCGAATAAAAACTTATAAAGCCACCCTCAGAGGAGTTTACAACATCTACGAGTACAAGCAGAAGAGAAGGTAAGAACAATAGCTTCTAAGAAAGCATATTAAAAACGCGATATCGAGTCAATGAAGAGCAGTGTTACCGAAAGTACTCCCATGGGAGTATTGTACTACTTTCAACACCTCAGTACTCCCGTACTCCTCCTTTCATATTCTTACTCCTTTTTTTTAAAGACCTAAAATATCTTACACTTGCAGCAAAGTGTGATTTCAACCTTAATAAATTTAATTCACTTCAAATTGTATGCAACTTTGGCACCACTTTTATCTTTCAAACTGTCGCCAAAAAGGGAATTTCCCTCTTTTATTTTATTTTATCAAATCGGAGTTTATACGTGACGAGTTTCTCTCTGATCCGAATTTTTCTGACAACTATTTAAAAAATATTGACTCTGTATATCTATGTTGGCTGAACTTTTTATTAAAACAAAAAAAAAATTGAAATAAATCAAGTAATTGAATTTAATGGTGTTTGCCGAGAATATTATATGACCCTGTGTGCGCAAATTTCAAAGCGAATCGATTTTGATGACGAAATTTTGAAATCTATACAAAGCATTAACCCTTTAAATTTAGCAGAAAGAGCTATTGAAATAATTTCTTCCATTCCTGATTTGATTAATGAAAATGAAATTGAAAACTTTGACATGGAGTGGCGAACACTACTTAATCAAACTATGGTTTCTAATTCTTTAGAAATAGAAGAATTTTGGTCAGAGATATTTTTCTTAAAAAATGCCCTTGATGAAACACTTTTCCCTCTGACAAGGGATTTTGTAAGTGCTTTGTTAAGTCTTCCGCACAACAGCGCAGCGGCAGAACGAGTTTTTTCCCAACTGTTTCTCATTAAAGATAAAAAACGGAACAGATTGGAGGTAAATACATTGAATGCAATTATGAGTTGCAAGGAATTATTAAATGGAGTTGATTGTAGTAAATGGAATCCTTAAAAAAAACTTTTGAAGTCGTATAAAAAATAATGCTTGTTTCTTTTTTTACATTTTTGTTACACTTTTACCATATAATATGAAACAAAAATAATACTCCCCTTTTTTGGCTGCAGTACTACCTTATAATATTTCTCTCCGGCAACACTGATGGAGAGGTGTTATAGACGGAATGATGTTCGAAATCAGAGTATATCTACTTACAGTGAGTAGGGACACTCTCCGCACACATGCAAATGCTACTAACCCAAGAAAAACCTAAAAAAAAAACGTACAATAAGCGAAAAGAAGTAAAAAGTATTGATTTTAACCCTTATGTGCGATCTCTTACAATAAAAAGAGCACACAACACAATTTGCCAACACGATCAAATACGGCTCTATGCGTAAGATACATAAATGAGGATTTCCCATAATGTATTTTTAAAAGCGGGCTGGAGTGACTGTCAGTGTAGTAGTATTTTTCCTCTCAATTGCTGGTATGAATTGAAGTATACGGGGGACCAGCTTTGCTTTCGTAAAGTAGGTTTTGTTTGTGTCTTTTGACATTGGTTATTGATCATATAGGCTTAGTTATGGATTTTCAAAATAAATGTTTCATTCTAGGATATGCAATTGAAAGCAAAAAGGTGCTTTGCTATGACTTCGTTGAATATCATATTTGACGATTTTAAGTTTTATTGTCAACAGTTTTTAGATGTTAAATTTTATAGCAGATGGTCACACTAATTATGTAGTCAGACTGGAGAGAGGTTTGTTTACATTCTTTTCGCACGTCTTTTTAAAGGCGGGCTGGAGTTGGATTGTTATCAGTTGTTCGATAATTTGAATTGGAAGAAAAACGGGTGTCGCGTGTGTAAACGGCCGCACACATTTCCTTTTCATGGAAGTGAACCTCGAATTACCCTAATTATTTTATGGCATCAATTAATTAGTAATAAGTAATTTAAGCGTAGAAAAAATTACCTGATATTTTGTTTTGGAAATTTGAACAATAAAAATATTAATACCGCTGAAATGATTGAGAAAATATATAAGTTATTTGATATTTTCAATTCATCTAAATTTCGAGAACCCAACAAATTCAGAAGGCCATTTTTTGCAAACCCGGAGCAAAAAACTTTTTTGCAGGAAATGAATACTTTTTTAAAAAGTATAACTTTTCTGCAAAATTCAACCAACATAACTAAAAAAATTCGTTTTATAAAAGGGTGGCAACAGAATATCCATGCCTTAATTGGCATTTTTAATGAAACTAAAGATGACGGTGTTAAGTTTCTTTTAACAAGAAATCTTAATCAAGATTGTTTGGAAAACACCTTTGCTGTTTTACGCAACCGAGGAGGAAATAATAAGTTGCTGACTTCATTTCAATTCATGTGAGCTTTTAAAAGATCTTTTTCAGCAAAGTACATGGAAGATGTTACACGTGGAAACTGTGAGCCAACTGCAAACTTGGAACTTTCAGACATTGAGGTGCAGATGGAACCACAAAAAAAAAATGAGGACAATGTGGTTAACGCTTTCAAAACTGAGCCTGATTACAAAACTATCGACTTCGAAGTTGAAAATGTTTTTTTTTTATTTTGAAAAAATACCGCCTAAACCACAAGTGTGAGTTGGAATTGAGTCCGCAACTTAACGTTTCCTCACTTTTTACAGATTTCAAGGAATATGAAGGTGCGAAATTAACACGGCCTACTCAAGAATTTTTAAACTTGTTAGAATGTCTTGAACAAAAATTTATTTCTTGTTTTCCAAACATGTATTTCCTCAATAATTTTGAGATGAATATTTTTAACATTTTGAAAAATGAATTTCAATACAATTGTTGCAGAAATCGAAATAAGGAATTTCTTATCAAATTTTATGTCCGAGTACGAGTTTACCATATTCTTAAGCAGTTCAATAACGCACATGTCAACCATGTAATATAAAATGTGTAATAAAGAATGATACAAAATTGATTTTTGGTTTTTTTTTGGTGTCACCCTGTGCCACATTTCGAATTAGTTTTTCTTCTCTTCTATCCTTCTTTCACTACAGCATTCATATAGCCGTCTATTTCTCGTGTCTGTGAGATATAGCGGTACTCAAAATTGTAAACTGATAAGAAACACGTGGAGAGTGTCCCTACTCACTGTAAGTAGATATACTCTGTTCGAAACTACAAAGGCCGAACAGAAGGCTGTAGGAATGAAGAAGGAAATCTAGTAGTAGAGCCACAATTGGTGCTGATAATTTGGAAAGATTACTTCTACAGACTGTTGAACGGCGATCGGGTGGCCGTGGTGTAGTGGTAACATCATCGCTTGTCACGCTGTTGGTTCACGGTTCGAATCCTGTTATCAAGAATCATCTATTTATTTCAAATGAAATAAATAAAATAGTCGATCACTTGCGAAAGCTAAATCAACTCTACTGTAAAGGCATAACACTGGCAGTAGGGTGGTCATATAGCTAAAATGCAACTTGATCGTGATGATGGCATCAGGAGGGCAGAAAAAATACTGTGAATCATAAGCAACGACAATAACAGCGAAAACAAAACAATACTCCCCAGTTATCTGGACAGCCACCCTTGGAGTTCACTGAAACTTAACTACCACCTGAGTTTCAAACCAACTACACCAATCTGTCTTTCTCTCTGTCTCTTTCCCTTTCCACAAAAAAAAAAACAAACGCCCGTGTCCTAAAAATTAGTATAAGGGTATTCATATCGCCCTTAACACGTGCAAATTATTAAAAAAAAGATAGCAATGTCTAGGCTTAAATCCAACAAGCCTGCTGGAACCTACAGTCTAACTGCTGAAGTATTTAAAGTAGCTGGGGATGATTTGATACAGGGGTACAATCTTTCAAAAGTCTGTACAACTACTCGCGTGCGCCGTCTACATTGACATAATTCAATTTCAATTACACGTAGATATAATATCCATAATTGTGCAGAGTTAAGGGCTGAACAGAATGTGTATCTGTGCCTGAGTCTTGCAGCACTCATCAACTGTAAACAATGAAAACAAAACAAATGTAAACAAAATTTACAAATACTTTTTTTTTACTTACTTGATATTCCAAATTCGTCGGATATCTCCTTCCATTTTTATTTTTATTTTTTTCTTAATTTTTTGTAATTGGGATTCGACAAATTCCAAAGAATTTCGTTCGCGCGTACAACTTCTATAAATTTTTCGACCTCCATTTCCAAATCAACAAAAGCTTTTGTGTACAAATTCATAAACGTCAAATTTGCATCGCTGCTTGAAGTTGAACAAAATCCAACTTCGCGATTCACGACACAGATGCAGACACACGTTGTGTTGCACTGTTGAGGTTAGATTCTGATAGAAGTTCAACCCTCTGAGAATACTCAAGACGACAAGCGTTTATTTCGATAGGGGCAAGGCAGGGCATATCTAAGTTGGTATGGCTGATAGCGATAGCTCGACTTTTACCAGAATTAAGTCTAAGCTTGTTTATGTGAGCTCAATGAACAACTGATTTTAGGTCTTCGTGAATGCGTGCGACAGCACTGATATATAATTGGACATCGTCGGCATACATCTGAACTTTACAATTTTTTAGGATTGAAAGTATACCATTGTTGAAAAGAGAGAAAGTACTGTTCCCATAATAGATCCCTGTGGGACACCGGCCTTCGATTCAAGAAAGTCCGACATACTATCGTTAGCAAACACAGCATGATTACGATTCGCAAGGTAACTTCTTATAAGCTTTATGGCGGTTACATCAACGTTGAAGTACTGTTTGATGTGAAAGAAAGCAGTGGACTGTCAACAGTGGACTGCCAATGGTACTTTCGTGAGAATTGAAACACAAGCGCAGAAAATGGGTTTAGCAGTTGACGAGGGCAAAACAAAATATATGCTGTCATCAAAAAAGTATGTTCACCCATTCTCCTTACCTAGATATAGTAACGACAAAATTGCGAAGTGTTACGATTTCGAGATCAGTCATACCACACCTCACAGCACGTCGTTAAGGATTAATTGTCATTAGCCATTGTGTTTGTGATGTGATTGTTTGAAAAATGTAATGAAAATAAATGATTATGAAAATATTAGAAAATATTTGATGTTCTAGTTACACATAATCATCACAAGTCATGGGTATCGCTATCTGGAAATCGTCTGTCATGACTCTCGACTCGTAATACATAATAAGGTCCCAAGCAACATCGATGATTTGGGCAAAACGCCACAATAGACAGCTACAATTTTGAGGCAGTTAAGGACTTTGTCAACCCAGCTAAATTAAAATAATGACACCAAGGCCCTCACCCTGTATTTTGATTTGAAAAATATTCTGAAGAGGGTGACAAGCACTTAGACAGCTAAAGTGTCTTTATATAAGACCCACATCATCCCAGTCCTGCTACATGGCGTAGAAGCATGGACATTATAGGCGGATGAAAACACCCTTGGTTGTTTTGAACTAAAAATTTTTCGAGTGAGATGGAAAAAATAAGAAAGTTGGACTTTTCGACATGGCTCCCAAAAAATGGAATTTATCAAAACCTATAGAGTACTTCCCATGGACATAGAACCTTGAAATTTGGTGCAGAGGTAGTACTTAGTGTACAGAGAAAGGAAAAAATGGTTTCCTAAAAATGGGCGGGGCAAGGTAGTGACAATACAATAGAAGGTATCAGAACCTTGAAATTTGGTACCGAGGTAGTACTTGGTAGGTAGACGAAGGAACAAATGAAAAATTTTGACTTTTCCTTAAAATGGGTTGGGGCGGGGCCATATCTCTATCATTGTGGCAAATCACCATGCGGTATATAATTTGCAAGATGTTGTTGAGTAAATTCCAGAACCGTTTATTTTGTGATGTGCAAACATTTGGCATTATCAAAACACGCTATTTTTAGTTTGTATGGCTGGGATATGACAGTTGTGGCTAAAAAAAAAAGTTGATTCTTGACATTTTACTTACATATTGTAGCATAATAATAACTACGCTCCCTAAAAGTATGATGCAACAAATTCCGAAGTGTCTTTTCATTCTGGCAGAATTTTGGTTCGAAGTGTCCTTTCATTCGAGGTTCGTGTCTGCAGTTTCCACAGTTCATGTCTACGAAAGAGACGGATAATATCACGGATGAGAGGGAATTATAACTGCAAGAATGATTGTCATCCTATGTCTATGCAGCAAATTCCGAAGTGACTTTCCATTCTGGCAGAATTTTGGTTCAAACTGTCCTTTCATTCGAGGTTCGTGTCTGGGACGAAGTCTCCACAGCTCATGTCAACGAAAGAGACGAATAATATCAGGGATAAAAGGGAATTAAAACTGCAAGAATTATTTCTCTTGTTCCAGTGGTCGAAGAATTTGCTAGAAGTTTCTGGCTATCAGAAACTTCTGCTATATAAGGACAGATGGCGATCAAAAGGGGGCAGTAGTTTCTAAACTGTGGCGAAGAGTTAGAAAAGTGATAATGGGCGAAGTTGTAACTTTGTGATAAATTGAAAGTTGAGATTTAACAAGAAGAAGTAATTAGTTTGGATTTGTGAATTAAGTAATTGAAAGGAGATAAAGTGATTTGAGAGGACAGAGACCTTGTAAGAAAAGAATTGCGAAGAATAGTATAGTGCGAAACTTAATTGTTCTATAGACTAGAAAATAAAGAAATAATTTCACAGAATATTGTTTTATCTACTCGAGCCTTAGCCCGCATATTACAATATTCTTTACTGGAAGACATCCTATAAATTGTCCACAGCGAAGACTACAAATTCGAGAGTACACTGCTGGTAGGGAGTGGAAGTTGTACCCTAGGCTCCTAGACTTATTTGTCAAAATTAGTCATTCACCCTGGCTCCCGTTGTCGTTTTATTTGTTGCGCAGTTTCTGCATCGATTTCCATAACTTTCGATACGACAGATGTGTTATAGTATTCTAGACGACAAAAACTAACTAATTTTGACATTGACAGTTCTTTCGCGCACAAAAAACTGAGAAAATGAACTTGGACGATTTCTGGTTTCAGCACGACGGAACTACGTGCCAAACAAGCCGTTCAACAATCGATCTTTTCCGCACTAAGTTCAATAATCGTGTAATCACCGATTTGGTAATGTTGGTTGGCCTCCGCGGAGCTGCGATTTGACATCTTTGGACTTTTTTTTTTTTTTTCGTAAGGTGCTATTAAAGATCGATGTTATGCTGACAATCCAGAAACGATGCAGGCACTTAAGCACAATATTGATCGAGCTATTCGTGAAATAGAGTCTCGAACCATCGAAAATGTACTTCAAAATTGGGTTGACAGGATGGGCTACTGCCAAGCCAGCCGCAGCAGCCATTTAAATGAAATTATTTTCCATAAATAATTGGAAAGTATACTCTCTTCAATAAAGCAAACGACTTTGAAAATATTAAACGGAAACCTACAGACGGTCCATCGTTTGTAATCGCTTCTAGAAGTTGACACCGCGTCATGACGGCAAAAGCGACAACCGTCGATAAATGAAATATGTTCCACTCATATGTGAATGGAATATGTTCCACTTATTTAAAAATACTGGGTAGAAACCTGCATAGTGGAGTGGGTTTTGAAATAAGAAATTGATTGCACACGTTCTAAAGTCTAGTTTCTTTCTCTTGAAAATTATAAGTTTTTGAACTTTTTTGCCTTTCATTTGTAGCTCTCTTTATTTTCTCATCTTTCTCGTGTAGAAATGTATGTATTGGCATCAATTACGTATTACGATTATAGGAAAACTTCAAAAGTGAGTTTATATTAGCAATCTGTTAGGATCAAAACCCGAGGTAAAATCGGACTTTCCATGTTACTCGTAGCGTATGAATTGATTGTACTTTAAAACTGGCATTTATTTCCCCTTTGAAAGGGGCAACAAATCCCCTAGACATTGTCCCATTGATATTTATCTTTAGGGCAAGGTGAAAAGTTATCGGCCTGACAATGTAAGACTACGATTTTCAGTTAAAAAATGATTTTATTTTTCTACATAATCTCCCTTGACTTCAACACACTTGGTCCAGCGTTTCTCCAACAGCTGTGAAAATATCCAACAATTTTCTTCAAGTTTGGGAACAGATGGAAGTCTGAGGGTGCCAAGTCAGGTGAATAGGGGGGATGGCCGAGCAAATCGTATCCCAAATCCCGCAGTTTTCCCATCGCCAACGCACACTTGTCTACAGGTGCATTGTCCTGGTGAAAGATGATTTTTTTCTTCTTCAAACCAGGTCTCTTCTCGCGAATTTTGGCATCCAGCTGGTCAAGAAGATTGGAGTAATATTCGCCTGTAATTGTTCTGCCTTTCTCAAGGTAATCAATTAACAGGATCCCTTTCGCATCCCAAAACACACTGGCCATGACTTTACCGGCAGATGCGATCGACTTCGTTTTCTTTGGCGCTGAGCCACCGGCTTCCACCCACAGCTTCGACTGCTGTCCCGTTTCTGGCGTGTAGTGGTGGACCCATGTATCATCCATGGTGACAAAACGCCGGTCGGATCCCTATTGAATCGGATCCCTATTGAATCGGTCCAAAGATTGCCGCGAAAATCGTTTGCGCATTTGCTTTTGATCGGCATTCAGCAAATGCGGCACCCATCTTGCGCAGTTTTTGTGCAAAATGTTTCGCACCCTCTCTTCCGATATACACACAGCCTCAACTATCTCAATCATCTTCACTTGCCTATCGTCCAACATGATATCATGCACTTTTTCGATGGTTTCGGGTGTGACTGCGGTTTTTGGCCGTCCTTCACGTCGGTCATCTTCGAGGGACGTGCGACCACGTTTAAATTCAGCTGCCCACTTTTTAACGGTTGACATGGAAGAAGCAGAGTCCCCGTAAACTTTTGTCAACTTTGGATGAATTTCCTTAGGTTAACCCATACAAAACGAAGAATTTTATCACCGCACGATAGTCAAGTTTATCCATTTTAACGAAAAACACGCAAGACGTCTACTGCAAAAATTAGTATAAAGAAACTACTTGAACAAGTTGAAACTTGTCATACGAAATAATGAGAAGTGCACACAGGCAGGAAACATAAATGTTTGCTGGTTGGAACGCCATCTCTGCGTCAGGCCGATAACTTTTCACCTTGCCCTCGTATGTTTGTAGTTTGCTATGCAAAAGTTCTACTTCATGCAATTGTACCAGCCACTAACGACAGTCAACTGTTTAGATTTAGACACTGCTAACCTGTTGTGCAGAACACATTTACATCAACAGCGCAAGCACCATTAGTTAGTGATCTTCTTTGCTCAGGCGTTGAGTTCCTATCATTTTGTAGAAACGAAGAACATTCGACAAACCCAAAATGTCTTAAATATCGCGTAAACCTCATAAAGAAACGCACCATTTTGTAGTGTTTCGATTTTATTTATGATGACTAAAATATTTAACATTTTTAGCAAAAAAAAACAAAACGAATGGATAAGCGAATTTTCGTTTTTGTATGTTTTGATTTGTTTTACGATTAAACTTATCTGTTTACATCTATATAGAGCGCACCACAATTAATCACGTTCTGACGATTTTACTCAAAATCTATTGGTAATCCTTGTAACAAAATATAATCACGTTTAGCTTTGAAGTAAAATCTTCAAACCATGTCTATCTGCACTACGCATATAAAATATCTAAAAAAAATATGTAAATTAAATATTTAAAAAAGAAGTTGTCTGCAAAAGGGGTGATTAAGAAGAGCAACCCAGACTACGATACCACTTGTTTCTGCATATCAATTGAATTTATGAACGACTCATGAAACTGGGTGTCCATTTCTTAACAATCGGCTTTGTTTTTAGTTTCTCTTCGCGCTCTTGTTCCTCCATTTGTTCTAGGAGTTTACGTTGGTTTTCCCTAAACTTTTGAAGTGGGTCCTCAAATTGCTTGTAATAGGTGAGCACCTCTCGAACATCATCAACATCTGCAGTTGCTAGAGCTGGAAAAAAAAGAAAAAAAGAAATTAGATTCCCTGTTGGTATAAGACTGGACTGACTTACTTTTCAAGAAATTGATGAGATCAAACAACGAAGCATCGTCATCATTACCCAGCCATCTTCCAATGTTAAATGTATTCTCTGGATGGAGTTTCGTTGAATTGGCATCCCAATCTATAACGATAACCTGGACAAAAAAAAAAAATAGTTCAGCTTCTTTGCAGAAGAACACCTCAAACCAACCTTCTTCAAGTCACGATTCAAATTGTCCAAATTCTTGACGTGATGTCCGTCGACAAAATGCGTAGCATCACGCACTAGACGGTACATAATATAACCGTTTGGATCCAAAGCATCTAGAATGGGAAACACTGTCATTCCCTGTTCGGCAGTGAAGACGACGATTTCAAAGTTCTTAGCGCACTGCTCTAGGAAGTGATCGACGCCTGGGCGTTTCTTGAAACGCCATCCAGTTTGATATGTCCAGTCGGGGTGGACCAAAACGTCTTTCATCTCTAGCACGAGGGTATATGGCGGTTGAATGTACGGGGGTTTCAGCGGATCGGGAAGAAGCTTGTCTCGCGACGGTTCTTGTATCATCTTTTGGTAGTAGTTCATGGACTTCCACATACGCTGCACGTATTGCTGCACAGCGGGCTGTTTACTGAACTCATCCTCGATGATGTTGCCTTCCATGTCGCGCTCTGGTTTTCCGAACTCGTATATGCCCCATACGCCTAGTGCTGCTGCTGAGCCTCCGAAAACGGCAAAGCTGCAATGATAGGCCAAAGTTAGAGGGATATAACGAAAGTTTGCAACAGTAGTAAGGGCTGATTCGATCCGCAGGATGCCATCATGGAGAGCGTCGATTTTCGAGAGCTAGAGATGCTTAGCATGGTTTCGGACTTTATGCCGAAATTGCTGTTTTGGCAGAAGATTTGAAATCGAGATCCCAAGTCGTGATATTTGGGCTACTGGCGGATTTTTCACTGTTCGCCAAGCCGCTGACAGTTGATACTGCCAATATCTACAGTCAGACAGCCATCAAATCCCTAACATCTAGCACTGTAAGATCTAAGGCACTGAAAGATTGCCGTGTTTTTCTTAACGGAATAGCTGGACAGTACAATCTTACCCTTTGCTGGGTACCAGGTCATCGTGGCATTCCGAGAAATTGCGAAGCTGATGAACTAGCCCGTCCTCCCGGTACGAACTGCATAAGCATTAATTACCGACATCGACGCGCAAATGTCTTTTGCTAAGTACTATATCCACACCGATCCTTTAGACAAGGCGAACCATAGATGGAAGCATCTAGATTATTGTAGTTCCGCCAGAATATTGTTACCAGTACTAGATCAAGAGAGGTCTTCTTAAAACTAACCAACGTAATAACAGGGCACTGTACGATGGGTAGGAGTGCTCCATGGCTTGACATCCACTGCAAAGACAACTGCAGTCGCTTCAGAGATGAGGAGGAAGAAGAAACAGTAACACACTTCTTGTGGGCATGCCTGGCACTCGCCAACATTAGAAAGGATACCTTTTCAATGATCGTAATGATCTCAACAACGCCTGCAAGGCTAAAATTAAAATTTTTATTATGAGTAGTATTTGCTTCCAGTGGCAACACTATGGACCTAGAAGGAAGCTGTCATGTGACTTCTTCAACAACAACATCGACGAATCAGACAGAACATCATAGTGCACAGTCATAACTTCGAGGTTGTTAGGGGCTTTGTATACCTTGGCTCTGCTATCACATCAGACAACATCAGCGCAGTAATCAAACTTATTCTCTTGCCAATCGCTGTTTCTTTGGGCAATTGAGTAGTAGAGCCCTATCCCGAAGGAGACTCTATATAAGACCTTGATAATTCCGGTCCTACTCTATGGAGCTGAATCATGGATTATATCGAAAGCGGATGAAGATATCCCCGGTCGCTTAGAGAGAAAAATTCTTCGTAAGATATTCGACCCCGTTTGCATTGATGGGCTTTGGAAGATGAGATTCTACGACGATTTATACGAGCTGTACGGAGACATCGACTGTCAAAAAACTGAGCATTGTTTGAGATGGCTAGGCCTTGTAGAGTGAATGGACACCAACGCGCTGGACCTCAGAGTCCTCGACTCTAACCCGGAGGGACGACGCAGTAGAGCTTGCCTTAGGTGGCGCGCACAAGTAGAAGGGGACCTCAATCAACTTGAAGTGCGTAACTGGAGGCAGTTGGCTACGAACCGGGCAAACTAGAGAGGTTTGTTGGTTGAGGCCCAGATTCACCTCGAACTATAGCGCCACCTAAGTAAGTAAAGGATGGAGGGTTGTTTATTTATAAATGGGACTACGTAAACTATAAATCAACGTTTTAATTATTGTTTTGCGATTATTAGTTTCGGAGATGTAGGCTTTCAAAGTGCGGCATATATCGTTGCATTCGTGTTCTCGAATTTTTCCTCTATATACCACCCTCATACTGTAGGGGAAGACGTAAAAGCTAGACGAGGTCTTTTCGCCAAGTATTGGCTAATACCAGGAAAGGGGAACAATGCATCTTTTCGGTCGCAGTGTGTCTAACCCCCCAGCTAATCATTAAACCATGACACTGTCTAGCATCCTCCTTGAACAAGTCTGATTGAATATAGCATTAGTCTAGAGAATCAACAAAACTGTTGGAACTCTGTTTCGCTTCAAAATCTTACCCAAACTTCATTCGTTTCCATGCTTTTTCGTTCTCCTTAGCCTCCTCTTCTTCCTTTCTCTTGCGTTCACGTTCAGTCTCTTCATCGTCTGTGGCAGCAGTTTGTGGAAATAATTTCGACAGAATTTCTGGTGCTTTAATTGATCCTTTATCCTCAGCTGGAAAAAAAAGAAGAAGAAACAAGACAATTCTAAGACCCTAACCAACAGCCTCTGAATAACCTTACTTTCCGTGCTGAATGAACGGTGCTGCTGATTTACAAATTTGTTAAGACTACTACTACCACATCCCGTCAGAGGGGCACACTTTGCCTCACGATTATTTAATGAATGTTGTTGCGACTGCCAAAGATTTTTATTCGACTTGGTTCCACATTGCTTCACAAAACTGATCAAACTCCGTTGAGCCATTTTAAATTGGAGAAAATTAACTAAAATTGATGAAATTCGTTCATAACACCGGCATGGACAACGAACGTGCGCAATTTTTTCTTTTCTTATCCTCTGTCAAATAAGAATTTTGACAGATCAAATTTTGCATTGGAATGTCATGTAGTTGATTTCAGATGGACGACAGGTGGCGTATGGTTGTAAGTGGGGGCAACGAAAAGTATGTTGAGGTTTTTATTTGAATTGATACAGATGATGAGACTCTGAAATGTAGAGGGAGGTAACCGAATTTTTCAATTTGAAAGAATTTCGTTATTTTAACTGTGATAATTATAGAGGCAAAATGGAGCATAAATTATGTTCCAGGTCGATGTTGTTTGGCCACCATTTTGGTTTAATTTTTCAGTTTGCATTTGCTGGTCACGAAGAGAAGCTGATAATAATATCTAACGCCTCAACAACGTGTTGAACTTGTTAAAACATTTTTTCTAAATAATCGTTCAGTTAAATCATGTGCCTAGCAGGTCAACTTTAATGGACCTGAGTCTCAACCAACAAGAGTTTCCAGCCAGTTCGACCTTGTGCTTACACACGAAGTTGGCTGAGGTCCCTTTCGACTTTCTTCCTTTACCGCGCCGTCCCTCCGTGATATATTCTAAGTCTTTCCGGGTCGTAGCGTTGATGCCCATTCGCCCTACATGGCCTAGCCATCTAAGGTGATGGATTCAAACCCCTCTAAACCAATTCAATGTCGCTGTACAACCAGTATAGTTCGTTATTTTATTTTCTCCTCTATTTCCCGTCATATAAACGGGACCAGAAATCACTCAAATAATTTGTCTTTCAAAACAACCAAATGCCTTTGACAACGTCCATGCTTGTGCCATATAGCAGGACTGTGATGATGGGGGTCTTACATAAAGTCACCTTAGTTGTTCGTGAGAGAGTTTTGCCTTCTTAACACAAAGAAGCAGCGGTTGGCAAGAGTGATTCTTCGCTTAATATCTGCGATGTGCTGTTTGAATTCAGCGGAGCGTAGGTAGACACAGTCCTTAACTACACTAGGACCAGTTTCATGTCGAAATTGAGGGAGGAACGCATTCATGATATAAATTTATATGCAGAATAGTTTTGTGGTAAAATGGATAACATAGTAGAGAGCTTCCTTTGTGAAAGAACAAAAAAATGGCGATAATAGTTGGTTTAGCGGTGTGTTGAATGAAATGTGCAATGAAAATAAAGAACATACCAAACAGCCTGTTTAACAAATGAAGGTTTGGACTGGCAGTCGCATAGAGACATAAGAAATAAATATAAGAGTGCAATAAATAAAGCTAAGAATCTGTTAATCGAAAATAGAATTCAAAATGAATCTGGTAAAAAATTGTGGATAGAAATCAAGAATATACAATATTTAAAAAAAAAAAAAACTATGGGAACCCTAATGCTATATATATAGTTAAAAATGAATAGCAAATTACAAATGAATTTAATAATTATTTCATAAGCAGTATTAATGTGATAAATGAGTCCACCCCGATGTCGATAATGTTCCTGAAATTGTATGTTCCTTTAGCTTTACTGAGGTTTCTACCATTGAGATAAAAAACATTTCCAGAAGTATGAATAATAAAAAGAATCACCAGCTTAATGAAACTAATTAATATGTCACTAGGGAGACTGAAGGGTGTCCCAAAATTCACGCCAGATTTGAATTTTGCGCCATTTATGCGGTAAAGTGTTGCCAACAAAAAAAAAAAGACAGCGTGACAGCTGACAGTTCAGGGTTATTAAAAATGTAGTGCTACACGAAAGAACAACGCGTTTTCATTGTTGAGCAATATTTTAAAAAATAATGAAGGTTTGACAGCTACATTTCTCAATTTTCGTACAAAATATGGTCAGAATAGTGATTCAACTTCATCAACTGTGAAGAGATTAATTTAAAAATTCAGGGAGACTGGATTAATTAGTGTTCTTAGACCCTCTGTCCGTCCTTCAACAAGTCGTTCAACACAAAACATGGAAACAGTTCGTGAGAGTGTTGTTGAGAGTTCAGGAACATCAATTCGGCACCGTGGTCAAGAATTGGACATTTCGAGAAGCTCTCTACAGCGTATTCTCACGAAAGATTTGCATCTTCATGCATACAAAGTGCATGAAGCCTACTGACCACGCATGGCGAAGAGAGTGCGTTTAATGGATTATGGAACAACAACAAGTGGATGTTGATTTTTCAAACAAAATCATCTTCAGCGATGAGGCTCATTTTCATCTTGATGGCTTTGTTAATTGTCGAATTTGGGATTCAGAAAATCCACGAGTGATTGTTGAGAAACAAATGCATCCACAACGTGTCACTGTTTGTTGAGGATTTTGGGCTGGATTCATCATCGGACCATTCTTCTTTGAAAATGCGGCTGGTCAGGCAATAACAGTTAATGGTGCTCGCTATTGCGACATAATAATCCAGTTTTTTGTGCTTAAATTGCAAAATATAGATGTGGACGACATGTGGTAACAACAAAACAGAGCCACATGCCATACAGACCGAGAAACAATTCAATGAGTCATTTCCATGAAATTTCCTGTTTTGGTTATCTGAATCGGCCGCCAATCATGCAATTTAACTCCGTTGGATTTTTTTCTGTGGGGTTTTTTTAGGTCTAAGGTTTATGCCAACAAACCCATGACCACTCATACCTTGAAGGAGCAAATTGAGCACTGTATCAACAACATTCAGCTACATTTATGCAAAACGGTAATGGAAAATTTCGACAAACGAGTGCTTATGTGCCAGCAACGCCGTGGAGGCCATTTACCCGATCTGCTATCCCATACATAACTCTATACTATATCCTTTATAAATCAATAAAACATTTACATTCTGTTTTCTATTAAAATTACTTCTTCCGTGAATTTTGGGACACCCTTTATAACTTTCTTTCAGCGTGATTCAAGGTCAAATATTCCTTTTTTGTAGAAGTCCTGACTTTTTGACTCTATGAAATCTCCTATGGCTTTTACGACATCTGCCCGAATTCGGAATACTTTCTACTGGCAAAAAGACTCCACACTGCGGAAAAGGTGATAATCCGTTCGGAAAACATTAGGAGAATATGGTGGATATTAAAAAATCCCAACTGTAATAGTTTTTACACAGTTATGCGTGAGTTATGGGGTCTAGAACCGTCATGAAATGCCATGTCTATTGATCAACGCAGACTACTTCTCAACCAATTTTGCATGCACTATGTCGATTTCCTCACAATGCTTGATGGTGTTTATCGTTTCCCCTGGTTGAGGAAATGAAAAGTTGATTGGTCCTTTCGATGTCACAATACCCTTATCTGGGTGAAGACTGGGTTTAGGGGTGTGTTATGGTTTTTCGTCTGCATCCATTCATTCTTCATTTCCTTTACGGTTGTCATACAGAATCCACTTTTCATTAAGTGATTATCTGGTGCAAAAATGGATCACTTTGGTGTCTTAAGCTATGCGATGCACAGATTTTGGGGACTCAGTTCATGAGCACCTTTTCTGTGGTAGAGAGGTGTCGACTTATTGTCATGGGGGATACTCCCAATGTCTCGCACCGATTTCGTTGGGTCTGTTTTAACCGTTGCTCTTAAAACATCGTCGTCAATTACCGTTTTCGGTTTCCCACGTGGTTCGTTTTCGACGCAAAAATCTCCCGTCGGATGTTGATTAATGTTTTTCGCTGCCAGAGACGTATTGTGTCCCAGTTTAAATTCATAGATAAAAAGAGTCCGAATTTGAACTGCCGACAGCACGTTAAACAATTCTTAGAAAAAAATAACTGTACTTGAAAGTCCTGAAAGCCTCAAACGTCAAACACACGTGTCAATTGCACCTCCTGGCATAGATGTTCTCTCGAGACCTTCTTATTTCGGACTGAGAAAATCTGACATTTCATGTGGTACAACCTAATACGTTTCATGATCATCCTGTTCCGGTGTCAAGGTTAAATTGGTCAGCAAGATTAAGTGGGACAGGAAGTTAATCACTATCAATCACGCGTTCTATTGCCACTACCGACCAAACCATTACGCAAAATATAAACTTATCTTATGTGAAAAGTTCTCCTGAAAAAAAAAAATAAAAAAATAAAACCAATTTTTTAATAGGTCATTTATTTTAAAATATACACTCATAAATTTATATATATGTATATACTTTTCCAGAGATTGATTGTTATCAGAAAAACAAAAAAAAAAAAAAAAATGTTTCGTCATCAAAATCTTAACGAACATCTTTGTCACTTTTCGGATTTTCTTTTTTTTTTATCACAAAAGTTTTATTTAGATTCTCTCCTTTTGTCTACTTATATTTCTCTCACATTTTGGTAAGGTAGCATAAAAATTTGTGAAACAAAATGATAAGAGGAGGGCACAAGATAATAATAGAAAAATATACAGGATCACAAAATTCATTTCAAAATTGACATTGAAAAAAACATAAACCTTATGCCTCTTTCACTGTCCACCACTGCGATATTTCTGTTCGCCCATTCGTGCCTGTTCTCGACTATCACCACGTTCGATGTACCAATTCTTGTCGTGACGATGTTTGTCGTTGGATTTTCGTACATTCTCTCGATGCTGCATCATTTTCTCGTGCCATTCACCATCAGCTTCTCGTTTGGCATTCTCGTAGTCCATTGTAGAGGAACGTTTGTCGTACTTTTTGTGGTCCTTAGACTTTTTATACCGTTCGCCAGAGCCATCTTCATTTGATTTATCGCGGCGAAATCTCTCCCTCTCTTTACTCTCAGCACTGTGTTTTTTGTGGCTGTCTTTCTGTTTTTCATGCTTTTTGCTGTCATATTGATCGGGCTTATGCTCGTGGGGGATGTAATCAGTTTTTTGTTGCTGTGGTCTACCCTCTGGGGGATTGTCGATTTGTTCAGCATAAGGATTCTCCACAATTTTCGCCGCTTTGTCAGCGACTTTTTCGAAATTGGAGAGATATTCGTTCTCATCGATGACGACTCGCACTTTGTTGCCCAGCGAGTCTACTACACTATCCGCCGACAAAGGCAACTCTATGCACATACCAGCAATGTCCAGATTATTATGACCCTGACACTTGAAGGGTTTCTTTAGGTCTTTTGGAGAGATTTCCACTTCTTCTAAGGTATTTCCATTTCCAGGCCAAACTTTCATCTTATTCTCTCGGGGGTGTTTATTCTTTGGCTTACTGGAGGAGGATGAGGAAGTATATTTCTGATTTTCACTCAGAGTGGTTAAGTAGTTCACCTGTTTAGTTAAAATATCAATCTCTGCCCGCATAAGATTGTTCTGCAGCTCCAATTCTTCGATTTTTTGTGTCAGCGAACCTGTTGCAGTACCGATGACTGACTCCCACGAGTCGTATTTCAGCTTGCTAATAAACGCCAGAACAGCCAACAGAGCTCCAACATAAAATAGCCCCCGTAGGCCACATCGCAAAGCGGGTTGGAGGTCTGTTGTTGGCTCTGCCAGCTGACGTGATGCTCTGCGTGGCCTTCGGTTGCTTTCCAACAGCGGTTCCACTCGATGGAAAGTGTCCGAAGATCGCTCGGAGCATGCCTCATAGTTTAGGGGAGTAACACTTCCTCCTGTTATTGTCGATGGAACGGATGACTCTGTCACATTCAGAAAGCGCATATTTAAGTCCGATAAATGCACTCGTAGCTCTGGATGTGGAGTCATCCTTCCAGCACTCTCACTCTCGCTAATGATCGAGATGCCATCTGAGAGATCATCGATGTCATTGTATCTGCAAATGATAAGATAGTCAGTTCGAAGTCGCCTGTGGAAGTTGTACACTCACCTGCTTCCGATTAGATCATCAGACGCTTTCAAGACCTCCACATGCACAGCATCAACGGCAATCTCTTCGTCATCGTCGCTCCTCTCGGGTGTGAGTGTCACACAATCAATCTCATCTTTCGTTTTGTCTGTGATCACAGTCCACGTATCGAATGTCTCCGACTCGGTACTGGTTGTGAGGGGAGACGCGTCTTCTGTTGAAGTGGATTTCAAATCCTTGTCCATAATTTCTCCAGTATGTAGTTATCTCTGCAAAAGAAGAAGGGAACTACTGATTGTTCTATGTTAAAACTGCGTTGTAGCATTTTTTGTCTTTAGATACATATCTACGCGATATACGCGCCTCTGACGTGGTTTTATACCACCACTCGTGTGGTTCTTGTTTATTTGTTGTTTCTTTATGAAGTATTTTTTGCAGACGAATGATGATAAATTTTGTTTTGATTTGCGAATGTTTTTTTTTTTTCTACCCAAACCACGCGATACCCTGAGAGGGAGGGGAGTGAGCGGATTACAAATTGGAGAAACAGAGGGCCGGTATGGTTGAACTAATTTTAAATTTATGATTAGACGTCGTGGAAGCAGTTGAATGGTTGCTTATCAGCGGTCAGTTTCGTGGTGACCTCTTTGATTGTGAAATTATAAGGTAGGTAGGTATACCTACTACATCAGGTTAAGAGAGCGGGAACCATGACTCTGCCAATAAGAGAGCTGCATGTCATGGTTTAGTATGACAATGAACTTGTCTCTATTCTCTCGTCTTTCGACATATTGCGAAATTGAAATAAGGAATGAGTCTTGTAACACTCTGATCTTTAGACCTGCACCTATATATAGAACAATTAAATGTTCTTTTTATTGCGGGCAATGTTCTTTTAAATATGAGTTGTTTCCTTTTGTTCATAAACATTTGGTGAGTACTGTGCACAGAATCAGTCACATGAAGGTGCTTATCTGCACTGTAAACAGCGCTGGCGAATTTTATGGATTAAAGTATTGTGACGAAGATGATTAATCGGGGCAAACATTAATTTTTTTTTCTATTTTCTGTGGCTGATCTAGAAATAACTATTCTTTGTTTGCTTTTGACCTCCGTCTGCCTTTTGAAATGGTTGCGAAGATGAGATCTATTTAATTATCTGTGTCTGTGCTTGTTATCGCACGAATATGGTAATGAAATTGCGCAGGCAAACTTAACTGAGATCTCCTCTCGGCTGTGGGTGTTTTAGAGGGGGTTCTGGATTACTAAACTGATTCATTGAGATCAAAGGATCGTGTGCACATCGTGATACACATTTAAAAAGGGTTTAAAGTTGACATTTTACCTCTACGTCTTTTTCTAATGATTCTATCAAAGGAACAACTAGTAAGGGATACACTACCTTTTAACAAAACAATTTAAGTTCCTGGTACATGAGAAAAATTGTTAAATAGTTTTTTTTTAAAAAAAAAAAAAAACTAGAAGGGTGTTCCATAATTTTTGACGGAAGGTTGACTGAGTAGTTACTTTCGAAGATATGGTCGTTTGAATGTGACTTGTTCAGTAGTATGTCAACGATTTCAGAGCAATCATTTGAAACAATTTTTGACGTGGCATTAGTGCCGAAAAATGTTTCCTCAAGATTACCCCTATCTTTGGAGATACCATTCCTTAGAACCATCCGCGGGTGGTATTTGTAATTTATGGGGAACAGTGTGACTTGGACGAGGATACAGGTACAAATGCTCAGAGATAGACGTATGATCCATTGGCAGATGGAGGAGGCCTCGGGCTACCTGTATATAGTTTACATCGATTTATGGACGATCATTTCAAAATTAGGAAGGTTTGTACTGTCTGCGATGCTCATGCCCTTGCGCCCAGACAAAAAGGTTAGGTTAGGTAGATGGGTACCTTGTGACAAATAGAGTCACTGCTCACTTAGACCAACAAATTCGGGTCCATTGTGCCCAATCGTTTAACCCTGGAAATGTTAAAAAGTCCGCTGTTAGAACCACCCAGATAATGATATAAATCTCAGGAGGTCCGTAAGCTCTATATTACCTAAGTCCTCCAAATCCGAGAAGAAGTAACTTCCGAGAGTCCTCATTCTTGTGACGGATAGGGCAGGACAATCACACAGCAGGTGACGAACTGATTCAATTTTTTCTTCGTTCCTGCAGCTTCTACAGTAGTCGTTATGTAGCACACCGAGTCGCTCCGCTTGAACTCCAATGGCACAATGACCAGTAATTATTCCAGAAACGACCCGTGTATTATAACGACTAAATTTCACCAGAGAGGTTGATCTCTACTTGCTAAAGGCCGGCCATAGCGCCCTGGCCGTTGCGCATGTTTCCAGATGAATCCATCGGCTGTTTGCTCTATCGATGGTTTCGTCTTCTATTTTCTTTCGTAGGGAACTGATTGGGGTTACTACAAAAGGTGTTACTACAAAAGCCCAAACAAACAGACTGTGGGCGCTGGCTCATCGTTATAGGTTTGCCTCACCTGAGATAAGAAAATCAATTTAAATTTACGGATGACGAGACCTGACTTTATAATTACGACTTTCTAACAAAGTCTCAGAGGAAGGTGGGGGATATTCCGACTAAACACCAATTATCTCGTTCCGTTAACAAACGAATAATTCAACGAGACTTTTGCGGTGATGGGTAGCATTCACCCTCACAAACTCCGATCCCAAAATGCATTGCTGTGCGAATACGCCAAAATTAGTTCAAACCAGTATCTACCAATCCATAATGGCATCCAGAATAGTGCACTGCTTCGGCACAAATCACGTCATCCTCCACTAAAACTTGCGCAAAATCTTGCAAGAACTACGGAGATGCGAATGGATCTCTTCCTCCGTAAACGATATGTGTCGAATAAAGGACCCAACATATACATACACGCCTGCTGGCCATGATCTACCCAGCAAATCTTGGGTCAATCTCAAACGACATGTGCCGCGACGCTTTTCAAATGGGTATATGCATGTACAGCGTTATTCATTTTGTGCCTTAGGATTTTAAATTTAAATAAAATAAAAAGTACTAAAGATTTCAATGACATTTTTTTACTGTTTTAAATTTTAGACTATGCCATTATGTATGGAATACAACACCGGTTAAATGGCCGTCACGGGAGTTTTTGCAAACTTCGATTCTTGTGAGGTAATTTTTGATGACTTTTCGGCACATTTCTGGCTGTATTGCGGTCATATCTTCACAGATGTTGGTTTTTTAACTGCTCCAAAGTTTGGGGATTGTCTGCATAGACACGATCTTAAGCATAGCCCCACAAAAATAAATCTAACGAAATGTTTAAATTAAACTTTTCGTGCAATAGAGCCAAATTTGCCTGTGTTGTGTGGCACGTAGCCCAATCCTGTTGGAACCATATGTCGCTCACACCAATGTCTTCAATCTCAGGCCAACCAAAAAATGGTTATCATTTGAACATAGCCCAGAGAATTCACCGTAACAGTGACGCCTTCATCGTTTTCAAATCACGCGCCGGTCACTATGGATGACAAATGGATTTGACAGATAGCATCTGACAGGAATGTGACATCTCAACCTCGAAATGAATAATCCTTTATATTATTGAAATATACTTATGCCATACGCTAAATAAAAAAAAAAAAACTTAGTGTCCATCACGTGTACGAAGCTATTGTCCCTTCCGATGTTGATAGGCACTAAAACAAAAAATCTCAGAGTAAATATTTATTTCTATTGGCAATGGGAATCATTCTATTATTTGAATATTCTTAGTTGCATTTGCTACAATGAGGGCGGAAGTGTCTTATCTCTAATCCATTTTTATTGTTTCGATTTTTTCACACCAACATTCTTCTTCTTTCTTCCTTCCTTTATTATCATTTGTTTGATGGTAAAACAATATGCATCTGTTTGTATTGTCTTTTGTTTCTGTACACAGGTAGTCAAAGTGGATTTAAATATGTACACTTAGAACCATGAGCAAGGGTCGAATCGAAATGTAACCTTGCTATCTTCCATTAACCCAGTGATTAAAAGAACTTTTCGATTTCACGAAACAAATAAAGGGCATGCCTAGGTCGTTCGTAGATTATTCAGATTTGAAATTTATACAAAGTCGAAAAGAGGCCGTAAAATTTGAATTTTTGAAAATTCATGAAAAGGCTAAACAACTTGTTTGATTACATGCCCAACAAAATGAAATGTTCTCACCTAAAACTTTTCAAAATTTGTCTTACGAGTAGATAAAGTATTGTTAATTTTAATTTTTCAATGAAAATTCAGATTTCGCCTCAAATTGTGACCCCACAGACCAATAAGACTTAGCGTCTGTCAAATATTGTGAAGATATCGATTTTGAATAAAATCACTCCAGTCATATTTGAGAACTAGTCAATTTTTAAAAACCGATCAGTAAGTAGCTAAATCACCGTTATATGTTTTTTTTGGCAAAAAATCTGGTAAGCCATTTGTTGACATATGTTCACCGTTACTTAAATACCAAATATAAAAGAAGTCTAACGATTTTTTCCTAATTCGGCCGTTACCGTACTGTTAATTTTGGGGTTAGATTGAAAATTCTGATTTCGCCTCGAATTGTGATCCCACAGATCCCATTTATGAAGTTTGAAGAAAATCTGTCCAGAAAATCTAGGCTGCAGTCGGCCATACATACAGACAGACAGGCATACAGATGGACTGACAGACAGAAAAGCAGGCAATCACAATTGCATTTGCTGTCAGAAGAATTATCTTTTGGGAAATTAGTATTTTTCTTTATTAAAATGTGTACCTATGCCCCTGCAAAAAAATAATAATAAAACTGACTAGTATACACCGCTCATTTGGTCTGGGACCGAGACCAGGTATTATACAAATGGCATCGGTGAAAACGCTTTGTATACAGTACTATAATGGTTGGATAGGTACACAGATTTAGGTAAACTAGACTTTAGTTTAGTATGGTCTACGGCATATAAGTACTCCGAACTGTTAAGTTGTTTAGCAGGCGCTAGATGGCGCTTTTCAGAGATGTGTCAAAATTTCATTTCAAAGTGCGACATTTTATTATCCCATTAAATTTGTCGCTTGTGAGGTCCGCAAAGCTAATTTTGCTGTGATAAAACATAACGGAGATGGACAAAAGTCAATAAAAATTGAAGCTCTTCAGATGGCGAAGGCAAAAGTGTCATCTATAGAAGGGTAGATAGGAATCAATGTATGGACTAAAGTCTCATATTGTCCTGTTTAGTGTAAACTCAAAGGACTTAGACTAAATTTTAGTGCTGGTCCTGCCCTAATTCGCCGGACCAAATGAAATTTGCAAACGTCGTGCATTGACGATCAATTTGACGATCAAATAAATTTTGTTGACGTTTCCGAAAACGCCCGAGGTTATATCATATTTATAGTTGGCGAAGACTTCCTACATCTGTTTCATTCTTTAATACAAGACCTAAAAACTAGGACCGTTGCTTTTACTTGCACCTAAAACGGCAAATATTGGATTCATGAACATTTTCGATCTCGAGATTTTGATCAATCTTGGTATTAAAGAAATCCAAAAAAGTGGTCTAATTGTCGCCTAAACGGATGGACGAATTTTCTTCAAACTTCATATCTGGGTAACAATTCGACGAGAAATTGGAATTTTCGTTCTAAATTAACGGTACTTTAGTAATGGCCGATTTAAAAAAAAATCGATTAATTCGAAAACGACTCTAATGTTGGGGTAGACATGGTGGACATCAGATGGCGTACCACGTTACCTATTTTTTTTTTTTTTTTATAATTTGCAAGTGTTAAAGGGGATATGAATACCCTTATACAAATTTTTAGAACACGTGCGTTTTTGTGGAAAGGAAGAGACAGAGAGAAAGACAGAGTGGTGTGGTTTGAAACTCAGGTGGTATTAAGTTTCTGTAAACTCCAAGAGTGGCTGTCCAGATAACTGGGGAGTATTTTGTTTGTTTTCGCTATTATTGTCGTTGCTTATGATTCACTGTATTTCTTTCCGTCCTCCTGATGTCATCATCACGATCAAGTTGCATTTTGGCCATATGACCACCCTACTGCCAGTGTTATGCCTTCACAGTAGAGTTGTCTTAGCTTTCGCAAGTGATCGACTTTTTTATTTATTTCATGCGAAATAAATAGATGATTCTTGACATCAGGATTCGAACCGTGAATCAACAGCGTGACAAGCGATGATGTTACCACTACACCACGGCCACCCTTATTAAATGGTTTTTGGAAATTTGTTATTTCTCTATCAATATTTTAATAATGTGTAAACAATATTGGACATAATGCAAAGTCATGACATAGAGGGTGCCATGACTGAATTGCTTGAATTTTAAATTTAAGAAATTTTCAAATGATAATCAACGGATATATGCGACCCTGCCGTGCACTTTATTTTAACGGAGTTTCCCTGTTTTTTTAATATTTTATTCACTGATTTTAGCCCGTTTTAGAAATTTATAGATCACAATATTTCTCCAAAAGAAGAAAAAAACAAAAACAGTTCCGTTGAATGAACATAAACATGCACGAACTCATCCACTGGTGCGCCACTGATTGTAATGGCACGCGATTGCTTGATTTTTTTTTTTAAACTTACAATTGTGCTTACTACTTCGGTTCTAGAATCTCAAACTTTTCTAATTAATACACTAATCACAAATCTAAATTATTTTCAGATCAGCCAGCTACATATTTAGAAGAAAGATGCCTGTACAGTAAAATGAAATGTGTTTTGAAGTCAAAAATAAAATCTGGATCTTAAATTTAATTCTGCTAGCTCTTCTCTTCATGACAAATCGATTGATACACAATATTTTAACTCAAAAAATTGATGTATCGTTAAACTACTTAGTTCCTATAGCAGACAACCACAAAATATATATATAAAATGGTGGCCCAAAAATATTAAGTGGTTTTTAAAAATTCATAACTTTGGAACGAAGCGATAGTTTTCAAGAAATTTTTCTCTTCTAGATTAGATATGGTGCACTGGACGATTCCACAATGGATTTTCGTTGTCAAATCCTACATTCGACCCAACTCCTCAATTGTAAGAACACAACGAGGATTTCATAGTCAGTCTAATGTAAGAAGGGTCCCTTCTAGAGATGCCATCATGCGTTTTGTTGACTGTTTCGATAAGAAGGAACTGTATTCAATCATAGACAAACTGGGAGACCTGCATCCGGAAGTTCCCGAGACAACAGAAGCCGCGCACAGGCATCTGTTGACGAACATCCTTCGACATCGATTAGGCGGTGCTCGTCTCAGCTAAACATCTCACTGACGACCTTGCAGAGCATTTTATTTTTTTATATTTGGTCAGCAACTACTTGCCAGAGACCACACAGTTATTATTGACCCTCACACTGTTTGAAAAACAAAATCAAGATCGCTATTTTCTGGAAAAATTAAATTGATTATGTCAGACGAAGCTCATTTCCACACCTCAATGACTTCTCCAATAAAGAAAATTTGCATTTCTGGGGTGTGGAAAACCCTCGAATAATTCAGGAGTGGCAGATGCGAGTCACAGTTTGATGAGATATGCATCTCGGTTGAAAAATTCATAGGGCCCTATTTCATTGACAAATGAGAGTCCAGTAACTGTAAATGGAGACGAGTAGAGAGCAATGTTCGAAAACTTTTTATATCTGTTCCGTGTCCGTATGTGGTTTCAACAAGAAGGCGTTACTACCCATACAGCCAGAGCTACGATGACTATTCTTCAAGAAATGTTCCCAGGTCGAATAATCTTAAAAAATTGAGGCATTGATTGGCCGGCTCGTTCTCCGGACTTACTCGTAGCAGCTACAAACTTCTCCCTATGGTCTGTTCTTCCTGAAAGGAAAGGTTTAAGAGAATAATCCCCAGTCTCTTGCAGGCCTTAAAAGGAACATCAAATAAATAAATAAATAAATATTTTGGTGCTAACAGCCCAATGCAGAGCCTGGCCTAGCTTCTCACAGCCACTGTGCGCCGCACGAATGGTTGGGACCTACAGTTTTATGCCGTTTCCGAAGGTCAATTTATTTCGATTCAGAGAAGCTTTTTCATGGCAATTTTACTCTCGGATGTTTGTCAGAAGTTCGCGGGAGGTGTGACCGTGAGAAAAAATTTTGTTGTTGTTGTGTTTTCTTGCATTCGAACCTTGAACCTCTCGCTCAGTGATCGCGCACTTAACCACCGAGTCACAGGAGCCACAAAAAAAAAAAACATTAAGTCCCATATATTGACACCACAAGCTTTGAAAAAAGTAATGCAAAATTTAAAAAAGATTGAAGTTTTAAGAAAACTAAAATGCCGGTCACCTAAAGCAAAGATTACACTTCTATATTCTTCTTATTTTGTTAAAATTCATTAATCAAATAAAAACTTATTCAAATTTAAAATCCACTTATTTTTTTTGTGCCACCCTGTAGAGAAGAAGAAATTTACTATTTTTAAAATCCCTGGATTATCCCGCAATAGTTCCGATTCTGAATTGAGGAACCCTTGTGTCCACAAATATAGTACAACAGAGTTCGCGGCAGGTGTTTATGCACGAGACATGGCCCCCTCAGGGAATTTAGATGAAACACCCATTCCCTCAGCATTCTTAAAATAACAAACCGTTGACTAAAATCAATCCACAAATAAAAAACAAAAACTCTCCTAATGAATAGTGAATTAATTGTAAATTAATTATCATTTCCAAAAGAATTGATTTTTTCTCTTTCCGGGGTAAACGACTCGCGGTGCTCGTGTGGTTCCACACAAAAAACTGTCGTTTAACAGCTTTATACAATCAAATTAGCGCCCAGTATTTGATAATGGCATTGAATTTTGAATTTCAAGCTCCCGAGGCTAAAATTTGATGCGGTTTGCTTTTTTAATGACTCTACCATGTATAGCACCATCATCATCATAAATATTCCAAATCAAACATCATAGATAGAGATAACGCCGCATATTTAGATAATTTACGACGATCAGATGATTCGGATCATCACAACATAACAAGCCTCTTGCGCATTTTCCTTTTTCTCCTCGGTAGTCATTCGGAAAAACAAAGGAACAATAACAGAAACGACGAAAAACATTTCTTTGTTTGTTTCGTTTCGTAGAATGTACGAGTAGATATAGTATCTTGGACGACGGGCTGCGCAACACTTTTCTTTGTTGAAAATCTTATGAAAATCCCAAAAATAAATCTTCCCTCCAAACGGACAAGAGGGGCTGTAGAGACCAAAAGGAAGTGCGATACTCCTACGTACCGAGTGCATACATTCTACAATTCTACCACTAGCAACACAACAGAATCAGAGACTCAGTTGTATCATACTATTAGTTGCAATTAAATAAAATAATACTGCGGGCGCGCGCTAAAGCAATATCTCACACCTCTAAGTACACGTCAAGATACACCAGCGCCAAAGTACTCGTATCTGTACATGCATCGAATACAATTCAATGAAGGAAACGAAAACAAACAACGCTTTGGGTGGTAAAAATAGAGACTAGTGTTGGCAAACGTACAATTTTTTTTTGGTTAAAAAGGCCTATAAAGGAAAAATAGACCGGGTGATACGTTCTCTGTTTGTTTTTGCCAAATATTTCTCTCGCATTATGTTCATGTTTGTGTCAATGAATTTTCTGAAACGCACATTTTATTTCTTTTTTAAATTTTTTATTTCCAAAATAAATAATAAATTCGTTTCCTTTCTTTAGAGCTATGGCGATCACTTTTTAATTAGGTGGAGTGACTTTTATGTCGGCAGTGGTAGCCACTGCGTCAGTCAAAAGATTGCCAACAAAAAATTACAATCCAATGACATAAATTTTTGAAAATGTACAGAGTGGGAGGACTTAAAAGAACATTTGGGTCAGTTGGGAAAGATGTCTGAGTTCTTTTCGATTCTCCTATAGACTAGCATGAAATATGTTGCGAGAATGGCCACGGGCGAAAGTTTCATGTCGTGGAAATTCCTCTTCCGCATTCTGCGAACGACCAGCGCTCCAGCACCACAATCATTTCTGAATTGCTGGACGTCATCTACAAAATGCGTGTGCAGGGCATGTCATCATTTATCGCTGTTACGCGTACTCCCCTTTCAAAGTTCACTTTCACAAAATACAAATGAGATTATTGAGTCTTGAGATTTACGCAACTAAGTGGACGCATGAACACACTCAACGTGAAATTATCCCGGACCAGACCACGAGCTGAGCAAGCTCGCCACTTTTCATACACGGACGGATCAAAGTGGCAGACATTAGTTGAGTGTCTGTAACAAAAACTATCACCATCCACCGTCACCCAATCCAATTTGAAAAAAATACTATGGGATTTTCGCAATGGCTCTCACCTTTGAATATGCTCGTGCTACATTCCGTGCTCGTTGGGTACGACAGACAGAGCATGCTCGCCGCTGATGAGGTTCGTTGAGTCCACAGACGATCGGAGATGAGTGTCAAAACCCTTCTCATGATCATGTTTGCCGAGCATGTCCGAATGAGTGTGTATCGACTTTAAGGCTAAATTCAGGAACATTAGCCTAATATGCAAGCACTACGACAAAGAAAAAAACAAATCTATGAAAAAGAAAGTTTCTATGAGCTCTTCGACGAACTTATGCTCAAGATAATCGACTCTGCGGCACGCGGAACGAAACATCGACGTAGCTAGCACGTGATTCTCGACATCCACATGACTAAACGGCGATCCCCTAATCAGTTTTGGATATTTTTCGTTTTCCGAGAAGGGAATGTTGAAGCAAATCATTACCTGGTTGCAGCTATGCCACGCTTGCAGAGTTCAAAGTCGCAAGTAATTGGCAGAAACTTTTACAGATCGTCTTTCCCTCAATCTTTCGAAGAGTCCAATGTCGCGAGCATTAAGTACAATAGACCTGTGACAACGTTGCCAGAGGTGCTGCCTCTGATACACTAGATTTCACCGGGCGTAAACCCATGGTTTGACCAAAAGATGATCAATGCAGTTGATGGCCTATTTGTTGGTACGGAGCATACCACCAGGCCCTTTGAAATGCGCGGTTTAGGCCAGGAAAGTCCACTATTGATCAAATTGATCACAAAAAGAATCCAGGGATTTCAAATCATAATGAAGTCACCTATAATGATGTTTATAGAAAGGAGATATACAGAACCTAGTTTTGGTATGCCTGCCAAGCTTGTCCGTCTATGCAGAATGATGGTCGAAAAGGACACCATCGAGCCTTATGTCATTGTGATATATATATTTTTTTTTTTTTAATTTGCGCGCGCCAAGAGGATATGAATACTCTTATACTATTATAGGACACGAGCGTTTGTGAAGGAGAGAGAGAGAAAGAAAGACTTAGTGAAGTGGTTTGAAACTTAGATGGTATTAAGTTTCTGCAAACTCCAAGGGTAGCGTCCAGATAACTGGGGAGCTTGTTTGTTTTGCTTTTGTCATTGCTCATGATTCACAGTATTTTTTTCCGTCCTACTGATGTCATCATCACGATCAAGTTGCATTTTCAGACATATGACCGCTCTACTGCCAGTGCTATGCCTTCGCAGTAGAGTTAACTTAGCTTTCGCAATTGATCGACTTTTTTATTTATTTCAGGCGAAATAAATAGATTGTTGACATCAGGATTTGAACCGTGAACCAAGAGCTTGACAAGCGTTGATGTTACCACTACACCACGGCCACCCTTTCCTGATTTCAAACGCCAGACGTATGTACAATCTATCAAAAGTCTTTACAACTACTCGCATAAGTCAGTACATCAGTGGTGGCTCGTCCATAGGAGCATGTGAACCCCCAATTTCATTCTCTTGTGAACATTTAATTTCTAAACTGTGAGTATTTTGAAAGAAAGACAAGAATGCCTTCATTTTAAGTTGCAAAAAAAAATATTCCAAAGAAATGAACAAATATCGTGAAACATTCTACCACTAATTGACTGGAATGACTAGAATAGCACGTTCTGATCTAAGCTCAAACACAATTCCCATAATACAACATAGTTGGCTTGAACAATGGAAAATTACAGCAAGCTTCGGTACATACAAGATTATATCGCTGGCGTGGACAGATATGTTTGTGAGTTGACATTTGGATAGCAGTTAATGAAAATCGTTTTTAGGTGGTGTTTATCCCATCAGTAAATTCCACATTGGTGTGGATTTGTCCGACCAATTTTCATCACTTTATGATCCCGACCGAAAATCAGGCAAGTGGTGGAAAAAAGTTTTCCAAAAGCTACTAACGGTAGCTGTGGCTAATGCATGGATTATTTTCAAAGAAACGAAGCACAAGAAAGTTGCGTTGATTGACTTTCGTGCAACATCCCATTATGCAAAGCGTGCTTTGCTAGTTATCATTTGTAACTTTTATAAAAATAAAATATATTTGATATGAATTTTTAAAAAAATAAACACTCTTTGAATCAACATTTAGTTTTGGCTCATTTAGTAACTGGTGGAACTTATTTGTCTCAGTAGTGATTACTGTTGGGTTACACCCTGTCTCAGGACATTTTCTCTGCACACGGATGTCCTATCACCAAACTTGCAATTTCTCAAATTATTGATTTCATAACGATAACGAATCAATAACTACTTCATTATTATCTTTAAAAAATAAATCCGGGCTGAAAGGGTTAAAAGGAGAATTTTTCAAAATTTGGAGTCACGCATTCAAGATGTCCAACTTTACCCCGAAGTTAATGGACATGTTTTTTGAGTGCGAGTATCTCGAAAACGGTGCCGTCCTGAAAACAAAATAATAATTGTCAAAAATATAGGTTTTGACATTCTCTTCAAGCATTTTTCTGAATTTGAATGAACATTTTGATATCCTCCCTGTTCAGAATTTCAAAAACCACATTTCCGACAGTTAGATTTCTGAATTTAAAATGCACAAATGAATCGTCATTTTGTGTGTTCCTTTACTTTCGATTTTTCAAATGGGTTTTGTTCTCCGTGCCAGAGTCGAACTTCAAAGAATTTGAAGGTATTTTTTTTTGTGCTGATTGTGAACCCCCCCCTGTACCATATGTCAGAAGTGGCACCTTCTGTATGTATATACCGTCTTCAGCAATTTTAATGAAAACAATTTATTATTAACAACAAATTCAATATTTGAAATAATTTATTAACGCAAAGTTTTGAAATTAATTTAATTAATGTAAAATGAGTACTGGATTTGAGGTCCTCTTGCGCATAATAATAAAGATTTCTATAAACCTTTGGATAGGAAATTCAACTTTATTAATTTCAGTTATACAATTAAAGAATAAAATCAGTATTAGTGGCTTGAGTCAAAACAAACTTCTAGCCCCATGGTTAAGAATGAGGGGAAGATGGACAGGATGGAATCACCCTGTATAATTGTTTATAGCGCTTTTGGATGAATAAATTAAACCTTTTTTCTTAAACTGACCTCTTAAGTACCGAACGGGACTAAAATTTTATAATATTACGTTTATGGCTTTCTGTTTTTTTGGCAATGAAATATCTTTTCACCTACGGGGAAAGTTAAAAGTTTAAGCACGTCTTAACCGCCCTTGAAGTTCAGTGTGTCACCGTTGTACGTTTATGACGCAAGGGTATGGTATCACGAGACTAAGTGGAATTACTAATTGTTTATATTTCCAGTTGAAATGTATATTTATTGTATACAATTCTGTATTGTCTACTTTATCAGTACATCACACATATACATACATTCTTCCTGCGATCACAGGTAATACGCTGTGAGACGCCTATCTTTACTTGATTTGAAAAAAATAGTTCGTATCTGTTGACTACGTAATCGAAATAGTTTGCAGTATAAAATGTAGTATGCATTAAATCTTTTGAAATTAACTTCAATTAATTTTCTCTCGATAGCGTCGTCTAATGAAATGACAGTACAGTTACTATGCACAATATAGTTCTTTCTAATTACTGAAGGAAGGACGTTAGCTGTGATTAACTAAGAAAGCTTTCGGATATCTTGATTAAAACTTCGTATTATACAACTCAGCTTTAACTGAGAAATATCTACTCTCAAAAATAATGCATACATTCTACTATTAGTAACAGGTGGGCCATTTGCTGGTTTATATTTAAATTACACGTTATTTTGACACTGACAGCTCTTTCCCACTCAAAAAATTGATAGAAACACAGTATCATATCTATGTGCTGTTCAAGCGCTACTGATTTTTTTTTTTTTGCCAAAAACTGAGGAAATAACTTGGACGATCTCTCATTCGAGCAAGATGGCGCTACGTGCCATATAACCCGTCCAACAATCGATCTTTTGTGCACTTAGTTCAATAATCGTGTAATCAGCTGTTTTGGTGATGTTTCTTGGCCTCCGCGGAGCTACGATTTGAAGCCGTTGGGCTTTTTTTTTGGGGCTGCCGATAAAGATCGATGTTATGGTGACAATCCAGAAACGATTCAGGCAGTTAATCGATCGAGTTATTCGTGAAATAGAGCCCCGAAACATCGAAAATATGCTGCAAAATTAGCTTGACCGGATGGGGTACTGCCAAGCCATCTGCGGCAGCCATTTAAATAAAACTATTTTTCATAAATAATTAGAAAGTATACTCTCTTCAGTAAAGCAAAAAAATTTGAAAAATATTAGATGGTTTTTTTATAGTTTCACTTGCATCTGCGATACACTAGCTTTTATAGATTAAAAAAAAAAGTCTTTTAATAATATGATCAGATAGTTCATATGGCATGCCTTGAGTAGGATAGTCGTAGGATGTACCAGGATATACCCAATACAGAATGGTAATTATTATTTAGACAATTTACAAAAGCGTTTAATGTCTCGACTGACGTTCTTTTAAGAATGAAAACTGTTCATGTGACAAGAAACAAGAACATTTTCAATGTTTTAAGTAAGCACTATGCACAGTGTTTATGTCGTCATAAATTAATAATTTATGTTGGAAAATATTTTATGAGTAATGCGTGTGGAAATTACATTTTATAATATTTCTTCAAGGGCTGAGTAGCGAGACATACAGAAATAGTTTTTATCTGTTGAAAACGTTTTTGTAGAAACGTCAGTTGTGTAATCAGTGCAGGATTTTTCTGTTTACTTTGAAAGGAATGTCTGAGACATTACAGGAACGAAGGCGGTTTTTAACCTATTGTAACCTATAATTTGACTCTTCGAACCGAATAATTTAGAGACGATGAATAAAGAAGTTCGAAAGTTCTCGCCCTATCGAAGCCCAGAAAGACCCTATATACACTCTTCAGATCGTTGTGAATACAGTTGAAGCTAGTGCAAAATGACGTGCAGTATAGGTTGCCCCTGCTTATTTGAAGACGAACTGGCCCTAACCCAAGAAGTACAGATTTGAAATAATCAGGTGCTTTGACTATCTAACAAGTAAAGGGTGATTCAATTGGAAGTTGCAATTTAAATCAGGCATGGTTCTATTGTTCTGTCAAATATAAACAGCGGATATTTGATATCTGTGAATACTAAGAATCGACATTCGTAATTATGGAGCGGTTGACAAGTTTCGATATAAAATTTCATGTTCTTAGCTCAAAATATAAGGCTCAAAAACTGTTTACATACAGATGGACGAACAGGTGGACAGTCGACATAATTTTCGATTTGGATCACAAAAATAAACCTATATACTTTTAGGCGTCTACCGTTGTTATTTTTAAAATTAATATATGTACATACTCTTTTGGATAAGACATAACTATGGAATAGGGTCGGCAGATAAAACTGCAACAAGACTGAAGGCAACCAATCTCTGGAGAACGAGTCCCTGTGGTTACGTCTCAATGCTAATTTGATGGAATGTTTCGCGAATCCAGACGGAACCGGAAATTCTCTAACAAGGCGAGCTTATTATATATACCGATGGATCCAAAGTGGATGTTGGTACAGGTGCTGGTGTCTACTGTAAGGCTAGGTGCGCACATGCGATTCTCTGTCGCGGCGATTAAAAATCGTAGTCGCTGTGGAAATTGGCCATACGCGTATAAGCGACAATAAACGGCGCTATTTTTTAATAGCAAAAAAATAGAGCACATGGCTTCTAATAGCTCTAATAGCTCTAATTTTCAGACGATTTTTTAACGGAGCATCAAAGCCACAACACAACACTTTTTATTGAAATTCATTTTCAAACTATTCTTTTTGCGATTATGTAATCGCAAGTGCGCGAGCATCCATGCCAACCATATGCTTTATTAAAACTTGCGACTGAAAAATCGCAAATAAATATGGGACTTGTTCTACTTTTCTGCGATTATTTAGTCGCAAATGCGCGCGTTTCTATTGCAAGCCATGTGTTCCATTTCTCGCGGCTAAATAGTAGCGCGATAGAAAATCACCAGTGCGCGCACTATTTTATATTATTGCGACTACGATTTTTTAAGAGCGGCGATTAAAGTCGCCAGTGTGTGCTTACTCTTTTAAATCCATATGATTCATTTATTTTGGGGACTATCGCGTTGCTAAACAAAATGGAACAAATCGCGGTATAGTAATCGCTTTGATTTCTAGATGTTCTGTGCGCGCATTCATATTGATTAGTGTGTTTCATTTTTTGCGACTAAGTAGTCACACGATTAAAATCGAATGTGCCTATGTCTCGAAATACAAAAGGCTCTTTTAGACTTAAACATGACTGCAATGGTTTTCAAGACGAGGTTGTCGCAATAAAAAAAAGCCGTGGAAATGTTTATATAGGGAAATATTTCAGGAAAAATAATCAATATCTACGTTGATAGTCAACCAATAAGTCAACGATAAGGTCCAAGCTCGTAAAACTTTGTAAAATAAAATTTAATGAGATATCAACAATGACCTCGGCGACCCTATCCTGGGTGCCGAGTGATATGAGTGTCTCCGCTAACGAAAAGGCGGATGAACTAGCCAGAAACGGGTCCGGCATAAATTGTGCACAAACTCCAACTGCTAGGTCGTTATGGCTAGTCTTCTTGCACACAACGACCACTGTAGAAGCTATAGGGACGAAGAAGAAATAGAGTCTATTCGACGTCTACTGTGTGACTCTCCTGTACTAGCCCTAAAAAAAGCACAGCACTTGGCAGCTACTCTTCGCAAGACTAGAGGACCTACGAAATATCGAGCTCAATAAACTCCTAATATCCAATTGTTTATCTGGGTGGTTATAACTAACAGTTGACTTACAAAATGTTAGGTTCCTAGGGACTCTATGGAAAAAAAAACACGCCAAATGTAAATAACAAATAAGACAGGGCTCAGAATGCAACCTTGTGGTACCCCGAACCAGTTTGATACCATAGGTAATATCGCAACGTTCTTATGAATGAATAAGTTTCAATCAGTAGAAACCGCACTCAAGTGTGTCAAGCACCTAAAAATCGTCATTTGACATCCAACCTTGGCCCCTAATTTTGTAGAAGACATCTTATACCAACACCAAGCACATCGCCACCGTACCAACCCCAATCGATTTAGCGAAACCTGTGAAGCAGATACCATGCACAACCTTCGCCGGTGCACCCTGTTAGATCGTTTCATTCATTACATTCAACATCCTTTTACTATACCCGCCTCTGCCAAAGTGCATCGCAGACATAATATTTTTCTTTCGGATTATTTTCTCGAAATTGTAACTCATCGTGTCGCCAAGAAAATATATCACATGAGTTTCGTGCGATTAATATTTCCCATTCGAGTGCATATAGTACACACCATCAGCAAAAGCAAATAAATAGAAAAAAAAAAAAAATAAAAAATTGATTTGCAAAATAGACGTGCGGTGACGACGCTTTCGTAATCACTTTTGTATCCACAAGTTTTGCCTTCTTTTCAAACCCCCCCACCATCCTCCCCTAGCGTGTTTTTTATTTTTTCAACTAGGTAAGTACATAGTTGCGCAAAAATGTACTTTTTTTTTTCAATCGAACCACTTTTGATTCAACAACTTTTCGAATACTTTTTAATGGATTCAGGTAGATGGATAGATACTCACGTTCAATGGTTTAGATTTGAGGTTGTAAGTACCACGAAGAAACGAGTTTTTTTTTATCTTTTTTTTTTTTTGATACACAACAGAAAATTTCGCGAACAAAAAAAAAAATTCGAAAATAAAAAACTTATTTTTTTTGTTACTAAATTTTACACACTTTCAATTGCTTACTGGATTTTTTGTTTGTTTTTGTTTTCGATATGTTTGCAAAATAAAACAAAAAATTTTGTAAACTACCAGCAAAAACACCGAACGAAGCAACTAACTGTTGCCAGGAGGTTAGTTCTTCGAACTTTCTAATTTGCTTTTTATGTTTTTTTAATGTTTTTATTTGAATTTTACATATGTGTCCAAAGTGGACATTGATTTGTTTTACTCTATTTTTGCGACACCAAAATAAGTTGAAATTCTTATTGCAACGACATTTTGCTTCAGTATTTCGTTTTTGACTGAAATTTCGTTTTGAAGAATTTGTGTGTACAACGATAGACGGGGCGAATGATGCGAAGAGGTGAGTGAAAGGGAAATAGAAATCAACGCTGGGTGGGGTGTGAGAAGTGGTATTTTGACTTTTACTTTGGCCTTGGAATAAAAACAACAAAAGGGAATGAAGAAAAAACAAGGAAATTAAAACAGCTGTTTTGCATAATTTGTTTCGTGGATGACATTTGCGTAAAATGAAAGTTGGCGCGGATTACAGCGCTGAAACACTAGCAGTGGTGAGAAAATGGACTGCTTTCTGGTAAGTGGTGCCAAACTATACGGTGGAAAGGAAATTGAGCGAAGATGTGGTAAAATGAATAAAAATAAAGAATTCCGTTGGATTTGTATGAGATACTACGTAAAATAGCGTGTGGTCGTACCAGAAAGTTACTGGAGTTGTGTTATAATAAAATAAATGTTTCTAGTTCATCCCTCTCCACGGTGATTAAATGCGCCTTTTTAAGATTAATTGACTTCGTTATGTCTGCCCAAATGTTGCCAATTGCTGACGTGTTAGGGGGCGGACGGTCCGAAAAAGCACCTGATAGCTACATGAAAAGTTTAGAATAATTTTTTCCTCCATCCCACTTTATTTTCTATTTAGCAAAATGAAGATAATTGTCGTATTAATTTTCTGACATCAAAGTAATGTTGTTACCGACCCTGATAGAGCAGGTGGCATTTTCCATCGTCATTCTAGACATGGGTCTGTATAGCTCGTATCTGTAGACGCTTTAATGACTTTAAATTCAATGAAAAGGCGGCGAGTATCAATTTGAAGTTGCTAGATTTTTTCCAAGATCTGCTGCAATGTGAATATATAATTTATGGTGGACTTTCCTGGGCTAAAAGCATACTCATATAGACTAATCAGATTGTTGACAAAACGATTTCCTTCTTCATTCCTTCTTCGGACTTTGTAGCCTTGGCATGCTCCTTTTTTCTTCTTTCGAAAAACCTTCCTACTATAACATCTCTTCATTCACTTGATCTCCTCGTCTTTTTCACATTCTGTCTTAGAAACTGGTGTTCTTTTCTTTTCTTCTATTTGTAGATGTCATAAGCTCTTCTTGTCACCCTAGGCAGCGCCGCTTTATAAACCTCTGCAAAACTCGGCAATGTTCGTGTCATTCATTGATTGGTGAATCTTTAAACTATTTTGACCTCAGAATCACTCTGTCGTGGCTTTTAATATTTTTTTTGTTTGTCCATATAAATCTGTTTTTCTAAACGAAGTCTCTCAAAAAGAGAGGCATAACAGAGTTTGACGTTACCTTAATATCTAGTCAGATTCTGTATTTTGTATAATCTGTCACGAAAACCAGAATATGTTCATTTTCTATTTTTCAAAAAGAAGCGTTCATTTACTTGTTGAAGAAAAAATCTTCTAAACCCTTTTCCGACTGTTTTCAGAAAGGTTTTTTTTTTAAGTTTGGACTTCAACTCTGAAGCACTTAACACAAATACTCCTGCTCAAAATTAACTGGGGACAAATTTGGCCAATTATTTAGAAAAGGGGCCTCCTTACTGATTTTTTCCTAAGTATATATGTACATGGTGGTCGGTTGTCAATAGTTTGAGAGCTATAGTCAAAAACATTTAATAAAGTCAACGATACTTTGACATTGGATAGCATGCATGCAAGGGTTTACATATGATTATACACATAGCGTCATGTGTCATGTGTATGTTCCAAAATCAATACAGTTTTACAAATAAAGCATATCATGTATTAGTTAGCACTACGGAGTATGGTAAGGAAATTGATAAGGGGTTAAGGAATGCAATAAAAAACGAAGAAATATGAAGATTTAACAAATTACTAGCTTTTACTAATTTTAGAAAATAATGGTCAAAAACTAAAAGAGGACGTACTCAATTAAGATTAAAAATGTGAAAATAAAACAGCATTTGGCATTAAAGAGGTGAGTCATTTATTTGGTTTTACTCTAAAGCACTTTGTCCACTAGCAAGTAAATTCTACGAGTTATTGTGCAAAACCTTCCAGTAAGCTCCAGTCAGCGTACAACAGCGTTAGTAAAATTACTTTTTTTCCAAAGATTTATGGATTCCACCAATTTATTAAGAAAAATGTTTTATTTTTTTAGAGTACAAAACTTCCAAAAAGAATTGGAATTTAAAGCCTAGTATGCTATTCGCGTAGAATAAAATTGTCACTACTCTCCAATTAATGCCCTGGAAACTGAAGTGAATTCATTGTGAAATATTTTCCTTGAGATTTGTCTGTAGATTGACAATCACGTCTGTCAAATGTTGTTTTTCTTTTCTAATAAGAGGAAAGGAAAATGCTTGTAAATGCAATAACCTTTTCGAGAAAACTAAGATTTCCCACTCAATACATGACCTGCCAAAAAGCAAAGCAATATTATTGTCTATTTAACGAGACAATCAATTAATTAAGTGAAGCAAAATTGTTGAATTTTATGAAGCAGAAATTCAAACTTAAACAAACTATTTAAAATGGGATTTTGTTTGAGCGGTTTTGTCTAAAAATATAAATATGTCACACATTCTGAAAATGTTAGATTATGTCACTTATTATGACTTTGGCAACTCTGCCTCCAAAAGAAGTTGGGATATTTATCAATGCCATCAACCATTTGATTTTGAACGAAACGTTTTCACTCGTGAAGTGTGTAGATACCGCTTAGCGAAAATTTGGAATAAAAAATTTCACTTGATATTTTTAGACTCTATATTTCAATGGGTATTTTTGAATTTCACAAAAGCGTAATAGCTTTAAAGATTTACCACGAACGATATAAATTGATAAATCGAAATGTCTAAACGATAAATTATGAAGAAATATAAATGCACTTGAACATATTTATTTTGTCTTGGTGTCTTGCTATGAAAAAGATACCATTGGTCTTATTTTGTCGTCACACACTTATTTGTAAGACATCAATAGTCGTGTTTTATCTTTTTCGCACTGATTTAGTTTTATTGTAGTATACTGAATTCCGCCGTACTTTGCTTGTTTCAACTTCTAGGCAAAGGACTCTTTGATGGATGCAAATCCCTTAGTTTGTGCTAGAGCAAATATAGTCCAGATGTAATCCAGATATTTTAGCTAAAATGTCATCAGAACTGCATGGATAATATCACTGATACCGACCAAGAATAACAGTTGGCATAGTATGCAAACTTGCCGAACAATACTTTGAATTTCAAAATCTTTAGACACCTTGCCATTGTACAATACCCGAAACTTAGCATTTGTATAGAAATCTGATTGTTCAACATCGAGGAAATGAAACATTCCTTTCCTTGAGCAGGAAGAACGCAATTTGGCAAAACCTAAGTGCAATGGCTTTGCTAGATTGTGTTCTTCCTTTCATTCCTTGTTTTAAAAACATTGTTTCAATGTATAAGGCAGTTGTATACCGCTCCTTTAAAGATAATAAAAGTATGTAGCAAAAAACTATAATTAGTGTCCAACCAAAACCTAGTTTTTGAGAAAACAGAAACCGTAACCGAAATTCGGTTTTAATGCCTGTTTCGTCTGAAACTGAAATCAAATCTACATATCATCATGAGTTCACTTATAATAGCTTATATGCACAAAAATGTAAATGTTTCGCTGGAGGAGACGTTCAACAAAAACATAATTTCAAATAGAACAACTAACATGCGCAAACATATTACCAGGGAGACATATTCAGCGATGGCTGAATGTTCGGCAACATTTTGGCCAAAACCGACCGGTCGGACACTACCTGTAACCAATTGAGTTGTAACATATTCAAGCTTTTCTAATAATTCACATTTCATTTATTTATTTTATTAAATCTGAAACTATAGGCTTGGCAGCACTTTCCAGTTCAAGAATATTACAGGTTTGTGTCTTAGAAATCTCTTAACATCTGGTACTGCGGTAATATGGTGTTCTCATAGAGGGCGCGGACACTCAACTTCCGTTTGCTAATTTTTTTTAAATCATAGTACGTATTTGATAAATTGATTGCTATTTTTGGGACAAGCATAATGTTAAGTTTCGTTCTAGCATTTCCTTTGCAGTTTAAGAACTCTTGAAGCATATTTACAAAGCCGATCGCCCTGATTTTCTACACATTTCTTCCAGTTTCCCCCAGAAATTCAAAATAAAATTTGTCTTTACTTAATTACCAAATTTCGTAGTCAAAGAAATTCAATTTTGGTTACAGCCTGAAGCCTAACATTAATTTTTGTTACAATCTATGGGCCTTTTGATTCTTACTGAAATAAACACGTCTTAGGGAAGGTAGCCAACGTAGTACGACTCCCTAACTAATTCGCTGAAGAAATTCGTTGAACGTTAAGTAACTGACAAACATTTAAAATGCAACTCCCACTCCAATATTCAAAGGGTCCATCAGCTAGTCCCAATGTTTTAGCTAGATATTGTATTCCTCGTATGCGCTCCAGGCTACTGTCTATTGAAGCTTCTACAAATTGAAGACGCAAACAAAGGTAGGATCCTACAATTTACGAGGTCAAGAGTTAAAAACATGCGAAGTCAGCTGCCCCAGTGACCCTGATTCGGGCCTCATGGGTGCGTAAAAATATTTACCATGTGAAAGCTCAATAAAAAGTCGCACATTATATCTCTACTCCAGGCTGCACCTATAAACATTGCCACCCATAGCACATTAAGGCCTCACTTGTAGATTTTCAAACAAAATTCATACATTCATGCATTTCCATGTGATAAATTGACAGCCACTTTTCGGCACGGTGCGGCGTGTAATTAGCCTTGGGAACGAAGAACCACCATTTATTAGTTCCATTAGCCGACATCTAGATTTCAATTTGTCAAAATACCTTCACTCAAGCATCAGTGCTCAGGCCAACCTCTCACAGCCTTGCATGTACGCCATCCATCACCCGGAAAGAAACCATTCCACAAAAAAAAAAAAAAAAATCAAAGAAATCTCGAAAAAAATAATTGAAACCGATTTACATTCGATCCATATCCCGAGATACACAGCTCGTTCACTTTTTTTTTCTTGTTTTTTTGGGGGGGCTTGGTGCTTAATGCACCTGAACGCACGCCGCCGTCGTCGTTGTTGTTCCAGTTCCATCATCAATCGACCATCAAGAGCATCATCATCACCACAGCCACCACAGAGAGTGCGAGAGTCTTCGCCCTCAGGGCGATATTAGCGCCCGATTCGAACCAAATACGATGGGAAACGAACGACGAGCGAGAAAAAGAAGTGCGCTGTACCAACCAACCACCAGACGCATCTTCGTCTTCTACTGCCGCCCCTCTGCAGCATCATCGTGCCATCATCACAATGTGAGTACTTGAGCGAGAGCACTTAAGCCGCTAAATGCACACCTTTGGCTACAGGTAGACGCTGAGGCCCACCTACCAACCCACAATCCCCCATCATTCATCCATCCATTCGTCCATTCGTTCGTTCGTCCGTCCGTCCGTTGATACCGCTCACGCACCATGTTCCGAATACCGGTCCAATGCATAACATTAATTATTTATGAAGTATTAGCGTAATTATTCAATTTGCAGTCGTCTCCATCTCGACTCTTTCACTTTTGGCCCATTCATCTCGGCGTCGGTGGTGGCATGACGGCGGCGCTTCTGCGGGACGCATCTCCGTTGCTGTGGCGGGGAGTATCCGAACCCGTTGCTACTAACTAAGCAACAAATTGATTTGTATGCGTGCGAACATCAAATTGTTATTAACAGTATTATCAGTGCGTGGAAAAGTGCAATGAAATGGGCGATGGTTGCTGCCTCAGCAGCAGAGGTTATGTGGTGCAACAGCTCGCTTTTTTAGCTTACGGCGCTTCCATGCAACGTGTAACGCGAGAAAGCCGTACAAAGTATCTCCTTAGCTGTGAGAATTATGTAAATCAATTGCGCAAGTATGTTTGTTATCCCCTAGGTAAAGAGGACATTCGCCACAGGGATTTGCATATGCAATGAGATGCACACTCTGATGCTGGAATTAATTAGTTAGTGGCTGTGACATCTTCATTATGAGCGGCGGTAAATCAAGGATGGACACAAAGGTGGCCATTAGTTAAGACGAGTTACCATGTGTGCTATACATCATCTCAATTGGACATGTTCATCAGACACTGGCTATGGATGACGGATACGGGTCCCCTAATCAGATTTTGATGAGCGGCAAGTTGTCCTATCAACAAACGTTGAAAGGAAAGAATTAACCAAATTTGAGACCCGTGATATGAGTACAGATGCGGGCAAAGATCTCTGTAGTTTATTTGGAGAATGGAAATAGGTGTTGCGTATACGTTTCCACTTTAATTTTATCAAGAGGTTGCTTGGGCTCGGCTGAGAAGCTTGTTTGTAATACAAAATCATTTTCATTTGGTTGGTTCAACGTACGATTATTATACTAAGTATCCCGCAAAAGCTTAAGCTATCTCTGCATATCTACGAGTATCTATCTTCAGTTAACCATTTGCAGACATATAAAGGGGACGACTTCTAGCACTTTGCCTCTTCGGAATAGATTTGGAGACTGACGCAGCCTGGACCATTGTTAAACTCCTTGGTGAGTCTATATATCACCATTCTGTGTAATCTTTTGTCGAAATTTTCCACTACCCTTTTGTATAAATGTGGTTGAATTTCGTTGATACAGCGCTTAATTTACTCCTTCAAGGCGTGGGTGGTCGTGGGCTTGTTGGGATAAACCTTAGACTTCAAAAAAACCCAAAAGAAAAAAGTCCAACGGCGTTAAATCGCATGATCTGGGCGGTCAATTCTGAGCACCAAAACGGGAAATTACACAATCAGGAAATGACTCATGCAGTAATTGAATTGTTTCTAGGGCTGTATGGCACCGTCTTGTTGAAAACACATGTCTTCCATATCCATATCTTGCAATTTAGGCACAAAAAACTGGAGTATCATGTCGCGATAGCGACCACTATTAACTGTTATTGCCTGACCAGCATCCACATCTTGTTGTTCCTTAATTCATTCAACGAACTTTCCTCGCTATGCGTGGTCAGCAGGTTTCAGTTATTCAGCCAATTGAGCTTTGTATGCATGAAGATGCAAATGTCCAATTCTTGACCACGGTCCCGAATTGATATTCCTGGACTTGAACGACTTGTTCAAGAACGGCCAGAGTGTCTAAGATCACTAATCGATCCAGTCTCCCTGAATTTTTGAATTAATCTCTTCACAATTGATGAAGTTAAATTACTATTCCGATCATATTTTGTATTCATTACTTAATTATTTTTAAAATATTGCTTAGTAACGAAAACGCGGTGATCTTTGGTGTATCACTCCATTTTTAATAACCCTGAACTGTCAGCGGTCACGCAGTCTCTTCGTTGGCAACACTTTGCCGCACAAATATTGCAAAATTCAAATCTTGCTTTTTTTGGGACACCCTTTAGCTGTCAAAATCCCAATGTCATAAGTCGCCATTTGTAAAAATGATGGCCTCTTCCAGTAGAGATCCTTTTTGAGTCATCTTGCCAAGCTTGGTCATCTTATCCCAAGTTACCTTACAGAAGATTATAAGTCTCACCATCAGTATACATCTATGGTAGGTTACGTTGCAACCAATACTCGTAGGATTTCAATTTAAAATAAAGTAAAAAGTCCCTGTCCTGTTGGAACCACATGTCGCTCACATCGATGTATTCAATCTCAGGCCAAACAAAGTTGATTATCATTTGACCATAGCGCAGCGAATTCACCGTAACTGTGGCGCCTTCATCGTTTTCAAACAAATACGGCCCGATCAGGCAACCGGTTCACAGCGCGCGCCAAACTGTCACCCGTGGTGGTTTCGATTGTTAGAACCGCAAATGCTGCAATTTTCTTTGTTTACGTAGCCGCCGAGAGAAATCGCTGAAAAAGATTTTGTTCCAAAAATCGGCTTCAACATAGATATTACAGAACTGTTATTTTTGTAATAAGATGCAACAATTTTAATGTGTCGAGCGGTGGCTAAACGACCCATATTTTAAAATGTGAAGGCACCTGTCACTATGGATGACAAATGGATTTGACAGCTGCCATATGACAGGGATGTGAAATCCCAATCCTTTACATACGAGTATGTGTTCACAAGCCACGAATTTTTTACTTCGTTGCTTATGGTTAAGAATATCGCGAAGTACATAGAAACTCTTAGATACTCCGTTTCATGTAAAATTAATTTTTGCCAAAGGCGCAATACCAATAATTTCACCACCTGACTCTATAGCTTATGTCAAAGTTAAGCAAAAAAAAAAAAAAAATAAAACCAATCATCCAGTTGTCAAGAAAATTTTGCCCAAAACTGTTAAATTAATTACAAGAACGCACTTACATATATCCATATGTGTACATTGTACACGATTGTCATATACTGCAGGCAATATCAGCAATCATTGTCATTCACATCATACGTCCACATCAATGGCAATCGAGAATCGTAATTCTCTTGTCTGTTTAATTAAATGTCTACCATATGTCCTTAGGGGGCCACAAAAAGGGTTCAACTAAAATCGACCGATTGGATGTGTGTGCTTTTGTAATGTACACACGGCTTCGTATAGAAGTTTATCTGATAGTTACTGTAGATTAATGATGGGAGTGAATGGTATACATTCCAAGTATCCTTTCGGAAAAAGATTTATCCCTCCATAGTGCCTTGTATATAGGCATCATCATCTTGACGACGAACGTTAGTCATGGAGCTATCGAAAATGAATATATGTTAGTTAACTTCCTTCGAAAAGGTGGATCTGAATTTGCTTCATTATTTTAAGAACTTAGAGATTCATCTGGTCATGTTGTAAAAACAAAAATCTCCAAATTAAGACCAACGATCATCGGGAATGACAATAAAAGTCCCTACCTAAAAACGGTTTATCTCTAATAGCCTGCTCATTAGAACTCATCGCCAATCAACTCCACTAGGGAACAACAATCTTCAGAAGCAAAATTATCTCTGAAGCACACTAATAAACCAAAAAATATAAAAACCATTGAAAAAACTAATTGCTGCCAGAATTGCCAACAATAAAAACAAAACCAAAAAAAAACAATAATTTCCATATCTCTTGGGTTCCTTAGCCATCGCCACTTCATCATCATCTCTGAACTACATTTCCGACTTTCTTATGCGTCTAGACACTGCCAAATAACCTGGCATTTCCATTTCCAGCATAATAACCACGAAAACGCCAAGCGAATCGGTTTTTATTTTTTTTATTTTACCTGCTCGATGATGGAACTGCATTGTACATCCTTCGTCCACTTTGAAGATTCAGAAACAGAAACAGAGGCGGACACGTCTTGAGATTCTGGTAGTTTTACGATGCCACCAAAACAATAATTTATGCAAATTGACATCGAAGCGAAGCTGCAGGATCGCAGGAGCATCAGCAATGACGAAAACGCACAGTGTCCGCTTCACTATAATTATCATCCCAAACTAAAAGGAGGAGAAGGAGGAGGAGGAGGTTTACCGAAAGGATCTCTCTCCTTGGCTAAACAATCTTCTAATCATTTCATTAGCAAAAAAAAAAAAAAACACGAAATGACGATGGAATTGGTCTTGGGATTGGTCCCTCCTTCTACCTGTTGGGATCTTGGTTTTTCTATTTGACGATGGCAGGATATCTTCTCGTTCATTGCGTGTTGATCCACACGATGGGTAAACGTTTCTAATCGAAAAAATTCAAACAGCAGTGGTTTTGGTTAATTTCAAGATTGGGCCGTCTTGCAAATTTAGTGCAATTTTAGAGTCAGGTTTTTTTTTTTTGTCGTTGTGTCGAGGCATTCTCGGAAGTCAATTGGGCGTGGTTGGAGTATACATTTGTTTCTCTATTTATTTTACCTGTATGCAAATTAAGTTTGAAATTAATTCATTGGAAATAGTTAAGCTGCGCAGAATCTCAACATTTTTCTGAACACGCAATCTTAAGGATGCATTAGCATAGCATTTTAGTTTAAAAGAAGTTTAGGAGCTGTTTAGGACAACAGCTAAAATGAAATTATTTTAGTCACAAAAAGGATGAAATCGTTATGAAACTTTATGTACTTTATAGGAGCTTTCTAGAGTCAAGAAGAAGGTTTTGACATTTTGTTTGAATTTCTCGCTAATGGACGGCCATTTTACTTTAGGATAGGATATGGGTAAAATTACCTCCTGAGATTTAAAGAGAAAGTTGAGAGAATGAGAATGTATTGAACTTTTGTTTTTGTTTAGAGTTTTGTTTATCGAATTGGCAATACTTTTCCAGCGACAGGCAATTTGACAGCTGACAGCTGATTTGTGCTCAGTTTGGTTTGCCATTTCACCACGAATAGACTTACGCCAGAACAACGCTTGCAAATTGTGCCAATTAATTTCGAAAATCGTGGTTCAGTTCACGAAACTTATCGTGCGCTAGGTCCATTTTACGATCGACAAAATCGTCCATCCGAGCAAGTAGTTCGAATAACTATGGATCGTTTTCACACCACGCATACCCTAATTAATAGTACGTCTCCGCAAAGATGTCGTACAGTGCGCACCGAAGAAGCTGTTGCTGCTGTGAAGTATTGAGGAGGGCCCAAATGAGTCGATTCGCCTTTGTACATAGAAATTGGACTCGTGTCCATCCACTTTACGAGCTTACAAGATCCAGCTCATGTAAGAATTGAAGCCGCTTGACCATAGTGTGCGTTGTAAGTTTGGTGAATGGGCTGAAAATGAGATTGCTCTTGATCCTCATTTTCACCACAAAATTTTGTTCAGCGATGGGGCTCATTTTTGGTTCAATGTCTACAACAAGCAAAATTGCAGCATTTGGAGTGAAGAAAATCCACAAGCCATTATTGAGACGCCGTTACATCCACAAAAAGTCGTTGTTTGGTGGAATCATTGGTCCATATTTCATCAAAAGTGGTGTGGGCCAAAACATTACAGTCAATGGAGAGCGCCGTTTCTGACTTTTTCGTTACCCAATTGAATGGCATTCACAACGGGCGCCACAATCAATTAATTGAAGAAAATATTCGACGAGCGCAAAATTTCGTGTAATGGTCCTGTGAATTGGCCCCCAAGATTGTGTGATTTAACACCTTTGGATTATTTTCTGTCTATAGTCTACGTCGATAAACGAAAGACGATCGACGACTTGAGAGCCAACATTCGCTGTACATTCAGAGTAGGAAGCTGGTAAGATTAGTCAATAACCAGTAAAGTATACCAAAGAGGGTCCTAGAATCGCATTCTTCCCTGTGAGCTTTCAATGTTTGTCGTAGAGTATTCTGAAAAACTTTTACTTCTAGATTGTGCAGTGTATCTTGAACATCAGCTTCATCACGATCATTCTTGCATTCATAAGCTCCCAGATATCCGAGATTTATTACCCTTTCATAGCCAGGTTTTCTGCTATCCCGTTTCCAAGCATTTTCCATTGTCTGGAGATCAAAAGGGTGAAACGTTTCTTTTCAGCACCAATAGCTTCAGCTTGCAGCAACAATCCACTAGTAAATATTTAATAGATGAGCAGTCTATCAAAAACCCAAGTGTTTTATTTCAAATTTAAATTATAACCTCCAACTGAATCACCCTTTATAAGGGCAAGTATTGGTTTCGTGAAAAAACTCGACCTGATCAGTCTTGGTATTACTATAATGGAGAATCCCAAAAAGTGGGTCTCGCAATTTAGTCCGCCTGTCTATACGCAAGACTGCAGTCAAAACTTCATATTTGGGGTCTGTGGGTTCACAATTCGAGGGGAAATCGTAATGGCTGATTTTATAAAAAATCGATTTACTCGAAAACGGCTATAACAATTTAGTTAAAATTTAAATTTGAGTTACAGTGGACACACATCAATTTTTTTTCTTTTTTTTTGAAAATTTGCTATTTTTCTATTATGACTAATTTATTATTATTAATTTCGAGGTTTGTATTTAACGCCCCTGCCACATGGCATCTGTCATCCATAGTGACAGATAGTTAAGTGAGAAACATAATCAATATTCGCTTGGATATGAACGAATACATATTTAAGCCCACGAATACTCATAATCTTATCATCCAACACATAATAAGCTCAGCGTCGATTCGTTAAATGTTCGTTCACTTTTGCAAACATGAACGAACATAAGAGAGAGCTGTCTCAGTCGCTCATTGCATTTGTAAATCTGACAGTTGTCATGTGTGTTATAAAAATTGTCAAAAAAAAAAAAAAATTGTCGAACTACGAATTTGTGCACATATTAATAGAAAGTGTTCGCAAAAATAGTTGCCTTTTATTTTAATAAAATTAAAAAGGAAAGGGCATGGGATGATGTTTCAAAAGAAACGGGCAGATTGATTTGACAGATAGGTATGCAGGCAAAAGTATATGGAAACACTTCGTTCAGTTATGACATTAGCATATGTTTCCCAATGTTGATTATGGACAGATAGTTAGTCCTTGCCTTGCCGCATTAAAATAGTTGCATCTTACCATAAAATGACCATAGAATGCGGAGAAAATACTCCAATCGGGTCCTGACAAATCAAAAAGTTGACGCCGATTTTTAGTAAGCTGCATTGCTTCCGTGAAGTTATGAAAGCAATACAGCCAGAAATGTACCAAAATGTCATCGAAAATTTGTCTCGCCTTACTTCAAATGTAATAATGTGGGGAATTCACAACCAACAAGTTCCCTGTTAACCATAGCTTAACTCTCAAAGGCTTGCTACGTTAAGAAAGCACCCTTCCGGCTCTATGCCTCCTTTTCAATTACTACGCACAACCTTTATTACATCTAATTAACTACAAATAGACCCCACCCGTTCATTGCAAAAAAAATCGTTGAAAACCAATAACGATCATTCAGGAATCTAATTCAAATCAATCTTTCACGAAACTCTTTCTCACTCGTTAACTCTCCAAACGATAAATTATCTCCGGCTCTTAATGAGTAATAAGCTTCACTCTTTCATTGTTGTAATGAGCACATCCCACGAGGAGACCTTGACTCTCTGCTTATGATCTTACAAATTATTATGTTCACTTAACGAACGATACTATATCTGCAGTCAACTAATTGATGGGAACAACAAACCACCAGAAGAAAAGTCTCTCCTCCTCGAGGTGCTTCTTCAGACGAGTCCCACATGGTTCAGTCTTAGGCTCCAGATGAAGATTCTATTAAATACGAGTATATCCACATCGATGCAAATCAAACAAAAAACACACGAAAAAAAAAAAACAACAAACTTCCAATAAATAATCTGCACAATGATGAGAGAAGGAACATCTCTCAGTGGAGGCAGGCCGAACGCAGAAGGCAGCACATCTACAGAGTTCGGTTGCACCATCAATTGATCCGTCAATGGAACAAAAAGGAAAATAGCCAGCGGCTATCGACGGTGGGAATTGCAACCGCAAGTGAGGAAGCTAACACAACATTTCTTTAAACCACAACCGAGCGCAAATCTCAGCTAACACAACCGAAAATAAACCGAAAATAATAGGCCTGACGTAAGGAAGGAACTCACTTGGATCTGTGATCCTAAAGTTGTCAGGTTCCGCTCCCTGATGCATCACCATCGCCACTGTTCGGTGAAAGACCAGAAGCCGATCATTTGGTAATTGCATTCAATGAAGGGATTTTGTGCGCATGCGCAGCCGAATAGGAGGCACTTAGACGCTTTTGCCTTGGAAATTACTTTGCTTACCGGCAGAGTGTGTGTGTGTGTTCGATGATGATGATCCCTTTTGGGTTGCAACCATTGATGGATTTGATTGTGAGTCAAAATCAGTCCTGGATAGCTTTTAATTGAGGTCTAATGAGATGTTTGTCCCGGGGGAAGGCAAAAAAAAAAAAAAAAAAAATTAAATCAAAAACGGATACCAAACCGAGCAATTTACGGATACTTTTGTGGTATATGGAGGCATAAAGTTGCATGTGAGACCGGCTTTGCATGTTTGAAAGCAATTTAAGCCTTTAAAAGGTTTCAATCATTAAATGAAAGGATTCAGCTCAGATATGTAAGCCTTTTCCAGATTTACTGCCCCTTTTTTATGCAAATCCTTATAGCTCCGTCGAATCAATGTGTGGTCACACGTATGGCGAGGAAGATTACTGTCAACCCTTGAACTTTTTTTTTTTTTTTTTTATTTAAACAACTCCTTGTGGTGGTAGGTACTAGTGTAATCTCCAATCGAATGTGGACCGTTTTATACTCCATTTTCCAATCGAATAGTTCTTTGAAGTTGTCTACCCTTTCTCCTGGAATTGTCTGCAAACTGGATTGATTATGGTTGGAAGTTTTTTTTTTTTAAATTTCACCAGTTACCCCAATCGAAAGTTGTTAACATGTTAAGGCATATGTGGACGGTTGTAAAGGGTTCGAAAGCGTATGTGGGAGACTAAGTCCATTGATAAAAAATAAATGTTACAACTTCTTGACAGGTGGGTATATGTCAGAGGGTGATGATAAGGAAAGGATGCGGAAAAAGGGTTGACCGGAATAGAGATACAATCAGGACTTGATTTTGGACATAAGGAAAAATTCTTCTTTTTTTTTTCCTTTTTTTTTTTGACATGCATAAGTCGGGGATTTGTTTTTTTCGTGATGAAAAGGATTTTTTACTGTACCGTTAAGTAAGTTGTTCATATGTTTGCGGATGAAAATGAAGAAAGCATATTGTATTTCTCTTTATAAATTCATTACTACAAACTAATTACCGCTGCTGGAACTCATGGTCGAAAGACGACTGGCAAAAGTTAAAGAGGAAAAAGAATGGCGTGCGCCAAATGTCACTACAGTTCAGTGGTTATTTGACAAATGGCAATGCGGCCAAACTACAATAATAGTTTTATAATGGTACATCCGTAGCAAAGACCTCCCGGCATTTAGTAGTGGAATATACCACTGGAAAGCCAATAGAAGATTCGCCCGATAGTCGCCCCTAGTTATCCACGGCCGCTCGTATTTGGAATTCCCCGGCTTCGGAATAAGTTTCAAAAGCTTAGTTCCTTGGTATTGCGGTGGTAGGGCAGAGTTGCCAACCAATGCGAATAAGGCCACACTTTCTTTAGGCCCATGGACTCGGTTGCACTTATGTATAACTTGATAACGTTGTAGCAAGAACTGATTTTTATCCCCTGATATTGCTTCAATACATTACTGCCGGTGAAATATGTGCGGAAGCTCAACAAAGGTGCATTTCGAACCGAAGTGACACTAATCTGGGTGAAGGGATAGAGTAGAAAATAAAAATGTTCTCTTGGTGTGCTGAATCTGAGTGATCGAGAAATTGGCCGCTATAATGAATACCAGAAACAGTGTTCAAATATGGAGAAGCCTCGTCGGGATTAACGATAAAACTTACCACATTGTTGCGAAATGCCCGGGTCCTCATAATTAACCAACCTCGAACCCGATAATTGTTTAAAAGATGTTTACATGGAATTTTTCTATTTAGCCTTACCCCCAGTTCATGGAGGAGGGTCAAAGTGGTCTTCATAACGAAATCTAGTAAGAGCTCCCACACATCTCCTAAGGACTTCCATCAATCAGCTTATCTTCATTTCTCTTAAAGACGCTGTAAAGGCTGGTTGACGTCTATGTACGAAATAAACTGGACAGCAATCTCATATCGAATTCCCAGCATTCTCGACACTCAGTTGGAAACTGAATACACACGACAGTGCCAGGAAGACCTCCGTTGCCCTTTATTCCTGCTGAAAGGTTTTGGGTCCGAAATGGGGCCTTCAGCCTAAAGTAATCCACTGATCTTGTAGGGAAAGTTCAGAGGTTATCTTGCATCTGTATAATGGAAGCCTTAAAATCAACTCCCACCGCTACGCTGAAAACAATGCTCCACTTGCTTCCTGTTGATATTTATGGGAGGCAAATGGTAGCTAAATCCTCACAGTTGGCTAACGCTAATTTGGGCCACTCCAGAATACTGAACGGAAAAAGGTATTCCTGGCAGGATAGGCTATATGTCTGTTATAAACAGAACGCAACCTATGCCTTGATGTAACGTCGGCCTCGGGTCGGGTGCCTGCCTATTACTTCACCCGGACGATAGATAGCGCAAAATCAGCATCAAAAACGTGTTGTAATTGGTGGGTTAAAAAACGAGTGCTGATTGGCTGACGGCGTTTGTCAGTTGAGTTTGATTGAGGACGGCGTGGCGGATATACCTTTTTTTGGAGCAAAAGCGAATTTTAATATTTAAATCCACATATTTAAGTCATAATAAAATAATAATTTTCAAGTCATAATTGACGTGTTTACTTGTTTTGAATTCGTTACTGCGAGTTCCGCCCTTCCAGACTCAACAATGTCACATCGACTTTCATGTCAAGTTCATGACCAGAATTCCTAGTAGAAGCATTTGAGGATCTGGGGAAGTTTTGAACGATTCTGTGATTGAGATATATACAGACGGATCTAAAACAGTGTATGGTACGGAGGCAGGAGTTTACTCCAGTGCACCTGATGTAAACACCACCAGACAACTGTCATAGTCTTATGTGTGGTTTGCTAAGTGTGAGGAGATCTTTTGTTATTGATTATGCTGTGTGCGGCATTATAAATAGAAGTGTGTCCCATCTTTAGGAAGTTTGTTCGTATTCTAGATTTGATAAATTCCATTGGAGCTAGGACTAATTGATCTGTCCAACACAGTGTGAGATTGTATTATGCGCTGAGAGTCCTCAGTTTGTTCCGACATTTTTTTATTGGTTTTGATTTTATCACCATGGGTGAGACGACTTTGATTGCCGCTTGACTATATAAATGTCTATATCTTTTCGAGGAGGTGCTAGTGAGGATAGGTCTCGACAGCCCTCGGTGATAGCTAAGACTTCCGGTTGGAATACACTGAAGTGGTTTGGAAGCTTTTTCGACGATACCGGGTTTGGCCGAGAAAATTATGGACCCAGTACCTTCAGCCGTTTTAGACACGTCCGTCAATACAAATATATTACTTGGGTCCATAACTCTTTCTGCCGCTCAGTGGGAATTTTGTTTGAAAGTTTAGGTTGAAGTCGGGTTATGGTACTAAGTAATCTGTTTTAACGTCCAATTGTTCCCATCTGCCTATGGCCCGATAACCATTCCCTTATCCAGAAATTGGATGTTGTACGACACTGCAACTTCTTTTGTATGCAGATCAAGAGATGACAATTCAAGCATCGTTTTCGGGGCTGCAGCCGGTGTGGCCCTCATGGTGCTGGTAATGTCTTAGATACATGCTAACCATTTTTGTAAGTACTTTATGGTTTGTGTTTTTTCAGTGGGTGGCCACTGCCATAATGGGCCTAACAATTACCATGTACATCCAGTGAATGGTGCACGATTAAGTCCCCATCATTTTCCAAATATTCTGTTGCATGCATGGAACGCGATATATGCTTCCTTTTGTCCTTTCCACGATGTTTGCTTTCCAATTCCATCCATTTTATGGTCTAGAATACAGCCGAGGTAGTTTGCCTTGTCCGAGATTTGGAGGTATATTCCATTTAACCGTGGAGGTTACTTGTCTTTTCCCAGCGAAAACTATGAATTCCGGTTTTTGTGGGTTGACACTCAAGCCGCAATGCTTGGCCCAGTTGTTCAGTGTAGTTAGGGTCGATTGTAACAAGTTGGATATACATAGTTGGCAGAAATTTACTTGTGGCCATTATAACTATGTCATTAGTATATGCCACAACCTATACTCCCCGTCGCTCTCGTTTCAGTAAAATTTCATTTGTGACCATGATGCTCCATGGGCTAGAACATGAGTTTGACATCCTCTCAGTTCATAGGCGATGCTTTTCTTTTTGAGCATGGATTCCACCGAATTTGAGAATAGTGGATCCATGTTCATAGAATCTAAAGCTTGTCTTATAGCATAGACTTCTACATTGTTGAAGTCTCCTTCGATGTTCAGGAATGCTGCGATATTCTTCAGTTTGAATATAATCACTACTACCATTTACAAATTTAATCCCGTTAGTAGAATGTCCTATTTCGGACCTTTTTTTTTCCTCTCTGGCAGTTTTCCCTTTCGAAGAATTTCAGGGAACAGAGCTCTAAATTATAAACCTCACGATGGTGTTACGAGAAGTAATAGAAATTCTGTTGATCTTGTGGTGTCACAATAGCTTAATTTTGGCTTAACTGTGCGGTGAAAGCAACTACTCGAACCTACCAACCTACTGTCAGCGACTTCATGCTTCATTTTCCAACACCACATTTCGCCCTTTCCGGATTTTGTAACGCACTCTTCAAATCATTTGAACCCTTTAGTCCCTCGGCAGACCCCACTGTACAACCGTGCATAAGTACTCTCATTCTCCACTGTGCGTGTCGTCGCAAAAATTCGTCCACACAAGACTCGCGCACAGCAATCCCGCAGTGCATTGGCCAAGGCGCCAATGTCTTGGGCTCAACGGGGCGCAACAGTTTTGTTTCTGTTTCCTCCCTTCCAAATATCAGCGATTTCGGTGCTGATCATGTGGATTTGGACAATTTACTCCTCCAAAACGTATTCCACGTACACACACTGCATACACCTTGTGGGCGAAATGAAAACCACCGACAACTGCTGCCGCGCAGTGGACATTGGCTTTGTAGATAAAAAAAAACCGAAAATATTCATAAGTTTGTCGCGGTCTTAAATATGCCTGCCAAAAAAAAAAATGTTCGTTTTTTTGGTTAGGGTGACTCTTTGCCATAACAACTTTAACACGAACATAATGACTGTTAAATCATTTTTGTGTCTCCTCTTGCTGTATATACCGGCTGGCAATGATGATGAAGTGCACGACGAAGGTCAGTCGCAGAACAGCCCAGGATATGATCGTGTCCGCGTGCATATTTTGCCCGCTGGTAATCTGCTTATCGCGACGATGTTCATCGATTTCTTTGGGCTGAAAAAGTTAGCTGTCAACGCACACAGGACGACAACACAACGGTGAACAACAAAAACGTCTCATTGAAGGCATTTTGAAGGAATTTTATTTATTTTCCCAACGCGGATATAATTCAAGTCATGTCCGATGACTTGGGGTTTAGGAAAAAGAGAAGGCTTGAGAGAATCTACCTACAGCGATGCTACATGTTTGGACAGACGCTAATTTATTTTTAATTAATATTAATTTATTACAGTGTGTGTCGATGGCATTTTGATGGTTTAATTTGGGAATTACAACAGGGGGGGCTGTCAAGTCGGGTGCGCAAATCGTTTAGCACAAAGAGATCTTCTCTCAAGATGTGGTGAAGTTAGGGGTGAATTCGTTCTTAATTATGATGAATCACTGAGTATCTATAAGTAGGGAACGGTCCTGTGTGGTCCTATCAAAATAAGGCCTGAAGTAGTGCTTAGATTTATCTTGTAAGATTAGCAATGTTGAGTTGAGATGTTTGGTACAGAGATAAGTCTTCGGTTCCTAGTACAATCAATAGCATTAGTAATATAGGGTTATTCATTTTCGGACTGGAATTTAACATCCCTGACATATGGCATCTGTCAAATCCATCTGTCATCCATAGTGACAGGTAGTTAGGTCTTGCCTTTTAGTTTACAATATGGATCGCTCAATTTTCGTTTTTTTATAATTCGCGCGCGCCAAAAGGAATATGAATATATTTATACTGTTACAGGACACGGGGTTTTAGGGAAAGGGGAAGAGGAACAGAGGAGAAGCCTGTGCACGTTGGCTTTAAATGTTTGAAGGTTGTAATGATGGGGAAATACAGAGCCTGGTAGATCATTCCACATTCCTGTTGTTCGGCTTATAAACTAATCCCCATATTTGACAGTACGACCGAAGTTATCCTTTAGGGTGAAGCATCAAAATTGTTGCATTTTACTACAAAAATAACATTTCTGTAATATCTGTGCATCTGTAAGTTGACGACTATTTTTCGAACAAGATTTTCTTCAGTGATGAGCTACATTTCTTGTTCGGCGGCTACGTAAACAAACAAAATTCCAGAATTTGGGGTTCTGAGAGTCCATACCACCATGAGTGACAGTTTGGTGCACGCTGTGGACCGGCGTTGAGAACGGACCGTATTATTTGGAAAACGATGAAGGCGCTATTGTTACGGTCCTGTTTGTTGGCCTGAGATTGAAGACATTGATGTAAGCGAAATGTGGTTCCAATAGGACAGGGCGACGTGCAACACAACACAGGAAAATTTGGCTCTATTACACGAAAAGTTTCCCGAACGTTTAATTTTTAGATTTGGCGACATCAATTGGTCACCAAGATCGTGTAGTCTGACCCCGCTTTTTTGTGGAGCTATGCTAAAATTCGTGTCTATGCAGACAATCCCCAAACTTTGGAACACTTAAAATCCAACATCCGTCAAATCATGGCCGCAATACAGCCAGGAATGTGCGGAAGGGCAACGAAAATTACCTCAAAAGAATTGAAGCTTACAAAAACTCCCGTGGCGGCTATGTAACCGATCTTGTTATCCATACGTAATGGCATAGTCCAAAATTTAAAACAGTACAAAATTTCATTATGTATAGCTGCCACTGATAAAAATGGGCAGATTTTTGGGGTAAAACGCACTGCGACCTAAAAAATCTATAGGGTGACCAGATACGAACGATAGGAAAAGAAATTTAAATCAAATAACAACGGTGTGAGATATCAAATTGATACTGGCTTCATTTTGAAGCCACATTCATGCCATTATGTATGAAATAGCACATCATTTAAATGACCGCTTTGGCTTCGCTGGCATTGCTTCAAGCGGTCGGTCCAATTTTTGATGACTCGGTCCAATATGTACGGCGTTATTCCGGTAATAGCGTCTCGAATGTTGGCCTCGAGCTCCTCCAAAGTGGTTGGCTTGTTACCGTAGACTAAGGACTTGATGTAGCCCCAGAGAAAATAATAGAGGGGTGTAAAGTCGCATGATCGCGGCAGCCAATTGATCAACCCTCGCTGTGAATGACCCAGTCTCCAAATTTCTCCTTCACCACTTCGAGCGTTGCGTCGCTTGTATGGCATGTTGCGCCGTCTTGTTGGAACCACAGCTCAGATATATCTATGTTGTCGAGCTCTGGCCACAGAAAGTCGGTTAATGTCGCTCTATACCGAGGACCATTGACGGTAACTGTGTCTCCTTCCTACCTGCTGCCGTGCCATAAACCGCACCAAATAGTCAATCTTTATGGATGCATTGATGCTTGGTCGAACACTTGTGAATTGTGGTCGCTCCAGTAATGGCAACTTTGCTCGTTCGCATAGCCGCTGAACCAAAAATGGGCCTCGTCTGGATCTCCGACCATCATTTCCAGCGCCAATTAGCGAACTCACGGCATTGTCTATTATCGTCCGGCTTCAATTCTTGCATCAGCACAATCTTATATGGATGTAGACCCAAATCTAACCGCAAAATAAGCCTGGTTGACTCTCTGGCGATGATGAATCGACATTTCTGGGTCTTCTTCGATACTGGCCGCTACGGCGGCTATGTTTTCTTCACTTCGCACCGATTTCTGTCTGGTTGGTGGCTTAAGGTCCAAAAGAGTGTACTCACGCTCAAACTTTTCCACAGTGCGAAGAATTGCCTGCGCACTGAAGCCATAATGACGACCGATCTCACGACGAAATTCACGTTGCGTATTTACAACTGAGCCGGAATTTCGATAATACTTTTTAATAATTTTTACACGTTCAGGAAGTGTCAAACGATGCATGATGAAATGGCAAACCTTGGTAAATATTTTGACAGCTGGACGTTATTGGTAACTTTGACAGCTGCTGAAACATAATAATTGGAAAAACTATCATTACTATCTGGTCACCCTTTATTATGCCCCCTTCTGGTATTAGCCGAGGTTGTTCTCAGATTTAAGCACCTTCTCTAGTTTTGTTTCTTTTAGAAAGTGAAATATTTGAAGTGGATCTGGCCGAGTCATTGTCCAGCAATTCTTTAACAGATATTCCAGAGTCTCATCGGAATCATCGCAGAATCTTAACAGGGTCTTAGGGTTGTTTTTTCCAGTCCAGGCTAACCTTTTAGGAAGCAAGTGAGCATTTCTAATCTGCTTTTGCTTAAGCTGATGCAATCCTTAGGCTGTTTGAAATTCCCGAGAAGTACCTTGGATTGCCACCATTTTGGGAATGCTTTACCGAGCTTGGTTCGCTTGATTTATTTCTCTTTTCATAACTTTTCAAAAAGAGGTGTCTTCATATCCCACAGATGGGTTCTAGACTCCTTTTTTCAATTTGTCGGATTCCTCGTTATCATTCTTTCTTGATATTGATCTTGTCTAGACCGTTTAGTGTAGGCTTAGTAAAAAATTGTGTTTGAGGTGCAATTCTAGTGAGGAAGTCTCATTCTATGAGTCTGATGGATTTCTCCCTTCCTTGACCTTAATGAATGTTCCTTGAGTGGCTCCATCAACTGCAATATGTAAAGGCATCCATATCATAAATTTAGGTCAGGTTACTGGGACTACATTTCTCGGTTTTGCTTTGCACATCAATTTCAAAGCAATTTGTTGTCTGATGTCACTACTCACGTAAGCCAAAATGAAGAATAAACCGCTGATTTAAAACCAACCCAGAAGGTCCCTCAGCTTATTAGGTATCTGGGGTTACTAATTGATATTTGACCCCTCGTTAGAAATTTTTTCTAGAGAATGCGTATCAAAGTAGTCTTTGCGGATCATTGCTTAGTTCCCATTTGGAATCACTATCACAGAGAATTTTCACGAATTTTCAGGTAGTTCCGTCACTAAAAGGCTGCAGATTAAAGGTGCTACCTCCTTAGGGGCACCTTTGTATTTTACTTACTCTAATGGCCGTCTCTTTCACCAGTAGCACTGTTTCTTTTGCCAGGCTCTTCTTAACGTGTCTGTTTTAGTCTACGAGTACTTCATAGATCTCCTGGGCACTAGTCTAAAAGAAGCGATCAATTCATATCCCATTGCACGCGCCAAATGGGATATGAATACCATTAAATTATTTCAAGGCACGGGCGTTTGTAGAAATTGAAAGAGAGAGAAAGAAAGATTGGTGTAGTGGGTTTGAAACTTAGGTGGCATTAAATTTCAGTAAACTTCAAGGGTGGCGTCCAGATAACTGGGGAGCTTGTTTGTTTTGCTTTTTGTCGTTGCTCATGATTCACAGTATTTTTTTCCCTCCACCTGATGTCATCATCACGATGAAGTAGCCTTTAAGCCATATGAACACCCTACTGCCAGTGTTAGCCTTCGCAGCAGAGTTGACTAAGCTTTCGCAATTGATCGACTTTTTTATTTATTTCAGACGAAATAAATAGATGATTGTTGAGATCAGGATTTGAACCGTGAACCAAGAGCGTGACAAGCGTTGATTTTACCACTACACCACGGCCACCCATCTTCTACTGACAAACTGAAAGCATTAAGGGTAATCGCGGTAACTACAAGAGAAGAGCTAATAAATTTTTACTTAAAAATTGCTCCGTCAAATTAGGATCCACCAGTCGCCAGTGTGACTTAAATTTTTTCAAAATTATAGACTTTCGCCTCAATCTAGTCTAGGAAACCTTTCATTGACACATCTTCATCTTCTCACTATAATTACGGCGACTTTTCAATCAAGTTGGATAATAGTTCCCGCTCTTCGATTGATTTGAATCCAAAATTAATATCCAAAGCAGAGACAGACTCTTTGGTCCAATGCATAGATTCCATAGAAATCAAAATGATTGCCAGGTTAATTGATCTCTCAAATGACTGTAATCAGAGGTGAATTTTCTCAAATATGGGAAATGGGCGGTAACGCCCTAAAAAATTAAAAAAAAAAAAAAAAAATATTTTTCATCTGGCAAACGAAATTAAGTTCTCATTAATTATGCCGCGGAAATAAAAAAAAAACTTTTAGTCATAAATCAATTGCTAAGTGAATAATGATCGTTCACTTTGCCATTGAAAACGTTCGAGCAGAACAAAAAAAATTCGATGAAGAGAAGTCAAGAACGTAGAGTCCACCACCAAGTCCAACTTGAAGATCATCGAGTTCGCAATGACACGCAATTATCTCTTCAGTGACCGCGGGAGAGGCGGAAAATAATCTAAATAAATAAATTTCATGTCAACAGGATGCACAATCAACAGGAGAGCGCCATCACAACAAAAGCCAATATCGGGTCCGATGTCGAACACATATGCAGTTGGATGCATCCGTGTACAGAAAAGGGTCGCGAATATAATTTACAAAAGCACAGTGAGAAGGGATAATATTTTGTCGCGATTGTGGGAAGACCGTTTCTGCGTTCTTATTTAGCGCTTTCTACTTACGAACACATTTTGTCATTGTTTTGCTGCATTCTGTCGACATCCTTGTGCGACAGCAAAGGTACGAGTACTGGAAGCAGATTGCAAGATGAACAGTGTGGGCAAAATATATGAGACCAGTTTGATCACTAATGAAATGTTAAACACTGTGGGGCCAAAAAGGGTTAAATGGACACAACAAATGGAGCTGCTATAGGTCATCATCAACATTGGTTGTGAGATACTGTGGACGTGTATGGGAAAAGTGTCACTCAGATTCAGCAGATCTCGGGACATACTTAATTATTTATATGGCGCTACAATCCGGGGTGGACCTGGGCCTCAACCAATATACCTCTCCAATTAGCGCTGTCTTTGGATGACTGCCTCCAGTTGGTTAAGTCCCCTTCCACTTGCACGCTACCTAAGATGGGGTCTTTCTCTACCGCGTTTTGCCCTCGGGTACCAATCCAAAACTCTTCGGGCCGGAGCGTTGGTGTCAATTCACTCTAAATGTCCTAGCCATCTTAGACGACTGATGCGCACTTTTCTGACCAGGTCGATGTACAGCTTGTAGAGTTCGCTGTTAAATCCTCCTCCTCCAAAGCCGGTCAACGCAAACGAGACCGAAAATCACTCGAAGAATTTTGAGTTCAAAACGACCAAGGATATCTTCATCCGCCTTTGCTAACGTCTATGCTTCAGCAACATAGAGCAAGACTGGGATGATGAGGGTCTTATATAGAGTCGCCTTACTATTTCTTGGCCTCTTAGGCTACAGAAACAGCGATTGACAAGTGTGACTCTTCGCTAGATTTCGGATGTGATGTCGTGATCAGAGTTTATAGTGGAACTGAGGTAGACAATGTCTTTCCGCATATAAACCGACTCGAAGATAATTTATATTCTTGTAAGTTAGGTTAGCCAAGGTTCAACTGGTTCCTGCACATCGAGAACAGATACACTTAGATCAAAAGTTGATTCATTATGTTAACCAACTAGAACTGCATATGAATCGCTGGAAGCAGATCACAAAAGTGATTGAAAATAAATGCTGAAGATGAAGAATTGTCTCCACCTTCACGTCCTTGCAGCTCCTGCCGAAATTGTTCGAGAAGAGTATCACATGTGTCCCGTGCCTACTGACACACGTACTGTTGTGCATTTTTGTTTTTTTTTAGCGACACCCAACTGCTAGATTGTTTCTGATCTAATATTTATATTTATATTTATGTTTCAATTAGCTTAATACAAGCGGTAAAGAGACTTATAAATTATTATTTTTTACAATGTTTATATACATAAATTTAAATCAAGACCTGAGTGAGGAAGGGGAATAGAGGGAGTTTCTAAGTGAGTTTTTGCTGCACTGAAAATCAAAAAGGTTATGGCAGTCATTAGCCATGCGTAGCATTCGAGACATAGGCTCATTACATCCGTAATTCGTACGATGAAACTTGAGACGGAAGAGAGGTACTGACCTCAGAATACTCGGATTGGTGCTGAGTGAGATGGTTTGGAGCAGCGTAGGACAATCAATGTTGCCTGCTAATAACTGATGTACAAATAGTATATCGGCAACTTTTCTACGCTTTTAAAGCGATTGCATGTTCAGCTAGTTCAAGCGATGCTCGTAAGGAGGTAGGTTGAATCTGTCAGGCCACGGGAGTCCACGTAGAGCAAAACGGATGAACCTCCGTTGGACACACTCAATTCGATACGAATGTGTATCGAGATAGGGAGACCAAACTTGGCAGGCATATTCTAGTATTGGTCTAACAAATGTGAAGTACAGAGATTTCGTGACGTAAGGATTTGAGAATTCCTTGGACCAACGTTTCACATAACGTAAGGCAGAATTTGCTCTGCTAATAAATTAAGCTCACTGTCGCATATGACACCCAAATCACGCAGAAAGGTGACAGTGGGAACAGGCTCATCGCAAATCACGTACGTTCTAGGAGCTGTCGGAAGACGCTTCCGGAAATAAGTAATAGCTTGGCATTTATTGACATTCAATTCAAGAAAATTTTTATTACATCAAGTAGAAAAGCTGTTCAAGTCAGATTGAAGTGCACGGGAGTCAGTGGGAGTGGAGATGTGTGCAAAAATTTTCATGTCGTCCGCATAAACTGACAGACGGGAATATTTAATAATGCCATCAACATCATTAATTGACAAAATGAAAATCAGGGGACCAAGATGGCTACCTTGAGGGACACCAGAGGGGGCCATAAAGGAATCAGATATAAAGGATCTAAAAAGGACTTCATATTGACGTTCATGAAGGCAGGATTTGATCCACGCAATAAACCCAGACTGAAAACCGAGAGCTTTGAGTTTCAAAAAAACAATTGCGTGCGAAATTTTATCGAAGGCTTTGCTGAAATCGGTAGCAACAACATTGACTTCCTTGCCTTCCTCCAATGAGCACAGGGTGCTGGATACGAATTCGGTTAGGTTTGTGGTTGTTGACCTTCCCTTTAAGAAACCTTGTTGGTGAGGGAAAAATATAGACTTACAATGGATGCAAGAAAGTTTAGCTATGGGACGATAATTAGAAATTTAATTTTTCGGGCCTTTTTTATGAAGGGGAATAATAAAAGAGCTTTTCCAAAGCCTAGGGAAAACGGACTGTGAAAGCGACAGTTGGAACAGAGCCGTAAGGGGTTGAGCTAAAGAGTCTACACATTTTTTTAAAACTACGGCAGGTATACCGTCCGGACCAGGGGAGTATTCGCATTTAAGTCTTTGGATCTTTTCTTTCACGAGAGCCACTGTTATGTCGATTGAAGTTAAAGAGGTTTGGGCACAATCTCTCATGTAGGAGAAGTAAGAACGGTCGGGCTCTGATGTGTGGTTAGAGAATGATTGAATGAAGAAATGGGCGAATAAGTTTGCTATTATTCGAGGATCGCTTGATGATGTATTGGGGAATATCAGAGTTGATGGGTAGCTGTCTGACTTTTTCTTGGTATTAATGAAGTGAAAAAATCTTTTGGGGTCAGCGATGATGTCAGATTGAACACGGTCAATATATTTGATATAAAGAAACTCACAAAGTTCGGAAAAATGCGTATGTGCAAGGAGGTAATTAGAAAAGTTAAAATCAGAGCGAAATTCGAGGTAGATACGCCAGAGCTTATTTCTTCTGTTGCGAAGTGAGCGTAATTCCTTAGTATACTAAGGTGGAGATGACGAGAAACTCTTTTGGGGCATGTATGGGACGGATTGCATAAAACAGCTGAAAATTTCAGAGTAAAACAATCGAAGTGTATCATCGATAGAAATGTTTGTACTGTTAAAAATGCTGTTGAGATTGATAGCACTTAAAAGGTTACTAAGTTTTGTGTGGTCTGCCTTGCGAAAATTAAAGCTATACGAATACACTGACTGGAAAGTATTATTACCGTAAAGCAGGCCAAACATGTCAAGTGAGTTGAAATCAGTCCATAATCTCCGTCTGGAATACGCTACAGTAATCTGGGTGACGGAAAGAGATGCTAACAATTTAGCCATTACGCCTTTGGTTTTTAGAGCTCGTATGATGTTGGGGTTAAATTGGCAAATTTAATACAAACCTGCAAACAACTTTCAAAACTTAGATTTTCGAGAAAAGGGGAGCCGTCGATGTACATAGATGACAGTTCCCAGTTTTGTGTAGAAGACATAATGGCTATTATTTTATTTTTTAATGAATAAATAGCACCACAGGGTGTACCTACTAGGACTTCTCCGGTGCGTTCTTCTCAATTGTGGCCCTATGTGAACTGAAGCAATAAGAGATGATTCTAAATCGAATTAACTAAGCCGCCATCCGCATGTCAACAACGTCAAAGGGTAACAGATAAAACAGCCGAGTGGGTGGTCCTAAGAGTACCAGAAAAATAGCTGATCTCTGGATGATTGCAGTGTATAATTTTGTCCACCAAATAATCACGCTACACATTAGTATTGATCTGACAACAGACACATAAAGTCGGTGTTTCATTCGTTCCAATGGTTTCTTTGATGAGTTCCTGGATGTTAGGGTTCCAATTAAATTTCCTATCAAAACTAAGACCCAACTATTCAGCATTATCTGCGAAAACAAAGCCAGTACCATACATTTGGGGAGATCAGCATGAGGAATTTCATATTTTCCGGTAAAGAGGACTAATTCAGTTTTTTACAGAGAGCTTGGTGAGAGCCATTCTATATGAGTTCTCTGAGCAAGTGCTTGGCAGAGACAGCTATAGCAATGTCATCTACTTATAATCTTCCCCTTTCATTTCTAAAGAAATGGAGATAAGACACCACGTTGCCGTTTGCCTCTAATGACGAACCTACGTGCTATCCAGTATTTTGTTTTAATAATCCTGCTCGTAAGCAACTGATTGATCAATGCACTAAGTGAGGCCAGTACATCAAGTAGTGCGATCATTCTTAGTTTGACGTTGTTCAAAATTTCTCAGTAACAAAGAAACCTTTTTCCTGACTTGGGTTTAAAAACTAAAGCAACTCCAGTGCATAACACAATGGAACTCCTCTCGGAGCCACAGTACCTAATCCCACCCTAAATCCTAGGAATTTGTACTAAATCCAGACAGCCTTTGAGTATATCATCTAACCTGGTTTAAATGGTTTACTTTGTATAAGACCTGTTGAAGCTTTGGGGAAGTTAGTGGTATCCTTCACTGGAGGGAGACTACGAGTATCTATAACCCTTCCAATCCTTTCAAATAACTCGAGATTGTGGGGCTGATAGATAGGACTTTTCGAAGCCTCAAAAACTAAGACGGTTCTTCTAATCCGAAAAGAGTCTCCAAGATTTAAGTTGGGACTGTTTCGCCTTACGAATCTCAGTTTGCACCCTAAGTTTACAGGAGGCTGTCATAGTATTGTTAGAGGCGTCTGTAAGTTTTGCTTCTACGAAGATCCCCTTGGAGTGTTAGACCAATTGGTCTTTTTCTATGGTTCCTAAAGACTTATTGGTTTAAAAGATGGTCTACTAGATTTAATTGTGTGCACGGGTTATCTTAGAAGAAGTATTCATTAGACACCTTCCAGTTCAACACTTCCTGTCTATTGCCCTATGTTTGGTACAGCGGATTTGGTGGGCTTACTCAAATAGCCAAGATCCAACTTTTTGCCCGCATAAATTCAGTTAATGGATTATAAAGAATGGACTAAAAGGATCTTCGATAGGACTCTACCGCTATAACACTATAAAGATAACATATTCTATAAGGAATATCGAAACTTTATTAATTCGCTCTATTCATCAGAGAGAATCCTGAAAAATCATGATAATTACTCATTACTCATTATTCATTATTCATTAGTCATTCATTCAATGTCAGATGACGATCGAACCGTCAACTATATCAATGACTAAGGACATTTTCCTTTTGACAATTCAATTTATGCAAAGTAGACTATTCAAAACTTCCCCAGATGTCCTTGTGTGTGAAGAACTTGTATCCATCCCTTTCGACAACTGGGGATATATATAAATTCATTCTTTGTCTGAATAATTACAATCTCGTTCCACAGATTTATATGCGTAGTGCTCATGGAGCGAATCCAACAATCATCTGTCGATATTGTTCTCAAGTAAAAATCGAAATGTGACTACGTCAATCCATCTGTAGATGTGTGTCTGTTCATTTTTCATTTCTGCCATTCCGTTGAAGAATCTTTTTGACAAAATGCCGACTTAATAACGCCAGCTCAGAGGAGTGTGTGTGCTCCCATTATAGCCACCAGCCAGCGTTTTGTCATCCTGTTCGGACGGGAGTGATGGTCAAGCGATAGTTTGATAGACGAATTGAATGGACAGACGGAAATCTCGTGCGTCTTCTTCTTAAATCTCTCTTGTCGTGAGTGAGTGAGAACAATGGCAGATTTCAATCTTATAAGTTGCGGCAGGACGATGTATCTGCCAAGTCACCGACAACGTATGATTGTATGATTGTTTGGGCTTGACGCGGGGAGGAGGTGCTATTGGTCATCTGAGGTTTTTTTTTTTTTTTTCTACTTCGCATTTTGACCATCATCATCATCATCTTCGTCGTCGTAGTCGTCGTGGTCATCATCGTCAGAGAAGTCATCTTCATCAATTTATATCTCGTTCTTTGGGGTTTTCCATTAGCTATCCGTTCCGTCCGTGTATGTTCATTTGTTGCCAACAACAAGAGATGAAGATGATTAATCATTTTTTTCGGTTTCGAAGATTTGGAGATGAATCTTTGGTTTTGTACATATCTGAGGTTTTGTTGTTGTTTTGGAAATCTCTTAGCGCGAGATGACCTTTGGGGAGATGGCACGTTGGAAATTATTGTGATTTTCGTGAGCCATATAATTAAGGGGTATTAATTCTGATTGTTACGGTTATTTTAGTAACAAGAATGCGTGGAGTGCATGTGGATGGAATTTTTTTTTTGTTTTTTTTTGAAAGTCTTATCCGGGAGAAGATTTTGTGAAGTTAGATTGTTTGACCCTTCTCTCGATACATGCTCCAATTTTTGTAAATTATTAAATTAGTTTTAGGTCAGCTTATTGTAATTAGTTGAGTCAATTTACATAATTACATTCTGCATTATTAGAAATTTCATAAGTTTTTCAGGGATAGTTACAGAAGGCTGTGGAAATTTCTTGGTACGAGAAATCAGCTTGGTGTAGATACTTCTGTTGCCAAAATCGCCCTTTTTTTAAGGATGACCCTGTACACGACTCAGACAAGGCAGGTGCAAATTATCTGGACTTCATTTATGAAATAACTTTGAAATGAAATGTTGTCACCCAACGAAATGGAATTCCACAAGGCTGCGTTTTTTCTACTTTACTCTTTAGTTTATACAGGGTGCTTCCAATCGGTTCAAAATAAAATTTGTAACATGTCTGAGTCTATTTACGTATACATGTAAGCCGACTTTCCGCAAGTGGCAATCTTTTTTAGAAAGGTATTGGCAAACTTCTAGATATTCCTACCGTTATTGGCAGCCGAGTTATAGGGTTACAAATCAGTGGCTAACTGCGCTATCACTGAGCAGGAGACTCCAGGTTCTAGTCAGAGAAAATAAAAAAAAAATTGTTTTTCAACGATCCCACACGTTTGACATACATCCGAGAGTAAAATTTGTCAGAGGATACTTCTAGTATTCGAACAAAATTTCTCTAGGGAAATCGCATAAAACTGTAGGTCCTAACAGTTAGTGTAGTGCACAGCACGAGTGGCAAACAGCAGGTGGAATAGTAACTGTTCTGGGCCTAACCTGGATCTGAAGAGAAAGAAAACAGTGCCCTCACGGGAAACTGTAGGTCCTAACAGTTAGTGTGGTGCACAGCACGATTGGCAAACAGCAGGTGGAATAGTAACTGTTCTGGCCTAACCTGGATCTGAAGAGAAAGAAAACAGTGCCCTCACATGGAACTGCTTGATAAGTAGACATGCTATTATTTCTGTAGAAGCTGTAGAGACGAGGAGGAGGAGGAGGAACCTATTACTCACTTTTTGTGCACCTGCCCTGCGTTATCAATGGTGAGAAGGAAAACCCTAGGGGAATACTTAACGACTTGGCCAGGCTTGATATTTACAAAATAGAGAGTTTTGTCTATGGATCTAGATAGTTCTGCACATAAATACGGAGCTACATCTCCGTGGCAACATTAAAAGTTTCATGTTCCAATATCAATCAATTATTTTCCGACTACTTGTGCGGTTAGGTAGACTGAGCGACTGCTTTATCTCAAACGAGAAGCACGCTATATGATGTTGAAAATCGCAACAGCTATTTTTTCCGCGGTTCCTGGGATTAGAGACTTACCCAGACAACTTATCATCCGGAAATGGTAAATTTCCGCAAAAGTGGTAATGTTTTACCAAGTTAAAGGTACATTTTTGCCCGGCCCAACAGTACATCATGGCTGAACGATCCCGATTGTATCGTTGCTTATTTGGAGCACTTCTTCCAGTAGCTTGGCGACCACGACTATTGCAATATCGTCCGCAAAGCTTACGATCTTAGCTTTTTCTGGTATAGGTAGATTGAGTAACTTATCATACATAAAAGTGAATCCAGCACTGAACCCTGTGGCACCCCTGCTGTGACAGTATACTCCTTGGAGCCATCATTATCAGGATCCTTGGCCTGAAGTAATCCATCACTACCTTCGTGGTGTATATTGGTGCCCTCATATTTCGAAGGCCTTCCAAGATGTGCTTCCAGTTCCCGAAGTTGAATGTGTTTCAGAAGTCCAACGTGGCCAGCCCTCCATTTTCTGCCTTTCATGGCTCTTTTCGCTACGTCAACGACAACGCGGGTTGCATCAATCATTGTGCGTCATCTTATTCTGCCAATCCTCGTGATAATATGCACGTTCCAGAATTTTCCCAGATGTATCCGACGTACAGAGTGGGCGAAACGATAATGGATCCCCAGGGGCATTGCAGATTAATACTAGCTTTTTCTTCCTCCATCGTTCTGGGAACACTTCTTCAATCAGACATGAGCTATAGATAGTTTTAAGGGCTATGTTGGGTTTGTCATCTAGCCCAGGTGTATTTTTTTTTTTCCGAATCTGTTAGTGGTTGCAACTACTTCTTATACGCCAACTACTTTGAGTTGGTTTCTTCTAGTAGTTGGTCACCCAATGGAGTTGCCTGTTGACTTAGAAACAGTCCGCTGATGATGTTTTACAGCAATCTTGGGCAGGTGGGAGCTATTCACAGAAAGCTCTTCAGTTTCTTCGTTACCAAGTGGGACGCCATCTCTCATGGTTTTGTATTGCTGTTGGAGTTCCACGAAAGTATTTATAGCTCTGACTAGATGATGCATCACATGCCCTTGTAATATGATTAATCATCTGTTCCGTTTTGTTAATAGTTGAGAGCGAGTGCGTTAGATCCACGAACAGAGTTCTGTATCCTTCTTCGTTGAAAGTGCCCGACTCCAAAATCGTCCATACATATGTGTAAGGCATCTATTTTGGTTCTGACAGAGCAAGTGAACCTTCCATGTATATCTTGGAATGGACGTTTACGACAAGTCCAGATCGGACGCAGTTGTGACTGTTGTGTCTATACTACATCTATTCCTAATTTACATACAGAATGTGATAGTAAGTCTTGAGCAGCCTGACAAGCTGCAGTGCTTTCATATCCTCCACAGCTCCATCATCGCCTTCATCTTTAGGTATCTGCGGTCGACCACATGCTTTCTACTCCAGCTACAAGACAATACTTTCTACTCCAGCTACAAGTACATTTTACAGCACTTCAGTGTCCTTCTATGATATATTCAGTAGAATAGCGCTCTGATTGTCTCTAGTCCATGAGCAAGTTGGTCTCTACACTGTTGATGAATTGTGGGATCCCCTAGTTTGTCGGTATCATACTTGTCTCCTCGAAGCGGGTCTTCTCGGTTGTTAGAAAGACTACCATAAGGTCAGCACACAACCGTTTTTATGGCAGGCCTACAAGGTGTCACATATGACAATGCGGTTGGTGTTGAAAAAACCCAAAAACTTTTCACCGAGGCTATATGTTCCTATAACATGTCGAAACGCTTCATCTTTATATTGCCTCCTTTTCTTTAAGGCTAACTTTTTTACCTTGAACTTCGGTTGCCGCAAAGGCCCTTATCATGGACCATACTACTCGGTTTGAACTTGAATTTCGTTCATCTTTTCCAAGATATGTCCCAAGGGTAAGTAGTAAGACAGGATATTGTATGAAAAATTTGCAAGGATAGCCTTGGATCATCGGACTTAATTTCGTCCAGCCGTACTTAATTGCTAAGTTGGTGCATGCACCATACAAAAGTATCACATACAGATTTGAGAAGCTCCGATGTGAAAATATCGCAACCGACAGCTTTCTAATAGCTGGCTACATCCAATTTTTATGAAAGGCTAGAGAAGAGAAGTGCTGCCTATAGCAGAGCCCGCATATAAGCTCACGGTGTATCTTTTTTTTTTTTAAAGAAAATCCTTGCCTAAAGTATGATACAGTCAGAAGATTAGGTTCCCAATAGATTTGAACTCCACTTGCGTGTACGAGTACTTTCGCCCACCCAGCAAAATCCATTTGACCTTACAACCCTACGATTATCATCACTGACCACATTCGCCTTAACACTACGATATTAACTCACATTCTCTGTAAAAAAAAAAAAAAAACCATTTAACTACGCACCTCCAACCCCATCGTCAGTGCTATCACTAAATCGATTTTTCCGAAACCCTGGCCAAATCAGTTCTCTATCCAATTCGAGTAGCAAAACAAACGGCAGCCTAAATCCCTCCCAGTAGTAACGATATGCATTCGAATTGCCGTGCCACCGATGGCTGCTGCCGCCATCATCAATGGAATTCTCCTCCTCACGATATCTCCTACACCTGTTCCCTGGCTGAAGCGGTTGCTCTTCGCATGCGCGAGCAGCTTTCAACCCAAAGTTCCATGACTAAAGATCCCAGAGTCTCTTGGCTAATTAGCATAAAATTGAAAAACTACATCGCATTTGTATCCACCGCGCCCGGTATTCAGCGTATACTCGTTCGTATCCATCGGATGCTGTGCAGAAATTAAAGCATAACATCCCGCAAAAGACGCTGTTGCTGATGCAGCTCCTGCTGCTGTTGCTTCTGCCGCTGGTTGCTGGTGCTTTTTACTGCTCCTGCCTCGGCTGCAGGTAACATGATCGTGAAAACAATTACGCCTACACCCGACAAGTTTTTTTTTTTTCTTCTTTGGCACTCCATGCGCTGCATGACGCGATGACGACGACGTAGACCTCGAGGACGAACCAAGATGTACAGAGCGCCGTCGTCGCACAGTCAGAAGCTACAATTGGCGGAGTCAGTTGGTTCCCTCTGGAACAATATTCATTAACCTTGTGCCGTTGCTGGGCTCATTTCGAGCACTCGCCAATTTCTCAGGTGAGTGAGTGAGTGAGTGAATATTGCGCGGGAGAGACCTTGTATGTGCTCGCTTGATGCACCGCGAAGTACCTTTCGAGTATCTGTAGATTTGTATACGGCGGCGATGAGGTTGGTTATACACCTACGGTGTGCTCAGTCGGCATAGATACGCACATCAATTGTAAACCGATGATGCGCTCCCATGATGACGATGATGATGATAGTGATGCTTATCTTAGGTATGCCAGCCGGTTCGATCGGTCTGCCGCTGATCGGCTGGCTGGGTGGGGAACAATATGAAAATACGCATTGAAAAATGAGAAATCTGTCATTGCCGCCAAGCACGCAATCATACGCCTGTAAGGGCTTGGGCCAAACCTGCCAATATGGCCCCCTCCATGGGATGCGAATGAGGAATGGACGGGACGCCTGAAATAGGTATGTGCGATTGATAGCCGAAGGGGGAGCCCCTAAGCGGGGGTGAATGATGACACCGCAGTCATTTGTGGACAAGGTGCGGTTGTCGTGAACTGGTCAGAACACCCGTGTAGACGGCCATTACAAGAGCGGGGGTCTGCATGCATGAAGTTGTCCCCGCTTTCTGGTATCAAGGTATACTGTGCGAGCTGGTACCTAAAAAATGTAACAAAATATATTTTGCTATGATTTTCTCTAACTTTGCGGGTCCTATTTCAGGTCTCAATTTAAAAAAAAACGAAGTAAATTGCATGCAAAAACAAATATTTGGCGCAACAGCTCTTTAAGTGCCAGGGCCTAGCTTCTCGCAACCACTTGTGTTGTGTGCGTTATATTTTTCACACGAATGGAAGGGACCTACAGTTTAGTGCCTTATCCGAAAAGCAATTTGTTTTGAGAAGCTTTTTCGTGACAACAATACTCTCGGATGTTTGTCAGACGTTCGCGAGAGGTGGGATCGTGAAAAAACTTTTTGGTGTTTTCTGAGATTCGAACTTGGAACCTCTTGCGTAGTGATCCGACACACTAACCACTACGCCACGACGCCCACGCATGCATGTTCAGGAGTATATTATCAGAAGGGAAAGGTTGAGCAGCTGAAGGATGACCGAAAACCACCGCCGATGTCCACAATGTTTTTGGGAATCGTGGTCGCACTCCTCTTTCCTCAACAACAAGGATTAGCGAAACGAACGGAGAAAGTTAACGTGACGAAGACGGATCATTCAATTCCCCCCCTCACTGCAGAAGATGTCCTAACAGCCTGCATAAAACTAAAAGACCAAAAAGCGCCTGGTATTGATGACATCCCAAACATTGCTTTGAAATCAGCAATCAGCTACCGCAAACTGGAGAAACATCTTGATAGCACTCACCACCAAAAGAGTGACCATCTACCTGCAGAAGATTATGACAGACTGTTTCAAAAATAGGGTACTGCTGTATGACACTGACGATTGAACGAGGCACTACAACGTCACAGGCAGCGTTCCTCAGGGTTCCATACTAGGTCCGCTACTGTGAAACCCTTATGTATGATGACATCCTTAGTTTCAGAACCCCGAGGACATCAGATGTAATTGGTTTCGCTGACGACATAGCCAAACTTTTAAAGAAGTTGGAGCATGACTGCAATGAACATAGGTCTACATGACTGGTTGACATGCATGGGTCTACAACTTGTTGATGAGAAAACAGAAATAAGGCTCCTCAGCAGCAGGAGGGTGTTGGAGACTATAACAGTAACCGTCGGTGATCACGCAGTGCTTGGCAAGCCAACCAGAGTTAAAGATGCAAGAGAGACGTTAAAGCAACACCTGCAGCACGGCGGCAAAGGCAACGACTGCCCTGGCATGGGTCAAGACATAGGCTGGCCAAAATATACCCTTAATAAGGCTGGTCTTAAAAAGAGTTTCGGCATCGATAATGCTCCATGGGTGCCAAAAATGGGCCGGTGCCAAGAAGACGAGATCCTACAGAAAAAAGATGGAGGCATCATATAAAATTAACGCGCTGAGAATGTGTAGCGCCTTCAAAATACTTTCATATGACACGGTGTGTTCAGTGGCTGACATGGTGCCAATCGATCTTCTTGCGAAAGAAGCTCAAGAGAAGTACCTGGCCAGCAGAACAACACCATAAACAACGACGGCGCAAAGCAATATGCAGTTACCACTAAGACCAACAAGTCTGCAAGAATGGCAGTAGAGATTGGATCACTCCGACAAAGGCACAGAGTGATCTCCAACATAGACGCATGGATCAACAGAAAGCATGGTGAGCTGAATACCTATCTGACTCAAATGCTTACAGGGCAAGGTTCCTTTACGGCTTCTCATCACAGATTTGGATACGACGATAACCTATATTGTACGGAAGTAATAGAAGAAGTGGAACACGTCATATTTCATTGCCCGCGGTGCGATGAAGAACGGCATCTGCTGTCGAAGAAACTGGGTGAGGATTTAACCCTAGACAAAATTATCAGGCAGATGATGAGTACGAACAACGGCTGCGATGCAGTTAACGACACTGTTAACCGTTATGAAAAGGCAGCGTCGAGAGAAGACATAACGAAATGCAGTGCAGGATGCTGCAAATACGAGTGAGCCGCAAATCTAAGGCTGGAACCCTCCTAGCGATGAAATTTTTGATGGCAGTCCAGTGAGGGCTGTAGGTAGGAAGTGGATTTAATGGATGGAAATCCAACACTTTTATTGAGTCCGTGTTCAGTTTCTTCTTTAAAGGACTCCAACAAAAAAAAAAAAACCACCCTCTACTTTAGTAGCCAGGCATTTCCTCTAAAACGCCTCAACCGAATTTGATCATATTTGATACTTTAGAAAGTTTGAATGTATGCTACGAAATGCAATTCAATATTTCTGGAAAAAAAATGCCTTCAATGGTACTTTGAAGACATTTGCTTGGCTGTAATGAAAAGGTGTAACGCCTCAGATGTAACGAAAATGTGAAAGGCTTATTTTCTCGAAAAAGATTTTTTTAAGTCCAAATCAGTGATTACAACTTGGAACAAAATTACACTTATTTTTGCCTTTCAAGTACAATGCCAACTGAACAGTATCAGATGTTCCTATCACGTTACGTTTTTAAGACACGAATGTGTAACAAAAAGTAACAGGATAGATAAAGTGTAACACAATAAAATAACTCTTAAATTTAATTTTTCAACCCGACAACATACAGATACTTTAGCATCCGCTGTTGCTACTTCTCTAGAACTTCTCTCCCAGTTTGCATGAGATATAAGTTAAGTCAAGAAATATATCATGCATTCAAAATATATCAGGGAGATGTAGTTTGTTGAGCATAAAAAGGTCTTTTGTTTTATTTTTGTTGTGCTGTGGTCATAGCATCTTTGAGGTGCGTCACGATTGGAGTACGCTCTATTTCCCATTGGAAATCTTAAGAAAGTCCATGCTTAGGCTATGAAACTTTCTATACATACTGTTGGGGTGAGAACTGATTTATCTTTCATTGCTTGGTCCAGTTGGCCTTCTCGTTACCGTCGACGAACTGATTGGGAACTATTGGGAACTATGAGTGCAGTTTTAGGCCCGGAAAATCGATCAAATCTTCACCTTACGCCAAATCCTGGAGAAGACTAAAGAATATCAACTCCTATACCCATGACCTGTTTATTCGCTTTAAGGCCGCGCATGACAGTGCAGATAGGAATGAACTATATCACGTGGCGACACTCATTCTTTTATGCAGGACGATGATGGAGAACGGTCATCACAGTCTGGAAACCATCACTGAGAGGGTTTAAGCAAGGAGGCTCACTATCATGTAGTTTCTTCAATCTTGTACTTGAAAAAAAAAATAGTGCGAAACTCGCGTGTCAATATATCGGTTACAACATACTCGTATGTACATATGTTCTGTAAATCAGTACAACTGCTTGACTATGCGGACGATATTGATGAAGTCGGTAAAACGAGGCGATCAATCACAGACGCCTTTGCTAGCATAGAATCCGAAAACAAGGATAAGACCAAGTATATGCTATCAACAAACAACGCTACTCACCCCCGGCAAATTGGGCAGAACGTCATATTGGATAGCTATAACTTCCATGTAGTGCAACCTTGACTTTGCTGTTAACGCTGCTAATGGCATTAGCGCGGACATAAGACGGAGAACCACCCTTGCAAACCTATGTCTCTAGGGACTAAGAAAGCTATTCAATAACAAGGCCGTACCAAGAAGATCTAAGAAAACTCTTTATAAAGCCCTCATCCTGTTATATGACGAAGCATGAACTTTATCAAAGTCAGATGAAAGTGCCTTTGGTGTCTTTGAGAGAAAAATTCTTCGTATCATCTATGATCGAACCTGCATTAAAGGCATATGGAGGAGAAGATTTAATGAAGAACTACAAGGGTTGTACAGGGACAACGACCTAGTGAAGAAGATTCATATTCATCGTTTGAAGTGGCTAGATCACGTAGAGAGTATGAACACCAATGCTTCGATGCGGAGAGTCTTCGATTCCATACCAGAGACGTTACCGAGAAGAGGCAGACCTAATTTAAGATAGCTTACTTAAGTAGAAGGTGACCTCAACCAACTTTGAGTACGCAATTGGAAGCAACTGGCAGCCGATCGTGGTGGCTGGAGAAGCTTGCTGACTGAGGCCCTGGTTCATCCCGAACTGTAACATCAGTCAAAGTAAAGTAAGCAAGATTAAACCATTAACAATTGGTTAACGCCAAACTTCAAGACTCTTTTAAGCCTTCTGATCGATTGTGACATTTTAGATAAGCCAATTTGTAAGTTTTACAAAATGTCACACAATACGCCGACACATTTTCATTTGCGTAACATTTCCAGCTCTCCATTCCTACACGGATTAGTCAATCGTTCCACGCAGGCACATAAAACCAAAAGCGAATGCAATCGCACCACAATGCCAATTACTTAGCCTCATGGCGACGACTACGACGACGACTATGATGGCACTTAAATCATTTCTCTACAAAACTATTGTACATGCGACTACTACACTCTATAACTGTAACTTAAATGTCAGTTTATAAAATGAAAGGCGGAGTTGTTTTTTTCTAAAGATTTATACCTCTGACCGCAGGGCGAATTCATATTCCCATTGTTCAAGGTAATAGTGTGTCCACCTCACCTTTACGACAATTCCAAGGGTGGAACAGCTACGAGTACACTAGTAAAGCGATCCTTTTCTCTGGACGGAACCAGGACACTATCGTGACATATGTTCAGTTCCACTACTACTATGTAGCTAGCACTAATCAAGTGTAATTAATGGCACAGAAATCATTTTGAAAATTACTCTGAGAGGGTGGTGCAGTCTACTAAGGGTGGTCGTGAAAAAGGGTGACAGTTATACTTTTTTCTTGCCCTATTCCGCTGCCATTGGAGAAAATTGTTGCGTGTCAAAGTCTCATAATAAATTTATTTACCCGAAGGATGTGCAGAAAGGTTGGTGCCGGACGATTGCAATAATATGCGGGAGAGGCACCCACAGGAAAGGGTTGTGCCCCTTATCACAGGTGATGGATTTATTTCAACCCCCCCCCCTGCATCGATGGTGGATGAATATTTTAATACCAAATGAACGGAGCATATCAATGTTGGGAATTTAAATAAAAACTATGCATCACTGTCAGATCGGTATCGGTTGGTGGTGGTGTCGGAAGGTTTGTCCATCCGTCGGGTCCACGGAAGTGTAACACTTACTTATGCCTCGATAAATCTCAATTTGAAAGGAGTAGGAGAGAAAGTGTGGTGCCATCGCTGGCTGACACCTTTGTTCGGGTCCAATTACTCGAACATCTTGGACAAGTGCAGGAGATGGGGTCTTCGAAGAGGCATTTAGAAGGAAATCAGGACGAACGACTTCGTGGGATGGATTCATTTCTGGTGATTCGAGAGTTATTCATCAATGTGAGTGGGATGCGTGGTTTGATTAGGAATTGGTAATGGTGGAAGGGAGGACATTGTATCCTTGCATTCATCATTCATTTGACTATCGAAATTCTTCTGAAAACAGAACAGGAGATTGCTTTGTTCATTTAAGGAATCTATTACAGTCATTGCTCATTGATGGCGACGATTAAGGACTCTTGGACTATGAGCCAGAGTAGTCAAACCGAATGCCAATAGATTATTGTGAAGATGTGAGTGAGGATGTGGATGTGGATGGGAATTTGGAAGTGGAAATGGAAGTGGAAGTGGGGGTGGAAGTGGAAGTGGAAGTGGAATTGGAATTTGGAAGTGGAAGTGGAAGTGGAAGTGGAAATGGAAGTGGAATTGGAATTGGAAGCGAAAGTGGAAGTGGAAATGGAAGTGGAAATAGAAGTGGAAGTGGAAGTGGAAATAGAAGTGGAAGTGGAAGTGGAAGTGGAAGTGGAAGTGGAAATGGAAGTGGAAGTGGAATTGGAAGCGAAAGTGGAAGTGGAAGTGGAAGTGCAAGTGGAAGTGGAAGTGGAAGTGGAAGTGGAAGTGGAAGTGGAAGTGGAAGTGGAAGTGGAAGTGGAAGTGGAAGTGGAAGTGGAAGTGGAAGTGGAAGTGGAAGTGGAAGTGGAAGTGGAAGTGGAAGTGGAAGTGGAAGTGGAAGTGGAAGTGGAAGTGGAAGTGGAAGTGGAAGTGGAAGTGGAAGTGGAAGTGGAAGTGGAAGTGGAAGTGGAAGTGGAAGTGGAAGTGGAAGTGGAAGTGGAAGTGGAAGTGGAAGTGGAAGTGGAAGTGGAAGTGGAAGTGGAAGTGGAAGTGGAAGTGGAAGTGGAAGTGGAAGTGGAAGTGGAAGTGGAAGTGGAAGTGGAAGTGGAAGTGGAAGTGGAAGTGGAAGTGGAAGTGGAAGTGGAAGTGGAAGTGGAAGTGGAAGTGGAAGTGGAAGTGGAAGTGGAAGTGGAAGTGGAAGTGGAAGTGGAAGTGGAAGTGGAAGTGGAAGTGGAAGTGGAAGTGGAAGTGGAAGTGGAAGTGGAAGTGGAAGTGGAAGTGGAAGTGGAAGTGGAAGTGGAAGTGGAAGTGGAAGTGGAAGTGGAAGTGGAAGTGAAAGTGAAAGTGGAAGTGGAAGTGGAAGTGGAAGTGGAAGTGGAAGTGGAAGTGGAAGTGGAAGTGGAAGTGGAAGTGGAAGTGGAAGTGGAAGTGGAAGTGGAAGTGGAAGTGGAAGTGGAAGTGGAAGTGGAAGTGGAAGTGGAAGTGGAAGTGGAAGTGGAAGTGGAAGTGGAAGTGGAAGTGGAAGTGGAAGTGGAAGTGGAAGTGGAAGTGGAAGTGAAAGTGGAAGTGGAAGTGGAAACGGAAGTGGAATTGGAAGTGGAATTGGAATTGGAAGCGAAAGTGAAAGTGGAAATGGAAGTGGAAATAGAAGTGGTAGTGGAAGTGGAATTGGAAGCGAAAGTGGAAGTGGAAGTGGAAGTGGAAGTGGAAGTGGAAGTGGAAGTGGAAGTGGAAGTGGAAGTGGAAGTGGAAGTGGAAGTGGAAGTGGAACTGAAAGTGAGTATCCCCACCCAAAGCTGATGTTTCAAAGAGAGTTTTGAGCAAAAACGCTGCAGTTAACTGCTTATCACATAGGATTTACGAAAGGTATTCGTAAAATAGAAAGATTGCATGAAGCATTACAGGTAGGCCCTAACAAAATATTTTACCTACGCAACTGTTAACACTTCCTACTTCTTTGCAATAAACTTATTTACAAGAAAATTATGGAAAAGGCCTGCAACACTTTAAAACGGAAACAACTCACCTTCAAACCGCCATCAATTGCCCATCCTTTTAGAACACCTGCATGCTGTGCGTAGGTACGTCATTCGACAAGTATGATTGAGATACGGCCGGCGTCGCAAACCTCTGAACCCAAAGACAATTACACAAATGGCCAAACAGTTGCCATCTCGCATTCAACCTATCGGTTTCCTAATTACATGGCAAATAAAGTGCGTCCGCCGCGTCATCCGACAACACTCTCAATTCTGACGCCGCCAACGATCAACGACTACGGACTTGACGTTGACTTTTACGCGAATGTTTTGTCGTAAATTTTAACTTTGCTGCTCCTTGTGCAGCAGAGTAGTCGGGATTTAGAGAATTTTGAATTCCTTCAGATCTATTTGCCTTGGCCCATTCGTCCGTCGTCGAGTCAGTGCAATTTTATTTCTTCACTTGAAATGATTTACAACCCAGAGGGATGATGTCGGCAAAAGAATCGAACGTTGTACTCAGTTTTAGAAGCCTTTCGTCAGTCAGTTTGTAATTATTTGCGGGGTCTGAAGGAGTCCGCGCAATATTCTTTGTTAGGTACTTAGCAGGCGTGAAGCTATTTAAGAAGGAAGCCATATGAATGTGTGGCCGTTGGTGGTAGAGATTAGTGAAAATAGCTATCAGCAGTAACCATTTTAGTGCTCTTTCAACGCTGCATGTGGGAATTTTACTTCAAGGAATCATAATGTAGAAAAAGTTATTGCGATTAGGATTGGAATTGTTAGGTTATGGTGTCTTAAAGTAAAATCCCTCCTGATCTTTTATTTAGACCACTTTTCTACTTGTTTTCTCCTTAACAAAACATCATATCTGAGTCATCTTCCCGTCAAGTGTTGTGTATGTGTGGCATTTCTTCAAGTCGTTACCCATCTGGCTAACTATTTGTTTTGGCCAACTACATACTCATCGGGAGAGTATCATAACCGGGGGGCTACTTTCATCATCGACATCATCACCCATCTTCTAAATGCCACGATCAGCTCACCACCAAAACCTTCAGTGTGTGTCATCCACGAACAATAAACACCTCTTTGCTGTGCTCGTCATTGAAGTGTCATGATAGCTGGGTGATGTTGGTGGTAACAGTGGTTACAGCTGAAAATCTTTTCTTTAAAATTTTCGTAAAAAATTACTTTTCTGTCGCGTTTGGCCTTTGTCTGAAACAATCGGACAAAAAAATCGCCCTGAAGCTGGACTCAATGGATGAGCATCATTTCGACGATCATCAAATGTAAATTGCGTGTGTGTTTGGAACGTCTATGATCCAATACCTCAGCTACGCGAAAACAACAAAATGTGATTAGAGAGACGCTTTGCTGTCAGAGTGCTATGGATCTGTTAGCTAGCGACATTGATCATGCGCGAACGATGTGCTTCTGTATTATACGGGCTTAAAAATATTTCCTTTTCAGATTCATCAGAGATGAACAACGAAATGATTATGAATAAATTTACGTTTGTAGATTTGTAGTTAGTAGAGGGCAACTTAAAATGATTGAAATGTGCAGGTTGTTATAACGCAGAGAGAAATACGCTACGAGTCTTAAAACGACCCTCAAGTAACATCTCTGCGGCTCGGAGTTTAGGGCGTGATCGCTTACCAAAGGACTCAAGGTTCGAGTCCAAGAAAATACCTAAAAGTTTTTCCTCAGTACAATCATCATTATTTCCTTAAACCCGGCGACAAATCTCTTCCATCTTCATCTGTCTGCAGCTAGATATATCAGCTGTGGCCATGTTTTCCTCTGGGTCGTTGCTTCGGAATGTTTTTTTTTTTTTTGTTTTTTTCTATAAAGGAAATTTCCAAATCCCGAAGCAATCAATCAATTTTCGGTCCATTGTGTCTAGTGGTTGGAGAAACTTGGATTATATTCGTTCTTTTATCCTCGTGTGGCTGTGGTTGCTGTTCCCCATCCGGGCTCGAACCTGCACAGTTCGGGTCACAAGCGAACACACTACCCAGTACACCCACCTCTAAGACTGCTGATTTGTACCTTGTTCTTGGTCTTCCAACCCGCCGTGCACCCTGAGGATAAGGAGATTTCACTAGATTTCCAAACTGGAGACAGGATACCAAAGGCAGAGCGAGCTTTATTTATTCTGCTTTTAACGTCTATGCTCGTTCAGTCATTAGATGATACCAAACTTCCCAGGTAGTTAAACTGTTCGACCTTCTCAATTGGCATGTTCTTCAGAATAATCTTCTGATGTATGTAGCCTGTGGGCATTATTTTTGTCTTTTTCCTGATTCTTTAACCAACCGGTTCTCCATTAACCTGCTGTGATTGACACATAACGTCTAGCCTGCTGATGGCCCAAATGACTTAGCCTTTCAAACGGTCTCCATTGGATGCCATGTCTCTCAGATACACGTACGGTGGCAGTCAGTACATCGTCTATCGCCAGTAGAAAGAGTATTGGCGACAGAATATCCGATTACCTCACTTCCTGTTGCACTTCGAAAGCGTCAGAGAGCTGTCAATTTTGCAGAATGAAACATCTTGCATTATTGTAGGACTCCTTTATAATAACAACTATTTTTGGAAGGATACCTCTTCTAAGAAGTGATCTTTACCCGGTCAAAGGCCTTCTCGAAATCAACAAACATTTGGTTAAACGGTGACTTGAACTCGGCTGTTTGCTCGAGAATGAACGAGAACGGGTGGTGATGTGATGACATGCGATCGACCACAGCGAAAGCGCGCTTGATGGCTTTTGAGTATAGACTCGATCTAACCTTTATTGCAGTTCTTAAGGTAAGACGGGATCTATGTACTTTCACGAACTTAGCTGGAATACCATAAAGTCCAGCTGTTTTGTTGGCTTGAAGGAGATTGATCGCAGTTTGGTACGGTATCAATATCCTTTTAAGATTTACGCATCTGGAGGCTTATTGCTACACTCTGTTCACCGGAAACGCCAGTAAGCACCTTCATATACTTAAATAGTTTAGCTCTAGCGCTAAGTTTTCAGGAGCAATGCTAGACTCAAAGCTCAATTGGAGGTTAAATATCGAACAACGAGTGAAAACGACATGCATAGCTTTCTACGCTTGCAGTAAAACCTTTGGTAAAAAGTGAAATCCAAAAATGGTGTTATGGATGAATACAGCGGTAATACGTCCAATACTTACGTATGGGTCACAAAGAATGTCCGCCATAGTTACCAAGGGTATCATGTGGACATATCCGACGGAAGTTCTGAACCTTACGGACACAGTAAGATTCTACTCTGACAGACTACAGCATACCCAAACTGAATTTTTAATACAACTTCACAGTCGTTTTTCCATCCAGAACAGACTGGGAAAGAGGTGGAGTCATAGAGAATTTCAAAACAGCAATTTATACCGACGGTTCAAAGTTGGACTGTGGGGTCCGTGCGGGAAACACTGTGTCAGTATCCTTCCTCCTTCCCGATTCATCCAGTTTCTTCCAGGCGGAGTATTCTGGTAATACGTGAAGTGTGTAGGATAATAAGACACAAGTCTACACCCTTTGATAATATCGCCATTTTCATTCATGGACAGGCTGCTATCAAGGCCCTAATCTCAAAAACATCACCTTCCCTGCTGGAGGAAAAGTGTAGGAAAGATCTCTCGGCGCTAGGTTGTCCGTCACTGTCTCTGAGTGCCAGGTCATAGCAACGTAGAGGAGAACAAACGGGCCGACGTGCTGGCGAGGAGGGGGTCTGCCCTTGACAGATCCCTAGCAGAGGTAGTCCTCGTTCCAATGGAAACTGTCAAGAGCGAAATCTTTTTCAAACTTTCTATCAGTGGAACAGTTTTGTAGAGTTATGTCATTTCTAGACAGATTTGGTTGAATTACAACTGGGCCAGAACACAAGAACTTGAGAAAGAACTCGGGCAGATGCTGTACGAATTGTAGCGATAAGCACAGATCACTGACCAGTAGGCACACATGCGTCTAGACTGAGCATTCATTTTAACACACACTGTCGCAGTTGTAAACATGAAAATGACAAGGAAACTCTCTCCCAATTCCTCTTCGGGTGTCCGGCTTTAAGAAGAGCTCGACATCGAACTCTGGGCAAACCCTTTTCGACAACCTTAAGGCAATCTCAGAAAAAGTATCACATAGTTTCTTGAATGCCAAAAGATGGATTTGATCCTTGACGGATCGTGTTGCGTAATAAGTCCGTATCCATACTACACAGTTCTTCACAGTTCTTAAATTGTGTTTCTTAAAGCCGATCCAAGTACGAATGCTCCACATACCTTCTTCCAGTTAATTACCTATCTCCAGTTCCTTTTGTCAAAAATTGTCACTCAAGTAGATACTATACGAGTAGATGCATTCGCACGCTTAATGATCTCGAAACTTGTAACAGTGTTCCTCATTTCTTCCCAAAAAGGTCCGAAAAGACCTCACACAATGCGACGCATTGAATTGAAATAACTATTTCACGCTCACAGATTTTTACATCATCATCACACCGTTTGCACCGACATCATTTACCATCATTATCTCTCCATTTAAAGGCCGATGACCAACCAATTAATTGATCTCGACGCGCACATGTGTCACACACATTGAATCGATTTAAATTCCATTAGATTGACCCTTCCACCATTGGTGTCCCTCTAAACTAAATGATATTCAATTGTTTGTGATCCGATTCGGTCTCCACCTCCACGGTCAACACAGTCTATCCAGGTGGTCATTTGGTGACGTGACGTCCCATATTCACTCTGCCCGAGTGTGAAAATCCGTTTTAAATGCCTCTTCATCTTCAATGCCCCATAAGACTCTTAAATAGCCGTGTCTGATGAATTGGAATTCAGAGACACTAACACAGAGATATAGACTAACCGCAGTCGTTACTCGTTACAGAGTCAAGCCCGTCAATGGAAGATCTTTTTTTTTTCTTTTTTTTTTTTTTGTCACAACACATGACTTCTTCATGCCGTAAGTGACAAATAATTTTGATTGATTGTTCGTTCGGCGGTGTAAACGGCTTTGACTTCTTGAGCCGTCCACACTACCGAACGTATTGTCTGTCATGTCATGGCAGAATGTCTACTGTGCCGTTGACGATTGCTCCGGGGAATGTCATTAGGGATGAATGTCCACCAAGTTGGTGGGTCTTATTGTTTGTTGGTTAATGTTCACCGGTTAGGCGATCGCATTCACTGTTCAGTGGCTGAACAGTGGGAGAAGATTACGACTGCCGGTGTAAACAATACGCGCGCTAAGATGACATATGAAAGATTGCTGGACATTGTTTGGAAATGGTCGTTATGTGTCTACCGGAACGAACAAATGGATTGCTTTGATCTTTGGAATTTCCATCCATTAGTATTGTAATTAGAAAGGGGGACAATGTGTCATGTGACAAGTGACGCTGTCAAAATGGTTGAACGTCTACTGGACATTCTTCTTAACCAAGACAACTAATGTGATCCTATAGTTTCACCTGGGCTAAGCTAAAATGGGGTTTGGCTTCACTTGAAATGCGACAGCATCTCAGATGGAGATATTCTCCTTCAATAAAAAGATTTAACTTATTTCTATTAGAAGTATGTACTCGTAATAAGAACACAGTAAAACTTAAAAGTTTGTTCATTGCGGAGAAGCCACCAATACAGTGGGACTGACTCAGATGAAAGGGTAGTGAAAGTTTAATACTCATTCGTTCATTACTTGAATAAAACCCATCACCATTTGTTTAGCAATTCCTTGCTCTGTTCTCTCAGTCTAGAGATGCGCTCACTCTTTCTCTTCTACTTACGGCGAGGTTATGATCCGGAGTAGAAGGATCACAGCCTTCCCACTACTGGTCCGCCTGTGGGGTTTGTCGGTTTGAACTCAGGAAGTACCGGCAGGCTTCCCGGTTTCGGATCACTTCGTCACTGAGGCCAATCAAATGCTGGTGGTTTTGCATTTGTGTGATCCAGATGTTGTTTGGTCTGCCTTTTTTGCGCGATTGTGTAGGAACGTTGATTCGAAGGATCTGTCCTTTGAATATGACAATACCAACTGAGCCGGTCGTGCTCTATCTTGCTTGTGATGGGCTCTTTTACATGAAGGCTTCCTCGAATTTTCCAACTTCTTATTCTATCAAGCTTTGGTACTCCTGCTGTCATGCGAAGTAACTTCATCTCAGATGCCTTTAAATTGCCCTCATACTTTTAGTACATTGACCAGCATTGTGAACCGTATGTGAGCGCCGGACGTACAACTGCGGTGTAGAGACTTCTTTTCAGCTTAGGGGGCATTTTTCGATCACAGAAGATAGCGGAGTTTTCCCGCCACTTTATCCACCCTACGCTTACATGATGATTGATGTCATAATCACAAGTTGCTTTGTTGTTGATCATAGATCGCACTTGGGAAGCACTTTTCCATTCGAGTAAATGTCTGGAATAGGTGGGTGTGGATCAGAGAACGGGCAGCACAGATACTCTCTCTTTTTTGAACTAATACTTGTACGGTACCCATTTCCCTCCAAAACATCCACCCATACAACAAGTGCTCGTTGCAGGGACGTTTGATCTTCACACTCGTATTATTATTATTAGATTCAATAACTGACGCACTTTGGGATCCGTCACTTTTCCTTCAAGCAGATAATCAAGGACTACAATAAATAGCAAAGGACTGAGGACGCTTCCCTGGTGTACACCGACTTTGATTGGGAACTCTTCGGTGACTCCTCAGGGACATCTTGCTCTTGTCCTTGCTCCCTCATTCATGTCCATGATCATGCGCACGTAGTTTTCTGGAACTCCTAGTTGTCTTAGCGCCACCCATAAGAGATCGCTTGGTTGTCTATCAAAGGCTTTTTCAAAATCAACCAACACCACATGCAAGTCCTTTAAGGAATCACGATGTTTTTCTATTATGATCCTTATACTTTGGATTGCATCTGTTGTTGATTTACCCGAGACAAACCCGGTCATCAGATAGCCGTATTATTTTCCGCGGTCGGCCATCTAATACCCGCTCAACGATCTTCATGGTGTGTGTCATCAGCTTGACAAGTAGTTATCGCAGTTTCGCCTATCGCCCTTTCCTTTGTGCAAAGGAATAAGTAAACTTTCCTTCCACTGATTAAGCATTGGATTACCGTTCATAAGTTTGGAGATAAAAATCATGAGACATCTGGACCCGATGTCTCCCATCTTTTTTTCAAAACTCAGAGGGTATCTCGTCTGGCCCAACTGCATTTCTTCTTTTTTTGGAGTATTTGACCGCATTCCTAACTTCTTCGACAGTAATGTCGGATACTTCGTCATGGTTAGGAGCGGCTCTTGGAAGTATACCCGGGGAAACTGTTCGTTCAGAAGTCTTTCACAAAACTGTCGCCATTTGTGGAGAATTTTGTTGTCTTCCACAAGAAGCTGACCTTGAGCATTGTTAATGAACTTTTTGGAACAAATCTCCTGAGCATTTCTTCTTCTCTGGGCGGATATTTTAAAGATAGTTGTTCCCTTATGTATCACTTCTAGGCGAGCTTTTCATCCCTATTAGTAGAAGAGCACTTTGACCAAGCCTTGAAAGCCATTTTCTTTTCCCGTAACACTACTTTAGCTTCGTCTGTCCAACACCATGTTTCTTTGACGTGTTGGCAGGGGCCCCTCGGCGCTCCAAGCAGTGATTTGGCTCTCTCCGAGCAAGATCGCTGTAGGGATTCTCACATATCTTGTGCTCTGCACTCATCACCGACCGCCTCTCTCAGGATCACTTTGCAATCCTTAACCCGGGGTTTCATGAAACTGGCTACCAAATGGTAGTCAATCTGGGTTTCATTTCCGCCACTGCTGTAAGTGAGTCAGGGGCTGGTTGTTTGACGAAAATGGTATTTAGCACGATAAGATCGTATGACTTGAACATGCTTAGGATTGCTTCACCTGGAGAATTCCTCGTGCAGTACCCTAGTCCTCCATGGTAGTATTCATAGTCTTCGTTTGACTTCCCGACAAGTTCGTTCAAATCTTCGCCAACAAACAAAAGCTCTTCCTTTGGGATGTTTTTGATTAGTTTGTGAAAATCTAGCCAGAATGGATCTTTTTCTCTCTGTTCGCATCCGACTTGGAGAGCATATCCGCTTACAATATTTCAAACTTCCCCAATTTGAGAGACATCAAACGGTCACTGGACTTTGAAATGGTCAAGATGTTGACAAGTAGGCGCGAGGATGATAGCAAATCCGTTTTTACCTTGTTCCGATCCATAGCAGAACATATTGTAAGCTTTTGTCTTAACGTCCAAGAAACGCGCCCGATTCCCGGTGTTTCGTTTCCTGTACACACAAGATGTCCACTCGCCTTCTAATCATCATTTCCTCAAGCTCGTAGCTGCAACCGCTTATACTTCCAAGGTTCCAACTCGCGACTCTTAGGTTACGCCTAAGCCATTGCGACTTTTTGGAAAAGTGGCTTCAGCTGTGAAGACTTAAAATAAGCTTCTATTGGAGCTGTGCCGCATCGAAGTCAGAGAAAAAAAAAACTCACATGGGCTTCAATTTTCGTTTTTCTTATGAAGCAGGCCAAGGGCTATTACTTCCTCAGTAAATACCCTGTTCCGCTCATAGCTGACTTGGTTTTTTTGCTATTGGGCGTGAATCGCATGAACGTTTTGGTTGGAAACTATGTTAAGTCCTTTAACCACTTTACGAATATTTGCATACTAGACTTTCCCATCGTCCTCATTGACTACATTGGCCATTGCCAGGTCGTATTATCAAGGTCGCAAATCTGGCTGGAAATCCGCTAGAATATTCCAAGATTCCTCAATTCTTCATGAAACTCAAGAGCATATGCTGGTCAATTTCAAAAGATCGAAAGGACCCTTGTTTCCCCCCAGATTGGTCCCAACATCACCATGGAGAATGAGATAGATGACTCCTCATCCAACAAAAAAAAAAAAAAGAAAGCCTTACGTTGGAATCGTTAAGAATTACAGCTTCCTACTCATTTATGACTTTGTAGCATTTTTAACCATCAAAACAGCTCCTTAAATCGCCCAGAAAACTCTTAAATATCTGCCACTGTAGGCTTTTAATACACCAGTCATTTGCATATTTCTTTACTCTTCCCACATGGGGTACATGTCCATTCGATATTATGACCAAACTTGCATCCGTTGCCACTTCAACCGAATGGAAACAGTTCCACTTTTACACGACATCATTTTCGCTTCCAAAAAAGGAGGAGAAAAAAATCCCACAAACAATATCAAAACATGAATTGGCAACCAATCGCATTCTTACAACTTCAGTAGAACGGCCACAAAACTGCCGATCGAAACCTTATCCGCACCGGATCCCCAATATCACCTTACCATCGTCAACGAGATCTTTGTGGTCGCATCATGCAGAGGCCGCAGTTACAGACAAAACGCGGTCATAATTTACATGAAGCATTCAAGGAAACCACATTATCACCAGTGCCAGTGGCCAATGGCATTGGTACTGGACCATGATACCCCCATGATGATGTCGTCGTCGTCGTCGTCCTCGTAGTCATCATCCTCGTCGTTGTTGTAGTACGTTTGGCGATGATTACCAGCGAGCACCCGATTTAAGGAATCGGCAGGACAGCTAAAATTATTAATCCAATGATCGAGCAAATGGAGACCGACTTTGTTGTTTTGGCCCGATCAACATGCGGCCATGTCAAGATACCGCCGGATATATTGTTTTAGCCGGTCAAAGGAGTGGGGAAGACAGACAGACACGAAAAAAAAAAAAAAAACATTCATTGCGAGAGCGAGCCCTTGTTGTAAGTGTAGATGAGCGCGCGCGCAGGCGCACAACATGGCCGAAACAATAATAACTTTTTTTTACGAAGACGTCCCAATCCTACGGGTATGTCGGGTTATATTTCTGGATTTGTGCGATTCCGTTTATTTATGTAATACGTGAACTTGAGGGAATCTGGCTTACTCGCTTGGGAACCGATCGATGGTTTGTAGGTACACAACGACATGCCGGCGCGCGAGATGTTTCGGTGCCGCATTGGGTCGGTTTTGTTGGACTTGAACGCGGAGACATAATAACACAGAATCCATTTACACTGAAACGAAAACATCGCTAATATATCAGGGTTTCCTGTTTTTGTTATTGCTGTTGCGAGTTTTGGCTAAAGGCGGTTTGGAATTGACACGTGATGATTTTATAACCAATTACCTGATTGGACGTGGTCGTTGAAATTGTGCCCGTGCAGATATGAACTGGTCCTGAGAACGAAAAATCAATGAATACGTCTTGTGGCAGGCTTATTTCGATTGAGGATTTGTTATCGATTGGCCTGAGCCTGAGCCTTGGAAATATTCTGTCAAGCTTAATCAATTTAGACAATTTGTATCTAAAAGTTTTTTTTATAGTTTTTGCTGTATCCTGGAAATGTTGGTTTTTAGAGGAGTTCACTTCCTGTCAGTGGCGGATCGTGCCATATGGAATCGGGGATTATCCTATTTGCCTTGATATGTGAACGCCTTAAACATTTAGTCAATAATTTGACTTGTCCGTATCAGTGTGGTGTCAGTCCAGGAAGCCGTCAGTTTCGTACCTGCGTCAAGTTGATTGATGTCCCTTTCTAAATGCACACGCCATCTTACATGTGATCTTTCTTTACCGCGCCATCCGCCTGGAGTGAAATCGAAGACTTTCAGGGCTGAAGTGACAGTGCCAATTCGCTCTTGATGTCCTAGGTATCATTGACAATGTGGATGTGCAATAATCGAGCTATACAGCGACTTGTACATTGCAGAAAGCCGTCTCCTTGCTGAGGAACAATGGAAGGCGAGGAGGATTATGTGAATTTATTGTAAAAATTAAAGCGAAATCTTTTTATCCAGCTTGGCAGGTGAAAGTATTAAAGAAGCCTAAAAGTCTCTAAAAAAAAGACATGCAAAGAGGAAACGTCGCTCCATAGTCTTCTTCCCCAAAGACAACGACGAAAACTTCTCATGACATCCTCTGAAATAAAATGAACTGTTCTAGGTTTTATTAAGAAACAAGTGCTTGAGTTGCATAGGAGTTCTCACGTTTTCCTCGACACCTCACGGGTGACAATCTGGCAGCAATGAGGAGACATTTTTTTTTATAAATTTTGAAAAATTAATGTCATGCCTTCATTTTCCGATGACAAACCAAAGAGAAGCACGTCACTAATCATCAGTAAAAACAATATTGGCGATAGGATGCAAGCTTGCCTGAATCCACTCTGAATTTCGAACACTTCTGACAGACTCCCGGTGTACAGACTCTTAGACCCATCCTAGGTTGCTTTGATAATAGCTATTAGTTTAGCTGGAATGCCTCTCCTGCACAAGGCAAGCCAAATGAATTCTGTGGAAAGGTCTTTCGAAATCGATGAAAAGTAAGTGAAGTGGCGGTTCGTAAAAGCTTCACAGTCCGTCAAGTCCTACCGCTTTGTTGTGTTTGAGTACTTTGATAGAGGCAATAATTTCTTCTTTACTGGGCAGCTCAATCGGATATGACTGCTTATAGTCGGCGAATACATGGTTCAGAACTGTAGCAAAAGGCTCCTTCCATCGCTTGAGCTGGTCCTCAAAACGAGATGTAGCGAGCAGTATTATGTAACGCAGATTGGCTAACCCATGTTACCTAGTCAAGAACCGGTGGCCCTTATGCATAAAGCTTTATACGTAGAGTTTCCCCGGGACCATCACCATTAGGTAAAGAAAACACTGCACAACGAACCTGATTGCTACTGACTCAAACCAAGTTTTGAACAGTCAATAGTTTCCCGATCAGTCGCAATGCAGATTCCCATGGACATGGGAGTTGAGGTATTTTAACTAAAATCTTTATAGCCTTGAGCTTACCCTTTGCAATTCCACCGTCCTTTCTTGTGTAGGTATGAACGGAGTATTTTTATAGACGTTTACACAGGAAGATTACGATTCTCCCTCTAAGATACGTCGCTTTAGTGAACAATTTTTCAACTTTAACAGCCTTCAACCCTCATGACATTCAATGTCAAGAAGAATCATTCTTTATTACAGACACTGACGACATTCTCTTAGAAAAACATATAAAATCGCATAAGAAACCTAAATGACCTGGCATCTGGAGTACAAAAAGTGACTAATTTTAGACCACTTCTCTTTACTTCAAGATAATTTGTTTGCGTTCGTCTTTTCTGCTGTTCTATTTCGCACACTCAGTCTTGCTACACCAACTTGTTTACAATGCTGTCATTTATTTCGCATCTCTCATTTCATGTAGATACATAATTGGTTTAGCTTACAAATAACGTTTTTGAAAAATAAGATTCACATCTCAATTGCCCTCCTCGATCACTCCATCGACAATGCCAACAGGCAACACTCTTCAACAAAAAAAAAAAAAAACTACTCGCTCCCATCTCTCACCTTCGATCACCCACCAAGAGTTGATCGTCAAGATCATCGTGATCATCAACAACATCTTGTGTCTCTCTTTCACTCTTCCGTGTCGGTATGCGATGACATAAAATTGTCAATTAAAAATCGTGAAGAAATCTTTCTTCACTTTTCGAGAGGAACGCGCACTCAAAAATTCGTAGACGAGTGCGACCACAACGACGCGACGCGAAATTAAAACCGAAAAAAAGATTGGAAAAAAAGCGTCCAAAAAAATTATAATCATTAGCTGCCTCGAGCTGGCTCTCAGTCCACTTAGCGCATTATGTGAACCCACAACTATCTGTGGTCTCTGCGCCTACAAAAAGAGGGGGACGACAACAAATAAAGGAGAGCAGCGCCAATAGTCATTTATTATGGAATAAAATCAAATCAGAGCCGGGACCCACCCAACACACATATAGACCTGAAGACCTGGAAGGCTGACAAAAAAACAAAAAAAAAAAAAAAAAAAAAAAAGTTTAAATAACGAGAAAGGTATCCGCCCGCAGCCATGTTCGTGATGATGGTCCGAGCCACATATGAAACCGCTGCTGCACGCTCTGACCCCCAAGTTGGCCACAATTGCCTGGTCTGTCGTTGTTGTCTCTTGACGGCTGCTGCTGCTGTTGCGGCGGATAATGTCATTTTAATTGTTTGTCCCAAAAAATCAAGGCACGGTCCGGTGCCGGTCATGCATGCATGCGATCGTAATCGTCGTCGTCGTCGTAGTCATCTTGGGGCGGTGACGACGACGCTCTGTGAAGATAGATGCGTGGCGTGAGACAAATGATGCAATGTGCGCTGTGGTGATGGAGGAGTTTCTGGGGCAGCGCAGGAGAGTTTCAATCCTGTGTCTGGGGTAATTTGGAATTTTTGTCCCGAGAAATGTTGGGCGGGCGGAGGCTCTCATTAAATGTGTCATTATCGACCTGAAATAGCCACGAGATCCTAATTACGTTGGAATGCACAGAACTCTGTGGCAAGACGAATGAGGGACGAAAACGAGTGGGCTTAACTTTATTTTGATGGTGATAAATGCTTTTTGGAGTGAAATCGTAAGCGTTTTTATTTTCCTGATGATGAGCACATGCAAGGCTGGGTAAAGTGAATGATGAAGCTGATTGCTGTAGAATACTAGAAGCTGAGTGACATCAGAACATCAGAACTTTGTTATCGTGTCAGTTTTTTTTAGACGAGAATAAAGTCAAACGAAAATCTACAAAAACTCTGACTTAGCTTACTCTATTCTATCAGTCTCAGAGCAAACATTAGCAACTTTGCTTTGTAAAAGGATTTTTTTTTTCGAGAAAACGAACTGCGTGTTCTAAAAATTCTCAGTTATGTACTAAAATTTCTGCAGGAGTAAGTTCAATCTTAACGAGCCGAGGGATTTGTAGGCTTGAACAGGGTCTTCATGAGAGAACAGCTATTCACCAGGGATTTAAATACCGTGCTGATGGTGAGCGATTTTGTTGGTCCACCATTGTTGGGATAAATTTTTTACTGGACTGTACCTCTTACATAATAAATTAGTAACAATTTTAATAAACAAAAAAACTAGCTTTATCTTCTTGCATTTTCTTGCAGTGCTGTTGGACTCAAAGAATCTTAGTACTGGACTGCCCTGCCGTATGCTCATTGCAACCGGCAGTCTCAACCGACCGCTCAAAATCAGATTGTGAGGTGGACTCAGCCTCCAAACAAGTAGAACAGTGCATAAGAATAAACTCATTTGCCTGGAAAATCGGCTATCGATGGTAGTAGTTCGGGTCCCGGGGCACAGGGAAACAAGAGGTAACAAACAGCTGATGAACTAGCAAGGGGTGGTTCTGCCCTTACCGTGTCCCTAGTGGAAACAGTTCATATTCCAAGTGGAGCAGTTAAGGGTAAAGTATTCGAAAACAATCTAACATGAGCTCAAATTAAGTGGAGCAGGCTAAACAGCTCCGTCATATCCAGACGGATGTGACCTTCATAAAACCTCAACAGAACTAACGAACTCCTTAATACAACCCGCACAGACATTGCACGTATTGTGGCACGGCTCGTTAGGCTGTAACACTTATTTCCGAATTTTTAAGGACGTGAATGAGAAAGAAACGCTTCACCACTTCCTTTGCAAATGTCCTGCCATAGCTAGAGAAAGTCATCGGGCACTGGCAAAACTCTCCTCTATAATCTTAATGAACTCTCACGGAAAACTATGACTGCCCTAGCACTCTAAAAGTCCACAGTATGGATCCAGGTCTTCTCCCCTGAACGTCAAACACCCGTTTATACTTAGCAAAACAACAGGTCACAAAAGTTATGGTAACAAAATGGAGCGCTACATAGCTAATTAGGTGTCCGGCATGTTAGCTTGATACCGCCACTTCTACCTACCGACGTACCAATTTTGTTTAAATATCTTGAAAAAAAAGCATAATATGGGAATCACTATTTGCACCTTTGCATACTCGTAAAATTATCTACAATAACGACCTGACAACTACAACTGTGAAGTTAACCATTGGGTTTGTACGCAATAAACCGCAATCTATGCGTTTTTTGGATACCTCTTAACGATTTTTGTTCATTCCTTCGTAATGAATACAAACATTTAAACTATATTGTTCCACCTGTTCAGTTTATTTTGTAGCTTTATACATATTTTTTTTTTAATGTTTTAAGATCGCAAACATCAATTTAGAAAGCTGTAAATATACCTACGAGTACACGTGTCATTAATACTGGTACACTTTTAAACGCACTCATCGTGAAACTAGTTTTGAACACACCCATTGTATATTGACAGGTATTTAATGAGTGACATTTATACTAAGTTAACGCGCAAAAAGGTTTGCATAAAAGTCGTTTGTAAATATGGAGTGGAGCGATATTGAAAACCGTGTTGTGGTTATTGGCCTTCGCAAGTGTAATAAGTGCAAAGAGACGATATTTTGCGGGCCTTGCGACCGCTTGGAATCATCCGAAATTTCGTGTATCGACCTGTTAAATTGTTTGAGTACGCTGGCGGAGTTACTTAACCTCAAAAATTCGGACGTCCTCGCACTGTTAGAACTCCACCTGCGATCAAAGCAGAAAATCTTGGCACGAGAAATGAAGATATAGCAGAAATGGATGTCTCGCACTACCAAATAGGATTTGAACTCAGAGTATATAATAGACACATTGGCCACTTACTCACAGCGCAAGTAAAGCAAAAACGGAATGAAAGATCGAAAGCTCTATGCCGCCGGTATGCGCAAAATGGCCACAGGAAAATTTTGAGTAAAAACATCGGCAAAAATCTAACAACCGAATGTTTCTGGAAGACGTTATGAAGGAACTCGGTGAACTTTTCAACAAGACTCCGAGTCAGCTCATCAGGCAAAAACAAATCAAGGTTGGTTCCAAAACAGTGAGCTGAACTTAATAGTAGCAGACGATTTGTCGTCAGGCAGTTCAGACCTCAATCCTTTGGATTATAAGCTGAGGTGTATTTTACACGCGACGGCTTGTTCTACTCGACATCTAAATATTGAGTCCTTGATGCATAGTGGACAATTTTTCAATGGTTGAGTGCGTGCTGCAACTCAAAGTCCTGGAAGTTGAATCATTAAAGCGATTCCTAGTAGAGGCTAACTATATTTACCTCAGTACGAGTATATACTACAATTTATCAGCATTTCAATAGTTTTACAGGTGCACCTTATAGCCTAGATACGAGTGTAGATGGATAACAACCCCAGAGAAACGAGGAAACAGCCTCCCACTGACTCTTAACGGATGTGGGTTTACAAGTAAGATACTTGACACAACCTTTCCACAGCTTCTGATTTACAAGCATCTTCTTAGAGCGTAATCAAAGGATAGTGGAATATAAGGTGCGCCCACAGAAAAGGAGGAAAGGAGAGCAGCACTTTGTTCACTTCAAATGATCATGGATGGTATGCTGCCGTGGTATGACCTGCTGATGGGACGATTTCATCTTCGAATATTCTATTTCTTAGCACAAGAAGATCCGGAAATTTCAGGAGAATATGAAACAAAGTTTCCTCTCTCTCTCTCGTGAATCTGTTAAGAGATTCATGCGGTGTAGGTATTTTTTCAGAACACCTGTTTATAATAAGTGTCTTTTAGTGCTGTTTAGTTACTCTACGAGTAAATGTTCTTGATTTTAAGGATTCAGATCAAATTTACATTTTTCTTAATAGGAATGGATTCTTTTGAGAGAGCTACGAGTAAGCTGCATGTAAATCTTTTCCATAAATTAAACCGTTAGAGAGATATCCAAGAATGAAAGCTTGCGTTTTAAAAAGTTTTCCTCATTTGTATTGAAAACGGTTGAAGGTAGAAAAAAAAATGCTTATTAACAAAATTGTAAAGTCCTTTTAATGTCCTTCAATTCAAGGATATGGACGGAAGGAGTACTTTCGAAACTGACGTTTTGCACAAGTTTTTTTTTCGAAAATCCAACCGTTTACGAGATATCGAAGATGGAAAAACACCCATCGTATTTCCTAATGCATAGATGGGCTAAGAATGAAGACACTAACGAGTGGTTCCATACTGAGCTCCTCAGGTGTGCTGTGAAACACTTACATTGCGGCCTCTAACAGCAGAATACATATCAAATCAGTTTGTAAAGCTAGTTTTGTTGGCACTCGTAAAAGAAATATTTGTCAATCTCCTCTTTCATCACCATCACCTGAAACTTTTAACATCACGTCATTCCCCACTAAGATGGCAAGCTACAGGACTGTTAAAGTTACTTTGGCCAGTCATATGCTACAATAAAAACTATTTTAGGCTGTCCTCAATGACCAGCTCAAAAATGATTTAAATAATTCCGCCTTTTAAAGGGTTATTCATTTTGAGGTTCGAATTTAACATCCCTGCCATATGACATCTGTCAAATCTATCTGTCATTCATAGTGACAGGAAGATAGTTCTTGCCTTGCCACCTTGCAATAAGGATCGTTTAAACACCGCTATAGACCACAGAATGCGCAGAACATTCTCCGATTGGGTGCTGGAAAATGAACATGTTGACGCGAATTTTTCGAACAAAATCTTCTTCCCATTTCTCGCTCAGCCAATTGCAGAATTTAGGGCTCTGAGAATTAAAATGTGATCGTTGAGAGGCCATTACATGGGTGACAACTTGATGTGCGCTGTGAACCGGCGGCGTGATGGGTTCCGTAACACTTATTCTGCTGACGGTTTTATGGAATTAAAATAAAATGATAATGGAGACCGCATAATCGGGAATGGGTACTCCGAATAATTGTATGATGATGGATCGAAAATGGAGAGCGAAGTTAGGGCAGGCACTCATGGTCCCAACTTTAAATAAACAGCCAAAATCCATCGAGAAACTGTTTTAGGTGCAGATTTCATCCTTGCGTCTTTCGCGTTGAGTATGAGCTTAGCCAAAACTTATCTATAGTTATCTATTTTTGTAAACCCTAGATAAGAGAGTCTTGATAGGAATGAAATTGCCGTTAAACTTGCCAAAAAGGTTTACAAACTTCTATTATGTGGAATCCAGTGATGGAGCTTGCATAGTGAGTAAGAAAGAGTGAGACCGTGGGCATTCTGAAGAATTTTTAAGTAGCTCCTGACCTTAAAACCTAATTTATTCTTGTTCTCTTTCCAAGAAAATTAAGATTAACCGTCAACCTTATATAATTAGAGCATTTACGCAAACATCCATGAAGGTAATAAGGGAACCAAAATTCAACCCTTAACGTGTCCCATCACCACCACATAACTGCGTAGCGTTCAACGATGTTTACAGCAATTTGTGAACACCTTTTGCTACCAAAACAGAACAGAAACCCTCCATCGAATCATCTTACGGATCGCAACTGTTTAAAAGAGTATATTTAACAAAAGTATCCTGCACTTAACATTAATCCCACACGAAATGAAGATTACATTGTCCGCGATGTTGACGACGCAGATCTGGGAACACTTTATCCCGCTCTGGAGGAAAAAAAAAAAATGATTAACTTTCCCCGCGCTGCTTATTTTTTTTTTCCCCCAGGAGTTATTATAGACCACGCTCCCAAGAGTAGCAGCAGCGCCTTAACGCCCATTCAGTGCAATATCACATAACTTCCATTTCTGGTTGCTTCTGCTGCTGTTGCACCAACTGACTAAGGCAATTACCCGATCCCGACATCCAATCAATATGCTCCGGCAATTGGCGGGATTAGAGTTCACGGTTCGCGATCATCGCAAAATTAGGCATTTTTCTTTAATTTAACACAACAACAGGTGAATCGATACGCGATTTCGTGTGCGCATCGATAATCCATCGATCGATTGTGAGCGAAGGAACAGGACGACCGATCATGTCATTAGCCGCGATCCGCCTTAAACATTTTATCAGAACTTACTAGAGTGGAGATCGAAGCGGGAGCAATTACTTTTTTTTTAAAGTACCATGAAACGGAGTTGCGGTAGGTGATCGTTGGCTCATCAGATCGGGCCTCCCTCTCACATGATCACCGATCATCCATCCATCTGAGTTGTTCGGGTGGGGATAAAAGGACTTTTTTTTTATAACATTCGCGGATATGCAGAGCCATCAATTATCATTGTGCATTATAAAACCGATCGTCATGGACCGGGATGATCTTTAAGCGGAAAAGATCATCGTCGTCGTTGTTGTTGCCGGTCGGTCATCATGTGTAAGACAAAAGCATGAACATGGGAAAAGAAAAAAAAAATTCCTTCATATGCATCCAGATCCATCTGCTGGGTTCTGAGTGGTGTACAGAAACTGCTGCTGCTGTTCCACGCTGACATCAAGAGTAACATCCAGTAAATGACTTTAAGTGTAGCCTGAGAGTGCATAACGCATATCGTCCATGCAGGATGTTGGTACAATCTGAACAACAAGTAAGAAACAGCAGGAGTTTCGATGTTAAAAACCTGCGTAAATGCAAATATGTTCTTGAACAAGGGCACCTTAAGTATGAATATAATTGGATTGCAGCAGGTTTTCACCGCAGTAAACTAAACGACATATGTGAAGCTGGAACCCCAAGTTTCGAGTTTTCCAAATCGTTTGCACATCCTTTGCTTCATTTGTACAAGCGTTCGATTTGAAGAACAAATTGTGGTAATCTGCGAAGTACGAATTTTGATTTGACCTTCTTCCGTTTCTCGAAATCTACTTTTCGAAGATCGAGTTCGAATATCGAATTAGCAGACAATAACGATATAAAAATTGCATCACTCCGCGGAGCTCGAATTTTGATTGGAACTTCTTTCGAAAAAGCTCAGTTTCTCGAAAACTGCTTTTCGAAGTTCGAATTCGAATATATGTACTATGTAGATGGCGAATAAGCACGCATTAACGAATCTACCGACATCAAAATGATTGCAATCTGCGAAGTTCGAATTTTGATTTGATCTTTCGAAAAAGCTCAATTTTTCTTTTCGAAGATCGAATATGTATATTTTGAATCGGCACACATTGACTCTAAAGACATTAAAAGGACTGGAATCTGCAAAAGTTCGAACCTTTGACGTTCTTTGGAAAAAAATCAATTTCCAGAACACTGCTTTTCGAAGATCGAATTTGAATTCCAAGCCATCCGCCAATGATCCATGAGTAGTGTTTCGAATTTACGATGTCGAACTCTGTTGGTTTGTTACTGCGGAAGATGCTTAAGGAGGAGATGATCAAGTTTGAAGCAGAGAGGAAAGGTATAAGAGAAGATGTGAAGAAGGCAGGACTAAACCTTTTCACCTATTTAAAAATGTGGTCCATGTAGCAGTTAAGAAGCCGCATTGGGACACTGAACTAAAACTATTTCTAAACCTTTACGGGGTAGTGAGTGGCGGTACGAACCAATATATGACATTAAGAAGGACAGCGGATCATACCAAATGAGACTTGCTGGATCGTTTGCGATTTAAAACAGACAATCAGTTTCATATGCCACGCTTTCTTCCCAGGGTTTGACTGTAAGAGGCGTTACATACCTAAATGTGTCAGGCGTTACATACCTAAATGTGTCAGAATCGATAAAGTTATCGGGTTTTTCCTTGAATGTGCCGCCTTCTGGCGAACCCATGGCTTCAATAAACTTCAAACTAAATCTCTCCCTACTTCATTGTCAAATTCCTGAAACACATTACTGCTCGACACACTGTAACTGCACCTAGAAGACCGCATTAAACTTAATATCATCCGCACATAAATTGGATATGATATAGGTTTTGGGGGCATGTCAGAGCACGACTAATTCTGTTTTGTCCTCTCTCTCTCTTCTCTCAAATGGCCATCATCATCCGAAGAATGTTGAAGCTTCCGAATGCCAGCAGAGAGATGCTGCATTGAAGTATGTTAAATCCCACTGCCCGATACTCACCGGGGCACACACTCTGTAATTAGAGTCAACTCAAATCGGGCTACAGAATCGCATAGTTTCATGTAATTTCATACTCTCCACGGAATGGGAGTGAATAGAGAAAGAAAGAGTGCCTCCTGCCTGCCTGCTTCATGCTACTTTACTGGAACGCATTCTATGATCTCGCGCGCTATTTCCCCGCACGCTACACTTCGTACATATAGCACAAGAATCAGGAATCAATCTCAGGGCAATGTCCCAATGTTGTGGCATCATCTACGAGTATCTACTGTTTTTTTTTTGTCTCAAACCCAAGCCCTATGGGAAGATTCAAAGTGATTATCCAAAGAAGTAGTCATTCTGGAGTATTGGTTCGGTCGCTCGTCATCATCGTCATCCTTGATGTGCAATATTCTTTCCCTTGCCTGGGTAAACATAAACACACATAAAGTCGAGGAAAAATTATTAAATCAGATACAATTTAGGGGCGTTGATATTGTTTACGTGGTGGACGCAGCAGGAGAGTGGGAAAAATTGCGACATGCGACATGATGCTGGTGCTTCGCCGCGGATTCGAATTGGCTTTCGAGTTTATCCATGGAATTATCTGATCAAGTAGTTCAACTTGGAGTATAGTGCAGGCAGTATGGCTCTAGGATGTATGGCATAATGGGCTAACGACACGACGGGAGAAAATTACATTAGATTGCATTCCCCGGATGCTGGAGGATGTGATGGTATAGTTGTTATCTCACGCACGACATATTGCTGCTTGATCCTGAGGACATTGTGTTTCGATGGAAAATCAAGTCAATGATTGAACGGATAAGGTAATTGCTGTCAACCGCATCAGGTAGGAGAGGCGCGCTTTTCCTGATTTTAGCGGTAAAATTGTTCTAAGATAGGATCCGATGAGGAGTTTATCTGCAGGTGTATTGTCTCAATGAGGATCTCCTTCATAGATGTCAGCGATCGTTGTCATTATAATTGATCCCAAGGGGTGTATGAATATTTAGATAGATCAATTAGAGTATGGACGCTGGTTGGGTCATGTCTCCTTCCATTGAAAAGGAATTTGAAAGCATGGGTTGAGGTCTGTATCCTTGAGTATCTTGTAGTAAAATCCAAAATTCATTATTTTCATTGGCACGCTTTGGTTCTCAGCAAAGACTTTCATTTCTAACAAGCAGCGAACAACAATGAGATCTACCATTTTGCGATTAGCCGACGTTTCAGATTAGATGTCCAAAATAAGCATGTCGCCGATATCGGAATGGCACCCGACCATCGAACTGCATCCGTCAACAGCAACCGCTCCAACTTGGTCAGAGTAACTAGATGTAATAGCTTCGGGATACCCTAGTACACCAACATTTTAGGAACCATCTTGCTTTAGAAGCCGAAGCAACTAAGTACAGGAGAGCGTGGATGACTACTGGAACGTTGTAAAAAAAAACGGACAAGGACAGAAAACCAAAGCAAATGGCTATCGGCAGATACTGGAGACGGATCGATGAACCTATTGCACTTAAGATTCAGATTGTAGCGCCATCAGCAGTAGAGGGACCCGAGCTTAAAGCCCAGCATCGCGTGATGAAGAAAGAATTGCAACGTAGTGACAGTATGACTCTCTAAAGCATTACCAAGAAGACAAGTATATTCTTGCAAGCAAATCGCATAGAGGCCGTTCAGAACTTTTGGCAATTTTTAGTGGAATGACCGCAAAATAAATACGACTTCTTCGCGGAATCACTATCACCAATTTTCAAACAGCGGGTACTACTGCCACCAGAGGTACAGCAGAAGCAGTGGATGCATTTGTGTGGTTGTGTGTGCTGACACTGAGTATTAGTGCAGGAGATTCATTTTTGGTTTATTTTCGTATTTCTCGTCCAAATATTTCGGATTGACGACGATATTTGTTTTAATTTGCAGTGAACCAACTTTGATGAATAATTTTTGTGCACTTGGTGTAGGCAGATGCATTAACAATTCGAAGTGAGTGATGCATTTTGAAGAAACGTCTTAATGTTCAATGAGATACATACACGCCTGGAATACCTAACGTGTGAATCTGTAATCCACAGATGAGGAATGTGTTCATTTGTAAAACGCGTGTCCAGCGATTAATTAAACAAATTATATTAAGTACGTAGGTTAAGCTTATCTCAAATAAAAGTAGATTACGATAGGTTCAGGTTGAGGAAGAATTTTCATTGTGATTCACGGGATCTATCGCTATTCTAACTACCAGACGGAGCTTCAGATCGACGACGTCGTCAAAGAGAAAACCCCAGACGGAGGAATTTTCTTTCGGACAGGGCTGGGCAGGTAAGACAAAACAGGAAGGATTGTTTCTTCCTCCTGTGCAGGTTTACTCGAACGAGAGAATGAGCGTCCGTGTTATCAACTGCTGCTGTGACGGTGTAGCATATGTTAGGAAACGACAACATCAGATGAGGTACTTATAGAGCAAGAGCGTGATTGTGGTCAATTGTTATGTTTTAGCTTTTATTTTCGAACTCCTCAATTTCTAAAGGTTACAGCTACAACATAGATATGCGGTGGGTATTTTGTTCTCAATCCTTTTGAGGAAATTATCATCCTTAGTCTGTTTTTTTTACCCATCGCCACTCTTGTCGTCACCTTACTGAACTTGAATGATGATTAGCTCGGAAGACGACTGGTCGAAACTTAGGTTAGGTTAGGTTGAGATGGCTGTCAGCAAAAAGCCAACACACTTAGAGAAGTAATAGGTCCATTGTGATACCACATGGGTTTAGGACGCGGCCTCTAGCCTACTCGTACCCTACCATTTGGAGCTTCTGATAAAGCGTAGAAGATCCCTAACGTCTATATTATTCAGATCATTTAGATCTTTGAAACAGAAGGCTCCTAAGTGGAATTTCCTTCTTTGGAAGAGAGCTGGGCAGGTGCAAAGAAGGTGAAGAATAGTCTCTTCCTTCTCCTCTTCTATGCAGCTTCTGCAGAAATCTGATATGCATTCTATTGAGAAAAATCAAATTCTTAGAGCGTTTCAGCTTAGGCCATTTCTTTTTTTTTCGCTAGACAAGTTGTACCCCTTGTCCACCTAGAATTTGTCTTTACGATATCCAGCATCCAGCTTTGATTTAAGTTTGCATGTAACTTTTTCCTGGAAGAATGGGTATTGTTGTTCCATGTCTGGCAAGTTCATTCTTTTTTTTTATAATTTGCGCGTGTTAAATGGGATATGAATACCCTTATACTAATTTTTTAGAACACTTGCGTTTTTGTGGAAAGGAGAAGAGATAGAGATAAAGACAAAGTGGTGTAGTTTGAAACTCAGGTGGTATTAAGTTTCTGTAAACTTCAAGGGTGGCTGTCCAGATAACTGGGGAGTATTTTGTTTGTTTTCGCTATTATTGTCGTTGCTTATGATTCACAGTATTTTTTTCCGTCCTCCTGATGTCATCATCACAATCAAGTTGCATTTTAGCCATATGACCACCCAACGTTAGCCTTACAATTCATTGGAATATCCTTATGCCCCGGCACCCAAATTAGGTGAATATTAAACTGTTCCGCCATATCTATAAGAGACGATCGGCAGTCTAGAGCTGTTAAAGAATTTGTTGAGGATGATTTCAAGGATTTGATTGCTGCTTGGCTGTCTGAAAAGATGCCGATATCAATGGACGATATCACGTTTCTCTTTAGCCAAGACAAGACTTCCTTTATTGCCATTATCTTTTGTCAAAATTTAACTTGGGCATGGTGTAGTCAATGTCTTCAGGGAAGATATTAAACTTGTTTCAAGATGGAGGCGTGGCCACATACTTTTTTGGACCACTGTGAAGTAGCTTTAAGCCGAATAGCTGAGTTATCTGTCATTTGCATGAAAAAGAATTTCCATTGCTGCGGGAGGTGTCGTCCGCAGTGCTCCGCTAATGCACAGACAAGCTGGATGTTGGACTTTCTTTAACAACTTCTGGTTTATCGCCTTATCCAAGGCAATACACCAGACAATTACCCCGTACATAACGATCAGTCTAATTACCGAGATATAGAGCCAGTGAGTTAATCTGTGTTGTAAGCTCCATTTGTTCCATATGGCTTTTTTGAAAGAGAAGAGTGCGACAGTGGCTTTCTTAACTCTTTCCTGTTTGTTAGGTTTCCAGCTTAGTTTCCTATTCAAAATAAGACCCAGATATTTTGCTTCGTTGGAGAAAGTTAAGCTTGTTCCATTAAGGGATGGAGGGTCAATAGATGGGATTTTATATTTCCTTGAGAAGAGGACTTTTTTTTATAATTTGCGCGCGCCAAATGGGATATGAATACCATTAAATTATTTCAGGGCACGGGCGTTTGAAGAAATTGAGAGAGAGAGAGAAAAAAAGATTGACGAAGTGGGTTTGAAACTTAGGTGGTATTAAGTTTCAGTAAACTCCAAGGGTGGCGTCCAGATAACTGGGGAGCTTGTTTGTTTTGCTTTTTGTTGTTGCTCATGATTCACAGTATTTTTTTCCCTCCACCTGATGTCATCATCACGATCAAGTAGCCTTTAAGCCATATGACCACCCTACTGCCAGTGTTATGCCTTCGCAGTAGAGTTGACTAAGATTTCGCAATTGATCGACTTTTTTATTTATTTCAGACGAAATAAATAGATTATTGTTGAGATCAGGTTTTGAACCGTGAACCAAGAGCGTGACAAGCGTTGATGTTACACTATAGAAGAGTAACATGATGAAGTTCGGAAAATGAATGCAACTTGATGAAACAAGTCTCTGCTCGAGGCTTTCCTAAATCACATTCTGCGGATTAGCAGCCAGGCAATGCATGTGTCGACAGCGTGAAACAGGATTGTATCCCGTCCGCCTTCCTTGAAGGCAGGTTATCACTGAAAAATGCTTTTTTAGATTGATCTTTGATCGTTATGTGACCAGCACCATCTTCCTGACTCTTTGCAAAAAAAAATCCTTCACTTCTAATAGAATATTTTTATTCTTTTTGTGGCCCATGTCCAATTTGCCATTCACTACCAATCAATTGCACTGTGAACCGCATATGAATCGGTTTCTATTCGATTCAATGCAAATCTATAAAAGGAATCCAATTTCGCCCGAAATTGGTCGTCGAATAAAATACCCACAAAGAAAACCTAAAAAAAAAGGATGTTCCTACTTCAGCTCCAACCACCCCGTGACCCAGCATTCGGCAACAGTTATACTTTTTCATTTCCATTCCTGCACCCGTTTATGTGTATCTGTGGTTAGAACTTTCCACGGACGGGTGTCGTCCTCCACGTGAATGCGGAAATTTGTCTGAATTTGTGATGAGATCTCGCGCGGATAATGCAGATTGCAAAACGGCGGACCGCGATTGATACTTGCGCCGCGCATTCTGTGAATTATCCCGGAAAATGTGCACTTTGCGGGATTGTATCTGTGTGTCTGGTTGGACTGATGGAACAAAATAAAAAAATGCATTTTACCCACAGTTGCACACAGAACCTTATGAATATTCATGGGTTATTACTGGTGGCACTTTGCGTGGTAGCTGTTGTAGCCTGGCGTGGTAATCGTTAAATTGCTTGTTTACGCGTCGATAATGTGTGGTACAGGAATTTACCACAAAAATAAATGCTCGAAATGAATTTTTAATTTTAACTGAATCACATTTATAAAATGCGTAAAGGATCTATTACACTTCAATTAGCGAAGTGCAAAGCTTTTGTAAAATTTATCCAAAACAAAATGAATGTTAAATTAAATTTGCAGTTTACATCGAATGTCGAAAGGGGGTATTTGTAAGCGTCGATCGGCAGAACATCATTTCACTCCCCATAACCACCTACTACAAGGCTCCTGTAAAGTGTTTCATGTTCAGTTGTTGGTAAGTTTTTTCTTTCTTATTTTTCTTAATCCTGTGCTCAGGTAACGAGAAATTAATACACTCAGCCACACACGACCCAATCATCAGTAGTTATTTCAAAAAGGCGGATCGATGTTGATTTATTGCCATCGGATTGTGAAATGAATTAAATGATGAGTGTGGTTAGAGTTCAGACCGATGGAAAACTGGAATTCGAAGACGAAGATGATGGAGGTATAGGATACGAATTGGAAGAAAACATAAACATTGTATGTACTCCTGACTTGGAATTGAATTCAAGTAATAATGTTACGAAATCTATCTAATCTTAGCACGGGTTTTTCTTATGAGAGGTGCTGGTTAAGTAAAGGGTGGGCCATCTGTTGGTTTCTTTTTTAAAATTGCTGAAGAGAGTACACTTTTCGATTATGTATGGAATAATCGTTGCTGGAACCAGAGGTCGTCCAAGCTCATTTCCTCAGTTTTTGGCAAAAAAAAAAACGGTTATCATGCCTCTGTAGCGCTCTCAGTTGGCCGTAACATTGTTACCATCTTCATCTTCGAAGAAAAATGGACCAAAAATGCCGTCATTTCACAGGTTTAGGGCGCACTCTTTCAGCAACAGCAGCAATATTCTTAACAGCGCACAGGACAAGCACGAGGACAATTTGGGTTATCAAACAGCATGTCAATCTGACGAACTTTCTTCACAAACTTGCATACAGCAGTCACGGTTAGTGCATTATTTCGCCTGAAATTTATTTTCAAAATTCGCACTATTTCGGCAACACAGAACACTTTAGAAATAAGTTTTCAATGTTTCACAACGTTGTTCAAGCGTAACTGCCCGAACACAATGGAGAAGCGCTGCAGCAGATAAAGTCGCTGTAGTACTAACTGTCAAATAAGTCCCTCGCTGAAGTAGCAATGAACGTACACAATGGTGAAGGGCAGCTCGATTGCTCAAGCTGTCAAAACTGAAAGCTAATCGCGCTGTGTTTTGTGAAAATATTTTTTGTGTTGGATTTATTTTATGAATTTCTCCGTAGACGGTTCTGCCATTTTGGTTTTTTTGTTTTTGTTTTTAACTGTCAAAAAGTAGTGCAGCTCGTTCGGAATTTGAAGTTGACTCAACCTGTGCTGCAGCTTCTTTTCGTTCTTCAGCTGCAGCTTCTCATTGAGTGCATGCTATAGGTAGTACATGTATTTTAACATTGATAGCGCTGCGTATTGCTGCAGCTTTAGGTTCAACATTGTGTTCGGGAAGTAAATCAATTAATTTCGCACCGCGGTGATATGATACTGTGTTTCTGTCAATTTTTTGGAATCAAAAAGAAACCAACAGATGGCCTCCAACCGTTATTAAAATCACTTTAGGCTAAGATTAAAATAAATAAAATTTAAAAGAAAAAAAAAATGAAAGTAAAATTTTCCCCGGCAGATGACGTTATTGTCATTGTAGTATGTTCTGTATTTCCTAATGAAGATTTTCTTGCATACATATGTACATGTACTATGTATATGAATCATACATTATTAATAAGCATTTTTGTTACTACTACTACTACTACTATTACTGCTACTACTACTACTACTACTACTACTACTACTATTGCTACTACAGGGTGGCCCAAAAGTCGTTTTTCTACGTATATATGGAATAACTTTTGAACGAAAAGATAAAAACTAATGAAATAAATTACAAAATTACAAATAATAGTTTATTTCATGGAAATTTTTTACATTATATATGGAAAATCTTATCATTTAAATGGCCACCATTAGAATGCATGCACTCATGGGCTCTTTTGATGGCACTTTCTATGACTTTTTGAAGTGTTGCCGGCTTAATTTGAGCGATTTCTGTGCGAATGTTGTTCAGCTCCTGTATAGTCTGTGGTTTGTGTTAATGTAGGTAAACCTTTTCCTTCGGGTAACCCCATAAAAGAAAGTCCGGAGCCGACAGATCAGGCGATCGCGGCGGCCATACAAATTCACCGTTTTTTGAGATAATGCGATTTGGGAATTTTTTGTGCAACAAGTTCATTGTCTCACGAGCGGTGTGAGCGGTAGCTCCGTCTTGATGAAACCAAATCAGCTCAGCATTGTTGTCTGCTTGCGCAAGTGGAAAAAGGAAATCCCGAAGCATTGTTCTGTAGCGGCACCCATTGACCGTAACGCTGTCACCCGCATCATTTTCAAAGAAATATGGCCAATAAATCTTACGCGAGGTTATTCCACACCAAAAAGTAAAACCAAGTGAGGGACGTTGATGGAGATTTTTGGGATTCTGTGTGCCACAAAATCTGTAATTTTGCTTGTTCACAAACCCGCTCAGATGAAAATGTGCCTCGTCGCCTATCATAAAATTTTCCAAAAATTCTTCGTCATTCTCGGCGATATTTAGGACAGTTCTGCAGTACTCCAGACGTTTTTCTGCGTCACCAGGATTGAGCTGTTGGACCAACTGGGTATAGTAGGTGCAGATCTTTCCTCAAAATTCGATGAATCGTGCTACGCTGTATGCCTAACTGTGTTGAACGCCGTCGTGTCGATGTTTCAGGATCGGTTGCAACATTTTCCCTAACAACCTGGATGTTTTCGATCGATCGTCCAAAACGAGGCCTGCCCGAACGCCTCACATTTCCAACGTTCCCATATTTCTCTAATTTGGCCACCACAGCAGAAATAGTGGGTGCTGTTCGAACATTTCTAACGCCATAAAATTGCCGGTAGGCACGTTGAGTACTGGCTATTTTCAAAAAATAATTATAATAATAATAATTTTTGTTCGCTGTGCGATCGTGTAGTGCTCCATCCTAAATCTCCCAAGCCTTATGTCTGAAACAAAAATATCTATAAATAAAAGAGTTATTAATTTTTTACATAGGAAAGAGACTTTTGGTCCACCCTGTGCAACTACCCCATTCTTTGCCTAGTACAATATTACAATGTACATGAAAACAATATCGATATGCATCGGGATATTTCACTGCGTCACAAAACGAACAATCTTCTTTTTCGACATCGATAATTGAATATATCGAGCTATAGCTATAATTTTGGGTAGAACAGGCAGAACTTTCTTGAGTCACTCATGATCAGCTCAACCTCAGTAGGCTTGAATAGTAGAAGAAAAGCTAGATCGGGAATACTCCAAAGTGACATTATCTCACTGCGTCTGTCCTAAAAATGTCGAGGACATCAAGATATCTGGGAGTAATTTAAATTTCTTGTCATGAAATAGGCATGTGCATTCGGTAATACCTTGTGATTCAAGACGAGTGCGGGACATTGGTTATACCTATACGGCGATTATAAGATCCATTCTAACGCAATATTCTCGGGAAGGTCATTGCTGCATACGTTGACGACGACCTGACAACCATTAAGGCTCTGCAGGCAACCGCATTGACACTAATTTGGGTGACGAAGTACATGAATAGGCCGATCAATAAAATAGCAGACCAACTTGCAAAGAAAAAGGCTGAAAATGGATTCTTCCCATATATAAGGCTCCTATCCCAATCCGCATAATAAACAAGAAAATCGACGATAAAACTTTGCCAACCGGTTCCTACCATGAATCCGCCACAAATAAGCTCCTGAAATTCGATGGAAACTACCTAAACTGGCATCAATTTGATGACTTTTACAAACAGCTGCTACACAACTAATCGATTTCACCGCCCAAAAAGCTATATTTCTTACGAGTAGATGTCACTGAAGAACCGCTTAATTTGACTCAGTATTTTCAAGCTACTGTCATGTACTACAATAAGGGTTTGCTACTGGCGCAGTTAACCAGATTCCTGGTTCAATCGCCATCGTCGTAGTGGCCAAATTTTTGGAGGAAATTAGACAAATCAGCAACGACACTATTGTCAGCAACCAAAAATGGCTTTCTTCAGTAGGCCTAAAGCTTGCCGAAAATAAAACAGAAGCGGTGCTGATCAGCAGCAGGAAAAAGTGCGAAACAATTACCATCACTGTAGGTGGACAAGAGATTAAATCGAAACCAGCAATCAAGTATTTGGGTGTGGTGGTCGATACTAAGCTAACATTTAAACAACATCTGGAGAGAGTAAGCCTCACGAGTAACTAATGCACTCATGCGGATAATGCCAAACATAAGAGGACCAAGGTATAGCCGAAGGAGACTTTATGCGAGTGTAATCAAGTTAGTAAATCCTGTATGCTACACCAATCTAGGCAGGAGCTATGAAGACCAAGTCGTATAAGAAGACAATCGAAACAAAGTACAGATTATGTGCCTTGAGAGTATGCATATTGCACAACATCTAGCGATGCGGCATGTGTCATTGCAGGAATGGTCCCCATTGACCTGATATCAGATGAACTGCAGAGAATATATGAAAAGAAAAACAACACGGACGACGAAAATGGTGAAACGAACACCACTAAGGGAACAAATGATCCAAGAGAAGCTGAACGAACGGCCAGTCTTCGAAAATGGCAGCAGCTCTGGGATATCAAATTAAGGTCGATAGACGTACTGACTTATCCCGACAATCAACAACTGGATAGAGCGTAAACACGGAGAGCTAGATTTCCACATGACTCAAATGGTAAGTGGTCATAGATGCTTTCGTGCCTATTTACACCCAACTGTCCGTACTGTGAGGGAGGACAAGAAGACATTGAGCATGTGTATTTTCAATGCCCACGATTCCAGCTTCAGAGAGAAATCCTCCATAGGGAACTGGAAGAAATACCAAACTAGGGCACATGCTACTCAAGCAAGCAAAATGGGATGCAGTAGACACCTACACAAAATACATCTCGAATGAGCTTAGACGACTGGAGTGGGAAAGAAGGAGAGATGGAGAAAGGAGAGGGATAGTCCAAGAGACTGGCCACTTAGACATCTGAAGAAAGCAAGAATTGCTAAATCCTGCCTCGTAAAGGAATATCTGGAGGTGGTCGACTGAAGATATCTATCTATCTCATGTCATATCTATCTCACTACGACTGTGGTCACGCACTATCGGACTCCTGATTGTAGTTGCATTTTGTTACAGCAGACTTTGTGCTTAGATTTGGAAACAAAAGGCGAAGCATAAATTGCCATTCAGCGGGTTAGAGGAAAAGGAATAACAATCAAAGTTCGTTACAACAATAACATTTAAATCCAATTTTAAAGCAGTGGCTGAGGCAACTATCATGCCTTGATTCAGTGACTAACAATACAGTAGGTATTATGGGAGATTCCGTCTCATATTCAATTAGAGGATCCAACATATTCCAAGGTGCAGCGCATTGATATGCCATTATTCCAGGAGAATTCCAGGTGCCAGACGATATTCCAGTTCTGTACAACACAGAGCTGGGATGAATAATTGTGGTGGGAAGGATTACGGCAGCAAATCCAACTTCTCATTGCCACATAGTGACAAACCCTCACTCTCTCCATTGGACGAACTCATACGGAAGTTTTGGACGATCGAAGATCATGATCGTCCAGCTCAAATCATGTCTGGAAAAGAAAGAGAATGTAAGAGAATCAGCACAATTTATAGTGAAATGTCCTTCAAGAATGATCCAAAGGCACGTAACCGTAAGAAGTTGATGATAAATGAAGAACTTAAAACGTTGTACCTAAGTAGAATGCATGACGGAGCATGAATCGTAATCACAAGGTTAAAAGTGCTTTTCGAACCACTTCGCGCTCACGATATCCTGATGGCCCAGTCCAACTTAATCCATTTTCTCTCATAAGAATGTTCAGGCTCCATATATTTTTGGTCTAAGTGAGCCAATAGTAGATGTCACAGCGCACCCGTATGTGCACTGGATTGCCGGCTTCAAAGTAACTCGGTAAATAAGAAACCAAAGGCTCAAAATTTGATCGAATTCAATCCAGCAAAACCCATTTGCGACAATTTCTCCCACGGTTGACCGCAACAAATAAAATTTTTAACCAAAACACATCAATCTATTGTGTCGCACTTCACAGCAAGCAATAAAAGCGATCCGCCATGACGAATCAATACTTCCAATGCGTTCCGATAAGTTCTCTTGGTCTGTTTTTTCAATGACGGATTCGACTCTCTTTTGAAGAATCGAGTACCTTGCTCGAATCGCAGACCCCTGCTAAGCGAAAAGAAATGACGAATGTATAGGTATCTACCTCTGTCCCCATCCATTCGTCTGATCGTTCGAAAACAAATTGAAGAATTGCCCACTACTGCGAAGGACACTGGCCGCGCGCAATCAATCTCCAAACGATCTTTGAACATGAGTTCAATATGTCTCACCCGACCGATTGCCCATTTATTGTTTATTATTGTCGCAATCACATGCTCTCAGTTCTGTACATGTGTATCTGCGGCCAGTATCTAGAAGACACATCACACAGGTGAGACTGTCGGTCTTTCTTTTGGACATCTCCTGCGAAGCTAATGCAATTTATCACACAAGCACAGCACACATCCAAAAAATATAATTACTCCACTCCAATCCCATGAAGATGACGAGGAGCATCATGATGTTGATGATGTGGATCTCTTCGTCTCTGCGCAGAGGGGAAACAAAAAAAAAAAAAAACGATCACCCGAAGATGAAATGAAGAAATATATGTATTGTGTCAGATCGAGATGATTGAAGCCGTGGGATGACGATGACGATGACGACGACGACGACGACGACGACATCACATTGGGGTCACTTTGAAAGTGAATCTCTCTCTCGCTCAGTTTTTTTTTTTTGTTTGATTTCGTCGTACCCCATGGCGCTCCAAAAACCCCTAGCGGAGCACTCTCCAAATCGGAGAGTCATTCCATCATCAACAGCGGCGGCCGGCATGGAATCCCCCCCAACAATGGACAGCCGACACAATGGATCACTCGCAACACGAGTCGGTCCTCCTCTAGAACAACAAATTGCTTTTCGGTATCTATTAGTCGGTACACGAGCTATGAATGAGGTTTTTAATTGTTTTTAAGGCTCTTTGACTGATTGAAGCGACCCGCCGCTGGCCAACCAATCGGATCGGACATACCGCGTCGTGGAACAGGTCATTCTCTCGCGAGGGGCCCGCAGAATGACAGACAGATACATTGAGCCAGTGCGGATATTGGCAGTGTGGCGGTTGTTGGCCAGGCTGACAAGTTGCAAGGGGGATCACTTGCACGATCACTGATCGTTCGATCGTATGTTGGGCCTGATAGCGGGGTGTATCACGCACACATCCTCGTCGTCCTCTATCGGCTGCCAACTGACAGCCGTGACAAGTTCGATTCTTCCCCACACGTTTGATCGGTAAGGCATCCGCCTATCTGTGATCATGTATCTTGGGAAAGGTCAAAGATGACATTTCGATTATTAATTGCTTTCCAGCTCCATTACCTATGACGAGATGTAATGGATGCCAAGGGGGCTTTGGCTTGTGGAATCGATTTGTATATTTGTCAAAGTGGATGTTGCTCTTTAGGGGTATCGATCGGATCGATCAGTTGGGTCTTGACGTGTGATTTCATCCCATTCCACTGACGTCTCGAAAAACAAACTTCAAACAAATTACACGCCACTTAAATGCAGTCCTTTCCACAGACTACACACCACCCTTATCCGCCTCCAAAAGGAAAACAAAAATTCTCCACTTCAAGGAAGTGTGCAGAGGATAATTTGCATATTTCGGTTGCTGCCACTTGTCCCCAATCGCAATCGCGTTTTCGTGAAAAAAGCCCTTCGCGTCATTTCAGTTTTTCCTCCTTGAAATCCGTTACATGACATTTTTTATTTTGCCAAACGAATATCACGCGAACTAAGGAAATCAACAACAAAATTCTAGTATTTTGCTGACTTTATTGCCTATTTCCTTTCGGTGTCCTTTCTTTGACGAGTGTGGAAATGGAAATTATTGTAGGGAACGCGGGCGGGCGTTACATGCATGCATAAATATTTTTCCACTTAATTCTCGTGTCAAAACTTTTCCAGGACATTTAATTCGCCAGAAAGGAATGTTTTTTTTTTTTTTTTTTTGCAAGAGGACATGTTGTGTAAGGACGCGGGGAAAATAAAGTATCGGAACGGAGAAAGAGAAGGAGAAAAACAACACAAAGGCAATTTAAGAAAATTATAGGCTATCAAAAGCGAAACAATTTCTTTTCCTTTTTTTCTTTTTTTAGTCCTGAATAATGTACTTGTTATGGGCAGCAACATTTGACAGACTGTCATTGAGAGATAGTTAAGAATTAAATGTTAAGTGGTTGAAGTTTTGGAGGGAAACTAATTGCTTATTTGATTTGGATGGGTACGTGTGTGATTGAAGACTGCGTAATTATAAACTGCGTCAAAGCTAAAAGCTGTACAGAGGTCGGGCAGCCATAGCATATCCAATAAATAGAATGCGTCTACGAACTTAGGAAAAGATAATTGAAATCTGCAGAGTGTTGCACTTACTCGTAATGGATTAGAATATCGTCTTAGGTGAGGTGGCTTTTGGTACAACCCACACTTATCTTACACCAGAACTTCAGTTGTTGCGCAAATTTAAAGTCTACTTCCCTTGTGTTCAGGACTGGTTTCGGCCAGAATCTGAACCAGGAAGGAATCTTCAGGGATGGCTCCAAAACCAGTCAAGGGTCCCGTGCTGGTGTCTTCTTGGAGGACGACAATATCCAAACGGAGACTTGTGCAATCCTAATGGCCATTTGTTGTAGAGAACAGGTGGAAGGGTTGGAGTATTTGCGTCTGTAGTGGCAGTCAGGCTACTCTTAAGGCCTTGCTCAACCCTTCAAGCACTTCCAAGGTAGTTCTAGAATTCAAGAACTCTCTGAATTCGGCGCAAGGCTGAACTTTGTGGTTCTTGTCTGGGTCTCAGGCCACACTGGAATCATGGGGAATGAGATTGCAAGGCAAGGATCAGAGGAGATTTTCTCAGGACTGGAACCTTACCTCCATTCGGTTTCTTATGAACATAATTGTCTGTGACATGGTTCTCCAGAATGCGGGCAGACTAACCGAATGCTCCAGGACGTCTATAAGAAATCCGCGGCATTCTGGCTATCTCTCAGCAGAAAAGACTGCAGACAACTTATCGGCGTTCTTACGAGACACTTTGCTTTTGCTAAATATCTCAGTGTGGTAGGCTTAAGTGATACAACAGTTTGCGACGCCTGTGGGGAGAGCGACGACACTGCGGAACACTTTCTCTGTGATTGTCCTGCTTTTGCTCGTATCAGGTGGCAGATTTTCGACGCTGATGTGGTGAGTTCTGATGCCATCACTGAAGAGCTTACTCGATTTTCTCCGGAAGACGAGGAAATTGCATCAAAATGGGTCAAATGGGGTGTACGTATTGGTAGTACAATGGAATAATTGCGTTTGAGTGCTCCAGTGCAGCGTGTCCTGACACGACAAAAAAAAAAAAAAAAAAAAAATGATTACAAGCAGGATCTTGTCCGACAAGCTAGCATGATGGCCATAGAGTGGCTCGAACTTAGAAGCTATGAAAATCAGACTTATTGTGCCGGCTTAGATTGTATGGTGAAAGCTTTCAGAATGTCTGTGCTTTGAATACTCCTACCTCGCATTAGACTGGTGCCAGTTTGAACAACTAATTCACACATGACATTGTCCTAGAAGAAGCGAAGAAATCCCTTCTATATGCAGTGCTACAGGGTGGCCCAAAAATATGAAGTGAATTTGAAAAGTTCATAATTTTGGAACGAAGCAATATTTTTGAACAATTTTGTTTCTCTTTCTGGACGATCCCACAACCAATTTTTGCTGTCGAATCTTACATTCGGCACAACTCTTCAATTGTAAGGATACCACGAGAATTTCGCAGTCTTTTTAATGTAAGAAGTGTCCCGTCTGGAGATACCATCGTGCTGTTTGTTGCCTTTTTTTGGCAAGAAGGAACTGTGTTCAATTATAGACAAACTGGAAGACCTGCATCCGGACGTTCCCGAGACAATTTAAGCCGCACACAGGTATCTGTTGACGAACACCCTTCGATATCAATTAGACGGCGCTCGTCCCAGTAAAACATCTCACGGACGATCTTGAAGAGAATTTTAAGAAGGAATTTCCATTATTTTGCTTGCCAGAAACCACACTAGTCGATTATTATTTGCTCGCTCACTGCAAGATCAAGATTGCTATTTTTTGGAGAAATTGTTTATTTCAGGCGAAACCCATTATGTCAGGCAAAGCCCATTTCCACCTCAATGGGTTCGTCAATAAAGAAAATTTACAGTTCTGGGGTGTGGAAAACCCTCGAATAAAGGAAGTTTCTCGGCTGAAAAAGTCATAGGACCATATTTCTTTGAAGACGCAAATGAGGATCCAGTAACGGTAAGTGGAGACGAGTATACAGCAATGTTTAAAAACTTTTTATATCCGCAGCTGGGTCACCTATCCGGTGCCCGTATGTGGTTGCAACAATATATGATAACTATTCTTCCAGAAATGCTCCCAGGTCGAATAATCTCAAAAAAATTGAGAGTTGGCCGGCTAGTTCTCTGGACTTAACAGCTTCAGACTTCTTCCTATTGGTCTATTCTTTCTGAAAGAAAAGGTTTACGAGAATAATCTCCATTCTCTTGCAGATCTTGAAAGGAACACTAAGTCCATATACTAGTCTTGACCCCGCAAACTTTGAAAAAAGTGATGAAACGAAATTTTCAAAATTGGTTCGTTGTAAATAAAGGGTTATTCATTTAAAGGTTAGAATTTCACATCTCTGCCATATGACACCTGTCAAATCCATCTGTCATTCATAGTGACATGTAGTTAGTTCTTGCCTTGCTATTTTAAAACATTGGTCGCTTAAACACTGCTCAACGCATTCAAATTGTTGTATCTACGGTACTATAAAATAAAAAAGCAGTTCTGTATTATCTGTCTACAAGAAGTTGACGCCGGTTTTTCGAACAAAATCTTCCTCAGCGATGAGGCAAATTTATCGCTCGTCGGCTACGTAAACAAGGAAAATTGCAGAATTTGGGGTTCTAAGAATCCAAATGTCATCATTGAGAGGCACTACGGGTGTCAGTTTGGAGTGAGCAGTGTAGCGTCATCTTGTCGTTTTTTTTTTTTCTTTTTTTTGAAAATAACGAAGACGCCACTGTTACGGTCAATTCTCTGCGCTATGGTCAAATGATAACCAACTTTTATTGGTCTGAGTTTGAAGACATTGAAGTGAGCAATATGTGGTTCCAACAGGACGGGGCTACGTGCCACACAAAACAAGCAAATTTGGGTCTATTGCACGAAAAGTTCCCCGGTCGTTTAATTTCGAGGTTTTGGATTTCTTTTTATGGGGCTATGCTAAACACCGTCTCATCAATGTCTGCTAATTTCCATTCAGAAGTGGGTAAGTCAAACACACTACAAGATTGAGTCACCAAGGCACTTCTATGTGAAATACGAAGGAGAATCAACGAAACCCAAGAAAATATAAGCGGGGTCCCACAGGGTAGTGTACTAGGGACCTATTTTATACTAGCAACCTACCAACAGAAGTTAACATTGCTACGTTTGCAGATGACAAACTACAGAGGTCCACTAACATTGTAAAAGAGTGGACGAAGAAGTGGAGTCTTAATGAAACTTTTGAGTTATGAAAAAAAAAAGTTTAAGAACCACTGAGTATACTCTGCCAGTTCCTTTACAACCAGTATAGGGTGACATGGTTCTTCCACCCAGCTGAGTTTGTCTAGATGACCCCAAACTATTTGTTAGTTGTGTATATAAGTGCTAAGAGCTGAAAGTGGCAGCTTGTGTATCAGACATAATCGCAATGTCTTGCTGGCCATAGTTCCCTTCGAAGTTAAGCTGAACCTACTTTCCACTCACGTGAGCCACCGATTGGAAGATGCTGAAAGGCCAGACCATTGACTCAGCAGTTCTAAATCAACGAGATATTTGGATGTGTATATTGTAGATTGGTTGGTCTTCTCCAGTTTTGTAGGGAAGTTCCTAGGAAAAGTTTATCTCCTCATCATTGGGCATTTCAAGAATAGGTGCTCTTTTGGATCCTAGTTCTGCGATCTTATGAGTACCTACTTCTGTAGGCTAAGATATCATTCCTAGTAGTTAGATATTATCTGATCCTATCATTCATATGCAGGATATTCTTTGCTATTTTCTATAGAGGCTTACTCTTATGCATCTGACCCCTCCATTTCTGGTCATTTTCACCTACTGTCAACCAGTGCGACAACAAGTGCGACAGAAGTATTTTCCTGGAAAGATTAAAGTAGAGACCATGTCACGGAGTTCACTACAAGACTTCACATTTAATGAAGATGGACACTTACTTGTGGGCAGCCTTGTGTTCACCTTTCGCAGCAATCCACTTGCCCAGCATCTCGAACATACCCTTTGATGGGTCTCAAGTGCGATAGAAGTTCCTGGAAAAATAAAACGAAAGACCATGTCACAGAGTCCACCACAAGGCCCCACATTTAGGAAAGGGGGATGCCCAGCATCTACGACACCATCTTTGCAACACAGTCGACTCCATTTTATGCCAGGGTCTTGTAAAGAGCTTTATGTGAAGTATTGTTAAAGATTGCTTCTATAGCAGGTTGCTGTTGCTTTAATTTCCCGTCTGTGGATCTGTCCATTCAGTATATTCAGCCCAAGTACTCTTTGTCTATCCATCTTCAGCATTATCGGCAAAGAGTGGGTTGAAGGACTTTGGAGAACCATTGCCCTTGTCCAAGGACTTGGTATAGGTGTAATCAAGTATTTATTCTTTTTAGATCTGAAATGATGTCCTGTTTTCCTTTTTTTGTAATGCGTACGTCAGGATAGATGCCATCTGTTCTTGGCGATTTAAACGGATAAAAAAACTTTGTAACCCAGTCATTCATTTCATTTATTCCGTGCGACGTTCCATTGTAGGACAATGTAGTTGTCTGCCTTTTCTTGATTGACATTTAATGTGGACTCCCAGCAGCAGCAGAGCTCTTTCATCTTCGTCTTCCATGACATAGAGGCTTTCACCATCGATTTGTGTCAAGTTGCTATCCACTATCCGATCATTAGGAGCTTAAGTTTGTTCAAACTGTTTCCCAAGGTTTTGTTTGCCTCTGGGATATGTCAAAAATTTGTCATGGTATACCTACCTGTTAAACCAAACCAAATGATACAATTTCTTCTTCACAAAGTCCCAAGCTAATTTCTCATTTCCTCTCGCAAGAAAAAGTTAATAATTACAAAAAAATTAATCACAAAATTAAACCATGAAATCAAACTCCGAAAACAAATTATTAATCTTCATCTCCATCCAGCGAAAGAGATACAATTTGTAGTTGGCAGCATCACAGATACACCACAAAGGAAACAACAAAAAATACGAACCGAAAAACAATCACTGCGGCCTCATCTTACCATCATCCCTGACATTTTGCTAAAGAACGAGAGTCATTTATCAGACATATGCCTGAGCGCCAAAGTCACAATCACCGCCACCGCCACCGCCGCCGTCGCAGCAGAGCAGCATAATCACCAGGCGGAGCTTCCCTTCTAGACCGTCCAAAGGGAATCCAAGAATGTCAAATTTTAATCATAGGGCTATATACGGGCGTCCCTGCATCCGCGGATCAGTCAGCCACCATCAGAATGTGAATCTGGGAAGAGAGCGAGCCCTAGGAACAGCATAATGAGTAGGACACGCCTACTCGTTTAACAAATTACGTGATTTTGTCTTTCTTTTCTTCCCACCTTGCCGGTCCTGTTTGTCTCTCTCCTAGTCCACTACGTTTCGTTTCGTTAATCCAAATTTAATGACCTCACGTTTGTACCTGGACGCAGGTAATCCTATCCGGGATTTGGTGGACGTCTATGTGGTGAAAGGAGCCGAATGGCAGGGCATATGTAGTGTATGACATTTCAAAGAGGAGTCCATTCTTGGACACATTCGTCGTTGTCGTGGTCAGAAAAATGGGCGATGAGTAAAACTCAAGGAATGGCTTGTACCTACCTGCGTTGAATTTGATGGACGCTTCACTGATGGAATGCAGATGGATGGAGTGCGCGATGGATGAGCCTCCAAGATGGAGCATTAAATTGGCTCGACAGATTTTTACGAGCAAACGGCACCAGTCGCGCATTTAAAGGCTCGTGAAAGGCTCAACAGCAGCAGCAGCAGCAGCAACAGCAGCAGGAACATCATCAGGGAATGGAAATGAGCTTCTACTCTTCCAGCGGTTTGCACTTAAAAATGGCTAATTGTTCGGATTTAAATGGATTTACAAGCAATGGTGGGGGATATTTAAAGATATCCACACAACTAGTCGTTGGTTGGTTGTTGGGTCAAATTCAGCTCTCTCCCTCTGTGCGGATTAATTAACTTTAAGTTTGAAGACTGCGGCCCAGCAGCTATTTCCGCGAACTATAAAACTTATGTTTCCATTATTTTTACCTGGCAAATGGGAAATGGCAAATACGGTTGAAGGAGGCGTTAAACACACTCCATGACGACTGACCCGATGGATGATAAGTTCTTTGTGGAGTTCCTCAACAACAATGGTTATATTAAGAGGCATTCAAAGACCTTAACGATACATGTAATGAAAGAAATGTTTAAACATTAAGTCCTGTTCTACTTATTGGTTCAAAAAAGTCAGCAAAGGGTGCTATTTTAACATCCACATAGAATTAGTACGAGTAGAACGGATTAAAAGAAAACATAAAATGAAAATGCTTTCAAACGTTTTCATTTAGATTCTTCCGGGTATCTTATAATAGGACATCACATTAAAAGGATTTTACACCAGTTAAGTCACCTGAGCGTACGTATTAGCTGGGAACTTAGAAATCGGTAACTTAAGACCATGGTTCATAGCACGCATAATGCTTACGTATCGCAAGCAATAAGTACAAGCAATGTTTCGGCAAATCATTAACATTTCTCGACAGTAAGCTGACTACAACTACAAGTCAGCTGAGAAAACTCCCCACCCAAAAACCCATTTAGATGTTGGTACGCCTGCGGAATGTTCGATTGCGTAGGGACTTGTTCGTAAAGTGTAACTATTTTCCATCTGACGCTAGTTCATGCAAAGTAAAAATTCCCACATAAAATTGTTCATCTTATAAATTACTTTTCTGAACTATTGAATAATAATTGTGCTCAATAATTTCATTAAAACTACTTTAAATACCGGCTACCTAATTTGCGGCAACTACAGTCACTGGCAAAATTATTTACACAATGTAATACTTACACCATATCATTTCAATAAAGTTCTACAGCTTTTGAAAAATTCAATATTTCACTTATGTTTTTGTTTATTAGTAATCTTTTAAATTATCTTGAAACAGTAAATAAAAAAACTAAATGCAATTTCTAACAGTAAAGGTTAAAAGCATGGAAAAGAAATTGGCAAATTATTGTTACACCAATAAACACCGGCAAAATTATTTGCGCAAGTGCAATTAACTTCTGCTTACACTTCTGGAAGCCGAAAATGAAAATTATTTTTTACACTGAACACAATGGTTTTGTTGACATAGTATTACCTAATAAGTTGTGTTTCCTCCTTTTGCCGCAATAACTTCTGCGAGGCGTCTTGGCATTGAGTCTATCAAATGTTGAATTTGCTCTCCCGGGATGGTACTCCACGCAGTTATAAAATCTTTCCATGCTTCATCTGCAGATCTTCCAATGTTTTGTGGAATTTTGGATTTCACAAGATGCCAAACATTTTCTATGACATTTAAGTCAGGGCTTTGCGGAGGCCATTTTAAAGCTTCTTGTCCTACTTCCGATAAAAACTTTTTGATGTTCCAGGCCGTGTGTATGGGTGCATTATCATGTTGAAGGATGAACTCGCTCCCGATGAATATTGAGCCTGCCACCAGTGCAACATCATTTAGTATCTCTAAATAATGTGACTGTTTCATATGGTCAGAGCAACGCACAAGTGGTTCCACACCAGAATATGACATGCATCCCCATATCATAATTTTACCTCCTTTAGAATGTCTTGTAGGTTGCATAACGGGTTGTTTGGCTCTTGTTTTTGAATCGGAGTAATAAAATTTTCAGCCATAGTTGCCATCCAAAGAACAAGCAGTCTCGTCAGTCCAGAGCACACTTCTCCAAAAAGCAGCTGGTTTGTTAATATGCTCCCTAGCAAATTGTAGCCTCAGCAGCTAATTTTTTGATGTTATATGGGGCTTTTTTTGTATGACGTAGGCTCGAATTTTGTTTTCTTTCAACCGTCTTCGTAATGTTCTTTCACTAATATTATTCTCACGATTGTTGTTTAAATCCTTTAACACATTTAAAACTTTTGCACATGGGTTACTTTTAAAAGAACGAGTAATTATACTGTCTCTCTTTTCGAAGTAACCCTTTTCCTGCCTTTAGCTGTCCGGATTTTTACACTTCCATGCTTTTTTTGTTTTCCAATTTGATAGTAAATTGATCTTCGACTGCAGTGATATTTTGCCGAAAGTTCTGCTGCCGAAACACCGGTTCCAAATTCAGCAACAATAGCCGCCCGTTTCTCCGTAGTTAGGTCTCTAGTTCTAGCCATTTAAAACAAACAATTTGTCTGAAGGAAAGATGACGTTCAACTACTAACAATGACTAATCGATTTGCATTGACTAGTCGAAGAATTTAACTATCGTTACATATCCAGAACAGTTAATTGCACTTGCGCAAATAATTTTGCCGGTGTTTATTGGTGTAACAATAATTTTGCCATTTTCTTTTCCATGCTTTTAACCTTTACTGTTAGAAATTTGATTTTGTTTTTTTATTTACTGTTTCAAGATAATTTAAAAGATTACTAATAAACAAAAACATAAGTGAAATATTGAATTTTTCAAAAGCTGTAGAACTTTATTGAAATGATATGGTGTAAGTATTACATTGTGTAAATAATTTTGCCAATGACTGTATACATATTTCATGAACATAGCCGCTTCTTCTATCGAATACTTTGACAGTTGGCAGCTAATATCAACTACAGACAGAGGTGCCAATCGTCAAATACAAAAAGTATTAAAAATCCTGCTGGCTAGGAATCGTTTTAATGCACCACTGGCTTCACTAGGTTTTAAAAAAACACGCTAATACAATAATAATGATTGTGATGATAGAGGAAGGTGTATGTACAAGTCAACCTTTCTGTCACTTGTCACAAAGGCTACAACACATTGCGCAGACTAACAAAATGTCGAGAAGTTGGTAGAAAAAGAAAGAAACAATCTTGACTTGAAGTATTGGTTTCGTGAAAATGTTGATCAAACTTGACACTTCTATAATAGTGAAACTCGAAAAGTGGTCTCTCAATTCTGTCTGTTTGTATGTCTCTGTCTGAATGTACTGATCAAAAAGTACTCGGAGTTTCCCATTCAAACAAATCGAGCTTGAGATATTGTCAAAAGCTTTTTTTTTAGGTTGGTACATCTGTCATCTGTCGCTCAAATATCTGTTTGAGCGCCATTTGTCGGGAGTTTATGCGTGATAGCTTTCTAAACAAGTCAAGTGTTTGTTGTGTTCCGCGAATTTGCTGAATTTGTTGCAGAAACAGCATCGCATTGATGTCGCTAAAGAAATGCTTTCTTTGGGCCAAAATATTATCGATGGCATCATTACCGGTGACGAGACATACGAGTAGGTCTATGAATATGACATCGAAACTAACCAACAATCATCGGAATGACACTTCTCAGACGAGTCAAAACCCAAAAAACCACGATAGAGTCGATCCAAAATCAAGGCTTTGTTGACAGTTTTCTTTGATTGCCGTGGTGTGGTCCACTCCGAATTTCTTCCGCCAGGCTAGACAGTAAATAAGGAGTATTACAACAATTGAGGGAAAATGTTCGTCGCAAGAGGCCAGAATTGTGGAGAAACAACTCGTGGTTTCTTCACCACGACAACGCACCGGCTCACACATCTCATCTTGTACGCGACTATTTGATAAAAAAAACAACGTTCATACCGTTCCACAAGCTCCGTATTCACCTGACATGGCTCCTTCTGACTTCTTCCTTCCCACAGAAGATAAGGACGACACCAAAAATAGCTTTCATGACATTCTTTACAGGACTTACGACCAATGTCCACTTTATGACGTCAACATTGTGCTTAACGATTTATACGCAAAAATTGAAAAGGCGGGCATCTCGGAAACGCCTCCGGAAACAGACTCAGGTTAATCGACTTTGCGGCGATATCACTGTAGCTACACCCGATTTCTGCACTACAATATTCATAAGGACACCTGGCGTTTTTCAAACCAACTAACTGTCAGTCAAATTGATCACGTCTCCAGTATTTCGGATGTCCGCGCCATCCGGGCAGCTTACATTAACTCTGATCATTATCTCGTTGCTGTCAAGGTACGTATGCGGATATCCTAAACACCACAACACTAAAGAAGTACTGTGAGAAAATTTAATATCCATAGGCTACAAAAGAGACTGCCAGAGCCTTCGCCGATCGGGTGTCTCTGAACCTAGGCAGGAGGAAAAAAGAGATGCCAAGGCTTCAAAGACTTATAGACAAATCATTTCTCCAGACTGTTAAAAGGCGGTGACGATCGCAACTTCGCTGTCAGGCAGAATGGTCTATTCAACCTGGACGATGACGATAAATAATTCCTTCAACCCGACCACAGTGAAGCAATATCGAAGCTTAAATCCAACAACACTGTTGGAGCCTAACGACGGTCTAACTGCCGAAATTTTTAAAGCATCTGGGTATAATTTGGTACGGAGTATACATCAACTCATCTGTAAGATATGGTTCAGATGAAAGAATGCCCGACGATCCGCATCCTCATCGTTTGCCCGATCCTCAACAAAGGAGACCCTCTGAAATGCGCTAACTACAGAGTTATTAGTCTCTTCAACAACGTGTATAAGATACTATCTGCCATATTATGTAAATGCCTTAAACCTTCCGCCAGATCTTGGAAAAAACCCAAAAACTCCAAATCGATACTCATTAACTTTTCATCGAATTTAAAGCTGCCTATACCGTCTATAAATAGAAGCTACATAGAGCCATGTCTAGGAGAATGCAGTGCTTCTGCTCCTACTTTGATGTCAGAAATGGCTAACATCAGAACTTTATCCTATACCTAGACTCCGCTGTAAATTCAAACAGTGACGCCACATCGCAGAGATCCGCTATTTCTTTTTGCTAAGAAGACAATTGAGTAGCAAAGCCCTCTCACGTACAACTAAGGTGACTTTATATAAGATCCTCATCATAAAAGTCCTGCAAAGATGGATGAAAGCACCATTGGTTGTATTGAAAGAAAAATCCTTCGATTAATTTTTGGTTACAACAACTAACTGTACCGGTTGTACTCTGACATCGACCTAGTCCGAAGGATCCGAATCCATCGTCTGAGATGGATAGGACATGTAGACCAAATGGACATCCACGTCCCAGCCCGGAAAGTCTTCGAATCCAACCCGGAAGGATGACGCGGTAAAGAAAGACGTAGCGCATAGAAGTGAAAAAGCACCTCAACCAATTTCATGTGCAAAACTGGAGACGGCCAGCACAAGATTTAGCTGGCTGGAGAAGCTTGCTGGTTGAGGCCCAGGTCCACCCCGGACTGTAGCGCCATTTTAAGTAAGTAAGTAAGTGGAGTGAAAAAAAACCCTTCTTTATCATTCTAAGGCTACATGCCAAATTTCATCGAAATCTGTTCAGGAGTTTTTGAGTTAGGCGGCTAAGAAAGATGATTTAAAGATTTTTGAAATTCCGGCCCGGGATGTGATCCCACTCACACTTGATTGGATTTTGACAGTTTTAGACATATGTATAAGTATATGTAGATATGTTCATATGTAAATATTTTTCGATAAACTTAACCGTTACGAGATATCCAAGAAATAAAGTTTGAGGCTTTTTTAAAAAAAAATTCACCCCATTTGTCTCGAAAACGATTTTTGATAGGAAGGAAGGATAGGAAGAACGCATCAGCAAAATTGTAGTGAGTGTAAGGCCAAGTTTAATGGTGGCCTTGGAGGTTGAAACTGGCGTTATATAGAACAGTAAGGAACAACTATCTTCTGTACTCATAAGTTTTTTTTTTTTTTTTGAAAACCCAACCATTTACGAGATATTCAAGAATGGAAAACACCCACCATACATATTTCCTAATGCAATGGATGTCACAAATATGTAAGGTCAGGGTGGCCGTGGTGTAGTGGTAACATCATCGCTTGTCACGCTGTTGATTCACGGTTCGAATCCTGATGTCAAGAATCATCTATTTATTTCACATGAAATAAAATTTAAAAACAGTCGATCACTTGCGAAAGCTATGACAACTCTACTGTGAAGGCATAACACTGGCAGTAGGGTGATTATATGGCCAAAATGCAACTTGAACGTAATGATGACATCAGGAGGACGGAAAAAAATACTGTGAATCATAAGCAACGACAATAATAGCGAAAAACAAACCAAAATACTCCCCAGTTATCTGGACAGCCACCCTTGAAACTTATTACCACCTGAGTTTCAAACCACACCACTCTGTTTTTCTTTCTGTCTCTTCCTTTCCACAAAAAACGCACGTGTTCTAAAAATTAGTATAAGGGTATTCGTATCCCCTTTAACACGTGCAAATTATAAAAACATAAAACAAGAAAAGGTAGCTAACCCATCTACAATATTCATTAGTTTAGTAAACATCATTCGATTTTTTTTTTAAACTATACCTCTCCTTCAAAATGTCCTTGCAAGTGCAAATCAATGAAATAATTCTGTGATTACAAATCCGCCCCCCCAACTACAAATACCCAAATGCTAATTTCGTACGAAGAATCCATCAATTTCATTGCCTGTGCGATTAGAAACCCTCCATAACTCACTCTGCCTCCTACCTCACCGAAATAAAACCCCAAAAACTGAATAACAAATGGCGAAACAATTCTGGACAAGAACAATTCCCCAATTCCGGTCGTCCTCCATCAATTGTGCCGCACTCGTACCCCAAAAACTATCTCTGCAAGGATTTCCAAGGAACACCAGGCGCCCCTCAATGCCCGAAATGCCATCGCAACAAATAGAGTAATTTATTTGACTTGCACGTTGCAGCAGGTTAATTGCAAATAATCACAACTATTGCGCCCGCGAAAGTGGGGTGGAAAATCCTCTTCTACGGAAGTTGGGATTCTCTCCCTGTTTTGTTTGCGCCACATACTCGTATGCGATATTGATCGGTGGACAACCTCCATAGAGCGTGCTTATCTTCGCGAATACATCTGCAGCAGTTGCAGTTTGTTGGCGGTGCGGCCCTCACCGAAAAAAACCGGAAGGAAACACCGAATGTGAATCTCATTTTGTGTGAGGAACGGCGCTAGAACACACACTATACACTTCCAACCCAAAAGGGATGGCGATAGAGGAGGGCATGCGACGACCCCGTTCGCATGACATCAACCACAAAAGTGGAGTCCTTCCAAACACTCGCTCGTTGTCCTTTGTGCACCCAGTTACCCCCGGAATGCAAATGTGCCATCAACAACAAGAACAAGACTCGAAGGCAATTTGCAATTACATATCCCCATGTATGTACTCGTACATATATCCTTTGAAGGATGGGGTGTGGTGTTACCGTTCCGTTGCAAAAGTTCCGCTTGCAGTGTTATCAGTGAAAAGTTGCGCTCGTTTTTTTTGGGCCAAAACAAATTAATGATCCAACTACATTTTGCCGGCCCAAGTTCCGGTGCCAATTTCAGAGCCCTTCCACTGGGTTGTTTTTGCATTCGGGGGCGCCATATTGTCATGTCTGTGTGTTGGTATGGAACTATACGTACTTCGCGCGACGTCACAAGTACCCCGAGTTGTAGTACATGGCAATTGGTGGCACGAACACTTTTTGCCAATTTTCCCTGTAATTTTTCTGCATGTCACACACATGCACAAGTATCTATGTGCAGCACATGAAGTTCTATCAGACGCATTTATATCTATTTTATTGCCCTGAAAACTTTCCGGTATACTCGTACGCGATGTATCTACTTGCAGTGTTTGGTAACAAACGACCGGTTGCAGTTTTGCATTTAATTGCAATGCTCGATACTTTGGCTAACAAGGGAGGCTTGGTAGCTAAAAGCAGTGTTGTTGTGCAGTAGATAAGCGAATTCGATAGAAAATGTGGTGAATGTGGAAAAGTTTCACGCTTAATGCGATTTTCGGATGGAAATCATGTAATTAACCTTACGGGGATCGCATAGCCGCCTAATATACGTCGTATTCTGGGAACTACTTACTAATAGCCGAACGAAAATGACATACAAGGCGTGTAGATGATTGGAATGTGAGGCCTTAAGATATGGTATACGATACGAATAACAGACTGCATTTATTCATGCACTTTGGAATCTTTAAGTGATCTTAACTTGCTTCAGAGTTATTCATCAAATGGTTCGTTGATTTAAGTAGTGTCATTATGTTGGAATCATGGTTTAACGAATCCACTATGCATTCGCTGAGGTGTTCCTTTCAACATCGATGTTATGAATTTCCTATTTCGGTTGTTTCGACTTTTATCGGCTCTATAGACTTAGTAGCAATAATCCAATATATCACTTCTATACTTCTTCGAATGTAATTCCCATGAATTACTGAAGACATGGTCAAGGGCTTGTAAAGTCAAGTTATACTTTGTGTACTGTATCAGTCAGCCAATTTCTTATTCGGAAGGATGAAATGAGATCATCCTAAGTCGGATGAAAGCCAGACATTCACATATGAAGCTCTCGAAAGTTGTGTCCTCTTAAAGATATATTCCACAAATTTCAACCTCATAACCGATGGTCGTTTAAGTTAGAATCACTTTTTGTCGAGTTTTAAGCACAAATACGGACACACCCTTTATTCTCTTGTCAACAACCTGTGTGGCAGTTCAATTAAAATAGCTCAGCGTCAGTAGCGAACAGCTTTCGGATCAAGCAGACTTACATGTGTATAGCGGAGCTCTGTACAAATTGACGTAGGTTATTCTTAATTCATGGAATGTAATTCAAATCGATCAGCAGTAAAGGGTTTTTCTACCAGCAAAACAAAGGTTTTTGATTAGCCATTTAATAGTCTTTTGATCATCAGAAAAATATTTTGCTATCTGCGGAATATTAAAGACGAAACGAGTAGAAAAAGCAAATGATCAGCAAAATATAAATTTTTGATCAGCAGAAACTAATTTTTTGACAAACAGAAAAAGTAAAAAATCAGCAAATAAATATTTCTCAAAGTTTTTTTTACTTTTTTGAAGAGAGTACACTTTCCGATTATTTATGGAAAATAATTGCAATTAAATGGCTGCCATGGTTTGCTTGGTAGTAGCCCATCCTGTCAACCCAATTTTGCAGTTTATTTTCGATGGTTCGGGGCTCTATTTCACGAATAGCTCGATTAATATTGTGTTTAAGTGCCTCAATCTTGATCCTGACTTGTCAGCATATTGACTTAACACATCCAACATCCAACGACATCATATAGCAGCTCCACGGAGGCCAAACAACATAACCAAAACGGCTGATTACACGATTATTGAAGTTAGTGAGCAAACGATTGATTATTGGACGAATTGTATAGCACGTAGCGCCGTCTTGCTAGAAGTTTCTTCTCAAAAAAGAAAATCTCTAGCGCTATCAGTTGACCGTAACGGTGTTGCTATCTTCATTTTAGAAGAAAAGTTAGTCAATAATGCCGCCATTCCACAAACCACACCAAACAGTCACACGCTGAGGCTGAATCTTCACAAACTTGCGTTCAGCGGGCACAGTTGGTGTATTATTTTGGGCAAAATTTTTTTTCAAAATTCGCACTGTTTCGGCAACAGCACTCACTTTGGAAATAAGTTCTCAATATTTCGCAACGCTGTTCAAGCGTGAATCTATTCTTTTCATATCGCGGATATATGATACTGTGTTTCTGTCAAATTTTTGAGCGCAAAAGAGCTGTCAGTGTCAAAATAGCATGTAATTTCAAAAGAAATCAGCAGATGGCCCACCCGTTACATATGTACGGTAATAGATCCTCTAAAAAGCATTTATGTTTCCACCAAAAATAAATTATTTATTCAGGAGAACACATGAATAAAATTGCAGCAGAAAAACTTAAAAGTGATCAGCGAAAATGTTGAGAATTGTATGCAAAAAGAAAACGAAAGACTTAAGAAAAATTTGAGCGATTGCGGATTTTAGAAAATAATAGTAAAAAAGTCTTCATTGATTTGTGCTAATCATTTATCTTCTTTGCTGATTCGTTTTTGATTTTTTTTTTCTGCTGATCAAAATATTATTTTCTGCTAATCAAATGACTTCGATTTTTTTACGGATAGATTTATTTGTCTAGTAATTGAATTACAATAATTCAAGGTGTATAATTATAAAATAACAAACTATCATCCAGAGAAAAATTGAGTTACTTTTCATATTTCAGGTTAATCATTTTATAGGCTGTAGTCCGAAAGCTAGAAACAGCTACCAGATGCAAGTGATTACCACGTTTCAAGAACTCTAATATTCAAGTTACCGGATCTACAAAAAATGAATGAATTAAAACAGTACAAGTGATGGACTGGAATAATTTTTAGATCGTATAATAATATAAAACTCTGATGTAAGTGATTTTTCCCGCATATTTTTCTTACAATTTTTGTAAAATTAGAAGTGGCTAAATTTTTTTGAAATAGGCTCTCCCCAACAAGTAATGTCATGGAGTTTGGAGTTAAAAAATTCCAAAATATATTCTTAAGTGTTGTGCGAAAATATTACCTCAAGCTTGTTGATGTGATTATAAACAAACACATTCTAGGCTCAATAATTAGTCCCAGATATTTAAATCCATCGAAGCTCTCAATTTGAAAACACTTTTCGCTGTAGTTAGGATAGCTACTAAATGATTTAGTGGAAGAGCTGAAGCTATAGAAGCAGCATGAACAAAAATTTCAGCGTCAAAAGAGTTTTGCTCTGACAGACTGAAAAGCATTATTTTTGTTTTGGAACTCATCATCAGCTTATGCACAGTGAACCAATGTTCTTAGCAGATTTAAATCCGAACTAATATCGATAATTAAATTTAGAAGGCATACCGAACCGTAGGTTAAATCTACGTCATCTTCAAAAACAGTAAGAAGGCCTTTGAAAACTAACTCAAATAACGAATTAATATAGATCAGGAAGAGAATCGGTCCTAATACAGAGCCGTGAGGCACAACTAAATTCATAAGCTTAGTTCCACTTCTAGTTGATCCAATCTTTTTGATCTATTTTGTGATCTATTTTCAAGATATGATCTGAACCACTTGAGCGTACAAACTTGAAAACCAGAATTTTGTATCTTTCGCAGTAGATAATATCGACGAATAGACCTGCTGTGAACTTTTTACTATCTAAGCTGTTGAAGATTTGCGAACAGAATTTTAACAGTGCATCCTCCTTACCTTTTTGAAATCCTTTTTGAATTCAAAAGAAACATGTTTTATTAAGAAAACTAATAACCGTATTTTTAACAAGATTTTCAAAAACGTTGCTTACTGAAGGAAGAAGCGAAATAGGCCTGTAGTGGCACTAAATCCGCACATTTAAGAGCTCCAGGGATGTCTTCAGATAAAACACTTTTATTGACAAGCGCTAGGACATCAACAAACAAAGCATGCAGTGCTCTTTAGCATCCGATTGGAAATGCCATTTATACCACAAGAATTTGAATTCTTGAAAGTACCTGTAATTGTCAAACCGTCTAAGCCTGTAGTTGGAAAAAAAAGGTCCAGCTCTGAGCAGTTTCGTAAGGAGTACACAAAGAACTGAAATTCTGACAAAACGGCGTAGTAGAATCCGGATAGATTATGTTGGCAAAGTAATTATTGAAGATGTCAGCAAACTTCAAGCTTATCAGTAGCAAATAGCATTAAAGGGAATCGATGTTGGTTTATTGGAGGACGAAGGCTTATTGAAAGTGCTATTAACTAATTGCCATTCTCCTCAAAGATTTCCTCTAGAGGAGTTAAATTGATTTTTGTAGAAGGTATCACGGCATTTTGAAACTTTATACTTTACTTCCAAACGCAGGCTTTTGTATATCTTTTTCAGACTGATATCCGAAGATATAGGTTTGAGCCTTTTTACTGATTTGATAATCCTTATCGTGAAACTAAAATTTGTTTATATGATAAAAAGCTCATAACTTCTATTTTATTTGCTGGTATATTTTGCTGATCTTTTAATTATTTAGCTGATCAATAATAATTTTAACTATTCTGAACCTTTTAAGGCAAAATCTTAGAGACAAAATTACTGCATAAGCTCCAGAAATGCTGACGCCAAAAATAGTGGTCTTCAAAGTTGGTCCAAATAATTTTAAGAACAGCATGGAGCTTGGAGATTTTCCACAATCGAAACACATTTGCATCAAAAAGTTGTTCACGGGTACCTATCTTTAGACACCTGAAACGCTACCGGAAGACTCTTCCAGAAGTGAAAATGCTGCCTAATATCTGTGTGCTAATCGACAATAATAATTTTATACTGGTTGTCCTGCAAGTCATTGATAAAAGGGATGTGAATAGCAGCATCTCACTTGATAGGTATAGGAAGTTAGAGGTTGAGCTGTAAAGTAGCTTTCTCTCGAAATCATGAAGGGCTGTTCTGGTACTGTTTCCTCCTGTAGCGATGGCGGGTAACACTACCACTTGATGCTATCCGTGGCCCTTCGTAAAGTGAAGATTGTCACATGATCCAGCTATGGATCTTTCGATCTGTACATACAATTACCATTGCAAAAATGGACGACGTATGGAGAGTTCAGCTAAAGGTTGAGTTAATGAATCAAAGCAGATCGTTGACACGCTCCTGGAGATCATCAGGGGAAGCAATCCTCTGCTTTTAACATAAAATTGGTATATCTGTAAACTGCAGAAGCCAACAGGAGACACTAGATGCTCAGTTAATGATAAATAAAGTGTGTCTACCTCTTTTGAAATAAACTATGGTGGGCTGATCAGCTATGGTATTCAGGCTACACACGGTTTAAAGCCACTTTTACCAACTTCATACGTCTTGTTCTCCATATCAATCAGGCATTTCGAAAGAAGAGTCAACAGATCTGGAGATTCCTAGTGGATAGCGTAGTGTGAGACGTAACAAACGTCAGTATATCGATGCAATTGCCTCAAGGGCTCAAGAAGTAACAAGCAGGTGCGACAGTACTGACTGTCTATAACATCGCCAAGATGATCATTGATGGTCAGAACTCCAAACAACATTCAGTAAAGAGTTTAGAAACCTTCTGATTGACTAGATGGAGAGAACACTTAGATACAGTCTTTAATCACTTAGACGATGGTAATATGATCTCGAACTCTAATGAGTTTTCCGAAGTAAAAACACTATTTCAAGCGCCAAATTTAACGACAGAACTCTGCACCCCCTCATACGGAAAGCATAGGAAAATGAACAAATTCCGCAGGAGTGGAAAAGAGGGGTGATTATCAAGCTTCCGTAAAAGGGAAATCTGATGAATTGCGGAAACTGGAGACGTATATGCGTTCTCCCGGCCGCAGCCGGATCATATTAGAACGGATTAAAGATTCAACTCTCGACGTCGAACAGGCAGGCTGTATCGTCCTGCATCGACCACATAAACACCTTACGGATCATCATCAGGTCTCCGCTACATCTACTGTTTATCGATTTCGGCCTTGCGCAGGAGAGGCATCCTAAAAAAACTTAAAACTTTTATCAAGGTTACATACGAGGGAAGTAAGTGTCATGTCTTACACAATGGTAAGGTGTCAGAGGATTTTGATGTCCAAAGTGGAGTATGTCAGGGGAGCATACTGTCACCACTATTGTTCTTGGTAGTTATCAGCGAAGTACTCCGTGAAGCATTGACGGAAGGTAACCATGGAATTCTATGAACTATGACATCTTACCTTAAACACCTCGACTGACGCTGATTGACGTTTGCCTACTCTCACATCGGATAATGGACCTTCATCTATAAGCTGAGGCAAACAAAGTGGGGCTTAAAATCAACATAGCCAAAACAAAAGCCCTGGGAACTTCTAACACCCGCGCTCAACTCAACATTGCCGGATAGAAAGTCGAGAAAGTAGACAACTTTCTATATCTAGGAAGTGTGGTCTCTGCTAACTGCGGTGGCACCGAATTGGATGTGTGCAGTAGAATCGGGAACACAAAAGCTTCGTTAGGAATGCTATCCAAAGTCTGGATAAGCAATGTTCTCTGCACAAGCTGCGACTGTTCCGCTCCAACTGTTATATGGGTGCAGTATTTGTAAGGTGGATACCACTGACACACGCAACCTGCAAACCTTCGTAAATAGATGTCAAAGAATCATCTTGAGGGTTTTTTGACCCAATCGTATCTCCAACGAACAACTTTATCAGAGAACGGGCCAAGAACCTATAGACATTACTATTCGAAGGAGAAGTATCGACGACTGGACACACCCTTGCGAAATACGCCATGCAGTGGAATCCGCTCACCCAGGTAGAACTGCGTGATGCTCTAGGCAAACGTACCGCAGAACAGTTGAAGACGATTGAATTGGAGGCAGCTCAAACGCGTTGCAAAACTCCGAACAAGATGGCGCGCAGACGTTGTTGACGTTCCATGCCCCTCGAGGGGTGAAAAGACTTAAGTAAGTAAGCAAGTAAATAATGAAGACAACAAAAGGACACTTAGTACTTCCACCACTCTTCCCCATTTGTCTCTTTCCAAAAGCAGGGAGACATTACCTTGGTCTGTTGTATGAACCATCTATAGACCCACCTATCTGAGCTATAAAGATGAACCAAGCTCTAAGATCTATTCACAAAAAGTGTAATTTAAATTTGGAAATGGACTGTAGAAATCACCACTGGCGTATCAAGACCGTGAAAATGACGGGTTGTCATACAGCAGCACTCACACTTGGATGTGTTGCAGATACGAAGTGTTAGTATGACGTCCGATAAGCACTTCTTCTCAGGTCACCAATACATTCAGTTCTATTGAAGGACCGTTCTCCAGACCAACCACATAAAATCCAATAGGGACACGCTCAGTAGATCAATTCTCTTCATATCTGTAAAACCCCCAAAAGTATCGAAGAACTTGACTTGCTCCAGACAGGTAGAGATATACAGAAAGAAATCCTGAAATATGCAAAATGAAAGTGAATCTTCTAGACTTTTCTATGGTGTGTAGGCTTAAAAAAAATGATTTCTACTAGTTCGTCAGTTCCTACTCCTGTAGTGAAGAATCCAAACCACTCTTGAAATACAGTCAAGCCTTTCTCACGATTGAAAAGCAGATTCCATTACACTGAATAGCTCAATATGATAACCATAAAGGTCACAGAAAAAGTTGCATGCATCCGTTAGCAGATACATAGCATTCCACATAGCTCCATACCCATTAAGGTGATTGCATTTACAGAAAGGACATAATTCGTACTCCCCAAGTCCCTTACCACATCTCGAATTCTACTCCACACAAAGTACTTTTCAAAGACTTCTACATTTGTAACTGGCATCCAAGCTCATATTTCGCTTCAGGACTCATTTACTTTATGTACTCGTGCACTGCAGGATGCAGTTTATTCAACACCCTCCCATCCGTAACATGGTACTGCGCTCTAGCCCACCATTTGCAATGTCCATTCGAATGTCATGTACCCTAGTCCTGTTTCACATCTCATCTAGCATCTGAAAAGCTAACCCCGCACCAACACACACACACACACTCATCCAACTGAACAAGGACAACGTCGAATAAGTCACCACTTTATTCAGATAGTGGGATGAGAAAAATCGCTGATGCAGGAGTAACAGAGACATACTCGACTCAATGTCCTTTGGCTGTACACGAAAGGTGAATGTCCTTTAGGGCGGGGCACAGGTGCATTAGATTCTAGTTAACAGCATAGACGCAAAAAAAGCTCCACCTACAGGTGCAAAATGCACATAAGAAAATGACTTTCCACCCCCCCTGTCATGATACTTACTCGTAAGACTACTTGTGTTGGCCTTTTTCTTCGGTTTATTTGCTTTCGCTTAATTGGATAACGTCGTCGTCGATTTTTGCTTTACAAGTATCTGTATCTTCATTTGTTTGGGTTGATATTTCGAATTTAGATGGGAGATAGATTATTATTAAAATGCGTCTTCGGCTGGCCGCCTTTGGCGGCTTTGTTATAACCGTGTACGTACAGCACTCACCACCAGATACAGATACTACTTGTACTACTCTTCACTATACTCGTACTCTCTGGTGGCGGGCCACACCTGTATGAATGAAGTTCGATTGTGCAATTTCGGTTTGAGATTTGTAATGGAGAGCGTAGCCGTATAGATTGGAAACTATCTCAACGTCGTCGGACGATGATGGCGCGCAGTTTACTCGTACACTGCCCGAGGATAGGATTTCAAAATTTACGTATCGCGAGATACACAATGGATCGTCAGATGCAGACTTGAATATGGCAATGATGATGGTGAAGATTGTGTCATTCTTCTTTTTTTTTTTTTTTTTTTTTTTTTCTGCTAGCTAGCTTCGCTCTCTTGTGGTCTTCTATAGTTTTGTGTTATTTTTTGATGGCGACTTGTTGATGTTTGATGAACCGTATTAGGTGCGATGAATGATTTGGAGCAGACTTTTGCAAATGGGTGGCATGAATGAAAGAAAAAAAAAAAGATTGAAATTAAATATGAAATTGAGAGCAACCTTCGAGGTGGATAGGAAATATATGGATTTGTTAAGTCGGTCAAGCCTACTGACAGGCCAGTCAGAGATGATGATGGTGGTTTTGTAATTTAAATGTTAGAGAGGCGTTAGGCAAATATATCTCCATAAAATGCTAAAGGTCATTTATTGAAAGGTAAAGTTGCGAATTTATAACAATGGGACTGTTTGCTAACTCAATTGTGCCAAAGATACGCAAGTCAGGTATATGGTTTTTTTGTACTCGTAAGTTGTAAGGATTAAGGATAGTTACAGGAAAGGTGAAATAATTGTCGGTCGATTGCAGGGAAAACATAGGGCGTGGACGATACTATTGCAAACGTTAAAAGCTCGCATTATAGCTACTCCAGCAGCGGCAGGTAGAAGTGAGCTAGAGTCCCTATAAAGCATGAAGATGAGAGAAGTTCAGCGTAACGTGCAACGTGACAAGAGCAACTACACCAACGCCTGGCTACAGAAGCAGAAGAAGCTACAACAACAGGACCGTCTACAGATTCACCAAAGAGCTGACAGGTGGTCGTAGCTCCAGCCAACACCCAGTGAAAAGCCTGGACGGTTTTTTGCTCATTTCGGATGAGGACCAGCTCAAGAGATGGAAGGAGCATTTTACGGGTTTGAACCATGTATTCGTTAGCAATATACTCTCAAATCAGACTGAGGAGCCCGAAATAAGAAGTGCCCGAATACGCACCACGACCCCCAGTAAGGATGAGATCACTATTAGAACTTACGAGCAGCGTCCACAACATCTGCTCCCGCCTATAGAGAGAGCTTGGAAAGATTGGAACTTTCCTGACGAGTGGAAGAAGGGATGATCGTCAAGCTTTCTAAGAAAGAAAATTGAATGCAGTGTGAAAATTGGAGGGTCATCTGCGTGCTGCTCGCTGTAGCTAACCTAAAATCATCCTGGAGTGAATCAAAATAACATCTCGAAGACACACTCGATGTCGAACAAGCAGGATTCCGATCTGGATCCTCCTGTGTCGACTACATCAACATCATGCGGATCATCATCGAGCAGTGCGTTGAACATAGATCGCCACTTCACTTGCTGTTCATTGGATTTCAAAACGCAATCGAATACGTAGGAAAACTGTTCCTGATAAATTAATTGCTACATACGAGTCCAAATATCACGTTCTCTACAGATGAACGTAATCTGAGGAATTCGAAATCCAAAGTGGGGTAACACAGGGCTGTATTCTTTCACCAATACTATTCCTATTGGTGATTAGCGATGAGCTTCATGCAGATTTATCGACGGGAAATGGAGGAATTCGATGAACTCTTACATCTTGACTACGCTGACGATTTATGCTTACTCTCAGCAGGCGTCGTTGGTCTGAAAATCAATACGGCAAAAACTAAAATTATCAGCCTTGGAACAAACTCATCAGCTCAAATATGCATTGCTGGACAACCGGTAGAGAGAGTTCAGGATTTTCAGTATCTTGGGTGTATTGTCTCGACCGAAAGTCTCAAAGGTATGCCCCTTTGGCAATTTTTTATTTTTCTCGAAAACTGATGAAGTAAAAATAACGGAACTATATATTTTTGGAATCGACGCATCATTACCTTTCATTTGATATCCATATTGTATTCATACAGACAAATTTTTTTTTCAATTTCACTCTTCCACTTTCGTAAAATTTAACTCTAGAGCGGATTGGTAAGACTAAACTCTGGTTCAAATTTTAGCCCTCTAAGTCTAACTCAGAGCTCCATTTTTACTTTTTGAGCACCGGAACCCTGAGAATGAATCAGACTCAAGGTCGCAACAGGAAGGTATCATTTTAAGGTATAATCAAGGAGGCGATCTTCCTATAATACGAGTAACACTTACATTTCAAGAATAGCCCTGAGTATTCATGTCGTACGAGACGAAGAAATGCGTCCCTGTATCACGGTTCCTGGGAGGTCCTCCCTAGGCAGTAAGGTCATAGTTAAGAAGCGAAATTGAAGGTAAAATCCAGGTGCGTCTGTCACAAGATGTGCGGCGGACTGGTCAACGTCTGACGCAAGTGGTAGAGAGGGATCCACTGCCTTGTGGCCTGGTGAGGTACCGCCACATCTCTAATGAGGGTTAATCCATAGATGTGTATTTCAATCGACATCAAATAGGCGTAGTGAATCTGGAGTCTTACACCTTAAAGATGATGAAGAGTGCTGTAGCAATCTAAAAATGCTTCTGGGAAGTGGTCTGGAATAATATCGTGGTCAAGATAATGGGTCATGTTCGAAAAGGAAGTGACGATTTCCCATGAGACATGGGGACTCATTGCTTACTTTCTTATCTGAGTTTGCAAAACCGAAGTCTCTCTTCTTCGATCCGACGCGAGGTTGGGTTGATCCACTAACGTCCGAGTCTTTGATCATTTCTCTCATAACCACCTGGCATTTTTAAGTCATGGCTAGATGCATGGATCAACAGGAAGCATGGTGAGCTGAATTTCTATTCGACTCAAATACTTACAGGTCATGGTTACTTTAAGATTTATTTTCACAGATTTAGGCACGACGACAACTCTTATTGCTCAATCTGCACGAAAGCAATCTAAGATGCGAAACACGTGATGTTTCATTACCCGTGGTACCATGAAGAACGACATCTGCTGTCGAAGAAACTGGGTGAGAATTCAACCCCAGACACCATTACCTGGCAGATGATGACGAACAATGACTGGGACGCAGTTAACAACCCTGTGCCAACCATTATGTAGAAGCAGGAAAGAGGAGCGAAAACGAAACACAGTGCAAGAGTTAGCCGAACAACTAAGGCTAGAGCCCTCCCCGCGATGAAATTCTTGACGGCAGTACCATGATGGTTTAGTGAGTGGAAATCCCAAAATGTTACTGAGTACCCACCTCCCAACGCAAAAAAAAATAACCCCATAAGAGCTTTCACTCTTACGAGTATTGTGCTAAATAAATGTTTACCTTCAATAACTCGTGGTTTCATTTCTTCGTTCGGTCACAGTTCCATCCTCGTAAGACTTCATCCACATACTTACAATATTACAATCTTATTTCTGCAAGGCCCATTTGCTGATGCGAAAGATAACTATTTAAGTTTCACTTAACGGTTTACACAAAATGTGGATCTTAACTGTAACTAAGTTGAACTTAAATTATGGGGAAGAAATAGTAGATCATTGGGCATTTAAGTAGTGTTTAAGAGGTTTTCGTCTAATCACATCAGGGACATTTCAGTTATTTTTAAATGATTACGAGAAAAAAAATTGTTAACGTGCATTTAGAAATATTTGACATTTACACTACCGTTCATAAGTTTAAACCACTACTATTTCCTTGATTGTACCTAATTTTTTTTTTACCAAACCATTTGCAGTTAGAAAATAATTTTCTTTACTCAGGTCATTGTATCAATTTAACATCTTTTCCAAGCATGTAGACGCATGAAGCCTTCTGCGTAATCGGTCCCACTGTTTGGATTTTTTCCAAATAAATGTTTTTAAAAATATTTGTCTTCAGAAAATGGGTAAATCCGAAAGAGATATCTCCCAGGAACTTAATATTTCTAAATCTAGACTCCATTACACCATCAAGCGAGAACATTTGACGTTTCGCATTTGACATTTGGCATTTGACAATGAACTGAAGTTAGCTGCATTGCATTGAAGTGTGTCTTTCCTTAAATATTTGGGAGCAATCGAATATAAATTAAGTTCTACTTTAATTTAACTTAAATAAAATAAAAATCATTGAAGATTTCAATTAAATTTAATTACTCTTCTAAATTTTGGACTCTGTCATGTATGGAATACAACATCGGTTAAATGACCCCCACGGGAGTTTTGCTAACTTCGATTCTTGTGAAGTAATATTCGATGACTTTTCGGCGCATTTCTGCCTGTTCACGGGTGTGGGTCTTTACGAGTAAGTGCTCAAAAGTTTGGAAATCGTCTGCATAGGCACGACCTTTAGCTTAGCCCCACAAAAAGAAATCGGTGGCCAATTGATGTCGCCAATTAAATGGCAGGAGAACTCTTCGTGCAATAGATTGTATATATATATACTTACCTATATTGTAGGCAGGTAATCCCGTCTTGCTGGAGCTACATGTCGCCCACATCAATGTCTTCAATCTTGGGTCAAAAAAGTTGGTTATAATTTGACCATACCGCAGAGAATTTACCGTAACAGTGTCGCCTTTGTCACTTTCAAAGCGCGCACCAAATTGTCAACCGCGATAGATGCAATGGCCTCTCAACGATAACATTTGGATTCTCATACACCAAATTCTGAAATATTGCTTGTTTACATAGTCGCCGAGCGAGAAATATACCTCATCTCTGGAGAAGATTTTGTTTAAAAAATCGGTGTCAACTTGTTGAGACCTTATAGGGATGAAAATGTAAATCCAAGCGCAAAACGCGTCAAAAGGAGCTGTAGGAAATGCGCAATTGCTAAGAGCGGTGTGGAATTGACCACTGCGGCATTCACAGCAGCTATGTTTTTAGTTTGATGGAGCATCACGGTGATGCTGAGTCCTTACGACATCACAAACACTACCAATCACTCAGTTGGATGATTGTGACGACCGTAATCCGTCCTTAAATGCAACAATTTTAATGCGTTGAGCGGTGGTTCAACGATTGTAGAATGGCAAGGCAAGAACTAACTACCTGTCACTATGGATGACAGATAGATTTGACAGATATCGTATGGCAATGATGTGAAATCCCAACCTGTGTTTTTTAGGACTGCGGCCGATTTGAAATTGGCGCCATTTCTCACAGAGACGGTTTTATTATGTGAAAATTGGCAACAGTGTTCAGCTGTCAATCCCATTTCATTATGAAGAGTTTAACGCGACAACAGCGTGTTTTAATGATAAATGGTTGGATAAATGGTTTTTTGCTCAATGTATTGTATTCAAAAAAATTATCCACAATTTCGAGAACCTTCACACAGCAAGTGATTTACCGAAGCCTGGATCACATCGAACAGCGCGTACACAAAAAAACATTGATGCAGTGAGGGACAATGTGAGTGAAAGTCAAGAAATTGGGATTTATCCGACGTCTATGTGGAAAATTATGCATCGCGACCTGCATTTCTTTTCGTACAAAATTCAAGTGACTCAAGAACTTAAGAAAATGACCACCAGGGACGACGGGACTGGAGTGCAAAAATTGACAAATTGGATAGAGATGACCCTGAATTTTTGCAAAAATTGATTATGACTGACTTGAGTGGAACTGTAAACAAACAGAATAAACGGATATGGGGAGCGGAAAACCCACGAGCAATTCATGAACAATATCTATGACTGTTTGGTGTACGATTTGGGCTAGTGATAATTGGAATAGTGAAACTGTTACTGTTACTGTTACTGGCGATCGATATCATGCGATGTTACAAAATTTATTTTTAGCTTTAGTTGCTCGGCTTCGTCGCGGAAACATGTGGTTTCAACATGCCATACAGACAGATTAAGGCCGTTTTCGAAAACGTCATTTGATCGTCATTTTGATCGTTAATTTGATCGTCATTGCAGCACTTACGGGTTGCAAACGTCAAACTGCAAAAGTTGTTTGCTACCATTGATCTGTGTCGCCTGCATGATTTTTTTTTGCAATCGCATTTGACGTTTTCAAACAAAGCAAAATGGAGCCCTTAACAAAATTTATTGAGAAAATTGTGTTGGAAAATCTTAGTGAGAGTACAAGTCATAACAATAATTATAATTTATGTGGACGAAATATTCTTACTGTTCACGAGATAGAAATTCCTCCGAGTAGTCCGATTCAGTCATTTTTCTTACAGCGCAGCGCAGATGTCTGGCTGCGGATGACGTTTCTGAACGTCTGCCCTGCAAACAATGCATTATCGAACATGCTGCAAATGCAGTGTGATTTATAATGTTGTTTTCGAACAAACGACTTTTGGAGCTTGCGTTTAAAAACATTATGCAAAAGCAATTTGATGCAGATGACGTTTACGAAAACGGCCTAACAATGTAAATTGTGAAACAGGCAGTGTCATGTCGAATATGTGAGATATCAATTGGCCGCCGCGCTCACCAGATTTAACAGCCCCCAGATTCTTTCTCTGGAGTTACTGGAAGGACCGGGTGTAAGCTAGCTACATATCTGCAGAATGTGATGAAAAATATGATTGAAAGGGCACGCAGTGGTGGGCGACATAATTTTTTCCAAAGATTTATGTGTTTGTTTTTTAAATGATTCCAATTTCAATACGGCCGCAGCCCCAAAAAAAACACCCTGTATAAGATCAAATTGGGTTATGATACCGACTCATCAGCAAACGGGCCTTAGTCACCAAAATACCTTCCTGGTCATCGTTCCGTCTCTCTAACTTCGTTCAGCTTCACCTGTTTATAAAAACTCGAAACAGAAAACAATCCCACTTTTATTTTTCGTTGAAATTATTTATATTTTTATTTACTTTTATAATTTTTATTTTTATAAGTTATTTTTCTTAATCATTTACTTTCTTTTTTAATATATAATTCATAAAATATTTTAACTAGGATGTCAATTTAAAATTTTCAATACAATATAGTGTACAATTAAAATTAAAATTAAAGAGGAAAATATAAAATAAAATAAAAACTAATATTTATTCTTACGTAAAGCGTAAAACATAAAAATATCTTTCGTATGTATATATAAATTCTTTATTTTTTTTTTCTTTATTTACTATATAATGAGGTCCAAATAAACAGTGAATATCTTCTATTCCTTATGTTATAACTAAATAAAATAAAAGAGTTAAAATCAATTCTTAATTGTCTAAGTGTGGTTAGGGGGGCCTTATATTCAAGACAGGAACGCGCCCACCTTTCACATGCTTACAATTTTTTTTTAATACTTTTAAAGGTCATAGATATCGTTTTTTGCATTTTTTTTACAAATGAAACACGTGAACGGAAACAAAACTAAAAAAAGAAAACTGAAAATAACAGTGACTACACTGATGAGTATTTTTTTTTTTTATATCTATACAACGACTTATTCTCTTAGCTATTAGGGGATATGATACAAGGAGGAGCCTTGGAGGGTTTAAGGGATTTTAAAGGAAAAGCTACGATACGCGGCGGCTTGATATGATGAGCATTCTGTGTAAAAAAAAAAAACGATCTCTCGTTGGATTTATTGCACCATTTTGAGTCCGGAACCCGGTCATCATCACCAGGACCAGGACCACTACGATAGAAATTCCGGATACGGTCATGACACTCGATCGGGTGGTGTTGGATGATGGGTGTTTGATGAGAGGGCGTCTCGGCTACCCGGCGATAGAGAGGTGCGATCATCTTCGTGTTGAGTCGAGTAGGGACCAACAGGGGGTTGTCTATGCGGTGGATGATTAGAGCCGGCAGCAGGGGAAGCAGCTGGTGGTGAGGTGATCGAGTGTGGTGAATGCGAATCGGATGATGGTCGCCGGCTGAATAGGTTAAGGCCATTGAACGGAGAGGCTGAGAGTAGATGTGTCGAGAGTGGTGGGAAGCCCGGTAGGCCTGGTAAGCCGTGGAATAAAGCCAGGGGGTTATGGAAGAGTCGTGGATCATTGCCCATCCAGCTTTCGGGTGGGAATCCAGGCGCACTACTTGGCGGGAAGTGACCTTTTAGAGCGTCGGCAAAGTTTAGAGGAGGCATTCCATGCGAACCAGCGTAGAGGCGGGCCAGGAACTCAGCTTGAATAGTTGGGGGAAGACCACCGAAAGGTTTGTTATTATTGCATGCATGTTCGTCTCCGTTATCGTCGGAATTACCCGTCGATAGGAGCTTTCGATGGAGATTCGAGTTTGAGCTGTGCCGGTCCCGACTTCGCTTCGATGGGAAGGCAGCGTTGCATCCGTCAATGTTGCATTTGTGGAGGAGCTTCAGATGGATGTTTTGGTAGTGCGTCTGGAGGCTGAAGTGATTTTGGAAGACTCGACCGCAAGCAGTGCATCGCAATGGATTGTCCTTATCGATGGGAACCTCTTCTTCTTCAGGGAAGTCCTCGTAGTTTGGACACTCCTCCACAGGTGGTTCTTGTTCGCTTTCTGGACCGGGATATTGTGAAGGCGGTGATGATGGGAGGAGACCTTCATTTTTACTCTCTGGGAGATCATTGTTGTTATTGTTGTGGGTGAAAGCCTGCTCATCGATGGGTTCCTGCTTAACCACTGGAAGATGGGGTATTTCCAGCTCGGGTTCCTCTAGAGGCTCCTGTTTGATTACATCCTCTGAAGGTTTTCTCTTCGATGAGAGGTCTAAAGTTAGGTTTTCGGGTTCCCCACGTTCTACTGCCGTACTCTCCTCCAGTTTAAGCCTCGATTGAGTACCACCCTCATTGCCATTGATCGATGTAGATGGCGTTAGGGGAGGCGATGGTAACACCTTCGATGTTTCCGAATTCGTTGCTGACATCGGACTCTCCGACTTGCGAGGTCGTTTTGACAAATCCAGAGTCGGATTCTCTGCCATCAAATCGGGCGATTGGGCCAGCTGAGGCTTCAATGACAGATCGGCCACATCGAACTCCTCCAGCGAGTTATCACAGGAATTCTCCACAGATTGCAGAGTACAGCGGACCGGATTTTGACTTTTTCGCTTCCGCTTGCTACCAGCTGCATTAGCTCCAGTTTCTCTATCGACACTTCCAGCACCACTACCACCTCCAGTGCCACTCATCACAGCCATTGCAGTCGTTGAGCTGTCAAATTCTTCCTTTCCACCGCCATACGATGAGTCGGCTATGCTCAGCGAGTCATCGGTATTACTATGATTGTCCGCATCGTAGTCCACGTCGGATGACTTTGAATCTTTGGTTACACTGAAGTCTGTCGGTTGATCCTCACCCTCAGTCGCGTAGTCATCTGAGACGGTTTTGTCTAAAATGTTATCGGATTCCTCACCGACAACGACGATGCCACCCTCCCCATCATCGTCGTCATCATCGTCCAGACCATGATCGTCGTCATGATCGTCATCATCATCATCATCGTCGCAGTCTTCCTGATGCGGGTCCATGTGGTGCACGTGGTGTTTGTGGCTGTCAATGTGGCCCCTACTGTCGTACCGCCCCAGCATGGCGCTATCCATGTACGACCGATGCAGGAAGTCTTGACTATGCTTGAGATCCATGCCGGGTATCTGATGATGTCGCATGTCCGGTGGAGGAGTGAGCAGTGGGAAGCTTCCAAATGGATTCAGGGGGTTCAGCGCACCCGCCATTAGACCATTGGGCGGTTGCAGCAGTAGAGGATGAGGTTGAGCACTACGTCCGTCGTGGGGCGAAATTTTACGTCTCAAATGTGGCGAATGCAACTTCGGATTAGGGTTGGCGCTGTGCCGATTGCGCGAGCGCCTTGAGCTAAACATCATACTGCAACCGTCAACCGTACACTTGTGCATCTCTCGCAGGTGAACCGCAGAGAAATGGATCTTCAAGGCGCCTTTGTCACAGAATGTCTTCAGGCAAACGTTGCACTGGACACGTTTCTTTCCAGTCACTGGGTTGATGAACTGAGTTCCCAGATTCGCCGGCAAAGATCCCCACTGACGTTTGCCACCAGGCGAGTGCGACTTTCTGCTTTGATGTGACGGCATCGAAGACGCACTTAACCGGGACATTCGTTGCTGGTTCTGTTGGTGTTGCTGTTGTTGTTGGTGTTGTTGATGTTGCTGGTGTTGCTGGTGTTGCTGGTGCTGATGTTGCTGAGGATTCGAATTGGTGGGTGGGTGCTGGTGGTGATTATTCTGTGGAGATTTCGCATCCATTCGACTATTGCTTAGGTTGAGGGCGTTCTGGCCGAACTTGTCCTTCTTCAGATCCGGTGACTTGTTTCTCTGTAGATTTATCGATGGAAAGTGCGAGGCCAGCAGCCCATGAGGCATTGGGTTACCCGATGCTGCTGCCGCCGCCGCAATCGCTGCCACCTGATTGTTCGTGAGCCCACCTTGCGAGGATGCCGATGGGGGTGGCGGTGGAGGAGGCAAATGAAACGGTAGGTGATGGCCTGACATTGCCATCGCGTTGAACAGCGACTGACTCGAGGCATTCTTCTCCTCGGACATTCGCCGCCGAGCTTGAGCCAGAGCCTGCTGTTGCAAATGATGTTGGTGCTGCTGTTGTTGCGCCGCCATTTCTGGACTCATCCGGGCTCCTCCGTGCATCATCGAAGGCGGAAAGGCGCCCAATGCGGCCGTGTTGATTTTTCGAAAATCAAAGGGCTGCATATTCTGCAAATGATTGAGTGGATTCGAACTAGAATTTCCACCTCCGCCGCCCTGAGGATTCCCCGAATTCCCCCCACCAGACTGTCCCGGTGGCGGAGGCGGTGGAGGCGGTGGATTTCGAAAATAGCTACTTATATGATTCGGTGGTAGGCCAGCGGCCAGTTTCTGGTGCAAATGCGACTGAAACTGCATTTGAGCATGAGCCAGCGAGCTCAGATGCATATTCATCGGATGCGTTGCAGCTCTCGGTGGCGATGGCCTACGACTGGGTGACATCACCATTTGTCTGGTGGCGGCCAGCTGCTCCGGATTGCGAGGATAGTCGTTGGTACCGCTGCTGCTGCTACTCCCTCTGTTTTCGCTGTGATCCTGATTAACGCTCATTAAGACATTCAATGGAATTTGCGGCCAACATGGATGTCATCATCTCTTCAGTGCGGCTCAAGTGGGCGAACTGAAAGAAAAAGAAGAGAAAAGCACTAGATAAGTGATCTATACCTAAGTAGGGTGCGCTTAGAAGCTATGTAAACACAATTGTCAACCCGAGAGAGTAGAAACAGAGAAGAGTGGTGTTGTCCAGCGTCAAAATCTCGAGTGGTTCTCGGAAGCCGGACCTAGCCAAGACCTCCCAATTCGATGGAATAACACAAATTGATACATTTTTGGTGGTATGGCTCTGGTGATGTGACAAAAACCTTGAATGGTGATGTCAAGTGTGCTTTGTGGAGACATCATCGTGCCACACACACGCATGGAAATATTTTTTTTTTTTTTTTCTGGTTGAAGACTCCCAAGTGGACCCACTCACATCCAACAATGAGATGATGATCATATCTCTGCTTCAACTTGTTGAAGAGTAAATAGTGCGACAAGTGGTCGAGATATGGTGGAGAGGGTGAAACGTTAACCAAGTGTGGATACTTCGGGCATCATACACAAGCGTCACCAATGAGTTCGGTTTCGGTTTGGTCGTCGTCGTTTTTTTTTTTTTTTTTTGTACCTGTGCGGTCTTCAGGTACTCAGTGACGATGTCATGTCAAGGTGGCACTTCTAACTTTGTCTCTTTCGCTCCTTTATAGCTTTTGAAGTAGACGACAGAAAAAAAAACTGCACGACAAATTCATTGGAATTCGTCGTCATCGTCGTCGTCGTCGTCGTCGCACTTGTGACAGTCATCTCCATTTATATTTGCATAGGTGAGGTGAAGTGGTTGCTTTGGTTCAACTTATTCACCTTATTCATCTTGTTCAACACAAAAATGTCTGTTGGATTCAATTGTTTACCTTAGCTATCTGCGGCTCTTCGTATCTGTCACTGTGACAGAAGGAGGGGTACAGGTACAGATGCCGTGTATGTGTGGAATATTTTCTGAAGGACTAACATGGAATATTGTCATCTGGAGTGTTGACTAGAACACTTGACAGTGATTATAATCCTTTGCGTAAATTTTGTGGGATAACTACTTTTTGTTGTCAAGTGGTGATCCCACACACGCTGTGAAGAAGGAGGTGTGGTCATCGAATTGTTGACATTTTTCTTTTGTTTTTTGTACGAGTATTTTTTTTTTTTGAACAGGATTTGCAATGTAATTTTGTCAAGTGTGAAAGGACCTTTTTTTTAAGTGGATTTTCTTCCATTATTGTAGGTGTTACGTGGAAAAAGGGACAAAAGGCACGATTGACTTTGAGTGATCAGTTGAATAAGAGCGCTTTGTTGGGAACAATGATAATGACAAAGAAGAGTGACAGCATATTGACGCAAGCCAAAGACAATAAGACATAAGTGTCACAACAATTATAATGAAAGTATGATCCCATTCTATGGGTTTTTCAACCATGCATTGTCATTTGTCTAAGGTTTATAGAGAATATTACGAGTAAGTGTTAAGTCCAAGAGAGATCTAAACAATTTAAATGCAAGGAAAAAACGTGTTAAGCTCTAAAGCCGGCGGATATCCGGCTCGAAGTGATATATGTACGTCTATTTGTCTGCCGGACAAGCGTCATTTCAATCCGTGGAAGTAAATAGATTGAAATAAGAGCCTTCATACGATTCATTCGTTAGCCGGATTCGAAGCGTCAGAAACATAGTTTCGTGCAGTATTCAACCAGATTGTCCTAAGCACAGAACAAATTTTAAATAAATTCTGTTTCTAGAACTGCTATAGTGCGCAGTCTTTTCTAAAGATCACTAAAATTTGTTGTGTAGTTGAGAATGCCAATTAATTTTGGTTTCTAGGGCACGATTTCAATTCAAATTAAGGCGTTCTGTGGCGTATATCCGGTGAACGCTTTCATCGAATTCTGTATACTTCGACACGGATATTCAATGGCATATATCCGGCGTCTGATACGTGTGATTACTAGAAATGGTGCATCCGGCGACGTATATCCGTCGGAAAAAAATAAAACCTGATATATGGGACGATAATCATAAGAACAACTCTTCAGCTCAGAGTCTTAGTCCATGAGCAGAATGAAGCATCAAATTAAAAGTTAATTCTTCTGCTCAGACTCAATAAAATCGCACTGAGCCTCACCCAGTTGCGTCCCGAATTCTCGCTCTCCTAAAATGGCAGAGGAAGAAAAAGTGCAGCCAACAGATGTTTTTTCATTTAACAATCTGCGAATGTTCACTCAGTATGTCCATCAGGAAATTGAACTGAAAAGAATGTTAACTTCAGTATGGAAGAGACCTCTTCGCCGGTTTCACGTAAAAAGAAACCTCTTCAATGTGAACGTAGATTTTCGAGATTTAGAATGGCAGACGACTAACAAAGGTGCTAGTCCACTAAGATTCGGCTTAGTGGGGGCCAACTACACATGTAAAGAAAATAAAACACTTCGAAACTCAAAGCAAAGCCTCGGAGAAGGGAGAATACGTCGTCGACAACCCGTAGCTGCACCTTAGCATTCTGAGATGTTAGAATGCTTCTTGACTCCAAATTCCTCCAACTAAACTGTGGAGATCATGGGGTATTAGACGCGGAAGAGTATCATTTATCGACAAGATAAACTCTAAGAGACACGTTGGAGGCATATGCGATTGCTGCTAATTCCAATGACACATAAAAGCCTCAAGTCTTTAGTGGGTGGATATTGATGGAAACTTTGCAGAACGGGGTAAAAAAATGTCTCCATTGTAGAGTGCTACTTCCCGAAAGAAGTTCCACCTGATGGTAACAAGAACAAGTTTTATAGTCAGTTGGGCGTCGGTCATACAACACATGACGGCATTGTAATGAGGGACTTAAGCACCACGGTAGACAACGAAAGTGCCGCGCAATGGTTTTTGAACTTCTGTACACTCTTTGAGTATCAGATCTATTACAAGATTAGTTGACCACAGATTAACCACCTGCGTTAGGTCGATATTGGAATGGTACGTCCAAGTGAGAGATTGTCACCTCACAGCATTCCCATAGTTGTGTAGTAAAAAAGCATTTCTTGTGATCTACTGTGAACCAAGCTCATTTCAACTGTCACAATTGCATATGTCTGTGCTATCGACAGCAACACTTTGGACCTTTAAGGACCCTATTACTATTTATTACTGAATAATTAATTAAACTATTCCAGCATTAAAACCGCCGAAATAACGTCACATAATACCGATTACTACGTAATCGTTTCGAACACAAAAACAAGTTACAATGGGAATACGGAAACGCCACTTACTGTCTCACATGTGACTATGAGAATGCAAATAGAGGAGACCAGTGGTAGGGTGGTAGTGCACCGAAATTTTATATTACCTAGCCTTACAAGCCTTGTAAAGCTTTGCTACGAGAATCATCAAAGTTTTTAAGGAAAAAAAAAAAACACTCTTTGCTCCATAAAATGGAATCGGGGGGAAATTAGATACCCTCCTCCCGTAGCTTTCTTTGCTTGCTCCTATAGGGCAACACTTTCGATCAATCTTGGTTTACTATCAAAGAAGGTCTCGCAATTCTGACCGTCTATCTGTCTGTCTGTTCGTCTGCCTGTACCTCGGTCTGCAGCCGAAATTGCGCGACAAATTTATTTCAAACTTCATATCTGTGGTCTGTGGGCCTATACCCCAAAGCTCGGATCGATTTTTCATTCCAGTCTCAAAATTAATTGTACTTTACTTGCAGCCAATTTCGAAAAAGTGCGGTAGGCAAAATCGTATCATCACCCCCACGCGGTGCATGCTGGATAGCTATCTGATAATGAACTAACGATGAGTGTATGCTGAGTCTTACTTTATATGTTTAGCTGAACACTCGGACCTGAGCACACGGCTGGGTGTACTTCAGCATACATGTATCAAACCGGACGAGGCATCTTTTGTTGACTTAATTGGTTGAATTTTCCGTGTCAGAAGCCTAATAAGAGTTCCTTACAAAGAGGACGTGCGGCGGAACAATCCTCGCGATGGATGAACCCTTACTGGACCAACGGTAGCGCTCATATCCCCTTAGTTGGTTACTGTGTCCTAGGCGTTTTATCTAAGAATCTGACCCTCCAGGTTTGGTGGTTGTGCGTTGGGATCGAAAACAGACCACAGCAGCCGAGCTATAAAGCAAATATCACTGCCATGAAAGAAGTGCGATGGAAGCAGCATTTATTTGGATGCGGATTTATCGTCAAGAAGTCTTGACCTTTAGATATGTGAGTGAACGCCTGATGACAATCCACATTATTGCAAAATTCAAAAACTTCAAGCCATATGCACTCACGTCCCCACAGAGGATTAGGACGACATGACCAAAGGCAGCTTTTATAAACTACTCGATAGGTCTTACAGTCAATGTCCACGATATGACGTCAAAATAGTGTTTGGTTTTAAAGCAAAAATTTGGAAAGGAGGGCAATTTCGGAAACACCATCGGAAAATACAGCTTGCGCAACAACACCTCCGAAAATAGACTCAAGCTAATCGACTTTCCGGCGGCGTGGAACACCACTGTAGCTAGAACACGATTCCTGCCCCTCAATATTCATAAGGGCACCTGGTGCGCTCTCCGGATCAATTAATTGTCAACCAGATTTATTACGTCGCAATTGATGCAAGGCACTCCTTCAATATTTTGGATGTCCGCAGCTTCCGAGCAGTTCACATTGACTACCTTGTTACTGCTAAGGTACGTATGCAGATATTTCAGAAGTACTGTGAGAAAATCTAACATCCAAATGCTACAATCGTAAGAGACTGCCAGAAATTTCGCAGATCGATTGTCTTTGGAGTGTAAATTGGCGCTAAAGTTAAGCGCAAATGAGCAATGGCATAATTGTCAGTAAGCCATTAAGAATACCACCTATGAAGTACTGGGTTTCTCGCATCGACTCAAAAGAAACCCCTGGTTTGATGAAGAGTACCGTCAATCGTACGCAGCAAAGCAAGAGGCTTGTAAAGGGTCACGAGGCAAGCCTATGACATCTACAAGCAGAAAAGAAGGAAAGAAGAAGAGCATGCCAAGGCTACAAAGCCCGAACAGAAGTTTGTAGGGATGAAGAAGAAAATCGACTAATTGAATCACAGTTGGTGCTGAGAATGTGGTTAAACGGCGGTGACGATCAAGATCAACAATTCCGTCCACCCGAGCAAAGTGAAGTGAAGATAGCAATATCTAAGCTTAAATCCAACAAGGCTGCTGGAGCCGACAGTCTAACTGCTGAGCTATTTAAAGCAGCTGGAGATGATATGGTACGGAGCATACATCAACTCATCTGTAAGATACAGTCGAATGGAAGTATGCCCGACGAATGAAACCTCAGCATCGTTTGCCCGATCCGAAAGGAGACCCTCTGATGAATTGTGCCAAAACAGAGGTATTAGTCTCCTCAACATCGCGTATAAGCTCCTATCTGCCATATTATGTATGATAGAAAGTCATATCGCGGTTATTGGCTTGAATTAGAATTTCTAGCCATTGTAGCTGAATGTATTCACAGTGGCACATCATTGTCACAATCCTTGCTTTTTCCACATTCTAAGGTCGGCACGTTTGCCGAGCGAGTAATGAGAGTTCATTCTATCGCTAGTCTAGTGAAGGTATGCCACAGCCACAATGTAGATGTGATTATCCCCATTACTGTCCTCAAAAACTTTCAGCATTTTGTACCTATGTACGATAGCAGATAGTACTACATACTAGAAGTAGTCCCGTCAGAAATCTTCCTCCTCCCACAGATTGGTTTTAGTTTTTATCAAGTTCAAGACCACAAACCGGTATTCAGAATCTCTCAATGCAATCAAAAAAAAAAAAAAATAAACATTAAATTCTACGAAACATTCCTCCACATGTTCGAGGCATCATCCGACAAATAATCACCTTTAAACCGCTAAACATCAGCTTCCTCTCTTTTACAAACCAAACTTCCAGTAGCACTCAACAGATAAACAAGAAGCACCGACATCATACAAAGGAAGATACGATCACCACAAATGGCTTAAATAAACACCAACAACCAGCCACCTAGCATCTCTCTGTGATGCTTGGTCACCTTTTGTATCCGGTAATTGGTTTTCAATTTGATTTCAATTTGGTGACCATTTCGTGACACGATGACGACGACGACAAAACAACATCAAATTTATTCTCCAAGGTAACATCAAGATAACAAATAAAATTATGTTTATCTTTAAAAAAAAAAAAAAAAAACATTCGGCACCAAGGAAGAGGAAGCAAACAAAAAAAAAAAAAAAAAACTTCAACCAAATCACAAGATCAGCTGAGTACGATCAGTCGCCGGACTAACAACATTTAAAGCCATTCCAATCACAATTGTAATTACTTTTGTGTTATTAACCATTTAACGCGCCTTGTTGACCATCAACGATCATCTCAATAATGGGACTCCTCTTCAATGCACACACACGTACTGATAGATACATAGATACAACTAACAACCCACGTGAAAAATTCAAGATCGAAACTTATCTAAACGACGCGACAACAAATTGATGACACGGCAAGAAATTTTAGGAGTTGACAAATCGTGCCAGCCAGCCTTGAGAATCATACAAATGATGATGATGATGATGCTGCAGTACAGACACACGAGTCGCCGGTTCGGTGTTCGTCAACATCAGAGACAACATCTCGATGATCGATATGACACTAACAGTAAAAAAAAAAAAATAAAAAAAAAAAAACTACGAAACGTTTGGGGATCAATTATCTGTGCGATAAACTTTTAACAAAGCCGATGTACTTAAGATCTTATTAGCGAGTCTTGACGATGAAAACAAGCAGAGGTAAGAAAAGTTAAATACACGTTCACAGTGCTAACGAGATTAGATACGATAAAAGCGTTGTTATTAATCTTTTTGTTGGAAACGTCTTTTTTTTTTATTTTATTTGTCATCTTGTTTGGTTAAGTTGAATGTGACTTTTGACGGACCATCTCATGATGGATGGTTTATTTGTTACGCGGACGATTACAGAGACATTTAAGTTTTAGACGGTTAAAAGTTTGTTGTAGCGACATTGAAAATTTATTGTTTTAAAGCGATGTAGAGTCTGCCTTACGGTGCAATATTTTTTTTATTAATTTTACAAATGTAAAGCCCCACATGATTGTCTAGCTTGGTTTGGGAAGAAGCAGGAAGCAGCTACATGCCAGGGTTTGAGCGTTACTGAAAACCATCACCCTTCACTCTCTTACTTTAGTAGCACTCACTCCCTCCTCGTACGCTGGTTTTGTTTAACCCTATCTTTCAGTCAGTCATATCTTGACAGTGACCTTCCACTTTCAAGGTCCATTAAAATAAATAGGGTATCCAGGCTAACAGTGTACGAGTATCCATTATCCCAAGATGCAGTTTATATTTCAAAAAGTATCTGCAGAACCTGTGTTCTATCGGATCTATAAAAAGACAAAGAGATACTCGTAACCCGTATTGGAGCAATAACTTGACAAAACTAAGCTACGTAGGGTAGGTAGGTAGGTTTGGTTGTGACAGCATGCGATGCTGAAACATAATTAGCGCAGAGGCGCCGTTTTAATACCACAACTCAAGTGACCTAAATTGTTGTAGAAACTGACGTTGGACTTGTGGGAAAGGAAAGAAAAGATTATTTAAAGCCACCCCGTGGCATTGAGGAAACTGATGATGTCCCCGATGCTTGTCTCCGCTAACTCACTAATATTATCAAAAAGGTGTCTGCCAAGTATACGGTGTCTGACCCTACTAAGGGCCGGACACTTACAAAGGAAGTGAATGATTGTTTCAGGCTCGTTGGCCACATTGCAGCTACGACAATGTGCATTAAAAGTAATGCCCAGTCTGGCTGCGTGGACCCCTATGGGCCAATGGACAGTGCTAATTGCCAGAACTCTAGCAATATCTGCCCGGCTTCTGTTTAATAGCTCTTATGTTCTGCGCCAGTTATACTTGGGCCACATCTGCCTGGATATGACACAGTTCTGCAACCCTCGCCATCTATTACAAGCATCTGTAAGGAAATGAGCAAAGATTCTACCCTTAAGGGCCCCTAACGGAATGTTGACATCCTCCGCACGGGAGCAGTCAAGGACAGATCCCTGCCTCGCCAATTCATCAGCCCTTTCGTTTCCGTCAATGTTACTATGACCAGGCACCCAGATGAGGCTGATCCTAGACCGATGACCGAGTGCGGCAAGCTCCTCCTTGCATTGTTCCACAAGTTTGGAGAAGGAAGCCGCAGATACGATGGCTTTTATAGCGGCCTGGCTATCAATGAAAATGGCTATGGTGTTAAGTTGTATCGATGTATGTTTGAGGAGATGACACGCCTCTGGTACAGCAAGAACTTCCGCCTGGAATACGCTGCATGAATTGGGAAGATGGAATGAACCAGAGATATTGAGGGATTCAGAAAAGATTCCCGCCCCTACCCCGCAGTCCATTTTCGACCCGTCAGTGAAAATGGTTGTATTGAACTCGTTAGTCACCGTGCCACATTTCCATTCCGCCCTGGAAGGGAATCTCACAGTCACATCATTGCGAAAGTTCACCCTGGGAGTTATGTAGTCGGTCGGATTTGCCGCCAACTCCCGAGGTAGCAGATTAAGGATGCTGTTGTGGCCGTAGAGACTATCGCACCAGCTACCTGTTTCTCTTAATCTAACCGCACTACATGCTGATATGTACTTTATATGAAGGTCGAGTGGTATAAGGTGAAGGATTACGTTCAAGGCTTCAGTTGGGCATGTTTTCATCGCCCCTGTAGCACTTAGAGCCGCAGTCCTTTGTACTTTGTTGATGAGTTTTGTAATGTATGCTTTATTAACCACCGGCCACCAAACTAGCGATCCATAGGAAAGAATAGGGCGCACCACCGCAGTATACATCCAAATGACCATCTGCGGACAGATTCCCCACCCATTTCTTACCGAATGTTTTGCTACAAGCATAAAAAGCCACACAGGCTTTCTTTACCAGCTGTTCAATGTTAAGCTTCCAGCTTAATTTAGGGTCAAGTACCACACCTAGGTACTTAGCACTAGATAATAACGAGAGTAATTGGTTATTAAGCCGTGGAGGCGTGAAAGCCGGTATTTTGGTTTTTGCGGTAAAGAGCATCAGTTCAGTTTTGCTCGGATTGATGCTAAGTCCACATCCAGTGGCCCATGTGCTAATCTTATCCAAGGCACCTTCCATAATCTCACTGATCACAGAAGGAAACATCCCCGATACCAACACTACCACATCATCCGCATACGCGACAACCTTGACTCCGTCTCGGTCAAGCCTACACAGAATTTTGTTGATTACCATAAGCCAAAGAAGAGGAGAGATAACCCCACCCTGAGGAGTTCCCCTTACAACGGATATGGTGGAAACACTATTACCGAGTGTCGATTGAATAATTCTGGTTTTTAGCATAGTCACTATCCACCTACACCCAGTTGGGATAGAACTTCCTGAATCGATTCAGTACTAACGTTATTGAAAGCACCTTCAACATCTAAAAAGGTGGCAAGAGTAAATTGTTTGTAGTGTATTGTCTTTTCTATCGTACGCACAACTTCATGGAGCGCCGTCTCAGTCGATCGCCCCTTAGTATACGCATGCTGAGATTTTGATAGAAGGGATGTATCTATTGTATTACGGATGTGAAATAAATACTTTAACGAATGCTGTTTAACATTGCTAAGCGAGACAGAAACTGACGCAGTTAGACAAGGAAAAGATTATAAAAAGCTACAAAAAGGAATCGAAGATCTTGTGTAATGACATTACTTCCACTCCTGTAGCAGGTAGGTTGAGTGGAAACCTCAGTGTCAAAAACGCAAGCTGCAAGCATCTCGCTAGTAAAAATAAAGATACTGCTACACCGCTCCACAAACCAAACAGGGATGCAATCAACGCTTGGATTGGACCATAAATACCTACCAAATACATAAAGCTCCGCAAATGGTATCTTTTCGGGCCAATCACGCAAGGGAAAATAGAACATGCTGCACCTGAATAACTAGAGGCAGTCAGGGACTTGGGTATACCCTGGAGAAGAGCTGTCTATCGTCATTCCTGCTAAACAACACAAGTGCTAGACAGAGTATATTTATACCCCTGGCAGCATTAGTGCCGGGTGAGCAGATCGGAGATACTTCTGAACTATCTACAGGAATTTGTAGAGAGAGAATCGAGAAAAAAGGGGTTGGATCACACGATTTCGAAGCAGATATGTGAGATACTAGGCACGAGGACCTTAGAAACAGGGGTGGGATAGAAGGTGGCAGACGTTAGAATAGTGCGAGGCTGTTTCCAAAGCAAGTTTCTATTATCCTTAGTGTGGGGACTTGTAGTAAATGAACTCTTAGATAGATTACCAAGTCAAAGCATAAGCTACACGTATAGATTTTGCCGATGATATTATACTATTAGCCAGAGGCAAATTCGCGCAGATACTCTGTGATAGTCATATTATGCAGAGAGTAGTCAAAATCACGAGGGAATGGTGCCTATCAGTGGTACTTGAGACTCATTCAGTTGGCAGAACCAGAGTACTAGGTAATATTCTGAGCTTCGGGCTAGGGAGATACGCTTTGCGCAGCGTTGAAAACTTTGCGACGAAAGTGAGTGAATGTATCATATACACCTTCAAAGAGTATAACTATAGGTATAAAATGATACACAGATCGATCAATGACAGCCGAGGTCTCCTACCCCAGAAGTATTTGGACCTAATACCAAATACTCTGTGTTAATGGACAAGCTCTTCAGCATTTTCCAATTCACGCGATCAGAAGGTGTGGTCCACTCAACCTCGGCAGAAGTTATCACAAGTAAGTCACTGTGATTCAGTCGCCGGTAAAGCATAGAGCTTCTAATCAATTAGCGGAAAGTTAGTTTCGGAGTGCCTTACAAATGGTAAGTCAGTGTTTAGTTATAAAGAAGCCAACAAGCTGTCCGAGGAGAGGGCTGTGCTCTTCAGTGAGATTGGAGGACATTTGTTCTGAGAAATGTTACGGAAAGAGGAGGAAACCAAACTAAAGGAAGGGATAAGGCACATGGAGAAGCACATCGGAAGTAAAAAATATACTAAGGATGCTAAAAAGTAAATAATTGTAATAAAAAAAAATAAAAAATTAGGAGCTAAGCCTAGACAGTACTTGAAGAACTCTTTAACGAATGTAGGGAAGCCCGACCTGTATCATCTTCTAGGAAACTAAAGGACACAAAATCACAAAATAACAAGCTGCCTGTGGAGTAGAAAAGATAGACTTATTCCGTCTAGACCCACTCTAGATACTGAAATAGGGGGGTATACTAGAATGGATGAGGTGCTTTGATCTGAGAATTACACCGGGTGTGACTATCACACTGCACTCAGACCCCTTCTCATATTCATTAATTCATTCATCTGTGTACGCTTGTTGCGAATATTCGATAATATCAGACGAACTCCCTTTGAAGCTCAGCTCTGCTGAAGAAAACAGTTCAAATCTTCTCGCAACTCAGAAACGGCTCGCTGTTGGAAGAAGTCACTGTGCGGTGGAACACAGTCTGTCTTAATAATGGAAACGAGACGCCCCCTTGGGGCTTGCCCAGAGAGACTGGTTGGAAGGCAATTCGTGGTTCCAATTGATTCTACCCGAACAAATTACTACATGTGGGCCGCAACGCATTTAAGGAGGTAAGGAGTGCGGCAACAATGTTTCAAAAACCTTCTCCAAGATGGTCAAGGATAACGTGAGTGTTAGACCACACCACCATCTGTGATGCCTATGAAGAGGGTGACGATACTGCGGAACATTTCCTCTGAAATTGTTCGTGTCAGGTGGCAGATCTTTGAAGCCGATCTGGTGAGTGCTGATACCATAGGTTCCTCATCACTGAAACTCTTACTTGCTTGCTTTTCTAAGAAAGACGAAGAAATTTCATTACAAGGGGCTGCTTCCTGGTTGTACAATGAACCGGTATCAAGTGCTCCAATGGAGTTTTTCCTACCCCAACTTGATGTTGAGGGCTGCCCGTTGGCAATTTTATGGGGATAGATGGGAAGCAATACAAGGCAAATCGAAGACCATATCAACGAACCTTACAATTCCTGTGTTTAGTTCTGCTCCTATATTGGGCAATACTGCGAAAAGTATTTCAAGATAAAGTCCTAGCCAGAGTCAGTTCAGTCCACTGCAGTTGCTGACAGATCACTGAAAATTGTAAAGTTTTCCGATATTAAGAACAGCCATCTTAGACGAAATAAGACTGTCCCTTCTAGATCTACTTACATCACTTTTTCTCACTTCAAACAGGTATCTCTAACTAAGACTTACATAACCATATTTCGTATTCAGAACAATTATTATTATTTTTCTCAATGACATTGAGAATATGTCATACCTTCCCCTAAGGCTCATTCCATACCCTGTGCTAAAAATAAATTCGTGACAAGCCTCAATCAATTTTGAAACTTTCCCACAATCAGCATTCAAAGTTAACAACTTCAAACCGACAAACAACCAACAAGAGTCAGCTAATTAATATTTAAATCTATCATTGACAATTAATTTAAACATTGAACGAATGCACGATTCTGTGTGTGCTGTTAAGTTTCGCGCGGGGCTGTTTAGAGAAACAAGTGTTTGTTGCTTCTGACCCCCCCATGCACTCGGGCACGTACAGCTATAAATCTCACAAATAAACCTACGAGAGGTTCACTACCAGCCTCTCTCGGTACTACTTAACGTCCGACCACATACACCACCCCTACAATAGACTACTAGAACCACAACGTGGTGAATTAGTATTCAAATTAGCAGTAGTACATTCGCTTCGCATATTCGTTGAATTAGCCCGTTCGCGAATGCGCGCGAATACTCGTTACTTAATTGACAATTTGCTGTATCGCCTGTGGCGTGCAATTAATTTGCAACACGTTGACAATACCATAGACAACCTACAAAAGTAGTTAGAGTTAGACTTATAACTTGAAGTTGACTCGAGCGTAGGTTGGGTTCAGTTAGAAGTTCCGGAAAAAAGTATAGGTACTAAAACAAGTATACGGAGGTACATGCTAAGGTGTGCCATTTTCGGTTTTGTTTTTTGTGGGGTTAACACGATTCAATGGTGAATGTCCATCCAACGAATCGGTATCGACATTTGACAGATTTAACGAGCGAAATAATTTATGAATCGTCAAAGTGTGACATTCGTGACATTTAGGTATGGGAAGGCATTCAGAAAATGATAGTTAGCCATAACTTGTGACAGTGACATCCTGTGACGATGTCATGGCAGTTACCGTAGTAGATATCGCATTTAGAAATAGTTTAGAATAGTTGTTATCCCACTCAGGAAATGGTGTTAGTTATTTAGAGTTATTTGGACAACATTTTCAGTCAGCCCTAGTAAGCAGTAATCAATGCATGAGATTTTATCGAAAACCATATGAAGAGTCTGTCGTCGACAGTAGGTAAGCTACTTACTTACTTAATTCGGTGGCGATACAGTTCGGTGTGGAGCTGGGCCTCAACGAATACGCCTCTCCAGTTAGCGTGGTCTTTGGCTAACTGCCTGAGCACTCCAAGTTGGTTAAGGTCCCCTTCACTTAAAACGAGGACTTCCTCTACTACGTTGTCACTCCGGGTTGGCATCGAAGGCTAGAAGTAAGCTACTATTACCTAAAGATTCTGAAACAAGAAATCCAGCTTCTTAGCAAATCTTGATATGAACAATCTCGAAGACGTGGCTGGGCTAGAATAATCAGTGATTGCAATTCTCGTCAGATTCGTTCGCACACGAAGCTACACAAAAGTGATGAGACTGGTTAGTAACTTAGCACACAATTGCAACTATAAAAGTTAATCACTTTTGTCTTCACTCTGTCGTTGATCCCGCATTTTTTTTAATCTCTCAGGAGAGGTGAACTCCAAGAAATACTTGTAGATATCTGTTAATTCTGCTCTTGAATTGTTGGAGATTAAAGGTTTATGGAAATATGTTTTAATGGGAGAGAATTCCAAAGTTTACTTGTTCTGTAGCAAAAGGAGTTTTGATAAGTGGATGTTCGCGCGTTTGCCAGGTGGGCTAGAGGTGATTGACCTAGTAGAACGCTCAAATGCCACATTTCCAATCATGAATTCCATTGAGGTCTTCAGAACATATGCAAGCAAGAATTTTGCAGGATCTACCTTTTTGAGAGAACAAACAACACAGGAACCGTAGAAGTCACTAAAAAGAGGACTCAGTCTACTTGCGTGTGGTGTATCAAACAGAATCTTTTCTTTTAATAGCCTGCTTGCTTTGAACAGATCTACATTGATTAGATCTGTGATTAGATACTGCTTTTTCCAAAAAAGGGTTTCAATAAAAAAAGAGTAAAAACTATGTATCGACAGCGCACATATTCATCACTCTAACCAATCAAGGCACCAATGGTGGAATATATTGAGTTGCAAGCGCATCGAATCGAATTTATAACCTGCCACCAATTTTTGTATTAATTATCTTTGAGTTCACCACAAGCAGAAACAAGAACGCAAAATAATCACATATTCGCATGATAAACGGTTTTCCTTTTTTTTAAATTTAATTCACCAGAACCGTTTCTAATTGGATCAAACGAAGTGATCAATCACGTAAAGTCCATTCAAAGTCACACTATGCTAGCTTTTGGGTTTCCGTATTCGTAAATAATTAAATTTTGTGGGTTTTCCATCATTAGCAGATACAAAAGGACTTGTTTACGCAAAACGCGTGAAAGCAATGAAAATGTTGGTTCGACATGACACTACAGATACTTAATGACAACAACCTAATCTAGACTTGTGACTTGAAAAGCCTTTTACACCTTCTACAATGAATTTTAAAATTGATCTGAAATAAATACGATCTTTTCTTGAATTTATAGCTACTTAGATGTCAGTGAATTACAATTTATAATTTTAATTTCGATTTATGTTTCTTTTTTCCACGGTGGTCCCGCGCAGTCATCTCAAAAAAGCAGGCAAGGAAGCAAGAAGTTTCAACAATCATGCCCGATTCACAATGCAGCGCGAGAGCAAGACTAGAGCGAGGCGAGAGATCCTCGTCCTAATAAAATCGTTCACAATGAAGGCGATACTTTTGACAGCGAGCCTGTATTATCTATCTAAAAGCAACAACGGCAACACACCACCTTTCAATTTCTGGCTACATAACAAAGTCGCATCAGCCTGCTGACAGGCTATCTCGTCGCGAGAGTGACAACTCGCGCTAGACTCGTCTCGCTCTCACGCTGCATTGTGAATCGGGCATCAATGGTGGCTTCGTCAAGCTGTCGTTCGATATGTTAGGGTGTGTTAGGTTCGTCAAGCTGTCATTCGATATTTTAAGATGCGTACACAAAACATAAATTTAAAAGAACATGCTATTACTGTAGTTGTTTAAGCAAGGATTCTCCATGAATAGGAAGCCTAAGGAAGACCACCTATTGCGGTGACTTGTAAGTTCCACACAGGATTTTCTATCAGAGATTTGAGAAAAATTGCTTTGCATCGTCAGCTCCTATTTTCAAGAATCTAGTTACATCAATTCCACAGCTAGCAAGGTTAATCCTAATTCGATATAACCGAAGAGTTGGTGGAAACAACCCATACCTGACCTATCTTCTCGCAACCATTCGTACTGTTCATTTCAGGGACCTATAGTTTCATGCCGTTTCCCAAAGGGAATTTTTCTCGATCTAGAGAAACTTCTCATGACAATTTTACCTTCGAATGGTTGTCAGACATTCGTGATAGGTGGGAGCGTAAAAAACTTTTAGGTATTTACTGGACTCGAACCTTGAGTCTTCAGCTCGCGCACTTACCCACGGCACCTACAAATTCTAAATTTTCGAAAATGTTCCAGAATATTCAAGGTTTCTAGACTAACCGTTCACTATTAAAACATGAAAATTTGGAACTAATTTCATGACTGAGTGGGGCTAACTTTAAACTTGGGTCGAAAAAAAAAAAAAAATAATTGAGGTGATTTTTGAAAATTTGGCCAAAAAAATTCGAAAAGAAGGGATGTGAAATTCACCAGCCTGAACTGAAATTTGTTCACCGTCATGCTAACCATTCTCAAAGAGTTTCACCGAGCATTCATTCAAAAGTCGAGGAATATAACTTTTCGACAGTACTTCCCGATAGAACCTTGTTTTACAGTGACGCAAAAGGAAACTCTGAACAGAAATTTTACAGACTATAGGTAGGCACTAATATTCTCGCGAGTGAGCAACCGCGCAGTTGACTGGTGGAAACCTTGAAATTACTAAAACGAGTCGTTTTCAGGGAGTTTATGTATGCATCTCAGTAATGATGGTATTTTTCACTGCATTTTGATGCAAAAGCTCAAGTTGATCATCAGAGAATTTATCTAGTAATTAGCTCAGAAAATAGGAGTCTTTAGTTCTTGTATCATGCTTATTACCGCTGATGCTGTTAGAGTGTTTCAAAAGGCCAACAGCTGAGACATTATAGCAGCGTCAACTTCTGTAAACTGCCTCTGCGATCAAAAACTTACAGTATTGGGGTTCTAGCTCTAAATCGATACCGATTTATTCTGGTTGTAAAAGTGCAGTCTGTTCAGGTGAAAGCTCAAATATAGAGCCAGAACTGGCCGAATCCTTGATCTTTCATGTGCATACGGAAAAACACTCTACTTAGACACAGAAAAGACACCATAATCGACATAATCGGCAACCGTTTCAGGTAAATTGATCATGAAAATGTCAACTGATGGCTCTAGGTTAGCCTTGAGTTCTATTATGTCTTTCGAATATACCATGAATGGATTTATGTGGACCCTGTGTTAAATGTTTTCTTGTCGAAACAGCGAGTATCTTAAACAGACATCGCCGGTCAACTTTACTCATTAAAATTAAGATATCAAGTATACAAAAATTGCATTACATTGGAGGCTTTTGTAAATACTACAAACGAGTTAGGAAATATTGGTAGCAATCTCCTCCTACCTAAACGTCACATCCTTTACCATGACATCAACTTTTTTTTCTACAGTCGCAACAAGATGACTTTTACAACCCATTATCCAAGCACAAAGTAGCACTCTAATACCCACATAAAACCGAACCGAACCTTATTTCCTACTAAAAAATATCAAAATCTCCCTAAAAATGTCCCACATCTCAACTAATACAATAAACCCAACCACCGATCGGCATTTATTTTACAAATCAATTAAAAAAAAAAAAAAAAAAAAAGAAGAAAGAAAACGCTTTTACCATTTAGCTGACCATCAGCAGCGAACAACACAATACCAATCCCCTTCGCACATTAAACTGCCCGCAAGTGTCACTTTTATGTCATCGAACACATTTATGAGACATTGATCGTGGCAGCAACAGCAGCGCGGTAAGATCTAAAGCAGGTAACAAATCAAAACACTAAAAAAAAAAAAAAAAACCTCCAAACAATACCAACAAATCTCAATCCTTTGATGTGTGATTAAAGGAGAAATGATCACCACAACCATAAGATGAAACCAAACGATCACCAATGAGCAGCACTGGTCAACGATCAGCCGATCGTATTTTTAATGCATTTTCTTTTCTTTGGACATTTTAATTTGTTTTCGGTTTATTATTTTATTGAATCGAAAATTTCCAAGCGTTGGGATATATCTGCGCAATAGAAAGGGATACAAAAAATCCCCACCAACCTAATAACTCTTTTGACGTTCATTTATGGACACAAAATGAGTAAAAATGTCCATAAAACTACAAAAAAAAACTCACGGATTTCTGATCGTAAATTCCGATCGACGACAGTTTGTTCTTTTCTTTTCATCTTTTTTTTTAAGGGTAACTGCCTGACAATTTTGACAAAACTACCTTTTTCCCATCGACAGACGGTGAATAAAATGCTAAACTTCCAAGAAGAATGACACTTCTGACACTTTGTAGTAGAGCTCCTCGGTGAGGTGCCATTCTATGGATGGGACGCGACCTTTTTACAATGTATCTGTTGTATCTGTTGGATACTTTTTTGGCATTTATGAGTTGCCCCTCTTTAAATCATAAAACACAGGTTATGTGTGTGATACTATGGTAGTGTCTTCTAAACGTGTGGGGAGATTAAGACCGGACTTTTCTTGTTCTGTCACTCTTGTTGTTGCTGCTGTTGTGTCGTGTTTTACGACGACATCCAACTTCGGAATGTAATTCCAGTCATTTTCCTATATAAATCCATCTAAGCGCGGCTACTGATGAATTATGTTGCCGGGCAGAGCTGCGCGCGCGCACCACCACTTTGCACACATGTGTAATTAGGTAGGCCGCGCAGCTATTAGATGCTTTTTTAATGTCATGTCTTAAAACACACTTACGGGGGACTGACAGGCGGATAGACCGGCCAACTTGGATCGTATGGATGTGACGCTGTGATTGTGAGTCTTGAAATTCAGGTTTTTAGTGTTTTGTCATCTCCTGGGTGATGTGCCTTCTCTACTCGTCGTCGTAGTAGCTGGTAGTTAATTTAATTTGTTCTGTTATTGGGGTGCTTAGTGTTTAGGTATTTTTTTTTTTTTTTTTTGAGGAGAGTAGGATGATGCTGTTGCAAGATAACAAACATCAAAGCTGCGGCGACACGACGCACGGGGGAAAAGGGGCTTGGGATGAGAAGGTCATTGGCAATGGTGACATGATTCGATTTGGTTTGACAACTTCCTGGAAATGTATCTTTAGAGATGTGAATGTGTGTGAATGTCATGAAACTGGGCTACACACACTCATGAGTGAGGTATTAGTATATATTTATGGGCAATTACGATTAATTGAAATTATCTTATGAGGAATCTAAAAAGGAGCGGACCTCACGTGTACGATTTAACGATCGTCAAATGGCGTTCGGTAGCTTGAAGGCATTTTTTTTTTTTTTGTTTTAGATTTGCTTGAAAGACATTTGTTTTATTGTACATAAGTTAGAGTTATAGGTCCAGAGAAATCATTGCTATGCGATTTAATCGGCGAAAGGTATCTATCAAGTCGTTGTTACCTGTTACGTTCTAGCTAATGCGGTTTTTTGTGAGAGAATATCATACGAGTAATGAGGTAGAATGAAATTGGTACATTGAATAATTTTACAAGTGCCGATTGATTTAAGTGCTCGATTTGATGTAATATTAGGGGAAAGGGAATTGGCGGGAAGTACATTTTTTTTATAGCAGTTTTTCTTCTATAATCTAACACCAAGGCGCATCTTCCTGTCTCAAGTGTATTCACAAGGATGGAATTTGTTGAGACGGTTGAGTCTCACATTATGACAGATGGTGGCTGAAATATACCACAGAGAGATTCACTGCATTAAAACTAATTCATCCTGATAGAGTAGGTACAGGTAGAAACAACTCTTCACACGCTGGTATTAGTGATCACCAAAATTGGTCTTGATCTTGCACTTTTTACTAGACCATCACAAAGCCGAGCCGAGGGCGATCGCACGTACAACGAGGCCTAAACTGATCAGTCAGTTGCTTACGAGCATGATTACCAACAAAGTATTGGGCAGTGAATAATCTAACTTATGCCTGCACTATTCATTCAGTGGTTAAATGCGTGATCCTCACGGTTCCAACTCTTGTTAACGTCTGACAAACATCCGAGAGTAAAATTGCCATAAGAAGCTTCTCTCAATTGAAAAAATTGCCCTTCGGAAACTTCATAAAACTGTAGGCCCCTGCCATTAATGGGCTGTGCGTTAAAATATTATTTTATTTACATATTAATGACAACAACACCTTTTAGTAACATTATTGCAGGGAAGATATTGTGAGGGACAGGATCAAAATTGCGAAACATTCTTCCACAAATTGTCTGGAATGATTGGAATGGCACGTGCTCATGCCAACTTAAGGTTAACATAAAGTGCGCGTGTGTTTACCAAAATGTATATTGCATAGCTGCTTTGCTTTTATATGGAAAGGAATTGTGCACAAAAAATTTGTGCCTAAAACAAAATTTTCATATTGTAAAGTGCTGTTGTAGCGAAAAAAGCTTACGATAAGTATGCCTTTGAAAATTCCGAGAGTTGACATCTGAAATATGTGTGTACCTTCTGATACTCTAAAACAGTGCATCCCACGAAAAAATTATCAGGTGCGCTATCTGACTTTACCCGAAAGTTGATGAAAAAATCGTCTTTAAGTGCGAATATCTCGCAAACAGTATGTCATACGAAAAGTATTGTTAAGCTCCAAATTTTATTAATTGTCCAAAATGTCTTTCTTTTTTTGCCGAGGTAGAAAAAACTCCACTGGAGCACTCAAGACTCGATACCGGTCCATTGTACTACCAGGAAGCAACCTCCTATTGATGTTAATGGAGGTTGAACGTCTATCGAAGAAAGAGCTTCAGTGATGAGGAGCTTATGGTATCAGCACTCAAAACATCGGCTCCAAAACCTGACATGAGGAAAGGTAGAACCATCACAGAGGAAGTGTTCCACAGTATCGTCGCCCTCTTTACATGTGTCGCAGATGGTGGTGTCGCTTAAGACTAAAACGTTAAAATGTTTGGCAAAAGTGATGAACTCTGCAGTCTTTTTACTAAGGGACAGCAAGAATGCCGCGGATTTCGTACGGAAGTTCGGGAGCATCCGTTTAGTCTTTCTACATCCCCGAGAGTCACACCACCCACGATTCATAGGAAACCCCTCAATGGAAGCCCTGACCGAGGACGCAGGACCTCCAAACCTTATTTAGCAAGTTCAGCGCAAATCTCATTTCCAATAATCCCATGGTGACCTGCGACACAGACTTACTGAATTAAGCTTTGCTACCGAATTCAGCTCTTGCATTCTTGAACTATTTTAGAAGTGATTACAGAGCTAAGGAAGGTCTAAAGAACAGCACGGCTGTCGCTACTGACACAGATGCTCCGTCCCGTAACGTATTCCTTAAAATATACTCCATAGCCATTAGTTCCCGCTGCATGTTTACCTAACGAGAAGTGAAGCCTAATGTTGTTGTCCTCCATGAAGACACCAGAACATTGATTAGTTTTGAAAAATTCGACAACCCAGATTCCTTCCAAATCTAGTCCTGAGCACGAGGAAATTCGACTTTAAATTTAGGAAGCAGTTAGAGTTCTGATGTCATTGCGTCAGGCAGCATTTCCATAAGGCAATAGGCGAAAGATAAGTACCGCGCTAGGTTATCGAAGCTCCAGTCCGAGTATTCCATCTCGCTTAAAACCTTTCCTTGCAACTCTTAAGAAAATAGATAAACACTAATTTTTTGACATTAAAAGTAGGTACAATCAAGGACACTTTGATCAGTGGGATTGTGTTACAATTAAGATCAAATCTCAATGACGCGTTACAGTATGGCGTTCGCACTCTGACAGTTGAAGTAGAAACAACACGTTTAATCGTATACATATATCGTAAATTTTCACAAAACGCCGGAGTCGAGCAATTATCTACTTGAGCCAACTTTGACATTTGTTCATGATTGAGGGATGAGTGTTTGTTTCATTGATTGTTGCCAGTCACTGTTACGAGTGATGGAAAAAAGGTCGTGGAATTCTTCCACTAAAATAATTTAAAAACAAAAACACGATTATAGGTTTAAATTTTCCGAAATATCAAATTTGGAACGCGACATTTGAATATTTACAAAATTGGCTACTGCTTTCTAAAAAAAAAAAAAGTTATTTACTCAAAATCTACTAAGGGCCTTAAATCGAAAAGAAATCTCATCGTCGGTATTGTAGTCTGAAAATATGAGCACTTCTCAACTGTCATAGCTGTCAAAAAAATTCTTTCTCATCGGAAGAAATAATTTTCTTTTAACTCAAATAAAAACCGATCTCCACTTTCATTATTCCCAACCCAATGACTCAGAAAAATATCGGTCCTCAAAGGTGCCTCCTCAACCATAATCCCCCAAAAGAAACATGATCAAAAATTATGTCATTGTCACTTTAAGCTCCAAATTATCTTCGAATAAGTCACCCAACTGATATCGGTTGGACATACATTCCAATTAGCCGATCGCTCGTATTAACATAATATGTCATCCGTCTACCGATCGTGCGACAGAATATCGAATTACGTTGTATCTCCTTCTGGGTATAAGCCTGATAAATTTAATTTCTCCATTCGCCGATGAATAAATTTATATCACACGCGTTCCTCATCATTATGGTCGTCGCCGAGAGACTTTAAAAATTCCCAGGCATTCAACATACTCCCGAGCCCGACTACACCCTTGCCGCATGGGAAAGCCTGGTTTCCATGTACCTACATATATATTATTTCCCAGCCGATATTTCTTAATCACTGATTTGATTAATTAAATGCCGTTTGATCGCGCACCTAATGATCTCCCTCAAGACACCTTTTGCGCTGATCGGTAAGTACGTCGAGCCTTTTTTGCTTCTGATTTATTGAAAGTGCGAGCCAGCTTAATTGTGTTAAGCGAAGTGTAAACCTCTCCGACCACAAAAGGGAACACACTGCACAAATTCAATGGCAATGTGGGGTGGGCATGCAGTGGTGTTAGGGGGTTCCCCCCCTGCACTGATGCTATCGTTGTCGCCGCAAATGCCCATAATATTTACATATCACCTGGGTAATGGATCGTTAATATTTCTGACGGCATAAATACCTACTGCCATGGTCTAAAAAAAAAACCCTCTACCTGAACTGACACTGTCTCTCTGTTGTCTCTTGTTCTGCTTTTGCGCCCGCTTTGAACACCAAATTCGTGTCGCAGCAGCAGTGTGCTGGAGGCTGTCAGTGCTCGGTGCCTGCCTCATTTCAAATGGATTTGGTCATCGCGAGCACTACATACCTACAAATGCAGTGATGGTGATGCCTGGATGCGGTTGATTGCGTCGTCGACACGAGGTGAATTCAATTCAACTTTCGGCACAATGGATTGGCTATGTGATGGATTTGCTGTTGTTTTTATTGTCGTGTGGGACTTTTAGTGCTGACTAAGGTTGAGTGGAATTTTGCTGCATTTTTGTCGTATGAAGGTGACACCTGTCAGTTGTTGGTCTTAGATTTGGATTCCTGGAAAAAGGGGTTTGGAGTTTTGAAGTTTTCTTGATGCAGGTAAATGGTCGTTTGGAAAAGATGTCACTGTCGCATTGACTGAACGATTGGTTAGATGCGTATAGAAGCTCGTTTCGATGCAAATTCACACATGAGATGTCAAATTAGCTTATCCCACATATGTACATATGCATATAGATGGGGTCTTTTGCATAATAATCTCACTACTCCCCCATTTGGATACAGTAAAGCAGTAGCACGAGGTAAAATTAAGAATCATTTCTCATTGTGTCTGGCAATAGATTGCAAGGCAATCAAACTAGTACCGAAACTTTGGTGTTGGATCCAATGACATCAGCTCCAACTTTATATTCCATTATCATACCAGACTTCTAGGGTCCAGTGATGGTTCTCCGTTAGACTAGTTAGTTCGATCTAATATTTATACGTCAAACAATTTACCAAAAAAGTGGCTATGCAGTTAGAAGTGACATAAGGGCTAATTGAACATATGTAAGTCATGTGTGCCATTGACTTTTTTTTGTGTATGAATTTTACTTTTGACAACACATACCTCAGCTTAAGTTATAGCTGCATTGCATTCCGTTCTGGCAGTTAATCTGTTCACTGAGACACAGTACCGATATCTTAGCACTCAGCTATTTTTTTTTTGGAAACTAAATTTTCAACTGAACGCTACCCACGCTTATAAAAAGACGTTTGGGATCAGATCAGAACTTTAACTAGCATAAAAAGTTGCCCAACTAAACTTCCCAAGGTACAAAGGACTTAGCACTACAGTGGCTGTCAAAATTCCAGGCAGGAATTGACATTAAGAAGGGCTTACATTGCAAAATATCCAATTTCGTTTTTTTTTTTCGCAATTGCACAGGTGGATTAACTGACTACGCAATAAAATAAAAATGAAATAAGCTGACAACCAGGATTTTCCAGCAATTTGACATATGGAATTCCAGCAGCAAAATGGAAATTCGGGAGTTTGACTGGAAAGCTGCAGGCGATATAACAGGAGATTGACAGAAGCACAGGGATGAGTTCTGTTTGATGAGCAGTGACAGCAGTATCTTGAGACGCGCATATTTAGCCAAGGAAAAATTGTACTAGATTTTTTTTTTTTGTCTAGAAGTTTAATTCAGTTAGGCAATTTTATTTAAATAAAAAGAATTTCACCCTCTCGGGAACCAGAAAAATTGCATTCTTTATTCAACTCTCCGCAGTTTATTGACATTTTTATCCACTAACTGACATTCTGTGAAAAGTTGGAAATTTTGCTCAATCATCCTGCTCAACGTTGGGAACACATCTTGGGAGGAACCAACAAATATTGTAACAATATTCTTTGTACTAAGTCCTGGGACAAAAAACAATTCCTCCCTGAATACGTTTTATTTGTCAGATAAACAGTTTTCGAGTTACGGATAGGTAGAGAACAGCATATCCACGAATGTAAAGTTGAACATTTGCAAGCAAACTCAAGGCACTGTGAAATCAAAGATGTCGAATCTATTGAGATTTAAAAATAGCATCAACTGGTTCAGGAACTGGTGAGATAATGGGAAGGGACCCCAAGTCAATTAAAAGAGTTGATAACGAATTTGAATGTCCGCAAGGGGACGTGATATACATACAAATACTTATTTGAAACATAGTCTGCAACAGCAAACTCGTAGTTAAACTCTGCAGTGAAATCAAACACTATGAGAAATACGAGTTCATCTTCAAGGAGTAGTGGGCACTACAATGTGTTGCGTCTCTTACGAAATCATCGTTAACCATGTCTCAACCTAACTTAAATTTCGATAGCCATTCTCAGCAAATAGAAAAAAGTAAAGCCAAAGGTAGTCAGCGATCACGCAGTCTTATCATCCAGTAGTGGTTCACATATGGAACTTTTCACATGTGAATTAAGTTGAGACCAGTACCGCATTAATTGCATTACTGTACTTATGTCCATCTTACTTCACATCACCTGACTGTGAGTTACGACACAAAATGTTCACTTACTCGTAGTGCAGAAAATCTGTCTGCCAGGATCTTTACATGTAGAGAGCGGCTTTATTAATTTCCATCAAAACAAATCTTGATCGAATCTTCATTGAATCGGCGGAACATTGAAATCGGTTAGTTTTTACAGACGAACTTGTGACTTTTGGCCAATATTACAAAAGGAATTGTCCGATCACGCACCAAACTGTCACCCGTGGTGGATACAGTGGCCTCTCAACGATCACATTTAGATTCTCAGAACCCCTAGTTCTGCAATTTTGTTTTTTTACATAGCCGCCGAACGAGACAAGGGCCTCATCACTGAAGAAGATTTTATTCGAATATATGTATAGCGATACACAGATATTACAGAACTGTTATTTTTGTAGTAAGATACAACGCATTAAGTTGAGCGGTGGTTAAATGATCCGTGTTGTAAAATGACAAGGCAAGTACTAACTACCTGTCACTATGGATGACAGATGTATTTGACAGATGCCATATGGCAGGGATGTGAAAACTCAACGTCGAAATGAATAACCCTTTACGTATATATAGTAAGATGCAGATACCTGTTTCCACAATTAAGAACGAGGCAGATTCTCTTTTCTGCAAAAGCTAAGCAATTTATATTCCTAAAAGCTTTAAAAGTTGTCTGACCATCCTCTTACTTACGATGTGTAAAGCCAATGGTGGCAATCTCATAAATAAATCTTCATATCATACTAATCCATCTATGTATCTCTCTAGCACATTACAAAACACACGATTGTCAACTGGGGAAAAAAAAAAACATTATTCATGGCGCACAAATTGTCTTGCAACTATGTAAGCTACAACAAATTACACAAAGTACTGAGAATAACATTTTGCGTAACAAGAAAATAATTGTCGCCAATCGCGACACTGTCAGCCCCGCAATCTCCTCCAGCTCTGATGATAGATACAAATTTCCATTCGCTGTATAGTGAGTATACTCCTCACAACCGTCTTGACAACGATAATTGTGAGATTTATCTACTGCTTCCATGGAGCGATGTTGCACTAAGTTCCCCAGGTATACTGTGCCATCTCTCTGTCGTTTGCATGGCTAGGCCAATGCCATGGAGGTACGAATATTTCATCTTCAGGTGTGCAAAATTGTTCATATTACTCGGATGAGATATGTCAGTGCATCCATGGGCTCTTCACATATTCTTTACAATCCGCGATGTCGTAAAACGACTCATCGGTCGTTCGCTGCCATGCCACACACTGCTGAATAGCTGAAAGGTGGAGGATTGGAATGCTCCGCCACAGATGGTGGCAATGTAGATACACAGATTTCATTAAGGAACACAGCACAACTTAAGAGATGTCGAGGTTATGTTCTTTCCTGAGGGCTGCCTGGCTTCAGGCGATCGCGCACTACTACTCATTGTCGGGTGGCGTCCTCGAATTTGTTGTCGCCGCTGTTTCGTTGTACCATCAGAATGAGAAATGTCAGCGGGAGTTATCTCTGTCCGCCTGTGGTACAAGTTGACAGCCAAAAGGCGGCACCCATCGATCGAGCATCTGTCGATCGGTTGGCTCGTCGTACAGGGGGGCCGCGCGCAATGCTGTAAACTTGGCTTAATAGTGAAAATGAAATGCAATGGCAATACGGCCAATTGAATGTATATATAATGGTGTGTTTTGTGTTGCCAATCGAATCAATCATAATCCGTTGTCTTTGATGTCGTGAGGGTTTGGTTTTCTGTATTTTTTTTTCGTTTGAAGGAGATCATTTGTTTCGAATGCCATCTTGCGGATTTGAAGAGATAGAAAGAGAAAAACACAGGAGAGGTCGTGACGTGAGGTCGTTCCCGCCTCTTGCACGAGTGGCTGTCATTTTTCTTTACCTTTTTTTTTTTATTGAAATTTTTTGTCCAAGCTTTCAAGGTAAATTTTTGCCTTTATGCCCATTAAAGACATTTTGGAATTTTGTTACGATAATTATCGGTTAATTGTTAGTCTGTCAATTGATGGATGTACGTTCATAGATGTGAAATATTTTAATTAACTTTGACTTTGAAGGGGGGTAGTACGTAGGGAAAAAAATCTCTATGGAACTGGGATTGGTAACTTTAGGAAGGTCACGAATTTTCTGGTCTTTTGTAATTGGTAGCTTGATGTTTTTTTTCCTTTACACGAGAGGCAGTAATGAAGTTAGAAGAACAAATTAAAATATTTTCACTCATTACGTTGCAAAAATGTACAACAAGAGAGGTAAATAGGTGCAAGGGAGTGGTCATAGAAATGAGAAATATAGGAAGTAGTTTTTCAAGACGTTTACATAATTTACCTAGGAAGCGGTTGGTGATAGGAGGAAAGTACTTGTGAGCAAATTTCTAGAAAGTCTAAAGACAAATTGGTTTGAATGTCGAGGTTGAAAACTAACGCTTCACGAGATATCGAAGAAAAAAGGACTCTGAACGCATTTCTTTCTGCAATACCAGATGTATTTTTCTGCTCTCCAAATCACCCAAGCAAAAATTCAAGCGAAATAATCTTATAGAGACTTGCTAGGTTTGTTACCAGACTATTAACCCATTCTTCTTTTACTACCTAGTCAAGTTATAAGTACTGGTAGTACTTTATAATTTTGTTATTTCTGTAAAACTTAAATTAATTATTTAGGAAACAATATTTAAACAATTTATTCGAAATGGAAGCCATTTGCATTTATGCAGGTCCTGAATCGCTCTGGCCACTAATCGATTGCAGCATGCAACTTGCGTTAACTTAGTATAAATGTCACTCATTGAATACCTGTCAATATATGATCGAATGGAGGTGTTCGATACTAGTTTCACGATGGGTGCGTTTAAACGTGTACCAGTATTTATGGCATGGCAAAATATTTATGAAGATTTAAGCTGAGGCAAAAATGTTGCCTTCGATTTTGCTCGAACTGCTTTGTATGGGAAATTTTGTGTTACTCGACCAGCACAATTGTCTACAAAGCAAACAAATGAAACGTATTACATTTTAAAATGCGTTTGTGTTAATTTATAAAGCTGTCCCTGTCATCGTCCAACTTTAAAGAAGTTTATGCGAGTCACAATTCACTTTTTTTTTTAAGGAATTTGAACCGCCAATGTTGTGAGTCGCCCTGTACACAAATACAATACCTACACCCATTAGTTCAAAAACCCCAACCAACTTCAATTAGAATTTGGCATGACACAAATCGACAAAAAGTTCTGTCACCGTCACCAAAACGTCAAAATCTATCATTTTACTTTCGAAAGTCCGCAATTCAGGCGTCTGGTAGAATTACCACAGTTCAGGCAACAAGTGCGTTTTTTTTGAAGCGTGAGAAATTGAAATTGAAATGAAAAACACAAATTAATTAAATGGCCATGTTTTTATTTTATTTAATTGAGAAATGTTTGGCATTTAATGTTGGAATACAACTGTAGACCTTGAATACGTTTTACAAAGGTCATCCTGTCAGTGCAATTTTTGACCACTTTTCGAATAAATCGGCCTGTGTATCGTGAATAGCAATCACAATGTTGGCTTCCAAGTGGTCAATAGTTGATGGTTTATTCGCTTAAACCAATGTCTTCAGGTGGCCCCAAAGGATATAGTCGAAAGGTGTCAAATCGCCAAATTGTGATCTCAATATGATTTCCAATCAACGAACAAACGTCGCGTCAGTTAATTGACCTATCTTTCAACAAGATTCAGCTCTGTATCACGTCTCTAAGTGATGGTGAAATAGTATATTTCAAGAACAAGGGAATTACTCTTCTAGACTGGCCTGGAAACTCATCAGACCTTAATCCTATAGAGAATCTGTGGGCCATATGCAAAACCAGTTTACAAAAGTAGTCCATCTACACAACGAAAACAAAAATAGTCGAAACTGTAAGTCAGGTGCGGTATTAGGACGAGAACATCAAGAGAAACTCCAAAAATTTAATTTCTCTATACACATTTTTTTCTTGCTAAAATATTTTATGTTTGTTGGATTTTGCAGTAGTTGTTAGTAGAATTGCGAACTCAATATTTGTATCTCTACTTTAACATCAAATCAGTTGCCAGTTGTACCTACAGCGTGTGTATTCTCGTTTGCGTAATCATTATCACGCGTCAAGTTGAACCTCCCGAGATACTTGCACCAAAACACTCAATAATCAACTTGAGTTCAAAATGGAATGCAAAATGTGGAGACAACACTGTCCCAGTTCAGTTTATTTACTATTGCAGTCTAGTAGAAGTGGCAACAAAATCAGTCGCTGACACTGACACTGACCCTTTGCCGGAAGGAACAAAGCGATACAATTTTTTTTTTTTTCTTTTTTTCCTGTCAATAACAAAATGCAATCTTATCACCTTCTGTCATTTCAAACACTTGTGAGTTGTTACAGTCCGGTTTTACAATTTTTTTTTCCGCAAAATTAATTGCAACAAATGTTGACTAAAAAATAAATTCCCTACTCGCAACAACAAGAGAAAGAAAAAAACGACAACAAAACAAAGCAAATATCAATAACTACCTCTCCTCCATTCGATCAAAGCGAAATCCCCATTCCTCGAGGCGAGTAATTTTTCTTCCTGCCAAACCACCTTCACATAATTAACTTCATTATAACGCCCCATTTTGCTTTGCGTTGCGTCGTCGTCGTCGTTCACTCGTTCCGTTCGTTCAATCGTACTCAGTGCCGTGCCGTTCTGTCATTTTGTGTTGTCGAACATCGTCGTCGTCTTTTTTGTTTCTGTTTTTTTTTTTTGCTATGTGACTCCTTTTCCAGTTGACAATTACCGCGAAGGATGTCGAAGTGGGCTTGATGGCAATCGTTATGGCGATGGTGATGGTGACGATGATGATTACCGTGCATGGTAATGGAACGGGTGAAGTGAAGTTGGTGGTAGTGTTGCAAGTGCCTTTCAAAAACATGTCAGACACGACATTCCGGCTGCCACTCAATCTGTTCACTTCTCCAATTCTGTCTGTTTTGCTCTTTCTTCGTTTCGTGCAATTTGTCCGCCAACTTCGCCCTCTGCCCACTTTTTCATCGTCAACTTGGTGGAACTGTAATCAAGTTTTCGATTTTCTCGATTGTCAAATCGGCCTCTGACAGTTCCGTCGTGGTGGTGAATGTGTGTGTGTGTGTGTGTGTGTGTTGGGCTAAAATGAGTGCCTTGTGGCAGCAGGAGTGAATAAGAAAATCAATCGAAGTGGTGTGTCCGTGCGCGCACATATATCGTGCCATGGGAACAACACGATTGGTTGTCATTTTGTCAACACACACAGCACACACACAGATCACACGAAAGTGGTGAACGTCAACGAACCATGGGAATTTTGCAGCACCAGCACTTCAGGGCAGTTCAATCGGATGCCTCCTACACTACCTCACCGTACCCCACTTTCTTGTCACTCTGCTCGGAGTGCACGCACCATTTTATCTTGCTTCCTTCTCTTCATTCAGCCATTTCGTGTCACTTCGGCGAGGTAAGGCAAAATCGAAAATGAAGTCAACTCTTGCAATCCGTTTGTCGTTTTTTTTTTCTGTGCTTCGTGCCACCTCAGATCGATCACGGAACAAGTGTTGCACCGGCACTAGTACCCAGCACCAGCACCATGCCACATCGAAACCAGTTCAGAGTGAGATAGTTCAATCGATTCGAGTCCAGGATAATAATCATCTAAAGAGCTTGGAGCTTGCAAAAGAAACGCAACAAAAAAAAAAAAAAAAAAAAACAATAATTGCACTCCAACTCTGCGAGACCGAAGTCTTGAGTTGACCTTGCACAAAAAGCTGCTGGTGGTGGTAGTGGTGTGTACACTCTGGCACCACACATAACTCATCAGCATCACTCAAAATCGGACGGATGGATGGACCATCCGGTCGAGGATGTTGTTCATCCATTTCTTCGCGTCTATTGAGTGCTTCGGATATAGTTCCAAACAAAACGAGATGAGACCAGTTACTTGCGCGCGGACCCGTTTCGCCAGACTTCTTCAAAATTGCATCTTCTCGTTGATGGCGATGGTGAAGATGAGCGCGTGAAGAGGTATTGCCATGACGATGATAATGGTGATCGTCTCCATGCTGTGGAGATCATCATCATCATCATCCGTACGTGATGTGTGAGACCTTATGCTCGTTGTTGCTTGTTCTTGTGGTGATTACTGAATGTGACAGTGCGAACTGAATGTTATGCTTCAATTGGAATGTGGAAGACGATAATGATAATGGTGTTGATATAGGTAGGGGATAAACATGTTGCCAAGCAATTTAGCTGTACTCGTATGTACTACTCGACCTGTAACAAAAATATCTATAAAAATAGTGCGGCACAACTACAGATATGAAGGAAGCCGTGGGTGTTTGGCTGACTCAATCCCGAATAATTTCTATGAGAAAGTTTCTAGTTATGAGTAGGTAAATACAAAATATCAGAAAAAAAAAAAATATGGAAATCATAATGGAACGCAAAAGATTCTAACAATTTTCCTTGATTAGTCCAGGCAAACACCACAGGGTATCAAAAAACCAAACAACATCGGAGTTTCAAACCATTACACCAAAAACTGGTCTTGCTCTTGCAGCAGTGCATCTGATCTAGCTGCTCACAAGGTGAGACCAAGTATACCATAACCAACACTGTTCATAGTAGTGATAAGAAATATCGAATAAAAACTATCGAATCATTCGATAGTATCGAAATATTCATGCATTCGATAGTTATTCAAATTTGTTCCTTAGATACTATTTTCGTTCATTCAAATGTCTCTTTAGTTCGGTTAATTTAATTTCATAGTTTGCTGAAGGAATACGCAATCTTCCACAATACCCGACTTCACCACGAAGTTAATAGTGGAACTGTTTTTTCAGTCCGAATATTTTGAAAACTGTGAGTGAGAAGGTTGCCAAATTTTTCAATAGTTTTTTTTTTTTTATAATTTGCGCCCGCCAAAGAGGATATGAATACTCTTATACTATTACAGGACACGGGCTTTGTGAAGAAGAGAGAGAGAAAAAGAAAGATTTAGTGTAGTCAGATTTTATTAAGTTTCTGAAAAACTACAAGGGTAGTGTCCAGATAACTGGGGAGCTTGTTTGTTTTGCTTTTGTCGTTGCTCATGATTCACAGTATTTTTTCCGACCTCCTGATGTCATCATCACGATCAAGTTGCATTTTCAGCCATATGACCACTCTACTGCCAGTGTTATGCCTTCGCAGTAGAGTTGACTCCACGGCCACCCTTGAGTTTTGAAAAATGCAGGTACTTCCAATATATGGAAATCGTTTTTGAATACGAATATCTCGAAAACGGTGCGCGTCTTACGGAATTGGGAGATTGACGACTGGAAAAGGGTTCTTTGGACGGATGAGTCTAAGTTCGAACTGGTTGGCACGAAGAGGAGAGTTTTCTTTGGACTTTCCACTCAACAAAAGATGCTGCAATAATGTTGCGTCTTACGGAATTGGGAGATTGACGACTGGAAAAGGGTTCTTTGGACGGATGAGTCTAAGTTCGAGCTGGTTGGCACGAAGAGGAGAGTTTTCTTTGGACTTTCCACTGAACAAAAGATGCTGCAATAATGATAGTATCGACAGTAATGTACGGAGGCGGATCCATTTCACTGTGGGTAGCTTTCTCTCTCCGGATGCCAGACGTATTAAGGGCACAAAATACAATTACAAAATAATTCTCAAGGAGAGTGCTATTCCAAGTGGTCTTCGATTAACTGGAGAGGGGTTCGCTTTCAATAGTGCTGAAGGTTATTGCAATCTAAAAAAGCAGAAGGGACGTTAATAAACATGGTTTAGCCACCACAGTCACCTGATTGGAATCCCATAGAACTTCTTGGAGATCAATTATGCAAAAAGGTTCACCTTCTTCATAAGGAAACTTTTCAGTACCAACTGAACGACGCCTGGTGTACTAATAGTATCAGAACCGAATAAATAGCAAAATTGTTTGAACGAATGCCCAGGCTTGTTAGTGTTGCGATCAAAGTTCGAGGAGGATGCTTTGACTCTTTGCTCTTTTATGAAACAAAATTAATTTCGATTTTTTATGTTTTTAAATTTTATTGAAATGTGATAATATTTTGGCTCTAACAGCACACACAGTGCCAGACCAATACGGCAATTTCCAAGAAGCTTCTCGAGATACTCGTAGTTAGTCAAACATTCGCGAGAGGTGGAACCGTGAGAAAACTTTTTCTTTTGTGTTTCCTGGAATTCGAACCTTCAATCTCTCGTTCAGTGATCGCGCACTTACTCGTAAGTACTGATCCACGGCGCCTATTTCTTGTTATTTTCATAGAACTTTGCGGTGGTCCTAAACCTAAGAACGATAGTGTATGCCTAAATATTTATAATAATGATCCTTCTTATTCGCAATTTTATAGTTCCGCTAGTCATAAATAAAACAAATCGACTTGCAACTGTTCACGGCTCCACATTCCGGCTTGTATTGCAATTAACAGCTCCTTTAAAACGTTCACACACAATAGGTTTTAACACCAATGGCACGGCATGTACATATTTTTTTGAAACTCAGCCTCATGCAGAATTTTATTGCACACAACGAACTTAATAAATAATTTTAATAGCACTACTATCACATTACATTCACCATCTCGGAAATGAATTTGTTTTTATTTTTGCAATATTAAAATTTGTGCAGTAAAAATATTTTATTTTTAATGATTTTTCTTCAATACGGTTTCCTGTTTCAGGTGAATGCATGAAGTGTATGTAGTGAACCTACTAAACCGTTTTCTAAAAATATAGAGATGCGGATATTAAATTCAAAGTGCATGATTTGTTTTCCCCCCTCGAGGGTTGGTGAAAAATGTTCTCTTATGAGGACGGAAAGCGCGTGCTTTGTAGTGGTGTGAGATTTTTACCCACTAAAATACGCCTCCTTCCAACACATATTTCATATACAACTAAGTTTTGACTTATCGACCAGTTTTCCTTGCACGAAATAAAAACGTTTGGCAGGTAACTTTTCATTGAAAGTTCCTGCTTGTTCTGCAACTTAAACGCGGTTACTCTATTATCCTATTAAATAGAAAGATTTGATCCTTTGTAGACATCAATAAATAACTTCTTTCAATCCTTGACAAAGCGACTTCGAGAAATTGCAGGAGGTGTTGCTCAGTTTTGGTAACCAGAACATATCGGTGACCTGAACACAAGAGTAGGAAAAGAAGAAGGAGCTCCTGTATATAGTATAACTGCTGTAAAGCGTCAATCTAAGGATAGAAATTGCAATACAATGGGTATGAAAATGTTGTAGACTAAGGCTATTGAATGGTACCAGCGCTAGTGGAAAATTTGGTGATCTCACCTTCGTTGGACAGCAAGGGACATCGGTATGAGTATTTGATTATGATCTAGTAGGCAAAAAAGTCCCATGTTCTGACCATCACATTTGAGTATATTATTACAGGAAGCAAAGAAAGTAGGGTCAGAAGCTGGTGTGGACCAATTTCAAAGCAGTTATATACAATATGTGATCCATCTGTGAGTAGTTGTAACTTTCAACAAGCTGCACCAGGTATTCAGAACAATATTTTAGATAACGCTGATAGTGTTATATACATCAGGCGCAGCAAATTATCGAGGCATTTCCTTCCTAAACGTCGATACTGCAAAGCCGATTGACATCATAGATAGACTCGCCTACTAAAGGAATTTCAAGAGGGATTTAGGCCAGGATATTCCACAGTTGGCCACGTAGAATAAAACCAGATTCTTTGTAGACTTTAAGGCTGCTTTTGATTCGGTAGATCGATTTGCTTTATTTTATAAGCTTTATTGCTCTGGTAGAGGGTGGGTCAATAAGTCCCTGAAAATTAACACAAATTGTGTCGTCGCCTTAAATTAAATTTTTTTTTTGTCAAGAACGCACCCAAATTTTCAGACAGATCTGTCAAATAGTTTTGTTGTGGCAGCCATTTTATATAGACGCCTACTAGCATTTTCGTTAAAATGGAAAAAAGTGAATTTCGAGTGCTCATTAAACACTATTTTTTGCGAGAAAAAAATATCACGCAAACCAAACAAAAGCTTGACAAATATTATGGGGACTCTTCACCATCGATTGGAACCATTCACCACTGGTTTACTCAATTTCGGTGCGGTCGTTCAAGCACAAGTGACGCCGAACGTTCTGGTCGCCCAATTGAGGTCACCACACCAGAAATGGTCGACAAAATCCATGGTTTGATAATGGACGATGGGCGAGTGAAAGTGCGCAAGCTTGAAGAGGCCACAGGCTTATCAGATGGCTCAGTGATTTCGATTTTACATAAATATTTGGACATGAAAATGCTTTCCGCAAGATGGGTGCCGCGTTTGCTCACAATCGACAACAAACGCATTCGTTTGACAACTTCAAAGGTGTGTTTGGCGATGTTCCAGAGAAATTCGGCTGAGTTTTTGCGCCGTTTCGTAACCGTGGATGAAACCTGGATTCACCAAAACACACCAGAAACCAAGGAACAGTCAAAACAATGGACTTCTCCTGGTGAATCGAAGCCGAAGAAGGCAAAGGCGGTGGTGACAAACACCAAACAAGGTCATGGCGACAGATTTTTGGGATGCGCGCGGTGTTATTCACATCGATTACCTTGAAAAGGGTAAAACGATCACCGGCGCATATTACGCGGAGCTGCTGGGTCGATTCGAAGCCGATTTGAAGCAAAAACGGCCGAATTTGGCGAAGAAAAAAGTTCTTTTTCACCAGGTCAACGCACCGGCGCACAAGTCTGCAGTCGCAATGGCAAAATTGCATGAGTTAGGCTACGAACTCCTCCCTCATCCAGCATATTCCCCAGATTTAGCCCCCTGCGACTATTTCTTGTTTCCAAACATGAAGAAATGGCTCGGAGGTAAGAGATTTGGGTCGAATGAAGAGGTCATCGCTGAAACAAACGCTTATTTTGTGCGGCTCGAGAAATCGTATTATTTGGAGGGCATCAACAAATTGGAGAAGCGTTGGATGAAGGAAAATGTTTTTATACCGAAAAGAGTGTTCCTTATTTCATTTTTCAGGGACTTATTGACCCACCCTCGTATGCGTGGATGAGCGTGGATATCATCCTCAAAACTACCTACAGTTTAGTGCCGTATCCGAAAGGCAATTTGTTTTGAGAAGCTTTTTCGGGACAACAATGCTCTCGGATGTTTGTCAGACGTTCGCGAGAGGTGGGATCGTGAAAAAACTTTTTGGTGTTTTCTGGGATTCGAACTTGGAACCTCTTGCGTAGTGATCCGACACACTAACCACTACGCCAAATGAAATACATTAATTAAAAAAAAATTATTTGAATTTGTTATTGTAGCACAATTGGTGCGCCACCCTGTTGGTTGGTTGGTTGGTTTAAGAGAGTGAGCTTATGCTTTTCACTTAGGCCTCCATTGGGCCCGTTGTGTTTCCCTCATCTATGTAAGTGTAGCGAATAGTGCTGTGCTTTGAGAATTATGTGTTGAGAGGATTTAGGTATTGGGATCATGGGTAGTATCAACGGGAAACTATATCGTATAGTGATCGGAGAATCATAGTGTTCGTCTGGCGAACTCCAATATATCCCCGATTCCTTTCTTATTGAGGTGTGTAATATCCGGAATCCTTGGAGATCCCAGAATTTTCAGTCTTAGCGTCGCTGTAGCAGGGCAGAGGCAGAGGAAGTGTTCTATATCTTCCTCCCCCTCCTCCTCACAGTTGGCACAGATTGTTGTATCAGCTATACCGAGTCTGAGCGAATGTTTGTTGAGATTGATGTGCCCTGTTAAAAGTCCCATTATAAATCTCAATTGTGATCTTCTTGAGTTAAGAGCTCTTTTTGCTGTGATGTCACTCGGTTTAGTTATTACAGATCTAGCCACTTTGCACGTGTCTAGATTCGTCCAGTAGTTATTGAACTCCTGTCGTATCTTTTCATTTATTATTGTTTTAATAGTTGTCAGAGGGACCCCTATTGTATTATCCGGGTTCAGTTCTGTGTTGCCCGGTCCTTTCCTTGCTAGTTCGTCTGCCTTTTCGTTACCCGGTACACCTTCGTGCCCCGGTACCCATGTAAGACGGACTCTATTGCGTCTGGCAAGTAAGTTCAATTCAGTTTTGCACTCCCTTACATGGGGTTTGTAATCGCGCTAATTGCTGCTTTGCTGTCCGAGCAGATGTCGATTTGCCTCCATTTCGTTGATTTTTCGATGTCCCGTATTTGCAGCAACGATGAATTGGCCGATAGTTCTAAGCCGTGAGGCTGAAATGCCGGCAATCTTCTTCGCTTCTAGGTGCACTGGTAGAATGTTTAGGATCGCTTCCATGGCCACGGTTGGTGTTGAGGATTGTGCTCCTGTAATACCCAGGCAGACCATACGTTGCACCTTAGTTAGCAAGTCTCTTGCATACTTTTTGCTCATCACTGGGGTTTTATTACGCATTCGTATATCCAGTGGACCTGTTTCGGTTTCAAGCCCCATGCCTTCCCGATGGCCCTCCTGCATATCCAATATGCTCTCTTGACTTTGGTTACTCTTTCTTCGAGGTTCTTTCTCCAGGTCAGCTTCCTGTCCAATATAATGCCCAGATACTTGACGCTGTCGCGGAGTTATAGTGATACTCCTCCGAGTTGTGGAATGCGAAAGTCACTAGTTTTGGTTTTCTTTGCAAAGAGAACCATTTCCGTTTTATTTGGATTTATTTCTAATCCACTCTCCTCCGCCCATTCTTTTATGATTCGAAGGGTGTTTTGCATAAGCTCTCCTATGATTTTCAGGTGCTTACCTCTTATCAGAACGGCTGTGTACGCTACACATTTCGCACAGGTTTCATCCAGTACTTTTAAAAGGTTGTCCATTGTGAGCACCCACAGAAAAGGAGATATTATCCCCCCTGTGGTGTTCCCGTACGGACTGTTCCCCTTCTTGTTTCATCTCCCAGTGAAGCTGTGATAATGCGGTTTGTAAGTTTTTTGAGTTTTCACATTGTTAAAAAAAAACCCCTGCGACTGATTCCTTGGTTTCAAAAGCATCTTCTATTGTGGATACAACCTGGTGTCATAAGACATAAGAGGTGTAGCATAAGTGGGGGATAGTTAATTTCGGTTAATTATCAACAATGGAATAGGGTGGCCGTGGTGTAGTGGCAACATCATCGCTTGTCACGCTGTTGATTCACGGTTCGAATCCTGATGTGTCAAGAACCATCTATTTATTTCGCATGAAATAAATAAAAAAGTCGATCACTTGCGAAGAGCTAAGTTAACTCTACTGTGAAGGCATAACACTGGCAGTAGGGTGGTCATATGGATAAAATGTAAATTGATCGTGATGATGACATCAGGAGGACAAAAAAAAAAATACTGTGAATCATAAACAACGACAATAATAGCGAAATCAAACAAAATACTCCCCAGTTATCTGGACAGCCATGTCGATGACCATATTTGAGAGCCAAATGCGGATTCTCGGTCTCCTCGGAATCTCCCCGGCTAGGATCAGCTTGAGTCTCAAGCCGTTCCATGCGTCACGGACCTTGTGAATGCAGCCGCTTAGGAATTCCTTAGAGAAAGCGTTCTCGCACTTGATGACCCTGTACCCTCTGATGATTTGAGCTGAATCGAAGCCGAGGAGCAGTCCTCCCTTATCTTATTTGCTAATAAGGAATTTTTTTATAAAGAAGCGTTGAAGTTTTTCAGCTTGAATGCGTTGAGAATACCCCACAGTTGAGCATAGTAATTCATTATCAACTTTGTACCGGGTTTGTAAATTTTGGTACCTATTTAACTGGTATAATGAACCACTTTGTAACAAAGGAAACAAAATATGGCAAGCATTTCTCAAATCTCGATCTGACACTGATTTTTCCCATTACCAACACGTCCACTCCCAATTCTCTGAACTCTGTGAATATCTTTACATCGAATATCTTGACAGAATGCAATCCACGCTAATGAATGACCCAAAACGTTTTTACCACTTAATTAATACCGAACGGTAATCTGATGGCTATCCATCCTTTAAGGGTGGCCGTGGTGTAGTGGTAACATCATCGTTTGTCACGCTGCAGGTTCACGGTTCGAATCATCTATTTATTTCGCATGAAATAAATAAAAAAAAAGTCGATCACTTGCGAAAGCTAAGTCAACTCTACTGCGAAGGCATAACAGTGGCAGTAGGGTGGTCATTTGCCTAAAATGCAACTTGATCGTGATGATGGCGTCAGGAGGAGGGAACAAAATACTGTGAATCATAAGCAACGACAATAATAGCGAAAAAACAAATAAAATACTCCCCAGTTATCTGGACAGCCACCCTTGGAGTTTACAGAAACTTAATACCACCTGAGTTTCACTCTGTCTTTCTCTCTGTTTCTTCCCCTTTCCGCAAAAACGCACGTGTTCTAAAAATTAGTATAAGGGTATTCATATCCCCTTTACTTGCAAATTATAAAAAAAAATTCAATACTCTTATTGTTTCCTTATTTACGGATATATTTATATATCTTATGGTATTTGGTCTTGATGCAAGCTTCTTGATCAAAGTACCAAGAGTTTGTTATATAATTATAAACAAATTTCAATGAAATAGTAATGTAGTTGTAGTAATGCGCCACCCTGTACTTTCATCACGAAATCACCTCTTAAAAGTATCTAGGTCACTAGTTGTTATGGAAGTCTTCACCATTAAATACTTGATAAAGGACAAAATTCATACATGAATCACTTTTTATACGCGAATCGTTTCAAGCGTTCTGTTATTTTATTTTTTTTATTTTTGACTTGAAGAGGCACTTTAAAATTAGCACAGCTCATAAAGTTTGACAGCCCTTTTGTTCTGCCAAGGTTTACTATCTTCTTATCCAAAAGATCACTCCATCATCCGTATTCATAACTGAATAACACTTAAAAGTGTTATTTATTTATTTCTTAATAGCATTATGCGTAGCTAACTTCGATGCTAAAAATTCATAAAAAGCAAAACCTCCAAAACAACGTTTAACAAAAATTAACATAATCTCTCAGACTTTAAAATGACAACTCCACTGAAAATGAGAAATCATTTTGTTGCTACCATTTAGCCACTAACTGACAGAATTTATGAATAAATTTATTTTTGTGTTAACAACATTCATGTAACCGAAAAGTCAGCAGATAGAAAAATTAACATATTTTCCAAACGAAGCCATATAACAACTAATTTCACTTAAAATTGTGTGAAAAATCTATAAAAATTGTGAATTGTTTTGAAAAGATATTTATTCATAGATAATTCAGTTAATTCGCCTTGGTTAACAGTGGGAAGATGCGCAGGGCTACTCTACGAAAATGTATTCATATTTTAATTTGTGTTGGACGATTTGAATGGACTAACAAGCCGCCTTTTATGCCACAGGCACAGGGATAGATGGGAGGCAATTGTTTACCACACAATTTGACCATTTAATTTGCTTTTTGCATGTTAATGGGAAATTTGTTGAAGGGATTTAGTTTTAGTGTTTTTTTTTTTTTGTTGGAGAAAGAGGCGTTGACATACATATTTTTAATTTGTGAAAGAATTCATTGAGATAAGATAAGAATCCAAAAAAAAAGGTAGTTGATTGAGCAATTAGGTATGGAGAATGGATTGGGTTTTAGTTTCGAATGCCATTTCAAGATACTTTAAGTATCGTTGGGTTGTAAAGATAAAGCTAATCGGTCTCGTGATTATTAGTAGAATGGTCATCATTCATTTCAGATACACTGCTTAGCTGTTACTCGTATATTGTATAAGATACGAGTAGTCCCGGTTTTGGTGATGTTACAACGGTTTTGTTTTAATAGAGTACTTATTCTATCGGAATTAATTTTTGTCTTAGCGTTTTATAGGAAGCGAAAGGGATGAAGCCATTTTTCTATCATCTATTTGGTATCTGCCATACAAGGCCGTAGCAACATATGGTCAAAAGGTGTTAATGACCTCATCTTTCTAATAGGAAAAATCAAGGAAGTCTTGATGATCACTACTATCTCAATGGAATGATCCCTAGATTTGCGATATTCTATAGGATGACCCAGATAAGAACGATAGGAAAAGAAATTTAAATAAAACAACAACGGTGTGAGATATAAAATTGATTCTGGATTCATTTTAAAGCTATATTCATGCATGGGAAAGCACATCATTTAAATGGCCGCCTTGGCTTCCAGCTGTCGGTCCAATTTTTGATGACTCGGTCCAATATGTGCGGCGTTCTTCCGGCAATAGCGTCTCGAATGTTGGCCTCGAGCTCGTCCAAAGTGGTTGGCTTGTTAGCGTAGACTAAGGACTTGACTGTCGCTAAATTTCTCCTTCACCACTTCGAGCGTTGCGTCACTTCTATGGCATGTAGCACCGTCTTGTTGGAACCACAGCTCGGATATATCGATGTTGTCGAGCTCTGGCCACAGAAAGTCGGTTAACATCCCTCTATACCGAGGACCATTGACGGTAACGGTGTCTCCTTCCTCATTTCGAAAGGAATAAGGTCCGATGATGCCGCCGTGCCATAAACCGCACCAAACAGTCAATCTTTGCATTGATGCTTGGTCGAACTTTAGTGGACTGTGATGGCTCCAATTTTGCTTGTTGACATAGCCGCTGAGCCAAAAATGGGTCTCGTCCGAGAAGATGATTTTTTGGCCAAACTCCGGATCTCCGGCCAACATTTCCAGCACCCAATTAGCGATTGTCTATTGTCGTTCGGCTTTAATTCTTGCGTCAGCACAATTTTATACGGATATAGGCTCAAATCTAACAGCAAAATAAGCCTGGTTGACTCTCTGGCGATGACCAATTCAGCTGATCGGCGCCGAATCGACATTTCTGGATCTTCTGCTCTGCTCTGTTTTCTTCACCTCGCACCGATCTCTGTCTGGTTGGTGGCTTAAGGTCCAAAAGAGTGTACTCCCGCTCAAACTTTTCCACGGTGCGACGAATTGCCTGCGCACTGAAGCCATGATGACGATCGACCTCACGACGAAATTCACGTTGCGTATTTACAACAGAGCCGGAATTTCGAAAATATTTTTTAATAATTTCCACACATTCGGGAAGCGTCAAACGATGCATGATGAAATGGCAAACCTTACTGAATATTTTCACAGCTAGATGTCATTGGTAACTTTGACAGCTGCTGAAAAATAATAATTGGAAAAACTATCATTGCTATCTGGTCACCCTTTATGAAAAAATACATATATTTACAAGAAAACAGACTCAATTGAGAAACCCACGATTTCAAACTCCACGATGCTCTTAGTAAAGGGTTATTCATTTCAAGGTTGGGATTTCACATCTGTGCCATATAGCATCTGTCAAATTCATCTGTCATCCATACTGACAGGTACAGGGTTGTTCTTTTTGTGCTTTAGGATTTTCAATTTAAATAAAATAAAAAATATTAAAGATTTCAATTAAATTTGTTTACTATTTTAAATTTTGGATTATGCCATTACCAATGTATGGAATACAACAGCGGTTAAATGGCCACCGCGGGAGTTTTCGCAAACATCGATTCATGTGAGATGATTTTCAATGACTTTTCGGCACATATCTGGCTGTATTGCGGCCATAACTTCACGGATGTTGATTTTTAAGTGCTCTAGAGTTTGGGGACTCACTACAAAAACATGATCTTTTGCATAGCACCACAAAAATAAATGCAACGGAGTCAGATTACACGATCTTAGTGGCCAATTGATGTCGCCAAATCTCGAAATTAAACGGCCGTTGAAATTTCCGTGCAATAGAGCCACGGGGCTACGTGCCTGTGTTGTGTAGCACGTAGCCCCGTCCTGTTGGAACCACATATCGCTTACATCAATGTCTTCAATCTAGGGCGAAAAAAAGTTGGTTATCATTCGACCATAGAGCAGAGAATTCACCACAACAATGACGCCTTGGTTGTTTAAAAAAAAAAAATACGGGCCGATCACTTTGCTGATCCATAGCGCCCACCAAACTGTCACCCGTGGTGGACGCAATACCTGTCAACGATCACATTTGGATTCTTAAATCCCCCAGAATCTGCAATTTTGTTTGTTTATGTAGCTGCTGAGAAATGGATCTCATCGCTGAAGAAGATTCTGTTCGAAAAATCGGCGTCAACTTACAGACACACAGATATTACAGAACTGTTATTTTTGTAGTAAGATGCAACAATTTTAATGCGTTGACCAGTAGTTAAACGATCCATATTGTAAAATGGAAAGGCAAGAGCTAATTACCTGTCACTATGGATGACAGATGGATTTGACAGATGGCATATGGCAGGGATGTGCAATTCTAACCTCAAAATTAAAATATCCTTCTACTTAAAATATTTGTATTATCGCATGGTGACTGTACGTGTATCTGTCTGTCCGTTTGTTTGTTTGATTTGAATGATTCATTTCTTTTTTGTCCGAAGACAAACATAAAGTGTTTCTAAAGTAAAATTCTATGCTTTTAGCTCACTTTTTAAAGCTTCCTTGTCGTCCCAAGGACTGAGAAGTTAGAGAATTTAAATTTGAAGTCATTGTCGAATATGATTGTTGTGAACTTTTAAAACACCTTGTCACGCAATGCAAAAATAATTCGTATTCAATACAATTCATCATCTGTGAACGCTCTTTTCCTATTCACCTCGAAATTATCTTCTCTTTCTATTTTGTTCACATTTTACAAAAGGTGCAACGTTCCAAAAGAAATAAACAGCTGAGTACAATAAATCTGTCTTTCGCATTTCTAAAGTAAATATAATTCATTGGGCGATTACCATGTACCATGTAAAATTATTATTTGTTATTCGTACTGACGGGTTTTATTTGCAAATTTACAAATGACCACACATCTCGCAGCCTTAATAGCTTAGAATTATTATTATTTATCGCTCTTTAGTGCAGAGACAAGAAATCGATATAAGAGTAGGTACGTAATATAATAAAATATCGTTCGTATTTATTCCAAATTCACAGGACATTCCAAGAATTTTAATTATTTATGGAGATATAGACAAGGTCGACAAGATGGGTCAAACTCATTTTGTGCTGTGTGTCAGTAGTCTTGCAGCAACTCTAAAACTTTAAGTTCACCACAAAGTATGTAAAATAAAATATCATTCACTCGCAGAGCTTGTAATCTTTTATAGACCATCAGTAATACAAAAGATAGATGAGAAAGTATTTTTGAGTAGGAGTACAACGACAAGCAATGCCAAACAACATAATAAACGATAAAAAGTGCAACAACTTCTGAATATGGATTGGAGGAAGATTTTTCAATGAATTAAGATGACATGACAGCGCCACTTAAAAGATAATAATTTAAAGCCGCACATTACAAATGGTAGGTGCAGTCCAATGTTGTCGTGTCAGTTTTTCGTAGAGCCTATTGCACATAGAAAATTTGCGAGTATATTTTATAAGAAAAGCTAAATCGTTTGTAGTTTTTTCAGGTTAACATTTCATGACAGTTTTAGGCTGCAGACACATGTTTTGAATTCTTGTTACTTCTCCATACAAATTTGGGGCGGGAACATGTTATTAATTTGCGTGTTTTTGCTAACCGGTGACCAGAAGCTAACCAGTGTGACTAGAAGCTTCCTTGAAAAATATTCCACTTGATTTAATGGTGCTTTTCCAAAAAACATTACTATTTAAGGATATACACTGTTCATGATCTTTCATATAACGGGTGCCATCTGGTGGTTTCTTTTTAAATCACATGTTATTGTGACACTGACAATTTTTTGAGCGCGAAAGAGCTCATAATATTGACAGAAACACAATATCATATCTCCGCTGTACGAAATGAATCGATTTACGGTTGAACGACTTTGGAAAATATTGAAAACTTATTTCCAAAATGAGTGCTGTGTTGCTGAAAGATTGCGAATTTTGAAAAGAAATTTCGGTCGAAATAAAGCAACCAACAGTGCGTGTTGTACGCAAGTTTGTGAAGAAGGTTCATGAGAATGGGATGCTAATTGATAAAAGACGTTATTCTCGTATTCGTCCTGTGCGCTCAGCCAAGAATAATGCTGCTGTTGCAGAAAGTGTATGCCTAAACCCGAAAATCGAGACCCCAGCAACTGAACATTAGCCGCACTACCCTGAGGAGTATTATGCATAAAGCCATACATAAAGAGGTCCATGATAACCATGAGGAAATGAGCTTGGACGATCTCTGGTGTCAGCAAAATGGCGCTACGTGCCATACAAGACGTCCAATAATCGATCTTTTGCGCACTATAGTCGTGTAATCAGCTGTTTTGGTTATGTTGCTTGGCCTCCGCTTAGCTGGAATTGGACATTTTTTCTGTTATGCTGACAATACAGGAACGATGCAGGCACTTAAGAACAATATTGATTGAGCTATTCGTGAAATAGAGCCCCGAACCATCGACAATGTACCTTCTGATCAAAATCTACCCGGAATTTCCCATTCAAACAAACCGCACTTGAGATATTGTCAAAAGTTTTTTTCCTTAGGTTGGCACATCTGTCATCTGGCGCTCAATCTGTTTGAGCGCCATTTGTCGGGAGTTTGTGTGTGATAGCTTTGTAAACAAGTCAGTGTCTGTTGTGTTCTACGAATTTCGCCAGAATTGTGGAGAAACAACTCGTGGTTTCAACAAATCGTGGTTTCTTCACAACGACAACGCACACATCTCATTTTGTACGTGACTATTTGATCAAAAACAACGTTCACACCGTTCCGCAAGCTCTGTATTCACCTGACATGGCTCCTTGTGACTTTTTCCTATTCCACTTCAAGTTACCACTTCGCGGAAAGCTTTTTGAGATGATTGGGGCAATAAAGGAGAATTCCCAGAAGGAGCTGTAGGCAATTCCAAAATTGGCCTATGAAAAGTCTTTTGAAGATTGGAGGAAGCGTTGGAATATGTGTATTGCTTGCAATGGAGATTACTTTGAAGGGAATAAAATGAATATCGATGAATAATTGAACGGTTTTCGTTTTATTGAAGAATTCCGGGTACTTTTTGATCAGAAGGTACTTCAAAATTGGGTTGACAGGATAGGCTACTGCCAAGCCAGCCGCAGCAGCAATTTAAATGAACAACAGCTGAAGAACTTGCCAAAGAAATTAAAAAAGGTATAAGGGGAAATTTTAGAACAATTTCCACGAAAAGGTTAAAAAAAAACTATCACAGATTATAAATGCTGCATTCAAGTTAAGATATGTGCCAAGCATGTGAATGAAAATGATACCAAAACCAGGCAAACCCAATATCGCTACTACCATTATTGTCCAAGTTATCGATAGTCCCAATTCACCAATTTGGATTTAGAAATAAGCACTCAACAATTGATCAGGTGCATAGAATCACAGATAAAATCGAAAAAGCATTTGAAGAGAAAAATGTGTGCTCTACAATATTTCTTGATATAGTACAAGCTTTCGATAAAGTCTGACACAAAGGATTGATCCACAAATTACAAAAGCAACTGCCGAAGCAGTATTTGAAAATTCTGGAGTCATACTCGTATATATCAGATCGATTCTTTAGAATTAAACAAGAAACAGAGTACTCAACATTAAGAGAAATTAAAGCGGGCGTACCACAAGGCAGTGTATTTGGTCCTGTGCTTTACCTCTTATTCTCTAGCGATCTGCCGGAAAGTTTTTTTTTTTTTTTTTCCCCCAAGGGTTGGTGAAAAATCTTGCATACACCATGAGGATAGCAAGCGCGTGCTCATAGTAGTGTCAGATTCTTACTGACTAAAAAACACCACCCTGTGATTTAATTTGTTATATATTGCAACTAAGAAGGACCTTCTCAAGCAATTCTTCTATCATAAAAAAAAAAAACTCGTTTGGCAGGTTACTTTCCACTGAAAGAGATGTAGAGCGGTTAATTCCTATCTCGCCAAGTCGAAAGGTTTCGTCCTTTGTAGTCGGCACAATAAATTGCTTTCATCCAGAATTTGTAGGATTGTATTGTTGACATGTCCGATTAGTCGGTTTCTCGCGAAGCTTCTAATTTCAGCTTCGATTGTCGGAATTCCGAGATCCCTGTGGATATCATCGTTTTTAGTATACCACGGTGCGTGGACAATTTCTCTTAGCACTTTATTTTGAAAAGTTTGTAAAATATTGGCGTTTGTTTTCTTGGTACAGCCCCAAAGTTGTATACCGTAAGTCCACACCGGCTTTAGCACTTGCTTGTATAAAAGCAGTTTGTTCTCAGTACTGAGCTGGGAGTGTTTTCCGAGCAACCAGTTCATTTCTCTATATTTGATTTCGAGTTCTTTACGTTTCATTTTCACGTGAGAATTCCATTTCAGTTTTGCATCGAGTGTCATTCCAAGGTATTTGGCCTCGTTTGCAAAAGGTATTCGGGCCAAGTTTAGGAAAATTGGCAAGACATTAGTTTTCTTATAAGTGAAATTCACGTGAACAGATTTAGATTCGTTGAGGGCTATCCGCCAGTCCCTCGTCCATTCATTTACTTTATTCAGTGCGTTTTGCAGTTTTGCAGTCGTTTCTTCGATTGTTTTACCTACGGCTAGGATAGCGGTGTCATCCGCAAACGTAGCCAGGATAGTGCCATCTTCTTTCGGTATATCTCGAGTATATAACAGATAGAGAAGTGGCCCAAGAACGCTTCCTTGCGGTACACCGGCCGAAATTTCTTTGGGCTCCGAGTATTCATGTTCATGTCTAACACGGAAGAGTCTATTCCCGAGATATGATTCTAGAATGTCGTATAGGCATACAGGGAGAACTTGTCGTAATTTGCAATTCAAGCCATAATGCCACAACTTATCAAAGGCTTGCGAGACGTCAAGAAATACGATTGAGCGTATGTTTTTCTCTTCAAGTGCTTTCTCGATTACGTCAGTAATTCTATGCACCTGGTCAATTGTCGAATGCTTACTTCTGAACCCAAACTAGCGGTTGGAGACGCCTTAGTAATATCCTCTCGAAAATTTTGGATATAACTGGAAGTAGCGAAATTGGTTTTTAAGATTTTACCTAATTTGGGGTCTTTCCTGGTTTTAAAATCATTATAACTTCCGCAACTTTTCATTGGTTAGGCACGTGTTTTAATCTGAGCGCAGCATTTACAATATGAAGAAGCTTAATCAATGCTTTTCTAGGTAAAGCTTTGAGAATTTCTCCGGTGATTAAGTCATAACCAGGAGCTTTCTCAGGTTTTAGATTCCCGATCTCATGTTTGAGTTCCCCTAGCGTTGCACTTGTAAGTGCTAAATCGTCAGATGGTAAATCCGGCCTATTGATATTGTCGTAAGACACTTGACCATCGTACTGTTTAAAGGTATCTTCCAGGTGTGCCGCAAAAACGTCCGCTTTTCTGTAACTTCCCTTGCCCATTCATTGTGATTTAATTTAATTAGCGGCGCGGGGACCTTGGGCCTTTTGGTGCCTTTTACAGCTTCCCAAAGTGAATAATTGAAATATTTTTTCGCTGTTAAACTTACAAGATAAGAGCCTATCGCACGATTCTTAAAATCCTTTATAGTCTTCTTCAACGGATTGCAAAGGTGATTCAAGTGTGCTTTATGTTGCGGAGCACGATTCTGTTGCCATTTCTTACGCGATTTTCTTTGTTCCTTGACAAATTCTTTTATTTGCGTAGGATAACGTAGACCGTATTTGTCCGGAGTTTTCCTTGGATTGGGAATATTATTCCAAGAGGCGAGCTGTACGATCTTAACGAAACAATCAACTTCAACCTCAAGTTCATAGGGTGTCGTAAGTGGAACGCTCAGTTCAACATTATCTTCAATTTCGTTCCTAAAGCCTTCCCAGTTAGTTGTTCTACCGGTTAATCTCGCTGGCTCTAGGGTATAGACTAGTTTTTCGCTCAATGTCAAAACAACTGGGGAATGGTCAGACGACAGATCAAAGCTCTCTTCAATGGACCTAAATATAGCAGATTAGATTAAATGACCTAAAGTCAGTCCATATTAATTTTACATATAAAAACGTACCACACATTCCAGTATACATAAACAACAATGTAGTGGAATGCTCAAATACAGCCAAATATCTAGGCATGACCCTAGACACTAAACTGCGTTGGAAAGCGCATGTAAAGAAAAAAGAGAGATGAGTTGAACATGCGATACACTAAAATGTATTGGCTTATTGGGAGATACTCATCCCTATCCAAGCAGATTCTGAAACCGGTATGGACCTATGGGCTCCAGTTGTGAGCATGCAGATGCTAAACATACTTACAAAAAATCCAAGTCTTCCAAAATAAGGTACTAAGGTACATAGTTAATGCACCTTGGTACATAAGCAACGCTGATCTACACAGAGATGGTTGAAGATGAAATTAAAAAAAGCTACTCGAAGGCACAAAAGTAGGCTTCTCAACCACGTTAACATAGAAATAACAGAACTATTAAATACTGACAATGTAATCAGGAGACTAAGACGGGTAAAACCTCTTGATCTGTAAGAGTTAGCTAAGGCCAAGAAATTAGGTACTCGTAATATTTTCAAACAAAAAAGTCTAGAAATCCGACAAACGTCGGATTTTTCTCTTCCATTTTTCAAATAATTCAAAAATGAATTGCTGTTTAGTCGAACGATTAGGTGCAATCCCGTTCAGGATAGCGAAAGTCAGTCCCCTCGGGAGATCGGGTTAAAGTCCCTGACTATTGCAGAAGCAGTACTCTAGCTCTCCAATGTCTTTCGATGATTCTTCCTTCCAGCAAACGTCCAAAAAAAAAAAAAAAAAATTTAAATGAAATTCTTTTCCATAAATAATCGGAATAAAGCAAAAAACTTTGAAAAATATTAAATGAATTTTTTTTTGAACCAATTTTAAAAAGAAACCAACAGATGGCGTACACTTTACAATGAATCAGTATTAGGTCTGAGTGCTCGCAAAAAATCGCCTCTTGTCGATCGCATTTTAATGAATCTGATTGGGATTGAGAAGTGGAAATCGTGTACTGCGGTCCTTACAGACGGTTCTACCCCGTTCACGTCTCCTTTCCTCGTCTTATGTCAAAATTATCAGGGGAGTTCCCAATGTCATTTCTAACATATCAGCCGTAAGTTTGGTCGAAGAGCTCGTAATTGGTATCACCATCCCTTCTATCGGGGTGTATACGTGCTACGAGTATTGAATGATATTGGCCGTCACTCATGCCGCCGCACTTACGTCAATCTGCTTGCGTGCTTGACTATTTCTACGTTGACATTTCGGTGAAATCGATGCCTAAACTATCTGATCAAACAAATCTTTTTCCAATTTCAACAAAAAACACTTTTGTTTTCAGTTTAATCTATGAACTTCAAAGCCAATTAAAAATTACAAAACGTCGCAGAGTCTTTTTCTCCAACGATAGCAATCTAATTTCATACTTCATTTGTTATTTTAGCTTGAATTATTATCAGAATCTCTATAATTCTACATCTGCAGTGTGCAAAAAGCCGGACTGCTTTGAAGTAAATGTGAGTACCTACAAGTAGACTAGAATAGCAATGATGACGACTTTAAATGGCTCGGCTATCTGGTGATTTTCTGTTGCAATAGACTTTCAAAAAACGTCACCACAAGGTCATACTAGCTGTGGTCTCAAAATTTTTCTAGCCTTAAATTAATTTTAAATTTCTTCATGCGCGCGTAGCAGAGAAGTGTATTACTGAGTGTGAGAATGAGCTGCCGCAGTAAATTTGTGTATAATTTTTAAATGCCATGTTATAGTGCAGCAGTTATGGTTAATTAGTGTCCAATCAAGTGGTGATAAAACTAACAAAAACACACTAAACCTCAAACGACACACATAAACAACGAGCCACCGAAAGTTAGAGAAGTACGAGTATCTATTAATTTATTCGACGAGCATAAAACTCACTGATGTGTGAAAATCACAACTATACAAATAGATACACTATGCGCGACCTTAGAAATTGATTTTCATTCCATCGTCCGACGTTTTCCATCAAATCCCATCCATCATCTGCAAATTATTATGAAATACTATTTATCCGCATAAATAACTCAAATCAAGTGTCCTTTCAGTGTCAGGCCCTCTGTAGATTAATGGAAAAACTTCAAGAAACAACGCTCGATGTACTCGAACTCAATGTGCAACCAAGTGTAAGACGTTAAACTATAAATTGCAAAAAAAATTCAACAATTTATTAGCTAATTAATTTGTGCATAAAAAACACAAACATGCGAATCCACAAAAGACACCGACGCGCGAGGTTGTGTTCCTTTGTATCAAAATGTCCTCGTGTTGACCTTTTGTAACGTTTCGCTAAATTTACGTTTTCTCCAATTGCACACGCAGCTACAGCTACCCACTAGTAGTGAGAGTGCACTGAGTTTATAAACAAAGAGTTTTATTTATAAGAAAAAAAAAAAATAAATAAATAAATTACATCGCGCGAGGAATACGCGAAACAATTTCCACTTTTAATTGTTGATGCCAATGAAAAGTGCGCGTCCACCGACAACAACGACAACGGCGCATCGTTGGCGGTCGCCCGATGTACATACATTCGTCGCCATCTTCTCTAGAGAATTTGACTTTTATGAGGACAAATCATGTGATGACGAAGTGATTTAATTTAATCACTAGAGCGGCAGTCATCCTTATCCACTGGGAGTCAATTGTTTAAGATTGAGATTTATTTAATATTTTAGTTTTGCACTCGACGATGATAAGAACTTGTATTTATTGTTTGCGGATTCAACAGAAATTAAAACATCATCTTTCCACAACTAGCTACGTGCATATACACTGAATTAAACTTTTTAGATCGCAGCGATAACGCCACACGATTGTATATGAATATGTTAACAAGAAGATTATAATTACAAATAATTCTGATGTATCTGTAGGGTACGAGTATTTCAACAACGAGTAGATACGTACTACATGAACAGATTCTATTCTCTTAAATGATTTCTTAATTAAAGTGTAATAATTTATATTTGTCGTGGATTTCTCAGCATTAGGACTACGTCGTCGCGTTCTTTCTGATTCGTTTTGACGTTTGAAATTGAAAATTATTCAAAGGGATTTTATATGCAATTAACGAAGTGTAAGACCAGAGGAGCGTTCACGTCAGATTGCATAGTCTTAAGAGTTTTTATCTTTTGAATAGGGTTACCATCGGCTGTAACATCTTTTTCCGATAAGTAAAACTGACGACTGGAAGTAGAAACTGACAAACTTTTTAATTGTTTTCTTTCGCGTGACAACTAAAGTGTGCACAAAATTTGTTAATTCTGTTTTGTTTAATCTTTTCTGCCACTTAACTACGACCGTTTTCTTCGCATTCGAATAAAGAACGGAGTAACTATCTGACAGATAAAAATTATCTGTCAGATAACAAAATTTTCAACAGAAACTTGAATAAAATTTCATGGCTTGTTATTTCAGTTAATAACCAAACAAATAATGTAATTCAGACGAAGATTACTGTCAATGGGAAACTTGAGATTGTTTTTTTCTTCGCAAATTCTCGAATCCGCGGAAAAGTGCTTGAAAGGGCATCGTTTTCATTTCCAACAGAGTAGAAAAGCACAAAGATATGTCTATATGTGAAAACAAAGGGAAGCAACGTATGAATGGCCAGATGGCTTTTCATGGATGGCCTTCAACTACGAAAAATCATCAGGAATTTTTATAACGGACAATTTAAATGCATTTCGCACTAAATCTATCACTTACTCGTAGTCCACGAAAATACAGGCTGAATTAATTTTCGAGCGCTGTTAAATGCTGGAAAATTTCATTTTTGGCAAATTCTGGAAGCACTTGGTCATCAACAAACGTCAAATATTTCTTCCTTGACTTTTCGCTTCCTGGTTCATGGAAACTTTCAAACTATCCGTGAAATTTATGTTTATATTCCTGTCTTAGGTCCGAAGATTTAGTTTTAAAATTTACAATTGGAAGTGTTTGATCCAAGACTTTTGCTAGTGAGGATGGATGAGTTTTCAATGGCAGCTCTTGCCGTTGGAACATATTCGTGCAATGAAAGCCTTTCATTTTTGGAGCTACCTTTTTGACACTAAATTGGAATCCAGATTTTGTTCCCAACATGGTCAGCGTTCCATCTGTACGGGTTCATAAGCTACTTTCCACTGATTACTGTTTTCCGTTGGAGATGGCAAACTACGTGTACCAACTTCTAGCAACAGTCTATAAGAAGAAAGTTCTTCGCCATAGTACTTACGCGGATATTTTCCGCCAGATGGATTAGTATTTTCTATGCTATTTCCATTGCCAATTCGTTGTTTGTAAACGAATTATTAAACATTTGGAATTTGCTTACATTTCGGATATGGAAAAGCATATTCTTTGCCAACGTCAATGAAACACTTCCAATACTGAAAACAAAGTGCGAATAATTTCTCCTCTGAAATTTCTCGTGGGTTGACAACCCCTTTGACTGTTTCGAACTCATTTTTTTATTACAGCCAACTTCACTTTATCGTTATCTTTTTGAAAAAAGGAATTCAAAATTTTGAAAATCATAAAGCAAAATGTAAAAATTTATGAAAAAAAAAGAAAAGTGTCAAGTGTCGCACTGAACTCTCCCTCCGACGTATTTTTGAGAAATCTGGAGTCTCACTGAACTCACCCCAAGTGAACAGCTGGGTTAAGAAATTCGGGATGTCAAAATGATATTTGTCAGATGTCAAATCGAATTGATTTGATTTTTGAATTGTCAGTTGTTTTGGTTGGAAAACTTATTTTACTCATTCCTTTGAAAGAATAAGTTTTTTTTTTTTAAATAGATTTATCTGGAATATGTATTTATAAAATAATAATTTGCAAAGTGTTATAAAGCGAATATGACAGCCCTAAGGAGTTTTTTTTTTTGTTTTGAGAATTGAAATTGAAGAGACCCCATTTTGTAATTACTCGCCATTTTACCTGTCAGATAGCTTATCTGGAAGAAAGCGCTCGTCAAACTGTCACCTGTGGTGGATGCAAATGGCCTTTCAAAGATCACATTTGGATTCTCCGAACCCTAAATTCTGCAATTTTGATTGTTTACGTAGCCGCCGAACGAGAAATGGTCCTCACCGCTGAAGAAGATTTTGATCGAAAAATAGGCATCAACTTGTTGATTTTTCAGCACCCAATCGGCGTACGAGTATGTTCTGCTTATTCTATGGTCAGTAGGCTTTAGTTGTTGTGTAAGCTTGACCTAGGAATAAAGATGCAAATCCAAGTAGAAAATACGCCAAACGGAGCTGTAGGAAATGCCCGATTGCTGAGCGCAGCGTGAAATTGACAGTTCCGGGTATACACTCACAGCAGCTATGTTTTCAATTGATCGAGCACTACGAGGATGCACAGGCCTTACGACATCACAAACGCTACCGATTTGTTTGAATTTTCTGATTGTGACTCGAATTGTTTGCTGATTATGACGACCAGATATTACTAACTGTTATTTTTGTAGTAAAATGCGTGGTTCAACGATTGTAGAATGGCGAGGCAATGATACTTGTCACTACGGATGACAGATGGATTTGACAGATACCATATGACAGCGATGTGAAATTCCAACTTCGAAATGAATAACCTTTTAGCTTTCAGGAAACAAAGAAAAACGGCTTTTTTTTTGTTGTAGATTTTAAGAAATGCAAAAAAAGGAAGTTATACGACAATCATGTCGAGTGGAAAAAAAAACAAATTAGGTGCACGCCTGGGTCGCACGTACTTCTACTTATTTGTTGTAAATCACGCAAATTCTAAAAACATATTTTCAAAAATTCGTTAATAATTAAAGCACGGTTATACTTATGTTTTTTTCTAAACAGTTGGTATGCCATCTAGTGGCATATGTTTAACCCAACTCAAATATTAAATTGAAACGAAATCGTTGAAACCGTTTTCGAGAAAATCAAGTTAGTTTCGGCTCAAATTGACCACAGATATAACACAGTCGTTTAGACTGCACTCGCGCGTACGTACAACAGACAGACAGACAAAGTTGAGAGACCCAAAGACATCGAGAGGGATCGAAACCAATATCCAAAAAAGTGATATCCCGGCACAAGTTTGTATAGCGGTTAAAATGTAGTAGTTTTATACAAATGTCTCCCATGACAACAAATTTATGACGAAATTAGGGAAAGGGAAATTCTCTGCAAAGAATGTCTTCCTATTTTTGTCCATACAAGCAACGGTACATAATAGTTGCAAACTTTTTCGCAATTACATAGGGCTGATCATATTAGGTCTGTTCGCGTACTTGTGAATTTCTAAGAAATTTTAAGAAAATCGGTCAAATCCTGTTCCCGTATGCGTAGGATCCTTCTGGATTTGACAAAGTTTCGTCAAATTTCGTAGAAATTCGCAACTCGGTCATGTACGGGAACAGACCTATTATTAGGGCCACTCAAGGAAAAAAATATTTTTTAAGCTACTTAGAGATAAAGTCTAGAAATCAAGGATTGTTACGTATGAAGAACTGTTTGCTTCATTTGTGCATTAGAAATACTAATTACGTACTCGTATAAATATCAGGGAAAATATAAACTATTGCATGGTAATGTGGTCCTTGCTGCATACAAGTATACCTCCTCTATGCGTTTAAGCATAATTCTTGACCTTCATTTGGATCAGTCTATCTCTATAGGTTTACGCTTGATATACTGCTAGCGTTTGGTGATTACTTCCTTTTAAATTTCTCCGGTTCATGGGATCTAAGGATTCTCAACTGGGTTGATGGCAGTTGAAGTCGCAGACCAGTCGATAGCTTGGATCTTGTGTTCTTTTTAGAAGTTTTCTGCCCTTTTTTGTAAATGTACATTTAGGAAACCACTCCTGCACCGCGGCCAACAAACTTGTTCCAATCTTGAAGCCAGGCCAGGCTTTCAAATACAATCAGAAAGTGACTCTAATAATATGATTTTCCTCACTACACGAGTTATTGCAAATAGAAAGGTCAAACTAGGTGGAGACGTCCAGGGGATGCTTGGAATTTTCGATGGGGAAATGCGATGATGTCCGCTCAAGCAACCCAAGTTTTATTTATTTATTTTTTTATATATTTAACTTAATCGTTATAAGTATTCCACATAAACATATATCATTATATGTTAATCCCGTGTCATTAACGATAGGTGACCACAGTGTAGGGGGTAGTGTGTTCGCTTGTGTCCCAAACTGTACAGGTTCGAGCCCGGGTGGGGAACAGCAACTACAGTTGCATAGAAGAGAAATAAAATCTAAGTTTCTCCAACCTCTGCACCAAAAAGAGTGCTGCCTAGTAGTACAATAGACCGAAAATTCAGTCTGAGTGCTCCGTAAGACCTTTTAGTAATACCTTAAGTACGCTCATCTCGGGATTGCCCAGACGAAGTTTCTTTTTCTAATACTGCGGATATAGGAATCTCTTTCTAACGCGCATTTTATAATTTATTTGTTGTTTCAGCATGTTGCCGTTTCAAAATGTCCATAAAGAATTAACAAATAAATTAAAAACGCGGAGTTGGAAACCACTTCATATGTATATCCGCAGAACTGCTGCAGACCTTACCTTAACAAATTATAAAAAAAAAACAATTAGATATGTGGAAATCAACCCACAATCTCTTTGATTACAATACAATCATCGATTCGATCCCGGTCTTGAAACTCGATCTAAAATATCAAAGATCGTGATGCTAAAGATAGGTCGTCAGGAGATCGTTTTTATGTTGGCACCCCTGTCAAGCTTTGATTGGTTAGTATTAAAAAAAATATCTCCAAAATTGGCAGCAATAAGGAACCAAATTTTGGCATTAACAACTGCACCCATGGAAGGCGGGAAATACACAATAGGTATCGCGAAATGTAGGTTATTTTGTATAAAGCCCGAAACATACTCGTATCTATTATTCCAAAGAATATAATGAAGAGGATAGGGCCCATGTTGATAATGACAGAAATACATAAATCAAATAATATTCCCGAGGCGACCGCTATACAGAATACCTGATAGTAGAATTTCACCTAGGTACACAAGGACAGTCCTTTTAATCAAAAACGTGACATAAGTTGGAAGGAGACTAAGAGGCTTGTTAGCTAAATGCTACACTCTTCATCACAACCATCCGGAAAATTACTACTAAAACATATCACTCCCTCTAGTCCTGTGCAGTCAGTTAGTCTGTAGGTTTTTTTTTTTTAATAAAAAAGCTCACGATTCATACTCAGACTCGATTTACGGTCCTTTTTGGTGTAAGGTTTCGAAAAATTTAGATTTTATTCGTTTGTCTTTTATGCTCGGCTGACTGCTGGTGTTGTTCCTCACTCGGGCTCGAAGCAAACACTCTACACTTGAATACCTAAATTTCTAAGATTAATCCTTTCCGTGGATAAATAGTAAACATCTCTAAAAACTTTCAAAGGTTTTATCCTCAATTGAAACTGCTGGCTTAAATTGTTCGAAAACATCTACCTTTCTGTCAAAAATATAAAACTGGAACTAGCTATACCTAGTCTGATAAATATTCCAAAACTTTGAACTCACTCATTATGAAATAGAGTCCGAACGTGCTCCCTTCCTAGTTCGACAGTCGGTTTTATGAGTTTGTCTTAGAACACAATGGGGCAAGGCTAGGTTGTGCCAGTTTAGCTGACATAGCCCTATGCGTGCCTTAATCGATGCCCATTATATGATACCGATTGGACAATAAAGAATGTATAAGCTTTGAAAGTGGCTCTCCGAAGTGCGTTATACAAAAATTACCATCTTTGCTGCCAAATTCTTTGAAAATACTCACTAGCTAGTGAAGCGAAAGTAAAAGATGTCCAAAGATCTGAAAGACCGCCCAGCATTTGTACCTATCGGCGCGTACCAAGTACTCTGCTAGAATGTAGCAAAACGACTTTTTGTATCTGGATGACAGGGCCGTCAAAACTTTTCGCTACTAGCGCTAGCGGGAAAATGTGGAGGGGATATAGCAAAGAAATTCTCGCTACAACTCTTAGCTAGATAAGAACAAGAGAAAAACGTCATTTGTCAATACAATCCATTAGCGATGGGGTCTTCGAATGAACGCCGAAAACAGTCGATATTTAAAAAAAACTATCGATAACAATAATCTCGAAATTATTTGTTTTTCAATTAAAATCTTTTAGGATTAGTCTATCACTTACTAATCTTTCTATTACAGATCAATGAGATTTGATTGGATTTCATTTTAGACTGCTCTTTGATATTTCAATGTCTTCGATGGAATGAAAAATCGAAAATCGATGGTCGGAAAGTGTTATCGATAGAATCATTCCATAATTAAAACAAGTATGTAGATGTTCTGAATTGTCGGTAACTAAAGTCAATGATATTGTATCAAATCAGTTAGTTAAGAAGAATTTTATTCTAAAAGTAGTTTTTAATTTTAATTGTTTTTGCACATTAACGGAAACGATTCTTAGTCAATTTGGAGTGTTAGACTTTAAAATGTTAGACTTTAATTAAAATTTGACTACCATTTTACACAGGCTAAGACTGTTTTTAGTTAGTTTAAGTAGATTTTATTAAAAGGTTCAATGAAAACAATCGAATAGTATCGGGAATTATCGAATGTGATGACAACCAATAGTTACACACCTCTAGTAAATATAGTAAGTTTCTAGATACCAGCTGTCGTAAGGCCAAAAGGGTATTCCATGATTTTGCCACTAGCGGATAGCAAATTTGATGTGCTTGCAGTTCGGAATCTCCTACAAAAATAAAAAGTTATGTCGCCAGTAATAGTATCTTTGTCTCCTACCAAATAATAATAATTTACTATTAGGTGGCTACAAAAACTTGGTTTGTAGAACAAAAAGAAGAGATTAAGGCTCGTTCCACCGACAACTTTTGTTCACAAACGGGAAAATCTTAGCATTGAATGGTTGTAATGCTCGCGCTCGCCCATCTTAGACTGAAAACATATTGGAAACCCCAAGTGGCGATTATTCATGTATCTACATATTTCTGAAGTTAAGCGCTTCGGAAATACGTGAAGAAACCTCTCACATCACAGCTTTGTCTACTCACTCTACTTTCAGCCTATAGAGCAGAACGGTGGGCCAAGAGTCAAGCTGCGATGTAAGAGATTTATTTGACGGAAACTGCCCATATTTGTATTCACAAAGGGCCTAGTTTCCTATGAATGAAATGGACCTACAGATCTACAGTTTATTGCCGTATCCAAAGGGTGTAATTCAGAAGCTTTTTTATGACAATTTTACTCTCAGGTGTCTGTCAAACAATCCGCTAAAGGTGGGACCGTGACAAAACTTGTTGGTGTTTTATTGCGACTTGAATCTGAACTTATCCCTCGGTAGTCATAAATACTGGACCATGGCACCCACAATGCCGCTTAACTTTTGACTTATTTATTGACCCTATGGAAATAATCAAAGTTGCGGTAACCCTTCGAAAAGATTTCATTTAAAAACCTTTCAACATTGGCAGTGGACGATAAAAACAAATCTAAAATATGAACTGACTTCAACTGGTTCTCTGAAACCAGAGCTTCCTCAATCGACAGTTTTAATTATCTCTTGTCGATGTCTTGTCTAATTTTTGAAGATGGTACCTATGAGAACAGCAAGACCTTATCAAGGCTTTGGAAGTTATTTGATTTCATAATAATCTAGGAGCGGGAGTGGAACAACCTCCTCGTTTTCCTGTCTATGCAGCTTTGAATGTAACATTGAATGTAACATTCGCGTTACATTCAGAAACTCTAATTGACAAAGTTCCTCATTTTTGTTTATCGCAATATTCACTCGTTTATTTTAAAGAACTATCGCTAGAAATACGAAAAACGCTGATTGTTAAAGGTTATTCATTTAGAAATGCAGGGTAACTCGTGTAATAAACTATGGGACATGATATACATATTCTTTACAAGCTTTACTTAATCATCTCTGCTCAGATATCTATGGTCACATTAGAAACAGTGAACATTGACAACTAATAAAAACACAATATGATTCAGTAATTTAAAGTCAACAAAGTCAACATTTTTCAGGGTAACTTGCGTTACATAAACTTAGTAACAGGCGTTACAATCGATCTTCATACACGAATATTGTATCTTTGAACGTTTTTTCTTATAGTTGTGCCATTAGCGTATCATTGTAGCGGAGTTAAACTTGTAATCCCGACTTTTATTACAACTGAAGGGACATCGTGTCATCACTGGAAAAATCGCTCTGAGGAAAAGAAGACATATTTTCATTGCTGTCACACTAACAGTTCATCTCAAATTCAAACCTAGAAACTTGGACAGAGTACTGACATATAGTAAAGGGCAACATGTCAATGTTTTTTATTTTTCCCTTTATATCCCTTTTCAGGGAATATGACCCATCTGTCAAAAACGCTGATTGAATAACAAAATGCGACCTTTTGCAGCATCCTGCAGCGTTAAAAATATAATTTTTGCACATTCTTGAGGCAATTTTAACTCCGTAGATACATATTTGTCCGAGTTTCCACAATCACACTTCTACGGTGAATTTTCCAAGTCAGACAATATTTAAGGCTGGAAGCACAAGGAAGGCTTGAATTGTTTAAGAGGATTTTTTTCAAAGATAAGCAGCTATCTGCATATTTAGGAGACTTTTACTGTCAAAAATTTATGAAGCAACGTCCAATTACAAAGTGGTCTAATCACTATTTTTTGGACGCCATTTTGATTACTAGAAACCGGTGCTATGAAATGGATTTTATTTGGTCCGCGTTACGCGTAGACCAAAGTATGTATTGGAGATTTTAAATCATCTACCAGTCTATTGAGCTCTTTATTCGAGTTTGAAAGAACCATCTGTCAAAAACGTCAAATTTGTCATTAAAATGTAACAACTTCTACCGTTAAAAATACGACTTGAATTTGACTCTGTAGGTAAGGTAGGTACATTATTTGGCGAAATTTCCATGTCAAAAAAGGGGTTTAAGGCTGGATGCACATTTCGGGTTGACATTTGTGTTGTGAACTGGTCTTCTTTTCTAAAATTTTAATGCCGTTACAATCGTTTTTACTTACCAATTTTTTTAAAAATATCGAATGAAACCATCCGCCGGTGTTTGGTTTTTTTTTTTTTTTTGTAAATCCTTTTGTCAAGTTCCTTTCTTTATCTCTACTTCGAAACAAAGAGCTCCTTTATTCAATTATGTATTTATTTACTTTCTTTTTGTTGTAAATATTAAAAAAAAAAAAAAAAAAAATCACAGAAAATTTTGCACACTTCCTTCCGTTGGTCAAAAAAAAAGGAAAAGAAAAACACGCTCCAACGTTATTCCAACCCACTAAATATACTCCACTTAGTATATTCCTTCCTTCCTGCACTCGTTTCGTTATCCTTTTTTTACTTTGCAATTACAAACATCAATTACATGGGCCGCTCCTCCTTTTCCGCGTAACAATTAAACCGCATAATCGTCGTTAAGGAGAGTAATTACAGACACACACACACATCAATTGCATGCGAATTACAAAAACCGTCAAATCGATGAACAAATAATTTATACCCTATGCATGGACACGGTTGACTTTTAATAAAAAAAAAAAAAAAAAATGGCGACACAAATTCTTAGATACACAACACACTTCCAATTGGGAAACGATTCTAGGCAGCGCAAATTTTTCGTGCGAATTATTCCTCGTCTCGTAATCCACCACACACTGCTGCAGCAAAAATGTCGTTTGCTGATCGTAGTAGTGCTGCTGCTGTCGCTAAACGAGTCCGAGAGATGCCAAATTACGCGACACAATCCTCCAAAGTCGTCGTCGTTCCATGTACTTTACTCTTTCACGGAACAGAATTCTTATTTTTTTTTTCTTCTTCGAATTCTCTTCTTTTTTTTTTCACTCAGTCGACCAATGACACTCGACGATGACAAAAATTTAAAAAAAAAAAAAAAGAAAAAAAAATTATTCTATATACCCAACGCTGGTGTACATAATGTCAAAGTGACAGAAGAGAGGACAACACGAGAGATGGCGACACCGACGACAACGACACAACGACGACGATGACGATGACGACAAGAACGGAGACACACAATGCCAACGACGCCAATGACAAACCGAAAAGCGATGAACGAACGACACGACTATACACCGCACCACACAGTCGTTGTGTCGCTCTGTGTAGTGGCCACCACTATACGCACTCACACGAACGAGTTTAATCCATTCAAAGAGAGGGAGGTGACGAACGAAGAGAATAACCTCTATATACACCATACACACACACACACTCAACTGAAATGTGCATGCAGTAAACCCAAAAAGTCCTGCTTCTGTCACCACACTGCCGTAGTAGTCGCTGTCAAAATGTCACTAGGGGTGCGTGCCCCCAGAACAAAGTGTGAGTGGACCCTTAACTTGGCCTCGCCCTCTCTTTCTATTTCGCAAACACACCGCGAGTTTATCTCGTAATCCAGTGGACAGAAAAAGCAAACAAAAAACACCACGCGCGTCACGTCTCTAAAGCGTCTCATCGAACGGACCCATTGATACTGGACCCGCAAAACTTTGTGGCGATGGCGATGGTCATCCGCGCCGCAAAAAAAAAAAAATCCTAACAAACGTCCAAAGAGGGGGCCCAACAAACACCGACCAGAGGGAGAAGAAAAAACAGAAAAGCCCAAGAAGCAGGCAAAAACAAAAAAAAAAAAATAAATAAGAGAACCTCAAGAACTTATAGTCAGGTGTCGCCCCCCAAAAAGGCAAAAAACAAAAATTGTCTCTCTTTTCTGTGCAGAATGACACACACTCTCGTTAGAGGAAAAGCAAAGAAAAAAAAAAATCAGCAAAGAAAGAGAGAAAAAGAAAGATAAACATGCAAAGAAACGAGTACGACAACGGCAACTACCACCCCGTGTGCCGTATGAGTGATTGTGATTCGTTTGCGCCTCGGGCGTTGCGCTGGTGTGTGTGTGGACAACCGTTGGTGATATATAAATAGAAATTTTTCTTTGGAATTTATTCCAACAAACACACACACGCGCAGCGAACGAAGTGGTGCTGCACAGTGGCAGGAGGGCACTTATCCGATTTGAAAAATCGTGTGACACTGTAAAATTTGTCCACAACTATATGGGTGCATGCAAGTGGTTGGGTGAGCGCACTCACACACATTCAGTTTGAGTAAATAAAATTTGTATTTCCTCGGGTGAGGTTGAGAGCGAGTTCTCTTCGATAAGTGGACTGCGTGAAGAGAATTTATGTTGGGAAACCAAGTATCGGTAAGGCAGGTCGAATGAGAAGATTTGTATTGTTTGGTACTTTTTTCCAGTACTATTTCAGTCCGCTTTAAGAGATAAATTAGGTCCAAAGTGGGTGTGGGTGGGTGAGTGCCGAAAACACTTGAAAACCGAGATGAAGACAATTACACAGGGGAATTAGACTGCAATCCGTAGGATAAGTTGCAATATTCGTCATGAAACTGCAGTACAAGGCTGGCGAATACCTCCTTAAGCTTAGCAAGGACTAGGTATATACATATGTGAGATGCATGTCATTCAGACTTGTTCACAAAGTCAAACACTATTCTGGTTTCCTGGAAAAGCGCTGACAAATCCTTTGCTCAGTAGATTACATTGTGTATTATTGCATGCGATAGTTTCCGCAGCATCTTCGGGATACGCATCGGAGATGTAGCTTCAGTGCTATAAAGAAGGCTGTTTCGATATTAAGGACATAGTTGGATGTCTTATTTGCTAGGTTAGGTAGGTAGGTAAGAGTGGCGGTTCTTTAAGAACCCAATTAGTACTAGGTGCCGTTTTGTTACCAAAACTTATGTAACCTGGGCGTTACGGTGTGTAGGTGGGGAAGCATTGTAACACTAGGTTAGAGGATATAGTGACAGAGGCGATGGGTTTGAAAGCAGCTTGACTATCAATGAGTAGACAATCTTTTGCCTTGTCGTTATATTTGTGTGTGATTTGATCTGGCGACAGGCTTCGCGGATAGCGAGTAGTTCCGCCTGGAAAAGAGTGACACTATCTGGAAGTTTATATTATTTTGAGATGTTTTCGGACCGTCTGTGTAGATTATTACGCCAAAATCCTTAATGCCCATCTTGCCATTCTGATCTTATGGGGAATTGTACGTCGAAACGCTTTATGGGGATAATGTAATCTGTTGGGGACGATACGAGTTCCAGTAAATTACTATGTCCGTAGGGTTTCGCAGTCCAGCAGCAAGTATGTGTAGGTCTAGAGGTAAAAGATGCAGAAGGACTGTTGCTGAGTATCTGACGGGGTAGACCGTAGAACACCTGTAGTGCCTATGCATGCTTTTCATTGTACACTTTTTATAGTCGGCCATCATACTATTGACCCATATGTAGAAAACACGGCTGTGTACATCCATACGGTCAATTTTGGTTGCAGGACCTTTTTTTTGCCGAATGTTTTGTATTCGTTGTTTAATATATTTACCTTCTAGTTGAGCATAGAAATAACTCCTAAATACCTAGCACTGGACGATAGGTAGAGTGTTTGAAAATTTAGCCGAGGAAGTGCGATGTCAGGTATTTTGGTTTTAATGGTGAAGAGTATCAGTTCAGTTTTGTTCGAGTTAATGGCCAGACCACATTTTTTGGCCCAGGTGCTTACTTATCTCGCTTATCACAGAGGGGAACCTTCCTGACACTAATATTAGCATGTCGTCCGCATACTACAAGGATTTTATTCATGACTATAAGCCATAGCAGGTGTGAAATAACACCGCTTTGAGGTGTTCCCCTGCTGGGAAATTTGGTTATATTGCTGTTATCTAGCGTTGCCTGAATAATTCTACTGCTAAACATAGAAACAATCCAACGACTCTAGAATTGCTTCAGTATGTACATTATTTAAAGCTACTTCAATGTCTAGAAAGGTAGCTAAAGTTGTATTCTTTGTAGTGTATAGATTTTTCAACAGTTCGCACTACCTCGTGAAGGGCTGCCTCTGTCGATCTTCCTTTGAGGTGTGCATGCTGCGATTTGGAGAGGGATTGTTCTTCTAATTTATTCCGCACATGGTTGTCCAGGAGTCGCTCGAGAATCTTCAGTACAAAGGACGTTAGACTGATTGGTCTGAAAGCCTTTGGAGTAAAAACCACTCTCACTCGTCTCTAACATGGTTATTTAATAAACAGTTCCTGAAAATCGGTGTTAGCCATGGAATTGTGTGGTCTTGCGACTTTTGCAGCATAATGGGTAGAATGCCATCCAGGCCCGGCGATTTTTAAGGAACGAAGCTCAAGCCCAGGAAATCTTTTCCTCGGTAATAATGGATGATATGCTTTCCCAGGCGCTGCACTCGGGAAAATGGATGTTTATTAGAAGTTCTAAAGATTCTGCAGTTGACTCAGTCGATCCTCCATCTGTGTTCCTCAGGAGGGATGGATTGGAGTGTTCTTTCGATACAATTTTACTCTGGCAGATTGTTTGTATAATCTAAAGCAGTCTTTATAAGGTTTCCAGTATTTACACCTGTGGCAGATATTGAAAGTCTCTCTGGTCAACTTCCTAAGATTAGAGAGTTCTTCATTCCACCAAGGAGGACACGAGACTATACGGTATGTTAAAAGCCTCGTCTCTACTTTCGTGTCGAGTTCTGTGATTGAAGTGATTTTCGAGTTGGCTGTTTTACCGAACTTTGAACTAATAATCTGTCCAAACTTTGCTTAGGAGTCTCGATCTCGAGATCTACATTGAAGAGGATGCAACTGTGTGTCTCCAATTTTCAACTTTCATATTATTGTTGTTGTTAGAAACTGTAACAACAATAACATCTTCCCAACCATTAAAATTATTCGAACTCGGAAAGATAATGTTACAAATCGAGAGGTTGTTTTGAATAATATAATCTGGTTGAGTTATGAATTTGATCGGTGGATTGGGTGGTCTTGATCCTCATGTCCTCCAACAATTCGTTGGCGTCGTCGACTTCGTCTAAGTCGTTGTGTGGGCCTAAGGATACCAAAGCGAAGTTTGTAGTCGATTTTCTCAATAGAGACGGCGCTTATTATTGTGCGGTTTCTCCGCCTTGATGACTTTTTAGTCATCCGTTGGAACCGTCGGGTTATGTAGTTTGAGACAACTAATTAGCTTCGCACTGTCGATGGCCATATTTGTGAGCCAAATGCGGATTCTGGGTCTCCTCGGAATATCTCCGGCTAGGATCAGCTTGAGTCTCAAGCCGTCCCATGCGTCACGGATCTTGTGAACGCAGCCTCTTAGGGATTCCTTAGAGAAAGCGTTCTGATGATTTGAATCACGCTAATGAATGACCCAAAACGTTTTTACCACTTAATTAATACCGAACGGAAATCTGATAGCTACCCATCATTTAAGGGTGTCTGTGGTGTAGTGGTACATCATCGCTTGTCACGCTGCAGGTTCACGGTTCGAATCATCTATTTATTTCGCATGAAATAAATAAAAAAGTCGATCACTTGCGAAAGCTAAGTCAACTCTACTGTGAAGGCATAACACTGGCAGTAGGGTGGTCATATGGCTAAAATGCAACTTGATCGTGATGATGACATCAGGAGGACGGAAAAAAATACTGTGAATCATAAGCAACGACAATAACAGCGACAACAATAAAATACTCCCCAGTTATCTGGACACCCACCCTTGAAACTTAATACCACCTGAGTTTCAAACCAACTACACCAATCCGTCTTTCTCTCTGTCTCTTCCATTTCCATAAAAACGTTCGTATCCTTAACATTAGTATAAGGGTATTCATATCCCCTTTAACACGTCCAAATTATAAAAAAAAATCCAATAAATCCAAACAAATCTAATAAATCCTCGACACACCCTAAAACAATCGCAAACCTGTTCGCTCATTTTTTCGGCCAATCGTTTACGAATTTAGTTACTCAACCTGATCATAAATACTTCCGCTACTTAAACAACTGTCACCGAACCTCCTTAGTCGTTAGTAGATAAGATCTACAAACTAAAGGGCGAATACTCCCCCGGCCCTGATGGCCTTTCACCGAACCAGCATGGATTCCTTAAGGGCATATCAACAACCACCAACTATCTAGCACTGTGTGGAAAGCCTTCGACAAAATTTCGCATGCAATCATTCTCCTCAAACTTAAAGCTCTTGGTTTTCAATCGGGGTTCATCTCATGGATCAAATCTTACTTGGAAAATCGCCAATATAAAGTCTTCAATTTCTGACCCTATTAAAGACAAATTGGGAGTTCCTCAAGGCAGCCATCTTGGTCCAATAATCTTCATTTTGATAATTAACGATGTCTATGTCAGCTATTAGCTGGTAACATTGATTCCCCCGCGCTGCTGCATATGATTTCTCTCAACACTAGCCCACGTAACCAGTTTTTAGCCAGTGCTAAAGGGCGTCACTATCCGGATCTCCATTGAAGCCAAATATTTAGGAATAATCCTTGATAAAAAGCTCCTTTGAGTGCCTTTTGCACTAAACTCCAAAGAACAGGTTGTCTCGGCTCTAGATGCACTGCTCAATCTACCTCCTCTTGATACAGGCAGTACTATCAAAGCAATCTATCGTCTTAGGCGAGGAGGCTTTTGGTACAACCCTCACTTATTCTACGACCCCTGTCTTATGGATATGAAGTCTGATGCAGTGACACCAGAACTTCAGTTGTTGGGCAAATTTAATGTCGACTTCTATTGCGTTCAGGACTAGCTTCGGCCAGAATCTGAACCAGGAAGGAATTGTAACTAAATCTTCACGGATGGCTCCAAAACCAGTTAGGAGAACGGTGCTGGTGTCATCTTGGAGGACGACAATATCAGGCTGCATTTTCGTTAGGCAAATATGCGTCTGTTTTCCAAACGGAGACTTATGCAATCCTAATAACAATGAACTATGCTGTTGGTGGAAGGGTCGGAATATTTGCGTTTGTAGTGATAGTCAGGCTGCACTTAAGGCTTCACCCTTTAACCAAGGTAGTTCTAGAATGCAAGAACACACTAATCTCCGATGAGATTGCAAGGCAAGGCTCAAAGGATATTTTCTTCAAGACCCGAACCTGAGTTGGGTTTTCCTGCTTCCTCGGTCAGGGTCTCCATTGACGATAGGGTTTCTTATGAACATAATTGTGTTTGGGACGGTTCCCCAGGATGCAAGCAGACTAAATGTATGCCGGACATCTGTAAGAAATCCGCGGCATTCTTGCTGTCCCTCAGCAGAAAAGACTTATCGGCGTTCTCATGTGGCACTTTGCTTTTGCTAAACACATCAGTGTGGTAGGCATCACTTTTGAAGGCCGGCATCACTTTTGAAGATATATTGACCAATAATTCCACCACGTCTCAATAATGCCTTGTGGATTTGTTTCACTCCTAATGCGCCAAATGTGCTTGTTGACGTAGCCATTCAACCAAAAACTAACCTCATCGCTGAACAAAATTTTGTGGTGAAAATGAGAATCAAGAGAGATCCCATTTTCGGCCCATTCACCGAACGTACGACGCACACGATGGTCAAGCGGCTTTATTTCTTGCACCAGCTGGATCTTGTAAGCTCGTAAAACAAGATCTTTATGCAAAATTTTCCAATTGTTGTGCACGATGGCGAATCGACTTATTCGGGTCCTCCTCAATACTATGCTCCACACCATCAAAAGCTTCTGCGGTGCTCACTGTACTAAGTCTCCGCGAATGCGTATTATCAATTATAGTATGCGTGGTGCGGAAACGATCCATGGTTATTCGAATAATTTGTTACTTGAATAAATATTCTTACCTAGAACCCTTTCACAACTAAGAAGTTGTTGCGTCGTCATAAATTTCCACTTTTGCTTGATCAGCTCGAAGTCTTTGCAACTGGATTCTGTCAAAGCATTCGAGCTGAAGTCTGGAGCATTTCTGTTGCAGACAAGTATGTCAGCATTATGATGTGGAAGATTATGGGAATTTATAGATAACGTGAATCCCACAGTAAGTTTCGCTAACGAAAAACGCAATCTGGAAGTCCAATCTTCGACCACTTTTTTCGAGCAGCTGGAGCCGTATATCGGCAATAACGCGGCGAATGTTGGCTTTCAAGTCGTCCATTGGTAAATTTCGTGAACTGAACCACAATTTTCAAAATAAATTTGCACAACTTTCAAGCATTGTTCTGGCATAAGTCTATTCATGGTGAAATGGCGAACCAAACTGAGCACAAACCAGCTATCAGCTGTCAAATTGGCTGTCACTGGAAAAAGTATTGCCAATTCGAAAAATAAACCGCTAAAAAAATACCCTTTAGGAATATCTTTATGGTCACATCTTCGATGGTTATCCCGCCCAGAAGTTCAGAGTATTTAGAACGGTATCCTTGCTAAACGCTGTTAATGGGGAAAAGATTGCTGCACTACGCACATCTGCTGCGTCAGACTCCATGCGTTAGACTGAGACAAAACAAGTTGGAATATATTTAAAATTAATGCAACGAGAGGTGCATATGATTTTCTAGTCGGGAGATATTAAGGCGGGCCACCCACATAGGCCATATTTGCCAAACTTATTCTACTTTTTAATCTGCCGCAGGTGCGTTAGGTCCTTATTGATGTAAATTCCAATATTTTAAGGCGCTGTATTGAAAATAACACTCAGCTAATTTCGATCACATTGTCGAGTTCAAAAATGTAGGCTGGAGTCCTGTGATTTGCTGATCCAACTCCTAACTGGACATGACTGCTTTCAAGCGTAATTTGAACAAGCTTGGGTTCAATGAATCTCCTATTCGCAGAACGTGTTTTTTCAATACCCACGTTTCCGTATAGAGCGCAGAGAACTAGAAGAACGAATTGGAGGAACACCAACTCCCGAGAATATTGTAAACCTTTTGATAACATGGAGCGCTGATGCGGGGAAACAGGTTGAAGCGAAAATCATGAAGGTACTTCCGCGGTTGGAAAGAATCAGGGAGAGCAACAGTGAAAACCAAGCCCAGATGAGTCTGTCGTGGAACAAAGAACGGCAAACGTTGAACCAGCAAACGGGTAAAGAAGAGCATAAATGGTTAACCAGCCCCGCGAAGTACTCGTAATACCTAACAGCAGTCCCGCGGGGAGAGTGGTTGAAGTATGTTGGCGTATTCCTGGCATCGAGTAGTACGGGTTATTGGTTAGGTTACACATCCTTTGGAGCAACCAAAAAAAAAAAGAAAAAACAAATTACGCCTTATCCGACCGCGGCGCATTGGTGACAATACACAGTCGCCTCGATTCTAATTTTTAAAAAAACTCGCACACCGCCTACATCGAGTTTATCTGTGTCAAGATACCCATTCCATATCCAAGCGCTATCTTTTCGTAATGTGTTGCTATATACACCCATCTCTTACAATTGGGCCCTACCAGCTTGCCGTTGATTCGGTCAATGAGCTCTGCGATGCCATGGACCCACATGAAGAAGTCCTTATTTTAGGGGAATTTAATCTCCCCAACTTCAATGGTCTCAATCTCATGATGAGTCCCATTATGTCCCCAGTGTCACCTCCGACAAGGAAATCTTACTAGTTAATTACCTCCTCTCTGACTCTGACCTATTCCAAGTGGCATCCGAACTAACTTAAAAAGGTAACTTGACCACATCTTCTTGTCCAACGCCAACAGTTCCAAAGTCTCTGAGAGCAATTGTCTTCTTTCGAATGCAAAGTATTAATTAATTGCCGACCCAAAGAGAATTTGCAATTTATTAACGTCAACCGAAATACTGACGGCTATCCATCTACTCTCATCTTCTCGAATCCTTCTTCGGCAGACTCTAAAATAATTGCCAACCTATTCACTCACTTCTTCGGCCAGTCATTTGCTGACCACGGCCTTGAACCTGATCTTGATTATTTCAGCTATTTGAACAACTCTGCACAAACCTCCCTTGTCTCCGTCGATAAAACCTCGTCAAGGGCTGTTAATAAGATTAATCAACTGAAGAATGTCCTGATGGTATCCCCGCCATAGTATTAACAAAATGTGTAAATCATCTGACACAGCCATTCACAGCTCTTCTTCAACTCTCAATGTCCCAAGGCGTTTTTACTCAATTATGGAAAATCTCTTATATTACCCCTATCCACACAGAAAAGTGTGCAAGTGTGAAGCTTCTAATTAGCATTCAATTGCTAAGCTCTCATGTCAATCCTCTCCACAAAGCAACACGGATTCATGAAATTTAGGTCAACAACCACCTACTTAACCGAATTTGTGCCTAGTAAACTGAACACTTTGGAAGATGACAATGAAGTTGGTGTTGTAGCCACAGATTTCAGTAAGGCTAAAAGCTAAAAGCCCTTGCATTTCAACCTCTGTTCATCTCAATACATAGTCCGTTTTAGATCTTTAGTGTCGGGCCCTATCATAGCAACATTTGGGATCCCTCAAGGAAGCCATCTTGGACCATTGATCTTTATCCTTACAATAAACGATAACGTATCATTCGGAGCTCCGATCTTCTCGTCTACGCTGATGATATGAAAATCTTTAGACGTACGAGTAGGTATATCATCTCCCGCTGATTCTCGCTTTCTGCAGGTTGATCTAAATAGTTTCTCCATGTTAGAACTCAATGTCAATAAATCACATTCCATTACCTCCTCCCGAAAACGTCTTACACTACCTCTTAGGGTCTACTTCATTTGTAACGAGTCTGCACCCTCAGGCACGTCAGCATGCGATTTGGCTGTCATCTGCGATAGTCATAAGTAGAGCCAATTCAGCACTTGGCTTTCTGAAACGCTGTTCAAAAGAGTTCGTAACAAAATCCCTCTATCTCAACCGTGTGAGAGAGTATGCCAACCAAGTATGGTCGCCCAATTATGCTGCCTCTACCATGAGAATCGAAGCTGTGCAGCGCAGGTTCATTCGCCTTTCCTTACGAGGTCTGTCTTGGGCTGATAACCTCAACCTTACATACGGTGATATGTGGATCGTCTTAGACTGATTAATCCTCAGTCATTGGAAAAACGTTTATTCACCACAGCTATTATCTGGTAACATTGATTGCTTCGCTCTTTTTTTTTGGATTTCGCCAGGGATGTGTAATCTTCATAGATACTAATAGCCCGAGTGCTACTATGCACGATTCGCAAACCTGAGTAATCGATGCCAGGAATACGATGGACAAGCGGGGGAGTCATCGTTCCTATACTGATATAGATATGACCGGAAACAACCATGTCCCGTAAGCAGTTGTGTTAAATAGAAGTTAACTTCACCATGTCTGCGGTTTATCCAAGTCTCTAAGGTTGGGATAAGGCGGCAAGTCCATCGGCCCTTGGAAGAAAGACTCCAGCGTTGCTGCCACTCTGTCAAACTTGTGCTTCTTCCTATAGTGTCCGGTTCCCCGTGAGTTAGTCGCCCCTCATGTCTGCACTCTAAAAACTTTTTCTGCAGTTCTTCCGCCAATATATCAATCGGGAACATTCCTGCGATAACGCAGGCCGAGGTTGTGCGAAAAGCGCTACTCACTCTTAGTGCACATAGTCGGTTTACTGCTATGATTCTTCTTTTGTATGAAGTCACTTTCATAGCTCCGGCCCAAACTGGTGATCCGCATAGGACTACGGATGTGACTACTTTAGCTAAGAGTAGCCTTCGGCTGTATCTTGGCCTCCTATATTCGGGATAATCCGCGCAATGGTGGCACCCACACGTGAGGATTTGTTGCTTACGTACTCCAGATGGTTTTTAAAAGTAAGTCTTGAGTCAATCATAACGCCAAGATGCTTGATAGCTGGTATCGAAACTATCTCATACCCACTTACTGTGAGCGTCATAGTTGCTTTCTACTGGTAATATGGTAAGTACCGCCTCTGTTTTGTGTTCTGCTAGCATGAGGCCGACTGATGTTAACCACCGTCGGACAATTGATATGGTTTCGTTGCTAGTTTGAACAACTTCTTCCAGTTGTTTTGCAGTTACTACTATAGCGATGTCGTCCGCAAATCCCACGAAGAAGACGAAGGACTCCATCGTACATGAGGTTCCATAAAGTTGGTCCCAGGACCGAGCCCTGAGGGACTCCTCCAGTGACTGCGTATTCTTTCACACCATTCTCTGTTTCATAGAGCAGCACTCTTTGCTGGAAATAGTTTTTTTTAAAATATCCCTGATGCTAGTTGGTATGCGCATACTTCGAAGTGCTTGAAAAATTTGTTTCCAGCTCGCTGTGTTGAACGCGTTCTTAACGTCCAGTGTTATGACGCAACAGTACTGTTTTGCGCCTCTTCTCTATCGTCTTCCTTCTATGGCCCTTTTCGCTGTGTCAACCACTACCTTAATAGCATCAACAGTCGAGCGTGCCTTTCGAAATCCGTACTGATGTGCTGATAGTCCACCTCCTTCTTCAATCGCAGCTTCCAACCTGATTGTCTCGCTCTGTTTCAAACGATTTTGCTCGATACTAATCCTGGCAACCTTAGGTCTGTTCCTCTAACTAACTCGCACTAACTATGGTTACAACCAACCAATGTCTGTGATGTCCTACTCCACTGCGATCATGCCTGACCCCAAAATCATCCCTCTTTTCCCTAGGTTTAGTACAGTTTAGTTTATTTAGCTTCGAGTACTTCAATGCTCGCTTTACGCTTTAAATAAATATAAATCATTAATTAATCAGTTCATAGATACGTATCCATCTAATGGGAGTCACTTTAAAAAATCCCGACGGCATTCTAATCGATAAAGAGTACTCGTATCTACTTTGCCCGCTTCGTATCAACAAAATAAATGTTTCTCTAATGTTGACGTTAAAACTAATTGCACCATGTAATCGAGCAACCACTCATCATCTGCTCGTGTATTTAAATGTTTGCCCGATGGCGGGACAGATGTCCCGAGGCTAGCCGGAGCGCATCGATTAACTTTAATTGCCATCAAGTATATCGGTGGTATCTAATGACTTTTTTTTATCGTTTATTCCCACGTTTAAAATATCTACTACTAATCCATCATTTCAACCAGATACGTTCTGAGTGTATCCTTAAGCGCAAAACAAGAATTTAAGAAGAATTTTCATATCAACGAATCACGTGAAATTGAATTTACCACTCTACATCCTTTGGCCCCATTAAAGCTCCCCAAATAACAGCTCCATCGACCGGGAAAAAAAAAACAGATTTGCTCCAAAAAAACTACTAAAAACCAAACACTCTCTTACGAGCAATCGAATTTCTCTTCGGTGGCAGTCGGTCTCGGTCCGGTCGATGTGCTCCATTTACTCTCCAGTTTTGAGTATCCACTCTGTATTCTCTTCTGTGACAAGCGCTCTGTGCTCCACTCAGTCCAATCGGAAACCAAAAACCGGATACTCAGTGTGGCAATGGTGGTGCTGGTGCTGGTGCTAGTGGTGGTGGTTGCGGATTCGAGACTTTCAAATCGAATTAAATGCACGGCGACACTTTGGACATCGGGCGGCAGTAAAACTCCTACAAAAGGGGGGCGACACATACAAAAGTCACCGTAGCCGTTGGAGTAGCTTGCTTTCTCTGTTTCTCTTGTTCATTGGATCGTGGTGTCTTCCTCTCTGGCATCGGATTTAGAGTGCGCGCGATTATAATGCGACACAAAATCGCGCTACGGCGACGAATGGGAGCCCAGGCCACCTCGAAAGTGTCGTTGTGTGTGCTTTTATTTTGGTGGGACGAATCGAAAAACCAATTCTACACATCGAAGAGGGAGATGCCCAGATTGGGACTGCCTGTAAGTGTGACTGCAATGGAAGCAATGTGTACCTACCAACATTTATAATGTTAGTTAAAGAGGCGACACTAGCGACACTTGCGAGCGACCTGTGACCGTATTTGGAGTGGACCTGGGTTGGGGATTTTCTTGTCGTTTGTGGCTAAATCCGTGGGAGCGGCACGCGGCGACAATATGGGATCAAGAAGAGGACAAATAGATTATTTAGCTGTGGGGGGATACCTACGGATACTGACTTTTCTGTGTGACATAGTGCGACAGAGATGGGTGTCGTAGTTGGTAGAGGAGTAGGTGACCAGACCAGACCAGACCGCCACTGAAAGTTGGCCATGAGAAGGAGAACGTCAATTGACTTGGGTTTCTATTTAATTTTTTGTTAGGGGGTTCGCTTTTGTTTTTAGTGGAGCATCAATCGGTTGGAGGGTGGGATTTTGTAATTTAATTTGATCAACATTTTCTTTTTTGTTCATTTTGACTGCTGTGACAGGTGTCAAAGTGCCTGGAAGAAGTAGAGAAAATGTTTTGCGTGAGAAGTTTATCTAGTGGTAGACATTGTTAGGAACAATAGGTCGAAAATTTGACAGGTTACAGCTGATGCATGGCATCTGAATTTAGTAATTTTCAATTTCAAGTATGATAGGTATCAAATGGAAATTACGTAGAAATATATTTTGAACGCATACCTATGTCTTCGAAAATTTGTGCTGGGCAACGTCAGCGTATTGAAATCTAAAACCACTTTCCAGATAATTACCTAGTCATGTCACAAATACTGCAACGAGTTTAAACGCACTAATCGTGAAACTAGCACTGAACACACCCATTGTATATTGACAGGTATTCAATGAGTGACAGCTATCCTAAGTTAACGAGGAAAAAGATTTACACAAAATTCGTTTGTAAATATGGAGTGAAGCGATATTGAAAGCCGTGATGTGGCCTTCACAAGTGTAATATGAAAAGAGGAAAGAGATCTGGACGTCATAGCACTGTCAGAACTCCACAGGCGATCAAAGCTGTTAAAGCCAGGATTAATCGGAAACCGCTGTGAAAGCAGATTAGATCTTGTCACGAGAAATGAAGATATCGCAGAAATTCATGTCTCGCATTGCCAAATACGATTTAAATGCATATAAACGATGCACTGGCCACTTACTCACAGTGACAGATCGAAAGCTCTACGCCAGTACGCGCAAAATGGTCACAGGAAAACGTTGTTCACGAATGAACAAATTGTTGCTATTGAGCAGTCTTCCAATACGCAAAATGACAGAGGCTATGCCGCCCGGTCATCCAAATAAATATCAGAACTCATTCTGGCAGTCGGGGCCATTATTCCATATCTGTGATGGTTTGGTGGGGAGTCAGCTATGAAGGCGTTATCGACTTTCATTTTTGCGAGAAGGGAGTAAAAACATCGGCAAAAATCTACCAAATGGATGTTATGAAGGGACTTAACCAAAATTGTTTTCAAATAACCAGTGGACCAACAAGAATAATAATTTTGTTCGTAGGACTCGCGGTCAAAATCGATTTCCATTAACTACCATTCGAAAGTGCATACTTTAAAGGTTAGCTCATAAAACTTTCCTTCCACCCTATATTTACCATAAACGAATTTCACAATGTCAGCAAAAAATGCATGTTTGTATAGAAACTTTAAAAATTGCTGCAATTTGTCACTGCTCGAGTGAATTAACATTCTGGGAATTTTGCTTTAGGCACACAATTTGTGTGCACAACTCCCTACCATATAAAAGCAACGTGGGTATGCAATATACAGATTGGCGGGCACACAAGCATTCCATGTTAACCTTAGTACGTGTCGTCCTCTCCCTCCCCCTATTAAAGAAGTTACGAAACCGAACCGACTTTTTGGTGCATTTGTTGCTGTATTGCGGCCATAATATCACGACTGCATAGACACGATCTTTAGCATAGTCCCACAAAATGAAATCTAAAGGGATTAGATCACTCGATTTTGGTGGCCAATTGATGTCACCAAATCTCGGAATCAAATCATTTTCGTGCAATAGAACCAAATTTGCCTGTGTTGTGTGGCACGTAGCCCGTTCTTGTTGGAACTACATGCAGCTCACTTCAATATCTTCAATCGCAGGACAAAAAAGATTGGTTATCATTTGACTATTGCGCAAAGAATTCAGTGGTGCTCTCGTTGTTTTCAAAAAAGTACGGCCCGATCGCGCAGCCGCTCCACAATGCGCACCAAACTGTCACCCGCAGTGAATGCAATGGCCTCTCAACGATCACATTTGTATTTTCAGAACCTTAAATTCTGCAACTTTGTTTGTTTACGTAGCCGCCAAAGGAGAAATGAACCTCATCGCTGAATTTTTGTTCGAAAAATCGGCATCAACTCGTCGTATGTTTTGCGCATTCAGCAAGCTTTAGTTGTCGTGTAAGCTGGACCTAAGGATAAAGATACAAATCCAAGTAGAAAATACGAAAAATAGGAAATGCCCAATTGCTGAGCGTAGCGAGGAATTGACAATTTCAGCTACTGAGGCATTCACAGCGGCTACGTTTTCAGTTGATCGAGCATTATGATGACGCACAGGCCTTACGACATCACAAACACTACCGATTTGTTTGGATTTGGTGATTATGTTTCGAATTGTTTGCTCATTATGACAACCATAACCTGTCCTTAAATCGCGATACACAGATATTACAGAACTGTTGTATAAAATGCATTTTTACGCATTAACAATTTTAATGCGTTCAACGATTGTAGAATGGCAAAGCAAAAACTAACTACCTGTCACTATGGATGTCAGAAATGTGAAAACCCAACCTCGAAATGATTGGGAAAGAGAACATGAAGCATGTGATTTTTTAAAAGTCGCGTAATTATCCGAGTTCGATACATTTTTCATGAAAATCGGTCCAGCCGTTTAGATACCCACATTAAACATGTACGAACCTTTTTTAAACTCATCGCATTTCAGCACAGCAGCATAACTGTAACATCACTGCAACGCACAACACAATGCAGACGGCTTTCCGACACGCGAACACGTCACGTGCAATTGTCCTTGCGACAAGCAAGGAAATTCGAGATTAAGGCCATACACTTGCAACGATTGGCCTTGGGATTTGTTGATTGTCATGGCGAATTGGAGTCGAACGGGAAACTGAATGCGCTTAAACTCGAACAGCAAGACGGTCGATATCATCGGAATTCTTGGAATGAGAACTTCCTCGCCTTTGAACTTGCCTTTGATTATGGTGTCTTGGTTGACGTTGTTCATGAGTTTATTCACCGTCAATCTATCTATTGCATAGTTTCGGTTGGTTCAGGTTGCGCAGCATTATGATGACAGGGCCGACTTTGAGTTGCAAATTGTGCGGTGGTAGACCGGGTTCATCCAACGAATTCAAAAATTCAATTGGATAGTATATTGCTTCGTCTTCATTTGTTACGCGATCAACCGATTTGAATGAATGCAGTGTGGCTGCGATTTGATTTTGAATAATGAAATTCAAATCATCGACGTCCACCAGGCATATCGAGGAAGAATATGCCGCCGTTTCCGTCGTCAACCGTCTACATCAATGTCACGTACACGTTCTTTCGCTGTGGATTCAGCAGTGGGACATTTGTGCGAACTATTTCCGTCAAAGCGTCTCGATCGAAATCTCACTCGTGCTGCAATTCTTGATTAAATGCATCGTTCATTGAGCGATTGGGGGCTGGCATTCCCAATTTACTCAACAGACTGCCGCACATGAGCAGACACATGTCTTCGATCAATATCAGCGCCTCGTTGCGGATCTCATCGTTAATTTGAAGTTCGGGATTCGATGTCGTTCTTCGAACTCGACGCAAAATATCGTCACCCATGTAGTCCTTGTATTTGTCCTACAAATTGAGTGCGTTCGATGGACACCCGTCTCGTATTTTTATTGCGAGCTCCAATGTTTGATCGTCTTATCGGCGGCATTATTACACTAACACAGAAAAGTTCTGAATGGAAAATGTCACAATCTTTATTCACTTCGTTGATCACAGAACAAAATATTTTCGACGAGACACAACCGCTTCGTATCAATCGTGAATGTGGAAAGATCGAATATACTACTCAGCTGTCAAACGTGAGTCTGAGAGCGTAACGCCATCTGTTGGCGATCCCATTTTCCTGAGGGACAAAATTAGCCGATTGTCAATTCCGTAGTGTTTGTCATTCCTTAGAATCAATATTTTTTCCTTCCCATGCAAAATGGAATTTTTAGATATCGTCACCATCCACACCTGAAAGAAGAAGGTTTTCTCGATTTTCCGGCCGAAATTTCCAATTTTCGGCTTCGTAGTGTGTTTACCTGATTCAATACGAATCCAACAAAAAAAAAAATCCCCATGCAAATCGAATGATGTTCAGCCGAGTTATGCGTGTTCTAATCGACACCAATTCCTTTTTTTATATACTCGTATATAGAAGATTGCTAAACCTAAAATTTTGACAGTATTATAGCATAAAAAGAAAATATTGCCAAAAGGAAACAAAGCCAGAAATTATGTTGACTACTAACGCCATCTATGCATTGATACGATCTGTGGCTATCTGTCAAATAACACAGATGGCGATTCTTTTGCTATGAACGTGAACCCATCTGGTCGCTAGCTCCCCAAATTTTTAAAAATAAGTTACTTAATTAATAAAGACATACTTTCTAAAGTTAAGGCTACCCATTTTTCATAAAATGTAACAAAGTGCAGAGGACATTTTGATCAATCTATCGTGCATTTACTAATTCCCATCCCAAATTATTACAATAACAATCCGTAATTCTCTACTGAACATACCATTTCGTGTCCTCTTGACAAATTTCCCAGAAGTCGATCATAAACTCACCAAAAACATTTCAAAACAATCGTATACCTGTTTTGACTGTGCCTACAGTCTGTTTTCTCTGGTGTAAATATAAAATCCACAATTCCAGGACATCATATACGTATATATAGGTACAACTAAAAACACACACTACATCCTAATCTCACTTTGTCAAAGGGTTAACAGCAGAAAAGGGTTAAGAGCGCATTTAACCCTTTCGCTGGGACATTCCTGAAATAAAACTCGCGACAAGCCTAAAACTCAAAACGCGCAACGGTCTTTTGTTTTCAATTTATTTTCCAGGACTCATTAGGATATAATTACTCCAAGAAAATGAACCATAACAACACACCTAGTAGGTACCAAGGTAGATATCACAATTATCATCGGGGTGTTAATATGGACGTGGACCCTTTAACCCTTTCGTTTTTCTGCATTTTGCGTCTATACTCAGTCTTTAGTTCTTTTACTGCCATGTTTATGACTCAGCAGCTTCATCGACGTCCTTTTCTTAACCCTTTCGTGTCGTCTCTCTAATTCTCGAAAAAAGAAAAACCAAACACCAAACAAAAGGACACAAATAGAAAAAGATCACATCACCTAAATGCTATCCATAAAAAGAGGCTGTAAACCAATCAGGATCATCTTTGTCGGAGTCTTGCATGTCCTGCGATTTGAAGTGAAAAAAAGTTCTCAAACTCCATTGCACATTGGGTTTTATTGAGATTGTTTTGCATGTGCGTGGTGCCGCCCGATACGATGTCATAAAGATGAAGAAAAAAAAAAAAAATATATTTTGAAGGAAAGATATCCTGGCACATGACACACTACAAGTATTGCCGTCATTCAAGATTTTGTCGTGTCGTTGTAGGAGAATTTGTCCTCGAGCGAAACGAAAGGGTTAAACGGACTTTTTCGAATTCAGTTCAGGTTTTTACTATAGGGTTGTTCGGTTATTTTCTTTTATTGCATTATGATTCGGCGGCTAAGAATAAAGAATCCTTTGTGTGAGAGCAAAAAGGATAATGGAAGTAGAAAAGAAAAAGAAAACAAGACCATGAAGAATTGCAAAGAATTAATACTTTAACGAGAACGGTGTTGGAGATAAATATTTGGTACCTAGTCAGCTTTCAGTATCAACCTGTTGAATAGGATACGATCAGTGGACGTTCACTGACCCCATTTACTTAAAGGAGGAGTGGTAGACTTTCATAATTTCTTAGTTCTTAGAGACTACTTTTCGTGAAGCTTCTAAAGAGTCTGCACGATGTCCTTAAGTTCGACAGCCTTAAGCTACGTTGGATAAAGTGTCAAACGTCTGACGCTTTTCGATGACAAACGATGTCATCATAAAATTGTCAGTGTCAATCGTTTGGCATTGGTCCGTTTGACAGCTTTTTAACACCAAAGGCAAATTTAACATTTTGCCAGACAGTGTTGTTAGCACCTTAAGAGTTTTTTAAAACCAGAGCCAACTTCGCCTGGGTAGCCATTTTTTTGGGAAGGAACGAGCAGGATGGTAGGAGTGAAAGAGTGTTGCAATGCACACATAATACAATAAAGAAACTTGTCCAAGTAAGGCGTGCGTCGTAATTTAAATTAAAATAAAACACAAATATTGTATTCTAAATAAATCTAAACCATGAAAGTAAAAATTTTTATTGTCACTGAGCCGCCATTTTTTACTAAAATCTTTTTCGTCACCAAGCCGCCATTATAAGTTTGAGTAAATCTTTTTCGTCGTCGAGCCGCCATTACAAGTGTAATCGGATGTAAAGTGTCTGTGTCAAACTATTTGACAGGATTTGACGATGTAATGTCAAACTGTTTGTGTCAAACTTTCGTCAAAGCATCTTTATTTAATATGCTTCTAGGAATAATAAGTAGAGAAATAGTAAGTGGTCATGAAGCTCAAAGATGAAGGTCTGTAGACCCGTTTAATACATAGGATACGAGTATATCGTAGCGACCTTGCTCGCAACTGTTTACTAGTCTCCTGTGTCTGTTAGTCATTAGTGACTGGTACGTAATCATGAATACTAAGTAATTTCTACTCTAAGCTTTGGTAGTCATTGAGGATATGTATTTCGTCAATACTACTTGTACTCATTCACTAGTAGTCATTCGTCGATAGTCACTTATGTTTGGTAGTCCGTCCTGATAGTCTCATGTTCTGAGAATTCATTCGTGGTTGGTACTCAGTTAGTAGTCTCCCGTCTGTGGTAGTTATTGGTGATTAGTACTCTGTCATGACTGATTTGTAGTCCCTATAAAGAATAGTTTATAGAATCATTGTGATCAGTACTCCTATCTGGGGGTCATTTGATGATGGTCTCTCTATCTTTGGGCCCATGACTAGTTTGTAGATTATAGTCTGTCATCTCCGTGTATTATTCGCGGTTGGTATTCCGTCATAAATGGCTGACAGTCTGTCGACTTTAATAGTTCATCGTGAGTGGTATTTCTGCTTGGTAGTCTCTAGTTTCTGGCTTAGTCATGACTAACTAGTCTGTCATACTTTGAGTGTGCTAACTGGAAGTCACTCATGTTCGGAAGTCATTCATAGATGGTCATTCTGCTTTACGACTGGTTTGTACTCCCTCGTTTGTAGTAGTTACACCTGTATGGTTCTTCTTCATAGCTGATTGATAACCCCTGTCTCAACGCATAATTTGTGGTTCTACTACTCCACGAATGAGATGAAATGAGACATAAGAGGAATACACAATCAGAGGAGATACAAGTTCAAGAATTTATTCAACAGAGGATGTCAAGTGGTTATATAAAAATAATCCCATAATTCTGGATACCTGCAGCAAGGTTTTTGGTCAACTTATTGAGGTTGTATTTTGGTAGTAACAATCATTTTTTAGCTATTATAACCAGATCGATTGTATTACAAAACCTGTAGACACATACAGTTCATTTTATAACTACTTGACCAGACAACAACAGCACCAAATCACATATGTTCGTACACGAAAAACATTCCTCTTTGAAACCCGAAAGGATTAATTTTTGTTTTACAGTCACGATCGTTTCAAGATCAATTTACTTAAAATTTTCGATTGCTCCAACCGCACTAATAAAAGGTCAGATTAAGACCAATTTTAGCAAGAAAGCTTTCCATTTTTCCTTTACCTACGATGAGAGATCGCAAACGATCGATATATAATCAGTTCGCAATCGGAAGTAGTTTTGTTTAAACGAGTAGATTGCAACCAGCCATCCATGTTAAGTCTTTCACAAATTCACGATCAGTTCGAAATACGGCACGATAAAGCTTAAAGATCACATTTCGCGATCGATTCCATGTGCTCGAATTATCGCTAATTGCTTTAGTCGATTCTTAATCAGTTTGTTACTCATGCGATTTTTATTGCGATCTATACTATATCAGTTTTTGATTGTGCGACATTTGTTTTTCAATGCATTATCAATTCTTGCATAAGATCATTTGGTTTTCGACTATTTTCACAGTCATCTTTCAGCCTCTTTGAGAGCAGACGTCAGTCGATTCAGGAACACTCTTCTATCGTTTAACCAATTCGCCATCAATGCTAATAGCAGCGATCAACTCACGATCAGTAACCAATCGATCTGAATACTTTTTCTTGGATAATAAAGGATAAGTTTTTGCTAAATCGACAAACCTATTGGTTTGATTTATATTTGTATGATCAGCTTGTGATCGGAAGTGTTTCGTCCTTAGTCGATTCACGATCAGAAAGAACGTTGGATAACCGATAGATTTTGCGATTAAAGTTTGTTTCCAATTTATTTATGTGAAGACATGATCAGTTTCTTTTTAGAATTTTTCATTCTAGGCATCTTCCCGTTTTGATTCATGATCAGTTGTTGATTTTCAATATTCGTCTTCGACAAGATCAATCAAATCGACTCCTATTTACCATACTTTAGCTGATTTAGGACACGATCTTGGAAGTGATCGATTCGCGATCAGTGAGTGATCTTAACCAGTCTTATTTTTAATGAAGAATAAGTTTCCTATAAATTGACGATCAGTTGCAAGCTGATTCAAATCAGATAATCTTATGATTCACTTGGAAGATCCACGATCATTTGAGTCTAAAAAATTGGATACTTCCCATTTGTTACGTAACTTATTCTTCAATAGAACCTGCATGTCTGCTATAGAAGGACTGATTACTACGCAATATTCCTCCCAAACAACCCAATTCATTCACACGATAGATTTGGTGATTTCCTTAGACCAATCAAAGTCGTAAATTCATCAATCAAGCTCCATTGATAAAACAAACTTTACTCGTAGCTTGCAACATAGCGGCAGCTCGTTCACACGCGCATCTTGTCATCACATAAATTCGGTCACTTCACCCGAATTAAAAAGAGATTTGCTTATCTCTCGGCCATTGGTCATTTAATTCGCTTCGATCAAATAGAAATAAATTAATTGGACAATTGAGAGCTCTACACACACATACACAAACGCACTCATCCTCCTCCTAGCCGTTCCAGCAGCGGCATCTATGTATCTGAGTCCACTTAGCAACCGAAATTAGCTTATCTCTGTTGTGCGTAATTAAATTCTCTTAAAGTGCAATTAAAAATTGAATTTCTCGATATCTCGGTGGTGCGCGTGAGGCCTGCTTCTGCTTCTTGTCTCTGCCACCATTCATCGGTATCGGTGGTCCCCCGTTCTCGTTTGGTTTGTACGAGTATTTATTTTGTTTTCGTTCACTAAATTCAATTGAATGGATTTTTCTTTTATTGGAGAGCCGAAATTAATGACACACACCGTCGATAATCGTTATACAAAAAAAAAAACTATTTTTCGATAGAAAACTCAGTTTTATCGCGTCTCCAGGAATTATGTTGAACACGCATCCATCGGGACGGGACAATATTTCTGCCCCCGAAATGGAAGGAAATTCTGAGGAAAAGTTTTACGATTGTGCCGTGCTACTGGCATCCGATCGGTTGCAGTTTGTTTGTTTTTTTTGGGTGGCTATCCAAATTAAAGATAACGGAATTGGATCGAAATTAGAAGGAAATATACGAACAGAACCCAGGGAGTGTCACACAGGATGTTCACAATGTGGTGGGAATCTTTGGTAAGAATTGATGGAAATCTAGAGCACTTTCCTCTCCCACAAAGCAGTTCATCTTCATGCTGAATGAAGATATCAAGTGAATGGTGTGGTGCATCACCACCACAACACTGATGATGGTGAATGCAAATGAAGGAGGGAAACTTGATTTTGACATGTTAACCGCCGGTGATCACGCACTTCTGAAGCTACGCGCTGGCATGGTAATTCGATTATGATATGGCGGCCCGATGTAGATGATGATGCTTGGCAATATGCGTTTTGCCAGTAAAATTGATGATTTACTCTGTGGTAATGCAAATTGGCTGCGATGATGATGTCTTGATAAGAAACGTTGACACTTAAGAGTGATGTGAGACCGCGCTGCAAGCTACGTCATTTGCATTGTAATTGTTCAGCGGAACATTGTTTTCTTTGGACTGCGTGTCATTTGTGTGTAATAAATTGATTTACTTGTAGGTTTAGTGCACTTTTTCTTCTTCTTCTTTTCTTTACAGCGAGGTTATGATCCGGAGTAGAAGAATCACAATCCTCCCACTTTACTGCATCCCTACTGGTCCGCCTGTGGGGTTTGCCGCTTTGACTTTAGGAAGACCGTCAGGCTTCCCGGTTTCGGATCACTTCGTCACTGAGGCCAATCAAATGCTGGTGTTTTTGCATTTGTGTGATCCAGTTGTTGTTTGGTCTGGATCTCTCCTTTGAACATGACAATACCATTGAGCCGGCCGTGCTCTATCTTGCTGGTGATGGGTTCTTTTACAAGAAGGCTTCCTCGAATCTTCGAACTTCTTATTCTATCAAGCTTTGCTACTCCTGCTGTCATGCGAAGCATCTTCATCTCAGCTGCCGTTAATTGTCCAGCATTGTGAACCATATGTGAGCGGCGGACGTACAACAGCTTAGGTGACATTTTTCGGTCACAGAAGATTGCGGAGTTTTCCCGCCACTTAATCCACCCTACGCTTACGCGATGATTGATGTCATCATGACAAGTTGCTTCGCTATTGAACATAGATCGTACTTGGGAAACAGTTTTCCATTCAAGTAAATGTCTGGAATAGGCGGGTGTGGATCAGAGAACGGGCAGCACAGATACTCTTTTTTGAACTAATACGGTACCCATTTCCCTCCAAAACATCCACCCATACATCAAGTGCTCGTTGCAGGGACGTTTGATCTTCACACTCGATTATTATTATTAGATTCAATAACTGATGCACTTTGGGGTCCGTCACTTTTCCTTCAATCAGATAATCAAGGACATTATCCCTGGACATAATCCCTGGTGTACATCGACTTTGATTGGGAACTCTTCGGTGACTCCTGCGGGACATCTTACTCTCGTTCTTGCTCCCTCATACAAGTCCATGATCATACGCTCGTAGGTTTCTGGAAATCCTGATTGTCTTAGCGCCACCCTTAAGAGATCTCTTGGTTGTCTTGATAGACAGGGTAGATAGGCTTTTTCAAAATCAACCAACACCATACGCAAGTCCTTTAAGGAATCACCATGTTTCTCCATTATGATCCTTATACTTTGGATTGCATCTGTTGTTGATTTACCCGAGACAAACCCGCACTGGTTATCAGATAGCCGTATTATTTTCCGAAGTTGGCCATCTAATACCCGCTCAACGATCTTCATGGTGTGTGACATCAGCTTGACAGAACGGTAGTTATCGCAGTGTCACGTGTCGCCCTTTCCTTTGTGCAAAGGTTTCCCTCCACTGATTAGGCATTGGATCACTGCTCATAAGTTTGGAGATAAGAATCATAAGCCATCTGGACCCGATGTCTCCCATCTGTTTCCAGAACTCAAGTGGAATCTCTTCTGACCCAAACGGTTTTCTTTTTTTTGGAGTATTTGACCGCCTAAGTAACTTCTTCGACAGTAATGTCGAATACTTCGTCATGGTTAGGAGCGACTCTTGGAAAGTGTACCCGGGGTTCGTTCAGAAGTCTTTCACAAAACTGTCGCGATCTGGGGAGAATTTTGTCGTCTTCCACAAGAAGCTGGCTTGAGCACTATTAATGAACTTTGCGGAACCAATCTGCTGAGCATTTCTTCTTCTCTGGGTGGCTATTTTGAATATACTTTTAGTGCACTAATTTGCAAAATTAATTTTAAAGAACCTTTGAAGGTAACTGCAGCGGACAAGTCGAGTTGCATCACAGTCACGAATGCGTAGCGGATTAAATTCAAACTTCATGTGGAATGAACAAACTCGTAGTAGATATCATGCCTATAACTAAGCCATTGCAATTTTCAATCCTCAAGGATACCGGACAGGTTACGTTCAGTGTGTTAGACCATCCGTAATTTCTTGTCGCTTTGAACATGTGTGCTTGGATTCGAATACACTCTTGGATGGACCGTTGCTGTCTACTCGTTCAAAGTATCTTTAATCTTAGCTATTGCATAACATCCACATTTGGGTACAGGTCATACACTTCCCTGTTGTACATTCAAACATACATACATATGTATCTATTCTCTGTTTACTGCTCTCCAGCACTTGATACCATACAGTTTGCTGTTTAGAACGTTCGTGCTTCGAATTAGAACCATTAGTACCATTATGACTCCCGTAACTTTCCATTGACTCGAGACGTATTCCAATTTAAGCGCAGCGTTTAGAATGTTGAGAAGCTTAATTAATGAATTGGAGGGTTTCCGACGAAGTATCGCTATCAGATTATTGCTGGATACTGTTTGATCTAAATGTCAGTTATCCTGACAGCAAGGCCTGGGAGGAGTTGGGCAAATATCTGGGACTATGTCCATGTGGAAATCCCAATTCCATTAGCGATGGAACCAGTAAACTTAAACGCTCTTTCGAAGGGCCTGCCATGTCAGACATACTCGTATAAGTGTCCATCCACCATGGTGGAATGCGAAAATTGCAGATCGTTTGCGTACCTAGAGGCATAGTTGGAGCCTAGCTAAAGAAGGAACAATTGAATGGTTAACACACCGGCAGAACATCTTAAAACAGAAACAGAAATACGATTCGTCAAAAAGAACTCTTGGAGCAATTTTTGTGGCACTATTAAATCCATCATAGAATCTGTTTGTTGAGGAAGGTCCTCATCAAGACTTTTCTTTCTTGGCGGTGCATCCTTTAGTGCCTTTTACATAATTGAATTTTTTTTTTCCGCTGTCAATGTTTCAAGGTACACGGTTTCAGCAGGTTACTCGTAAACAATTGATTCAAGTGTGTTGAGGAGAACGACTACATTGCCATTTCTTACGCACTTTTCTCTTTTCCATTTGTGATTTTTTGCTTTGACAGAAAGTATTATTCCACGCGGCGTACTGCACGATTTCAACGATGCGACCAACTTCGAATTTATGTTCATAAGTGGTACGCTCAGTTCAACTGGATATTCCTGGAAGTTATGAAGTCGGATATTCCTTTTGCAATGAAAGCTGGTTCCAGCTGGTCACTAAGAGACTCCCTCAACTGCGCCAACTATAGAGGAATTAGTCTCCTCAGTATCGCGTACAAGATATTACTCGTATCTGCCATATTGTGTGAATGCCTAAAAGCTTTCATCAACAATCTGATTGGCAGTTTTAGACCAGGAAAGAAGTCCATCGTCGACCAAATTTTCACACTTAGACAGGATCTGGGAAAAACCCAAGAAGTCCCAAGAAGATACTCATCATCTTTTCATCGATTTCAATGCCGCCTATGACAGCATCATGTCTATACAGAGCTATGCCTGTGTTGGATGGCGTTGATAAAGCTCGCTGCTCACCCATCAAGGTCGGTACAACCTTACCGAGACGTTTGATGTCAAAAAAGGATTTAGACAAGGCGACGCGGTGTCATGAGACTTCTTTAACATCATACTTGAACGAATTGTACAAAACTCACAAGCTCTGTACAATTACTTGTATACGCCGACGATATAAACATAATTGACAGAACACAACGGGCTGTCATCGGTGCATAGTATAGAAACAGAAGCGCCTAAAATGAGTTTAGCTGTTAACGAGGTCAAAACCAAGTACTCGTGTATGCTGTCAACAAGAAGGGACACCCAACATCGACGAATCGGGCAAATTGTTAACTTTGAGATAGTAAGGGACTTTGTCTACCTCGGATCCGCAATAAACTCTGTTATGTTATAAACGCCATTACGTCAGTACGAGTAATCAAGCGAAGAGTTACACTTTCAAATCGCTGTTTCTTTAGGCTAAGAAGTAGTTCTGCTCTATATCGCAGATGCAACCAAAGGCTGATGAAGATATCCTTGGTTGCTTTGAACCCAAAATTCTTCGAGCCCCGTTTGAGTTGATCGACTTTGGAGGAGGAGATTTAACAGCGAACCCTATGAGCTATACAGCGACTAAGATGGCTGGGACATATAGAGTGAATGAACACCAATGCTCCAACACGGAGGGACAACGAAGTAGAGGAAGACCTCGCCTTAGGTGGCGCTCACAAGTGGAAGGGGACCTCAATCAACTTGAAGTGCGCAACCGGAGGCAGTTAACCAAAGACCGTCCTAACTGGAGAGGAGTATTGGTTGAGGCCCAGGTCCGCCCTGGACTGTACGAGTAGCGCCACCTAAGTAAGTAAGTAAGGTTTGCTCGTCGAATGGAAATCACAACTATACTCCAAACCCGCTTCGTAGAGCTACCTACCTACCTATCGATCGTTTTGTGAGATGCATCTTGAACCCCAGATTTAATGGGTTTCCCATTAAAATCGCCGCCAATGATGAAATTCGGTCGAGCGTGATAGTCACTGTAGCCTCTTATCTTTGCACGCGATTTCTTCTTAACATGGTTTTCCAAGATCAAGGACACGCCAGTGGCTTTTCTCGTATGTACGAGTAGTATTTTGAGCATTCGTTATTTAACTTTGATTCTCAAGTATCGAAAGAATGATAGAGAAAATGTGAGATATTGGGTCTGCTGAACTTTAGCTTCTTCAATTTTCTGTTGCCGCGGCTTAAGCGTACGTTTGCCCGTCTAATGTCCGATGTTCAAAGCGCCATGGCTTTTCTTTTATCACTTTTTCTTTAACAGTCTTAGGCTTTTCCTTACCTGCCATTTTTAAATGTTGATTTTGCGGCTTTAAGAATTTATCCTTAGTTACTCCGTAGCCTCGAGAGTTAGCCGGGTGTTTTCCTTTCCAATTAATACTCGCACACATTGCAGAGGTTTGTTTACTTACTCCATAGCCTTTCTGACAATACTTGTACGTTTGCGTGCGATTGAATCCTTGGGAACGATTGCACTGTGAGATGAATTCCCGGTCTTATCGAAGGTTAGCATAAAAAGAGGAAGACCGCGTTTAACTATAAATCCTCTTCGTCCGAGGCAGACTAATTTCGAGGTTGTGACGTTCTTTTATAGCACTGTCTTTGGCTTTAAGTTTTTCTAGCTCTTTTTTTAGTTCTTCGCCACCTTTCATGTTTTCCTCCCTCAGGCTTTGTTTTCGCTGAAGACCGACTTTTGGGAGGTGATCGGAGAAAGGTACATGCTCCACCTTAAAGTCCATTTAATCCAATCACATACGTAATCTCTCCAGCACCGAATTAATTACATACCTCCAGCAGTTTGACCCCTCCGTATTGCACAATATATCTTTAGAATGTCTGGTTATTCCTTCAGGGAAGTTTTTAGCACCTGTTTCGAGCCCCAATCTCGCCTTTACGTCAAGGCTGAACAGTATCTGACCTTAAGCAGAATTGTACACAGTTCTAGAAGAACAGAAAGACTCAGACAAATCCGGAGCCCTGGCGCCAATAAGTACTCAAATAACCAAAAGAATCCTTAAAAACGTCAGCAAAACAATTGAAGATGGCCCCTTTGTGAACCAATTTAGTGCCAAAATATTCTGCATTCATATTTCTGTTCATTCTTCTTGTGACAATGATAACAAAAAGGACACAGTCCTGAACAATCGAAATACACACGCTGTGATGATAATCCTTTAACAGCAAATTGAAATAAGGACACACAAACGAACAATCTCCCAGTCACTTTAATCTTGTTTCGTTCAAGTGGCTCACTCCTAGATCATCCTAGAAGCAAAAGGATATACGTTGTTCTATTTCTATTTTTGGGCCAATTACATCCATTGTCCTCTTTATATTCTGTATTACACTTTTGTGGAAAGATGCAAATCTCTATTGTCGATGACATTTCAATCCCATCAGCTGGGCGCAAACACCGAAACAAAAGAGAATGCATGGTGCATGTCCTTTTGAAGGTTTAGCGCCATGCGCTAAAGGATTATCCTATATCGGCATCTACTTGTATACACAAAAGGGGACACAAATTATTATCGAATAAAATACGAAATGGACCAATTTTTGGTTGCCGAACAAGAAACCTATGTCAAAGGACATTTTGACATCTTACGGCTAACCATTTCGGTTTACTCGTACCTGTTACATTATTAGCTGATCTGGTCGATAAGGATCTAAAACAGAAAAAAGGGAGGATGACCATTTGGCTGTGTTGTTTTCCACACACCGCCGAGATAAGAAAAGTTGACAAGGATCCCTTGAAATATTGGGTAAACTTTTTTTTTTTTATCTGGTGAAGTGAGAAGATTCATATCGTGGCTGTGACTCTTTGGAATACTACAAGGATGCGAAGCTATTTATGTATAATTGGTGATGGTGTTTTGGAGATGAGGTTTAGGGGAAAGACGCGATGACAACAAAATAATGGACGAGTAGATATCGTTCTGTCGCACAAGGATCTGTTGTTGTGATCATAAAATAGGGAATCGTCTTTATCCTTTTGGGAAGGATACTGTTTTTTTTTTTTTTGGGTATAAAAGAAGCCGACAGATGAAAATTGTGGCGGTAATAATTATGATGATGAAATATTTTTTTTGAGGAAATATGAACACCATTTGCGGTTGGATGAAGTGGATGCGGATTAAAAAGAAAATGAGGCAATCATCATTGACCACACAGTGAGTTGGTACTTGAAGAAGGTCCTGGGATTGAATTGCATTGCAAGATTAGTAAGTCCTTTGGGAAATAGGATACTAATGATTGCTGGTTACATCCACCTGGTGTTATCTGCGAATTTCTTCAAAAATTGCCACCGTTGCTGCTTATCCAGAAGTTAATTTAGACCAGACAATGTTCGTCAAGGGAAGTTTCACGATCTTATCCTCCCTTTAGATGTTCCAACTTCCTCGTGAGTGGCGTATAAGCTCTGAAATCTTTGTGTTCTACTCTAGTATTGCCCGCCCTTATAATATGATAAGCGTTAGCATCACATTCTTACCTTGCGGAGTCCTTAAAGCGTCTGAGGGAATGCTTAAGACGGCGTCGAATGGAAAGTAAGCGGATGCTACATTTAGGTTAGATTAGGTCCTCCGCCATACGCAGGTCACTGCAGATCCATTGTGACATCCATTGGGGGAAAGAGTAAAGTACCTTGCCTGTGACGTTCCTACAGGGTCTTCCAATAGGGACTTCCGAACTTTGACAGTTGATAGCGGCCATATTGTTGAAGCTACATCTGTCAAATTGCTTGTCATTTAGTTAGTCTGTTTTGCCAAATCACGGGCAACGATCCGCGCGCTTTGCCCATTTTACGGTCGTCATAATCGTCCTCCCGAGAGGACTATTCGCAGTGTGGTGGATAAATTTGAGTCCACTGGTTCAGTAAACGATCAACCAACACCCGTACGTTGACGAAACGCAAGATCTGCCGAAAACATCGCCGCTGTCCGTGAGAGTGTGCAGGAGAATCCCGAGGCGGTCGATTTCGCGTCGCTCACAAGAACTCGGACTTTCGCAGACTACAATTTGGCGCATTTTGCGTCGTGACTTGGGCCTGCACCCATACAAAATTCGAATTCAACTGACCCAGAAGCTGAAGGTAAACGACCATAGACAACGACGTGTGTTCACTGAATGGGCTCTGGAGCAGTTGGAAACTGGTCCTTATTTTCATCGAAAAATCATCTTCAGCTATGAGGCCCATTTCTGGATGAATGGGTACGTCAACAAACAAAATTGTCGAATTTGGGACCAATCCACATGAGATCCAAGAGCGTCCAATGCATCCCGAAAAAGTCACTGTTTGGTGTGGATTTTGGGCTGGCGGCCTCATCGGTCCATATTTATTTGAGAACGACGTTGGCCAGGCAATCACCGTCAACGGCGAGCGATTACCAACTTCTTTTGGTCTGAATTGGATCATATAGACACCAACGACATGTGGTTTCAACAGGACGGCGCTACGTGCCACACAGCTCACGCCACATTGGAAATTCTGCACGTGCGATTCGAGGGCATGGTCATCTCACGTGCAGGTGATGTGAACTGGCCACCGAGATCGTGCTATTTGACCCCGTTAGACTTTTCTTGTGGGGTTTTCTGAAGTCGCAGGTCTATGCGAATAAGCCACAAACCACAGAAGCTAACATAACCCATGCCATCGGTCAAATTCAGCCTGATTTATGCGCCAAAGTCATGGACATTTCGGATGCGCTCCGCCCAGAGAAGCCGCAGCAGACATTTGAGCGATGTTATATTTCATACATAATGGCATCGATAGGCTTTTCAAATGAATAAAAAATTTCGATGACATCTCACACACACTTTGTTTTATTTAAATTTAAAGATAGGAAGCGCTTAATGAAAGACCCTTTATAAAAGAATGATTAACCATATTTTCTGTTCTTATGGTACATCCTGTGGATTTGATGCAGTTTAAGAAGTCATTCACCGGTTTGCCAGATAGTTCTTCTAGATCCTGGAAGAAGCGTCGTCCGAGGAATATATTTCTTTGATGATAGAGGCCTGAACAGTGGCAAAAAAAGTAAATTGTACGAGTATCCTCGTAATCTTCCTCGCCACCGCAACCCCTACATAGGTTATACGTGGCTTTTTCATATGATACCGCAGAGTATTATGCCTCCTAATCACTCCGGTCATGGCTTTGTCGTGTATAGGCCATAGCTTCCTAACGATGATGACAAATGTCTAGAGAGGGCCACCTGTTGTTTGCCTTTATTAAAGCTGTATTCCCTGCTTCGAGCTTTAGTGTAAAAGGTGGAATGTTTACCGAAGGATCAGATTGGTCAGGGCTTAATGCTGAAACTCTTCTTGCCAGCTCGTCTACTTTCTCATTCCCTGATATGCCTTCATGTCCAGGGACCCAGCAGACTTTTACCTTGTGTTGTGTTTCAAGAACCTTGAGCTTTTCTCGACAGCACAATCTTTGGTTTTATTTCTGTAGCAGTAATCGCTTTAATTTGTATTACCCTCATCACAGTTTCACGGACGGCTATTGTCACTGCTAGGACCTCCGCCTTGAAAACTACAGCAGTGTTTTCAAGGCGGAGGAAGTTCGGAAGTCGAACTGACTTTGATGTACCCAATGTGGTGTGGTGTAATCATTAGTAGATACATTGCCTAGATATTTATGTAGGATCGTAGTGTGACCCATTGTATTTGGTCTCCAGCTGTCTGATTGACTGATTCTTAGGGCACTAATAGCCGCCGATATAAATTGAGGAAGGCATCAAGTCCTGCTGTAGGTGCTATTCTCATCGCACTGACGGTTCCAATTGCACGCTAGTCCCCAGGTTTTCCCAAAAATTCTACTGCACGAGTAGAAGGTTATAACTCATTAATATTCAACCTCCAATTAAGTTCTTATCGAGCACGAGTCCCAGCAGTAGTTAGGGGCACCCCTCATTACATTTACCAGACCCGCTCTCTAACCTCTACTACCGCCAGATCACCAGAGCTGAAATTCAAGCCCTTAAAGCACGTCCTTCCTCCTCCTTCTTAGAATCAACAACAGAGCCTTGGTGAATAAATTCCTTTACTAAAAATTCTCTACCCGCTGTGACATTGGTTGTTCTAGGCAAACAATCCTTCCTTGTGGGATACCTTCCCAACTTTCGTAAGCAGCTCTACATATCGACAGAATTTTTGCATCCTCTGAATGCATTCCTGAATGCAAAGAGAAGGACTTCGCGTAAAGCTCTGATGACTGAAAGCCGCTGAATATAGTGGATAACATGACAACTGGAGTGGAACTGTTCCATTTCAATGTAGATTCGGTACTGTTGTACGGTATGTGCTAAGCTGCAATCCTTCATAAACAGATGTCTTCATGGCATCCACAGGATTCCGTCGTCAAATTGTATCTCGCTTTCGCATCACAATTCGACGTCAGCATTTGCAATTGATTGGTCATACCTTACAGCGTTTGTTGAGGGTTCTTCCAGTCTGTTGTATTGTCTTCCATTATTGGGACATTCTGCTTTCGACTAAAAGGATGCATAGCCACAATTTTTGGAAGTCGATGATTCAGAAAGTTCTGCTCTTGAAATATAGTTGAAGTGTATCTTCAGTGTAAACATGTATAAGGGTAGTAGTCTAGTTTCCAGGTCGTTGGGCTTTTCAGGTTTAGGCAGGACTACTACTTTAGCTTTCTTGAGTTCAGTTGGTAACTAGTAAGGGTGAAGGAATACAAATACCTTGGAGTCATCATCAGACCTCTATGCGAAAAAAGCCACTGCTTAGTATTATGTTTGAGAGAATAATATATAATAGAATTGGACCAACTGTCGACGCAATTATACCTACTGAACAGGCAGGCTTCAGACCTAGCCGAAGCTGTACAGACCAATTGCTAGCGTTAAAGAGTCACATCAAGGCAGTCTACTGGGTCAAACTTAAAACATCCATGGAAGATGGATTGATACTAAAGTTCCTGCAAGTAATACCGTGCATCAAAACAGCCATCATACTAAACAATATGCTCAGCGATATGCAATAGAATTTCCTAAACAATATGCACTGCAGGGCAAAAAAGCTGAACAATGGGTTACCACAAGGTTCAGTCGTAGCTCTGCTGCTTTTTAATCTAAACACATATGAGATACGAGTAATACTATCAAGGAAATTTGCAATATTATATATACGGAAGCAATATTACCAAGGACCTTGATACAGTAAGCACATATTTTAAAAAGTGGATACTCTGCTTTAATAAAAGCATGAGCAAAAGCGGAGTAATGTGTTAGTAACTAAACAATAAACTCGCTATTTGAAGCACTTCAGGACAGACGATGTTTCTAGCTAAAAGCTGATAAATAAAGAGTATGCCGGCAACTTCATCGTGTTTTTCGAGAGACTGTACGTTAATTAGTTTCAAGCTATCCACATAGGGTGGAAAGTTATAGCTGTCAGCCTAAGGAAGGCTGTGTAAGGCGAGTCGGATGAACTTACATTAGACAGCCTCAATTCGTAGGGAATGGATATCGTAATAAGATGACCAAACTTGATTAGCATATTAAAGGATGGGCCTGACAAAGGTAACGTAGAGGGATTTCGTGACATATGGATTCGAGAATTACATACTAACACCATAGGTTTCACGAAGCCGAGGGTAGAGTTGGCTCTGCTTATAATGTTATCAATAATTTTGGTGGGGGCGAAAGCCCCCATTTATTTGGCTTATTACAAGCTACAACTAACTTAAGGCTAAAACTTAAACCTAAAACTTAAAACTAAGACTTAAAGCTAAGGAGAATGGTGAAGGAGTTCGGTTTTGAGGCAGGGAGTGCTGAGGTTAAAATCAAACTGGGTGAGGTTTGACTTCACTTTTCGCAGCATATGGGAAATTGGTTCATTAGATCCATATGAAGTGCGGTGGGACGGTAGATGGAAAAGAAGAGGGCATCGTAAATTTCGTGGGTTGGTATTGAAACAAATTGAATTATAAAGAGATGCGCAATCGACAGAGACTGAAAGAAGTCGATGAATGAAAAGAATGTCTGCAACATCTCTGCGTTTCTCTAGAGTACTCAGGTTGATAAGGTTGAGGCGGTCTTGATAGGGAGGCAGATAAATGGATCGTTCCAAGGAAGACCTCGAAGGGCAAATCGAAGAAATCGGCGTTGAACATTCTCGATTCTGGTCACATGAACTTGGTGAAAGGGTGACCACGCTTGACTGGCGTATTCAAGGAGGGGGCGCACAAAGGTAATGTAGACGGATCTGGTCACGTAAGGGTCAGAGAATTCTTTGGACCATCGTTTGACAAAGCCAAGTGATGAGTTAGCTTTACGAATTATCTCATCAATATGTGAACGGAAATTTAGTTCCCTATCGTACAATATTCCAAGGTCGCGGAGAGATTGAACGATGGATATAGGTTGACCATGGAGAGGGTAAGGACAAGTGGTGCTTACGTGATAAGGTCATGGATTGACATTTGGCGATATTGAGCTCTAAGCGATATTGAGCTTTGGCGATATTGAGGTCTTTTTGAAGGAAATAGTAGTCATGTGGTGAAGAGATGACTTTGGTATCATCAGCGTACAGAGGGGAGGGAAGAGTGTTTAATAACCCTCTCGACATCGTTTATGGTTAGAATGAAGAGAAGGGGACCTAGATGGCTGCCTTGCGGAATACCAGAGGTGGCCAAGAAGGGAGTCGATAAGATGGATCTGAAGCGAACTCTGTAAGAACGGTTTTCCAGGTAAGAAGATATCCATCTTAACAATATGGGTTCGAAACTGAGGGCAGATAATTTGAAGAGGATTAAGTTATGAGATATCTTATCAAAAGCCTTACTAAAAGGAAAGGTAAGAGACTTGCACTGAAAGCTTAAGGCTTCGTATAAAATACTTTTGAAAAGTTTGGGTAGATGAGAAAGTTTAGCAATGGGGCGATAGTTTGTTACTTCGTTCTTTGATCCCTTTTTGTGTATGGGGGTTATGAAAGAGGTCTTCCAAATCTGAGGGAATTCTCCTAGTGATAGAGACACTAGGAAGAGATGAGAGAGGGGGAGGAAGAGAATGGAAGAGCATTTTTTAAGAAAAATGGCAGCGAAGACCATCTGGGTCGGGTGAGAATTCATCATTAAGATTTTGTAGTTTATTTTCAATTACAGCAGGATCAAAAGGCAGGGACAGAAAGGGGCCAACGGAGAAGTTAAAAAGGTGAGTGAAGTAAGAGGGGTCTGGTTCAAAAGAGTTGTCGGCGAAGGATTGTTTAAAATAGGTGGCAAAAAAGTTGGCAATGGTTTACGGATTAGTTGAGGATATGTTTTCAAAAGAGAGAGACGGAGGGTAACCGTCAGATTTTTTTTTTATAGTTGACGAATTGAAAAAATGACTTAGGGTCGTTTATAAGATGGTGCTTGCGCGTTAATTAGGTGTCGCTGGTAGAGAGAGTTATAAAGATGATTGAATTGAAGGTAGGAACCGAGATAGTTGGAATAGTCGAACACAGAATTGGTATGAAGGAAAGCTGCCCATAACTTTTTTCTCTTGTTACGTAAGGCGCGAAAGTAGTTTGCGACTATACGAAGGGGGGGATGAAGATGAAGTTTAATGATGAGAAAAGGGGACATAAAGAGAAATAGAATTAAACATTTCTCTGTAGAAAATTGTGAGGTCTTCGTTTAAGGATAAGTTAGCAAACTCAAAGGAACATCTACTCAGATAGGCATTTATTTTGCGAAAATTAGCTTTATTAAAGTCGTAAGAAGTGCGAAATGCAGGAGGTGTAGATTGAAGTGGAGAATTGAGGAAAAATGAAAGAAGAAGGGGAGGATGAAAGTTATCAATAGTCGACAGAGTTAGGGGACAAAGCGAGACTGAGGAGTTTATTGGATCAGTTGTGAATATAAGGTCTAATTGCCTTCCCATGTAATTTAAGACATTACTATCTTGACATAGACTTGAATCAGTTAGCCGATCTATGAAGAGACATTCCTTAGTGGAGTTGGCATTTGAAGCGATGAAAAAGGATTCATCATCGGAAGGACTCCACTGCAGCCGAGGTAGATTAAAGTCACCAAAAATAAGGATACCATCGAGGGGATCAGATAGGTCAATTATTTGATCAATCGCGTCTATAGCAAATTGGTAAGATTCGATAGATTGATTTAGTAGAATGTAACAACACATAACGTACAGGGATAGGTGTGGAAAAGTTATTTTTATTGTAACAAAGTCGATCAATGTGATAACATCCAAATCACGGAATAAAATGGCAGAGGGAATAGGTTCGTCGCTAATGAAATAGGCTCTGGGGGGTGATGGAAGACTTTTTCGGGAATATGTGGTAGCTTGGCATTAACATTGAGCACTAGGTTAAACACTAGTTAAAATGTTCATGCATTGGGCGATAGTTATTGGGAGATGATATGTATGGGCGTGAAGATATTCACGTCATCAGCATATCCAGATAGATAGAAGTCTTCTGATACAATCCACATCATTAATTGTCAAAATGAATATTAAAGGACCAAGGTGGCTGCCTTGAGGTACTCCGGAGGTGGCTACAATGGGCCGGGCACAGAAGATCTAAAAATAACTTTGTATTGCCTTTGTTCCGATTGAAAAAAAGATGAGTCAACACTGCATTCGGTCAAGACATTCTTGGTAGTGATATTCTCAGAGTTCGGAAAAAAGTGTGCATGTGCTCTAGTGTACTCTGGAAAAGGGCCGTGATTTAAGGTATGCATGCCACAGTTTGTTTCTTTTGATACGAAGTGAGCGTAATACATTATTGTATCAGGGAGGAGGCATTTTTCTGGGCCGCAATTGTGACGAATTGTACGAGACAGTTAAAGACTTCGACGTAGAACATTGTGAGAGCATTGTCGATGTTAACATGTGTATTGTGAAAAATATGGCAAAAAGCTAATGTTTCTGAGCAGAGTATTTAGAAACTGTACGATTTCTCAGAGTGAAAAATGTTGTGCCGTAAGAAATAGAGGTGGTAGCGGTCTAGTTTCCAGAGAAGATGGTTGCTCGTTATAACGACACAATTATCAGCATCTGATGAGAAGATACGATCGAGATATTTTTCCAAGTAATGCTACTTAATTGGTTAAGGCCGCAGTCGAATAAACAATCAGTGAGAAGAACTTCCATGTCTGATGGGGCATTATTAGCCACGAAATGAGTCTCATCCTCAGATTGAGTCCATTGAAGATCAGGAAAATTAAAGTTGCAGGGGTGCTAAACATTAAACAGAGCTGGTATATTGTATTGGATGTTATTTGAAATAAATAATTTGGTCGTTAATTTGAAACTGTGGTTCTTTCTGGAAAAGGGGGTAAATTGAGTTTTCTTCGGTTGAAGTCGTCTAAATTTGCGACTAACACTGCAAGATCTTCTGCAAATCTTTATTTAATGAGTTGAGCTGGTTGCACCTCTGGCATTGTGATGTATTTGCATTCACGGGCAGGCTGTTAGATCAAGATGATAATTTCATCGACAAAAATGAAGAACTTGTTGTTTGTTGACTCTAGAAGGTCGTTGATACTCGAATTGAGTAAAACAGAGTTGGTGAAAGTATAGAATCCTGAGGCACTCCAACATTTACAGCGAATGTAGCAGCAAAGAACGCCTTGAGACGGTTATTTTGACACAAATGTACTCTAGCGATGTGCGAGGTTCTAAATAGTGTTGAGTCGAGTCGATTATGAATTGCCTGAATAACCCAGGGAGGAATCGTAATCTTTCTCAAGACCATCACCCCGAAAGATATTCAGAAGCTTAAAATAATACCTTGAAGGTTTTAGTGTGCAACTCTCTGGAGATCTGATAGCATAGGAATAATCACTTGGGGGAAGTTCTTATTGGGTTCGGATGGCGAGACACGTTGGAAGATGGGTTAGGAACGAAAGTAGTTTTTAAAATTAGAACGTGTTCCTTGAAGGTGAGAGATACACTTAGAGGTAACATGAGAAGCAACATCATTAAGTGAGACATTAAAACTTGTCTTAACTCGCCTTGGTCAGTTGCGAGGCCTTCTTGGTTGTATCGAGACCATGACATTGGTTTTGGTTTTTCCATCGATACAGATGGAGTCGGCTTTGTCATGGAGATAGGCAAGGTGAAGACGCACATTCTTGTAGATTCTTTGCCCTATTAGGGGTAATCGTCACCGAGATCAGCAAATTATTTGGTTAGATTGAGCGTATTCGATCCAAAAAGCCAGATGATGGATCGACGGAATAAATGGGGACAGTTTGAGAGGACAAGATTGCAAATGAGAGACCTTGAGAAAGTTCCAGTAATGAACTGTGTAGGTACGACTATGTCATATGTGTTAAGTCGAACCTAAGTAATCTTAAATATAGTGAGCAGTCCTTTTCATCATCTGTCGCGCCTTAGCATGGTATGATGGTAATCTTTCTTGTCATCAATATCTGGTCACTAGCCATGACTACTTTCTGGTGTTTTACCAGATTAAAGTCAAATCAGATGTTTCTTGAATCCGATTCCCAACGAGCAACATTATTCTGCTAAAAGAGATGCCTTTATCATTCTTTTTAGTCAGTCAATAATAATAATAAAAATAATTCTTTCAGTGTATCCGTGAAATCATTCCATCTTGAAAGCATTCCGCTTCAATGAATTGTTGTGGGATTTTAACGCCTTCTCCATTTGGCAGCGAAGCGATACCAAACTCAAGTAAATATTCGAAACCGATGCCCATATGTCTGCGCAGGCTAACTGAGCCGCGCAGCCGCCGATTATTGCTCGAGGTGATCTAACAACAACAAACAATTTTACCCACCTTTAGCCAGTTTGCGGGTTTTTTTTTGTGTTTTTTTGTTAAACTCTGCAATTGGACGCGATGATGATCGATATAAAGCAGAGAGCGAGCAATGAAAAAAAGAGCGCCTAACCATCCTCCGTTCGGTGTGTACCCTTCCAATGGCCATTTGACTCGACTGCACTCAGAGTATTTGTCCTGGTTTAAGGTACGTGTGATATGACCACAACCTGGTGGATGTGAGAACTTGTGTGTGTCCGCACAACACCCGGGAGACATGCTTAGATCTAGCAGCTTCATCCTCTTCCTCTGTCTCCTTGTGCGATTGCATTTGTGGCGCAAACGTCCTAAGGCCGCCGCTCCGCTCTGCTGTGCTGCTAAAGACTTTCGCCTGTTCCTTGCCTCTGTGTGGTGCCCGCTCCGCACCACATATATGGATGTGGATTTTGTTATCTCAATCTCTCATGAAACATGGTCCTCTTCGGTCCAAGTTGGAGTTGACTCCAACTCTGATGCTCTTGGGAAATATCGTTCGGTCCATAGTATGGCAATCTGTTGTGGGGGAGGGAGGGTAGGGGCGGAAAAATATTTTGATGGTTAATATGTGTTCCTGATATGAGGACATGCAATTTTTGAGCCAGTGGACAGGTTTTCTAGCCACAAACACCCCCTCCCGCCATCATGTGTGTGACCATTTTCCAGCCATCTGGATGAGAGTGCTGGTTCAGCAGATCATTCCACACGGCTTCGCCCCAGCATCTGTGGTATCTCTATCTGTTTATCTAACCGTTTGCAGCGGCTTTAGGTGAACTTATGGAATTATGTGGCATGTGGTCGATGGTGGCGTGGTGATGGTGGTTCCATAACGTCGCGTCGACTGTCGCTTCGTCATCGTCCTCGCAATATCAACTTTACTGGAGGTACCTATACATTTTGTGGATTCGAGATCACATGCGGATTATGGAATGAGCTGCTTGCGTCGCACGTTGTGTTGTACACCTGTAATTCTGGTCGTTATCGGTTGTTAATTAACGAATCGAACATAAGTTCTCCTTAATTTTCCTGGTGGAGATTCTTGGTTTTTTTTTTTTTGTTCGTTCTTCTTGTTCCTGGAGAGCTGGAGTCCATGTGGTGCTTAGAGTTGAGATGGTAGTGCCCCGTTTAAATCTGCGTTCCATGTGTGTCCCGTGTGGCCAACGACGACGACGATGGTGCAATTGTAATTATTGCTGAAATAAAAAAACATCTTGTTTGGTGTCACGCAACTGTAGGTGCAGCATATGTGAGTGCATGTCCTTCGGCGATGTTGTCACATGAAACTGTGTGAGCATTGAAATTACAGTTTGAACTACTTGTACTCTCTTTGTGAGATATTCTCAAGAAGATTGGGTGCACACAGTAAATTTGAAAAGTCCACTGAAGGGTGGTGTATTTTAAAGCGACGTCAGGTAAGAGCAATTTTTTTTCTCTTAATCACCTGAAGTCGGGATAACTTCGTAGTACTCTGCGTGTGCACTTGGTGAATAAGCATTCCTACTCGAGAGCAGACCTTACTTTCTGACCTCTAAGAGTTCCCTACTTTAAGTCATCGAGAATGGTTCCCTCTGTAATGGTGTGAAATTGAGAAATTAGTGCGTCAGAGAGTACAATCAATGCTGCTTTTATCGTCCAAGGACAGTCTAAGCCTTTCACTTTTCAGCGGATATTGACTCAAGCAGCAAACTACTTCTTCTGCTACGATATTGAAATTACGACATTCCTTACATTCCTCGATTTGTCTTTGGGTATCTACGGAAACACGCGTGTTATGCCTGTGACTTTTGTGCGATCTATCAACAATACTTTGTCTTCCAGAGGTAATCACCCATCACACCCCATTCCAGTCGTCTTATATGGCTTGTTTCATTCATCTGTTAATTGTTGGTCGCAACTTAAATGTTGATACTGTGGGGGATCCATTTGTGAATCGATCTTATACTTCGGGTCTCGAGTGGTGCACGGTGTCATCGAACAGACACAGTTCGAAGTTCGCCGATCACTTACCAACCCTATGACGAGAACATACGACTATAAAACATCGTCTGTTTGGATCTAATGAACTCTCTTCCTTTTTTTATAATCTTTCCTCAGGAACGGCATATATAATGTTGAGCAAGCGCCCAGAGTTACATATGTCTCCTGGGAGTGTATTCCAAAGCTTATTTGTCATGTGAAAGAGCGGATGCCATGTGGACGTGGAGGTTGCCCTGGTGGCTTTCCTTGTAGAACGATCAAATATCGCATTTCTAGGGATCACTTCATTGAGGTCCTAAGAACATATGTCATAATAGTTCCTGGTGCTGAAAATCTGGTTCATCTTGTGGTATCGCCATGGACCTATTCTTGGTCTAAGTGTGTCTCTGCTTGAGCGGGAACAGCTACCTAACCTTTCTTTGTTGCATTGGGAGGTGGGAATCTTTCAAAGACGAAACTTAGCCCGTATTCAGTAACAGTGTGGGATTTCCACTAAACCCACCCCCCATCCAACCCCTGGTCCCGGCAGAAATGCCGTCAAACATTTGATCGCGAGGGGGGCTTCAGCCTTACATACTCGGCTCGTTCGTGTTGGCAGTAGTCTGCTGCGCGACGTTTCGCTGTCGCTCCTGTCTTCGTTGTTCTTTCATGATGGTAGCCACAGTTTCGCTTAGTGCTTCCCAAGCTTCTTTCGTGCTCGTCATCTGTCTGGTGGTGTTCTCTGGTGTTAAGTCCATATCCATTCTGTTCGCCAGCAAGTTACGTTCTTCGTGATATCGTGCACAGTGGAACATGATGTGTTATGCATCCTCGACTGCTTCCATGCACGTTGGACAATAAGGGTTGTCTTCGTGTCCAAATCTATGGAGGTAGACTTTGAAACATCCATGACCAGTAAGTATTTGCGTCAGATAGAAGTTCAGCTCTCCATGCTTCCTATTGATCCAAGGGTCTATGTTGGGAATCAATCTCTGCGTCCATCTGCCTTTGTCAGAAAAGTTCCATTTCTCTTGCCATTCTTCGAGGATTGTTCTTGGCGGTTCCTTGGTGTCACTTCGACTCGTCACTGTTGATACCACCATAGCTACCTAACCTAACCTAATCTTTAGGCATAAGTCTGCTACCAGTCTTCGATGAGCTAATGGTTGGAGAGTGGAAGTTAGTGCGGGAACTCCTATTAACCCAGTGCTCGTCTCTGTATGTATGCTGTCCAGTAGATGAAGAGAGTGTATTGTGTCCGAATTCCAAACATGAGAACAATACTCAAATCCTGTTCTAACTTGTGCTTTCTAAATAGATAGCTCAACGAAAAAGATGCCGATTTTACAATGTTGGATTCGTGTCATGTTACACCAGAGTTTCCTTGAAATGGATAATTTGATCGTTCATTTAAAGCTGTGGTGGAGTAGAAGAGTTCTTTCTGGCAAAGGCAGTAAATTAGGTTTTCTTTGCTTGAAATCGAATTGCTTGTTACCATTGCAAAATTTCCTGCAGGTCTTCTTTTAATGAGTTGATGTGTTCGCATCTCTGACGATGCGATGTATTTACATTCACGGGCATGCTGTTAGACCAAAGATCATTGGCAAAACTGGAGATCTTGTTCTTGAAGGTCATTGAAAAACAGAGTTGGTAAAAGTATAGAGCCCTGAGGCATTCCAGCGATTACAGCAAATGTGACGGAAGTCAAACTATCGACCACAACTTGAACTGAACTGTCATGAAAAAACTGTTCCATTTAACAGCAGAGCTATTGTGGTAGTTAATAGGAGGCTAGCTTGGTAAATAGGCCACTATGCCAAACCTGATCGAATGAGACGTCCATGCAACAGCTCTTGATTCCCCGTGTTGTTCGATGGCTGAGGTCCATAGGTGTGCTCAGCAGGTCCTCAGTTGAACTATACCCAGATTCTTAATCTGCTGTTCAAGGTTGATTCAAAACCAAATTAAATTGTGTACTACCTAGGTTTTGTATTATCCTGAGTCCTGCTACACTGTCTAACGTCCAATATATCTACCGCAATGATAACTATGGTGTCCTTCACAGTTTATGCCGATGAGGGAGTTCGTCTACAATTAGCCTCCACATTATTGGCTGTACCCTCCTTGTAGGCAGCCTCTAGTTTTCGGTACCAGGACAGTCTCAGCTGTCCTAGCCTAGTGCATCTCAAACAATCAGTTCGATGTACCTCCGAGGACTCTCCTGATTGTCTTATTAAAGGTATTGTCGAAGGCTCCTTCAATATCTAGGAAAGCACAGCAGGTCGTTCCATTACAATTTATTGCGTTCTGAGCTAGATAAGTAAACTCTTGATTGTGGTTAGCTTCACTATGGCCGTGAGTGGTCTTGTGGATCCACATATATATGTCAGTGAAAACATTCGAGTCGTACAAATTGTTTTTGCTGATGGTTCAACAATAGGAATCGTAGCACAGTTCCAACTAAAGGGTTATTCATTTCGAGGTTGCCATATGGCATCTGTCAAATCCATCTGTCATCCATGGATCGTTTAACCAACGATGAGGCCCATTTCTCGCTCGACGGCTACGTAAACAAACAAAATTGCAGAATTTGGGGTTCTGAGAATCCAATTGTGATCGTTGAGAGGCCATTGCATCCATCACGGGTGACAGTTTGTGTGAGCGCTGTGATCGGGTCGATTTTTTTTGAAAACGACCAAAGCGCCACACAACACATGCAATTTTGTCTCAGTAGCCCAAGTTTTTTCTATGAGCATAATGCAGGACGTCTATCGATATTGCTGGCAACGTTTTGCAGAGCTCGGCAAGAATGTCCTATTCCAGTGGGTTAGTGCGTTTTTAGTGCTTCTCCTGACTTTGAGGTATACCTCTATCTACTGTGCCGTCTGGAACAACAGAATCCTCTATTATTAGCTGATCTACATTTGAAATGAGAAAAGTGATAGCCACCTCTGATCAAGTGCAATACCCACATCTCTTCGGTCCTTGTGTATGTTCGACAACATGGAGATACTGATGTCTCCATTTCGTGCACAAGATGATTACTGAATCCAGTCCTTTGGCTTAGGTTCTCGTAGTGCTATGTTTTCGGTGGCTGAAAAGTTCTCAGGCTTTGACGATTATAAAACGAAACCATTCACCCACCCGTAAGTATCTACGTTTAATTAGTCCCAAGATGCACTGCATACATCGCACGAACTTTTCTCATGTTGGAGTAGTCTGCCATTTTGCGAACATTCTTTGCTACAGTCAGAGTCGGATCTTTGAAAGACGTACGCTCCCTGTTCCAAACAGCTCCATAGAAGATCGTATATGTCAATAAAAAAAGTTCCTTCTAAACAGATACTTGGCAGCTGTCACAATTTAAAATCTTTAAGCGTAGCTAAGAAGGCTTCCATAAATGTACAAATAACAATTACACTTCCATTTACTCGTACAATGATTCATAGCTCAACTTCCACTTTCCGAAAAGATGAAAGCAATTTCCATGACATTCCTGTGTGATCCCCAATTAATTGATAAACAAAATTAGAACCTCTTACTCCATCCGGTTGTAGTCATTCATCTAGATATGACAAATCCACCCCAAAAAAACACATGGCCCCAGCAGTCTCTGACTCAAATTGAGGATACACGCTCGTGTCAAAGATAACGTCGCTTATGACGGAACTCTTCAGTTCAGTTCAACCAAACACCACTTGAAAATTTTTGCCTCTTCATCCATCCGCAATGTGTCCAACTGAAGAAGAACGCAGAATCCCCCCACAGACAAAGACATCTCTCTTTGCTAGCACACTAGCAGCAGCCAACGAACGCACATTGGCGTCACTTGAACACTTGAAACTGCCACTCTTTGGCTAGTTCCGCCGAGCTCTGTCTCTGTGTTATCTGTGGTAGAGCACTTAACCTACAACAGTCGTTGGTTTATATTTATAAATTTTCAAAAAAAATAGATTAACTCACCCTCTCTAGCCAAAAACGGTCAAGCCAGCCAACAATCGCACAAATGTACTCGTAATACGAATTGCTGTGGCACACAGAGTAGGGCGTAGCCCTAGCCCTATAACATTTTCCAACAAATTTATTGCTTCATTGTTTGGCTAAAGGAACGTTTTTATCGTCTTCCTGATTAAGTATCGCTAGTGGAATTGACTCCAACCATTGGATTATTGGCCAACAATCGAAATGCCAATGGATCACACAGAAATCAGCTGCTGTTGTTGCTGTTGCACACAAGAGACGTATCTACAACCACCACCCCCCTCTTTGCAGAATGGCCGTAATGTGGCCAAGGCTCCCCTTCTATTGTGGGATGACTTCCAGTGTGTACGAATGTATGTTCGGTCGGTTTTGTAGTGATGGAGGAGGATAATTGTCCTCAGGCGACTTATTGTTAAGATTTATTTAAAAAAAATTTATCGCGAGCACTTAATCTCGTTGTTCACGGGCCGAAGAGAGTATATGCGTGTGTTGGAGGGGAATTCAAATTCAATGAGATAGCCAAACGCTCTGTATGTGCTTTGCATATCGCAATGAAGACGCATGACCATACCCAGGGACCGATTGAGGTAAACAAATCGAAAGAAGGGTTCGTTTCGTTAGTGATTGCTTTTGGAGATTCGCTCGCTTGTGGGTGGTAGCCTGGCCAGTGTTTTAGGTTCGTCAACCCTACCTAGGCAGATGCGATCTACATATGTGCATGGCTTAAGGGACATGAATGCGAGTCATTTGAATCAGGTCACGTCCCATGAATCCATCATCATCATCATCATCCGTGTCCCAGGTACCCTACCATTGTTAATTTCCGGTTTTACAAAGCGCAGAACCTTAATTGAAATTCCTTCCTTCAGTTGGCAGTTGGCCGGTCGATCTCATTCGCCCAATCGTCGCCATCGTCTGCTGCCGGACTGGACCGTGTGGAAATCAATTAAATCTAATTCTCACGACCGAGTGACACGCCAAACTGCACATCGCACGTTCTTGTAATATACACGAGAGATGATCCACACAGCAGAGCGGCTGTGCTGCACCATCTCTCACATCATGATCGACCTCTAGCACTTGAATCAGGAATCGCGCACAGGCTCCAAAGAATGTACACACACTCAGCCATTACGATTCCGGCCACGTTTGTGATTGCAAAGCAATAAAATCCAAGGCAGCGAACGATCTCTCACAACGAACCAATCATTATGTGTCATCCCGCTCGGACACTCGTCGGACCGCAGCACTCAGAGAGATCGATCTCGATAATCATGCGCGCAAAAAACCCGTTCACCCGAAGCCAACTACATTATTACGACTACGACGGGCTGCCTGAGACAATGTGTAACGCACCAGGGCAGAATCCCAGTGTACAGTGGCGTAGTATCGAAGCCAGCCCGAGAGAACACTGCAATATGACTTTGACCACTTTACATACAACAGCAGCGGCGTCGCAGTGCAATTCAATCTCAGAGGCCGGCCGGGAAGCTGCACAGGTGCTTCAATTTCGTATTTGCCGCTTGGAAACAACAACAGCACAGCAGCCAGCGTTCAGAGTCGCATAAGGCTCCATAACTCATAAGTCGCAATGCAGCGCAGCGCAGTACGGTGGTAGAAGGAGGAAGGAGTATACGAGTATGACTTCCTTGCATATTGTTGGCAAATCTGTTCCCATTCATGTTGGCTTGAAGCTTCCACTTGCAGTTGGGGGGGGCCTGTGGGGGGTATAATGCAGGTACGATTGGATCACAGCTTATGGCTTCGAGTTGGTAATAGATCTGGTCGACGATGACGCAGTATGGTGTGTAGGTACTATGTAGCGCAAGTTTTGTATCTTGAGCAAAACATTTACACTCGCATTGATCTCGTTCGATTTATTCTCCAGTAAATTTGTCCAATGCTAGTTCGTTGGTTGAGTGTGGAGAGTACACTTGGAGAAATGATTTGATTAAGCAGATACACGTAGTTGGTTTGGATTGTGACTTGTTGTCAACAAAAGTGCTAACAATTTCCTTAGAATTCTGTGGAGTACGTCAAAGATGCATTCTGTCACCACTATTGTTCTTGGTGGTTATCAGCGATGTACTCCGTGCAGCATTGACGGAAGGAAACAATGGAATTCGATGGAATATGACATCATACCTTAAACACTTAGACTACGCTGACGATGTTTGTCTACTTTCACATCGGATAATAGACCTTCATCTAATGCCCCATAATCTAGAAACTGAGGCAAACAAAGTGGGGCTCAAAATAAACACGGCCAAAACAAAAGCCCTCAGCACTTCCAACACTAACGCTCAACTTAACATTGCCGGACAGGAAGTCGAAAAAGTTGACAACTTTCTATATTTAGGAAGTGTGGTCTCGGCTAACCGCGGTGGCACCCAACTGGACGTATGAAGTAGGATCGGGAAGGCTAAAGCTGCGTTCGGTATGCTATCCACAATCTGGAAAAGTAATGTTATCAGCTTGAGAACCAAGCTGCGACTGTTCCGCTCTAACGTAGAATCGGTACTGCTGTATGGGTGCAGTACCTGGAAGGTGGACACCATTAACACACGTAGACTGCAAGTCTTCGTAAGTAAATATTTAAGAATCATCTTGAGGATTTTTTGACCGAACCGGATCTCCAACGGACAGCTTTATATGAGAACGGTCCAAGAACCTATAAACATTACTATACGAAGGTGAAAGTGGCAGTGGATTGGACACACCCTACGGCGCGAAATACGCCATGCAGTGGAATCCGCTCACCCAAGCAGGCAGAATAGCGGGACGCCCTAGGCAAACATGGCGCAGAACAGTTGAGGAGGAATCGAGCTCTATAGGAATGAGTTGGAGGCAGCTCAAACGCGTTGCAGAAGTACGAACAAGATGGCACGCAGGCGTGGTTGACGCCCTATGCCCCCCGAGGGGTTAAAGGACCTAAGTAAGTAAGTAAGTAAGATATCCAGATACCATATTGAATCAACGATGACTCCTACAGATCCAATCAAGACGAACGATTTTGTGAACACCTTAATTTGAAGGTCAGGTACGACTAGGTACGAGTTCTTGAAGATGATAGCGGAGCAGCCCTTAATGGATCAATGGCGAAGTTTGCCCGACATCCTACCCAAGTTGTTTTAACTAAGGATTTGGTTGTGAGTTGTGCGTAGGGAAAAACATTCGTGTTACGAAGCAACTACAAGCCTCGGGTAATGACGATTGGACTGCTGACGGCCACAACAAATACCCGAAGGATACCGATTTTGGGAACACAGGAACTTTCGCACCTTGAAAAGACTGCGTATAGTCGATCAACTACCGGAGATCCTCAACTGCTACAAAGCAGAGATGTGAGATGGAATGGGCTGGGCTTTTTTTTTATTTATTTTGGTGCTAACAGCCCAATGCAGGGTCTGGCCTGGCTTCTCGCAGTCACACGTGTTGTGCGCCTCACGAATGGTTTGCACCTGCAGTTTTATGCCGTTTCCAAGGGCAATTTTCTTCGATTGAGAGAAGCTTTTACTCTCGGATATTTGTCAGACATTCGTGAGAGGTGGGACCATGAGAAAACTTTTTTTTTTTGTGTTTTCTTGGATTCGAACCTTGAACCTCTCGCTCAGTGATCACGCACTTAACCAGTGAGCCTGGGCTGGGATTACTTACGAAAAACAGAGACTTGCGGCATCTACTACGTAGACTGCTGTCATGAACACAAGCAGTGTTTAATCGGATACGGGATTGTTGTCAGAGGGTGCATAAACTTAGACAAAAAAGTCTTCATATCGCTCACGCCCCTACAGAGTAGAAAGACGGAGATATCAAAAAATGCTTCAATGAACTTCCACACAACACCTACCAGCCCCAGATACAATGTTAAGCTATTGTTCTTGGTGATTTCAAAGCGAAAATTGGAAAAGAATACTCGACAGGATACCACCTCCGAAAACGTTGTGAAGCACGAGGTACTGACATAGCAGTCGCCTGACTGATTCTTTCGCTGTTGACGGGAGACACTTCTCCAGTGTACTGGATGTGTGGGCTTTTCGAGAGATACACATAGACTCGACGCATTAACTGGTTACAGTGAGGGTAAGTGTACGAATATTCAACGATGTAACGTGGAGAACCATCACCGTGGAGATGTCCAACATCGAATAGCATTAGCCGATCGCCGTCCCTGGAACTCCCCAAAAGTCCAAAAGCAGTAACAGCAAGCGCGGAAAACCAATGGCAATACTGCCAACAAGCCATTAGAACTTGAGATAGGTATCACTAGACCACCTACTCGAAACTACTGGTTTTGATGCAGATTTTCCGCGCAAACGCTGAAAAAATGGGAACAGCGGTGGCGATAAAAAAAGTAACAAGAGTCACTCTTCATATCTATGAGCAGAAAAGGACGAACACGTACTTCCAAGGAAGAAAAATGAGCAAGTGCAACGAGCGATTGAGAAAATGGATAAGTAGATGTTTTAGCAGGAAAGAAGTCAATCCAGCAGAGTTTCACAGCCCTAAGGGGAACACAGGTGGTTTTGAAAATCTGGAGAAACCATTCCCGCGGACTGTCGAACTATCAGACAGTCTGATCAATTTCAGGCTGGATGATGACCAATTTTCTCCATCAACCTACCTCACCGAATTCAGAATAACTGCATATAGTGTAAGCTGCTGGCTTAGGTAGTCTTACTGCTGAATTGTTGGAGTAAGATACCAGCACCAATCAACCAAACCAGATCCTGAAGATGACCCATAAACATAAATTAATTCCCACTACATTTCCATCATCGACTTTAAGGTTTCTTATGACAGCGTGAATAGAGATGATGCTTATGTAGAATGACGATAAAGGTCAAGAAAGATACGTCTGAGATCTTTAATAATATCAGATGTTTCAGGCCAGGCTTATGTACATACATGGGGCACTATCTTAACAAATCTGTAAAACTTCAGCTATGCGACCGACATTGACATTATCGGCAGAACGAAGCGAGCAGTTACTGATGCGATCGCTAGTATCCAATCAGAAGCGGCTAAGATGGGTCTGGTTACATACGAGTACTGTCAACAATCAAGGATACGCCACACTTGGTCACAACGGCACGATGGATAGAGTATAACTTCGAGGTAGTCAAAGATTTGTTCTACTCTTGCCAGTCTTTTCTTTTTTTTCCTGGTGTATGGTGCAGAGTGTGGACTTCATCAAAGACGGGTGAAAGCACTCTTGGAACCTAAGATTGACGGTATATGGAAGAGAACCTAGACCTACACCAGACCATCTCCTCGAATTTAACGCCTAGGGAGCAGAGACTAATTTCGTCTTCAGCCAGACTTCATCTTCCCATGTGAGGGGTGACCTGAACTACTGAAAGCAGCTGGCAAGGAATCGTTCTGATTTGCTGGAGAAGCTTGATGGTTTACACCTTGGTCCACTTTGGAATGTAGCATTACCTACATTAAGAGTGAATCGACTTTCCGGTTGATATTAGCAATTCTGTTCTAGGGCCAGGGCCAGTTAGGCGGTATTTGTCGTCTTGCCCAACAGAAGTAGTATTGATTACAGCAATTTGCCTCTCTGCTATTGCAGTAGCGATGGAGGGGGATGAGATACGAGCATAATCTGAATGACTTTCAACCTTTTCAGCCAGTCAGTATTTTCCTAATACCGGCGATGTCAACTTTGCCTTATAGATTGCTTGGATTTGGAGGAGGTTTAGACGATCTTCAGTTGTAGGTTTCTTCATATTGGGCAACCAAATGCCAGCCCTTGGTATCTTGGAGATGTTCTTTTCCAGGATAAGGTTGGGCTTATCCGAGTTTCCTTTTATAGTTTCAACATGAATCGCAAATATTTATTTCTCACAAAATGGTCCTTCTTGTACTGATCCTTTCAAAGGATACACATTTTTTCGACGACCGCTATTGTTGACTATGAGTACTGTCCGTGGCCGGCTGTTTGTTCAACTTGATTACTGATGGCAAGCCTCTCATATTTTAATGAGGTGCCGATGCTTGAAGTCCTGCGAGTGGACCAGCAGAAGTAGGCAATATGTCGGGGTAAGACAAAATGCGCTGCGGACCATTCATGTGCTTGTGAAGGAAGCCATTAGCTAATGATATAACCGTCTGATTTGCATCTTCGACACGGATTATTGCACTGAATGGCTTTAAACCTTATAGCTACCAAGAGTTGAGTAAATGATACTCCACAACCTTGACGTACAAGACAGATGCAAGATGATTGCCATTAAACCCCATTTGGAGTCGGTATCCATTGCCTACATATCATCCATTGCAACGTCCATATGTACAGAAAAATGTCCCCTATTGAGTCCACCCCTGCACAGTACAGTACCTACACACTCATAGTTCATTGGTCGTCCTTTCTTCAGTCTATCCCAACCAATAGGCACATAGAAATTTGTCAAACCATCACAGCTCTATTGTCATCTATTGTCACCAATTGTCGTCCTATGTGTCACCATCGACCAGTCAGACGACATTTCAGGTTTCATCTTTTCATTCTATGCCAACGACATTTGAAAAGACCACATTTATGGAAACTGAGACTGCACGAGGTCCCAAATCCCGAACAATGAACAGGAACAACCCATCAGAGACAGAGAGGTATCACCGAAAATAATATTTGAGCCCCGTAGGTAAGGTAAGGTATCTTTTGTTGTCACGCAAAGTTCCCATCCCTTTGCACAATGGCAAAATGTTTTTGTGTCTCTCTGTCGCTATGTATTCTCGGCAAAGGACAATACGGACAATGAAAATTGGGTCGGGAGTACTTAGCGCAAACAATAGTCGAGGGACACAATCACAAGCAATAATGAGACGCTTCTGCTGTTGCTACTCCTGTTGACGATGATTATGATGAGGTTTTGTGCAATTCTCTCTGCAGCCTATTGGATGTTTGATCCTTTTTTTTTTGTTTTCGTCTTTCTGTTGTAACATGGCGCAGACAGATGTCCAAGGATCATCATCATAGAAAAACGGATGACATAAGGGATTACTATATGCTTTGTGCATTATGAGAATGCATCCTTATGTCAATCGAGGGTCCCTTTGGTTCAGCAAATGGGATTGGTCCTGTACCCTGAGTAAATAGATATTTACGTCGAATTGATAGACTCGATTTCACGGTGCATATGGCGGGACAACGACAGTTGGTGGAAATTTTTCAGTCGGAAAATCTATTATTAAGGAGTTTTCTTTCAAATTTGTGTGGTTAGCAAAAAATTGCATAAAATGAGATCAAGAGCATAAGGACGAAGGACTTTTTTTTTTATTTTTTTTCTTCTTAGCTGAAACCAGCCTCTTTTTTTTTGTCGTTGAGTAACTCGAGAAGATGGGAATTTTTGAGGTATTCTGTCATAAATGACATGATCCTATTTTTGTCATATTTTCTGCTTCTGTAGATTGCTTACTTATTCTTCGAAAGGCAAAAGGAAAGATGCTTGAGTGCGTTATTAAACTCAGATGGAGAAGATGCGAATTATGTAATTCAATAGAGGACTAGAGAAATTTTGCAGCAAATCTTATCGCGTACTGGTTATAGAAAATTGACATTCTACACTACCGACAAAAATAAAGGGCACAAGTGGGTCGCATGTTATTGCTTGCTGTTCGTTTGTAGATTGTTCATATTTTAAATTTGGAAAAATCGGTAAAAAGCCTCAAAATGAGCATTGATTATGTCCAATTTGGCATGCGATTGAGAATATCGCTATGACTGTAACATAATTGATAGCGAAATAAAGAAAATAGGACCTAAGTGACTATCCTGAGGAACACCAGAGTGGACTGTACAGGAGTTGGAAAGTTAACCTCTAAATTTAACCTGATCTATGCATTAAACCAGGAGCCATATACCTTAAGTTTGTATTCAATTATAGTGTGAAAAAGTTGATCAAAGGCCTTGAAAAGTCTGTGTATCGACAATCGACAAATCTTCTGCACTTTTTAAAGCCTTAGGACATTTGTGCAAAGAACTTAATATGCTAGTAACAGTAGACCTCATTCTGACAAAACAATTTATTCAAGGAGTTTTGGGATACAAGACAGATTTGAAGTACTCCTAGGTCTATAGTTGGTGATATGACTTCTGTCACCTTATTTGAATACAGGTGTGTTAAATGACTTTTTTCCAAAAACTGAGGAATTTGTCAGTAGTTAAAGATAACTCAAACAAACACTTTGAAGGAAGAGCTAGGCCATTACAGCAGTTCTTCAGGACTATTGAAGCTATTCAGTCAGGACATAAATAGAAAATAGAAATAGTTTCTAAATTCAGAGGAATGTCTTTAAAACAAGTCTGGGGAGATGCTTGCAGTATTCGAGATCAATAATAAAAGGAGCATCGCTAAATGATTTACAAAAATGATCAGCGATGGAATTACTTATATCAATCAAGTTTTTGATTGTGCAGTCATTGTTCGTGAAATTAGCAGGATAGCCGTCAGATTTTTTCTTCGAGTTGACAAATTTCCAAAAACGTTTAGGCTCATTTTTTAGAGGGCTTTCTATTTCGCTTATATAACTATTACAAAATATTTTGAATTCGTTGAAAAATGTTGCGCATAAGTTCTTGCAAGCCCTGTTTTTTTTTTTTTTGTTTCTTATCGCCCTTAGTTCTTGTGTATACCATGGATGGCAATAGTTGAAGTTTTTGGATGTTCTGAGCGGAATAGTTCATGTATGTTGATCTTGAATACTTCTCCTACATGAAAAGCTGTGCCCAAACCTTGTTAGTCTCCGCTGACATAACCGTGGAACACGTGAAAGAAAAGATAAAAACAAACTCAAAAACGAATACTCTCCTGGTCCCGATGGTATCCCTTCAATAGTACTGAAAAATTGCTTGAACCATCTGGCACAATCCCTTACGGCTCTCTTCCAGATATCTATCGCACAAGGACTCTTCCCCAAGCTTTGGAAGAGCTCTTACATAATTCCCTTTCACAAAAAAGGGTCCCAAGAATGAAATCTCCAACTACCGGCCCATTGCTAAACTCTCCTGTGTTCCTAAGCTCTTTGAAAGCATTATTTACGATACAATGTTCTTCCATTGTAAGTCTATCTTTTCCCCTAACCAGCACGGATTTCTTAAGGGAAGGTCAACAACTACTAACTTAACGGAATTCGTATCTACGACGCTGTGTGCATTAGAGAATGGCAAAGAAGTTGATGTAATTGCCACAGATTTTAGTAAGGCCTTCGATAAAATCTCGCACAGAATCATTCTTTTTAAATTCAAATCCCTTGGCTTCCAACTGAGTTTCATTGGGTGGATTAAATCCTACCTTGAGGAACGCCAATACAAAATACTATTTAGATCGGCTGTATCCGACCCCATTAAAGCCACTTCCGGGGTCCCTCAAGGTAGCCATCTTGGTCCCCTGATTTTCATTTTGTCAATTAACGACGTTGACTTCATCATAAAAGGCTCTTATCTATCCATCTACGCTGATGACATGAAAATCTTCAGGCACATATTAAACCCCGCCGACTCATGCCCACTTCAAGCTGACTTGAACAACTTTTCAACCTGGTGTCAAAAAATTTTCTTGAGCTCAACGTCAACAAATGTCAAGTATATTCCCGAAAGCGTCTTCCAGCCCCTAGATTCTATTTCATCTCTGACGAGCTCGTCCCTTCTGTAATTTTATTACGCGATTTGGGTGTTATCTGCGACAGAGATCTAAATTTCCGCTGCCATATTGACAACATTTCGTTTCGTAAAACGCTGGTCTAAAGAATTCTCGAACCCCTACGTCACGAAATCTCTCTACTTCACATTTGTTCGGCCAATCCTCGAATATGCTAGCCAAGTATGGTCCCCCTATCATGATACCCATTCCCTTCGAATAGAGGCTGTTTAACGCAGGTTCATCCGTTTTGCTCTTCGCGGTCTTCCTTGGTCTTGGACAGGCATAACTTACCCCCTATGAGAATCGTTTGAAATTAATTAACGTACAGCCACTTGAAATATACGTCGAGAAATTGCTGACATACTCTTTGTACATCAGCTGTTAGCAGGAAACATCGACTGCCCTAATCTGCTCTAAATGATCTCCCTTAACACTAACCCACGCCTTCTGAGGTCTGTACCCATCTTCCGTCTCAATTTTCATCGCACCAATTATGGTTGTAACGAGCCAACGTCTAGATTGCTACGTTTGGCCAACGGCGCGCACGGCTCTTTTGATTTTCACTGCAGCAGATTTGCACTTAGAAACGCCCTCCAGAATTCCACTTCCATTCCTTCGCCCTAATAACTTTAGTTTTTAAGTACTTAGCCTTAGTCTTAAGTTGTGTTTAGTAATAGTCTAGTTTTAGTGTAGTTATTAAGTTCTGCTTGAATTAAGCTAAATAAATAAATGTGGTGACCTATCCCTTTTATTGAAACACATTTCTTTTGGCTGGTAAGTAAGTCAGTGGGCGTTTTTCAAAATATCAAGCACTCTATTAGGTCTAAGACCCAGGTAGCATGTGTGAAGTGTTATTTATTTCGAGGTTGCGATTTCGCATCCCTGACTTATGGCACCTGTCAAATCCATCTGTCAACCATAGCGACAGATAGTTAGTTCTTACCTTCCCATTTTACAATATAGAGCCCATTTCTTGCTCGTCGGCTACAATTGCGAGATTTGGTGTTTTAAGAATCCAAATGTGATTGATAATAGGCTATTGCATCCACCACAGGTGACAGTTTGGTGTACGCTGTGGACTGGCGGCGTGATCGGGCCGAATTTTTTAGAAAACGGCGAAGGCGCCACTTTTACGGTGTATTCTCTGCGCTATGGTTAAAAATGTTAACCAACTTTTTTTGGCCTGAGACTGAAGACTTGATGTGAGAGACATGTGGTTTCAATAGGAAGAGGCTACATAGCACACAACACACGCAAATCTAATTTCGAGATTCGTCGACATCAATTGGGCACCAAGATCGTGTGATCTGATCCTGTTGGATTTATTTTTGTGATCCTACGAGTATGCTAAAGATAGTGTCTATGGAAATATTCCCTAGATTTTGGAGCACTATAAAAACCAGAAATGTGCGGAAAAGTTATCGAAAATTACCTAACAACAATCAAAGTTTGCAAAAATTCATGTGGCGGCCATTTTACCGATGTTGTATTCCATACGCAATGGCATCGTCTAAACAGTAAACAAATTTTATTGAAATCTTTAATACTCTTCATTTTACTTAAATTAAAAGGCTAAATCACAATATCAGGAACCCTGTACTTTACAGGGTGTATCTTTATTATTTTTCTACGTTTATACCTTATTCGCTTCATATAGCTAAATTGTTTAAGCCATGTCCGTCCGTCCGTCCGTCCGTCCGTCGGAATATAAAAGGTTCTCATGTCTAACAGAGTGTTCGATAGTTTCAAAAACGATAGTTTTAAAAATCGGACAGGAAAACTGGACAAAAAAAAATTAAAAAAACTGAAAAAAAAAAAAAAAAAATAACACTAAGTTCAAATCAATCAAAAAGGATAGATTATAATACAATGCATTGTCATTGTCACTGATGCATTGTAACCACCCCATATGATACAAAATATACACTAAAATTAGTGCATAGGGTGTACAAAAAGAGTAAGTTCAGGAAAAAAGTACAAATTTGGCAACACTAATGTCGATCGATCTACTTTTTTTTACCCTACATAATTATAAATCTTGACACATAGTTTATAAGTTTCCATTTTACTTAAGCATCTTCATTTAAAAGAGTAAGTTCATGAAAAAGTACAAGTTTGGCAGCACTAATGTCGATCGACCTACTTTTTTTTACCCTATATGCATATATATAAATTTTGACACATATTTTATAAGTTTCTATTTTACTTAAGCATCTTCTAAATTATTTTCAGTAAAGTGGGCGTGGCATTGCTAACTTTTAATGCAAATGCAATATTTTTCTAATCAGTGGATGCTTTCGCAATTTCTAAGAGATTTTGTCAGAAAAATTGTTGTTACGTTTTGTTTTTTAGAAGAAAAGATTGTGGCTGTCACCATTTGATGAGATATTCACAATAAGACTTGACCATCATTGTGAATAGCTTTGAGCAAAATATGGTTCTTTTTAAAGATAACGCACACAATGTAGATATGTTTACATTGTCTGTACTTTCTAAAGGCCATATCTTTCAGTGTCTGGCAACAATATTGACATAGAATGTATTTTTTTTTTAAAGTAGACGAGTTTGTGGTCAGATTTCAAAAATGTTAACACTTGTACAGCTTCGAATTCTACAAAGCTATGAAATTTCATCTTTTTATCCGAAAATTTAAGGCCCAAAGTCTGGTGACAAAGATTAGATTTATTTATTTTCTTCATAACTTAAAGCTAATTTATACAATTTCCTTCAGATATAGCGGAAAATAAGAATGATCATTCCGTAACTTCAAAGTTAGTGTGGAATGAACATCGATTTCATATTAACAATTATATATAAGTTTGATGTGGGGTGACATCGGTTATTCAAAAATTATAAGTTAATAGTTATATAAATTCAAAAAACAAAAAAAGGGAAAATTAATTAAAAAAGAACAGAAATAGAAAGAAATAAAGAATAAAAAAAAGAAATTCAGAAATGATATAATTTACAATTCATAATTAATTAATACTCGTATGAATAGCAATAAACTTAGACATTAACTTGTGCTGAAGATTAGGATAGCAAATCACTTTAAAAGAACGATTCAAGGACATCATAATTGACAGTAAATAACCAGTCTTTAACCTTTTTTAGAAAACCAGTAAAATTATTGTTTGTCCGGACAGAAATTGGTAGTCTATTGAAAATTGAAGGGGCTATAACGGTGTAGAAGTGAGAAAAAATGGATTTGTACGCGAATGGAACATTAACAAGATGCATGGTATTTACACGTAGGCTGTATAATTGTGAACTTCTGCTAGGAATATTTCCGCTTTGCTTAAAAAATTCTTTTAATACTTTAAAAACATAAAGGTGTCTCATTGGTAGAATACGCAGTTCTCTAAATAGAGGCCAACTCGGAGTTAAACGATTTTTATTGCAAATAATTCTAACAAGATGTTTCTGAGCTATGAACAAGGGTCTGAAAGTGTTATTATACTAACCACCCAAACTTGCTATACCATATTGTAATTTAGAATGAGCAAGGCCGTAATAAATTAATTTTAGTACTTTTGTAGAGCAAAACTGTTTGATAAGATACATTTTACGCATAATCAGGAGCATATATGATTTAATGGTATTGATATGGTCTTTCCAGTTCAAATTATGGTCAATTAAAACTCCAAGGTATTTGTAGTGATGCACAGATTCAATGTTAAAACAATTATTAGAACAAGATGAACTATAAACAAAATTACTTTTTCCACAACTATGAACAGGTAAACAGAATTTTTTACAATCATGTGCATGAAAACATAAATTGAAATCATTTAGAACATGATTCAATATTTTGAAAGACATCAATTTTGTCTTCTCACTAACGATCAATTTATGTTCCGCAAACCAAAGTCTCAATGTTTCTAGATCTTCCGAAATCTTCGCTATACATTCGTATTCTGTGCCAAATTGGTATGTAAAGGCTATGTCGTCTGCATATGCAGTGGATATTCCATTTAGATTTAATTCAAACAGAGAATTAATGCAAATTAAAAATAATAAAGGACCAAGAACAGATCCTTGTGGTACACCATTTTTTAAAACACGAGAGTTACTAAAATTTCCATTCACATTAACTTTTTGTTCTCTACCTTTTAAGTAAGAGGTAAACCACTTATGAACTACTCCTCTGAAACCAGCATTATATAGTTTTTTTAGAAGCAAGTTATGGTCCACCATGTCAAACGCTTTTGTCATATCAACAAAGAGAGCCATTGTAGATTTGTTTTCGTTAATACTTTCATACGATTGACTGCACACTCTGAGTATGGCATCTTCGGTTGATAATCCTCGTCTGAATCCAAACTGATTACTACTAAAAAAATTATTGCTTTCTAAAAAAGATACAATGCGTGATTTCATAAGTTTTTCAAAAATCTTAGAAAACGATGGTAGTAGAGAAATAGGTCTGAAGTTCGACATATTATTTTTATTACCTTTTTTAAAAAGTGGTATAACTTCAGCACCTTTAAGGTGACGAGGGAAACAACCATTTTGAACACTAAGATTGAACAAGAAAGATAAAACGTCTACCACATATAAACCTATTTTTTTTAACAATATACTCGATATACCATCACTAGTACAAGAATTTGTATTTTTTAAAGACAATATAGCTTTATATATTTCAAATGAATTAATTGGCCGAAAACTAAAACTATTTATTTGCGTGTTTTCTGTGGTTATTATGGAGCAATTACAACCTGTCGGAATCTCCAAGGATGGTTTCAGTTTCTCTGAAATTTCGGTGAAGTATTCATTGAACTTGTTGGAAATGCTAGTAGGATCAGTATAACTTAATCCATCTATCTCTAAACTATTTATTTCTATTGATTGTTTACTTTTTCCTAAAATGCAATCAACCACCTTCCACTCATCTCTTACATTACCTCTGGCTCTTACAAACGAATCAGTACTTTTGTGCACAGATTTGCATAGATTAACATAATAATTTTTTAGTTTTCTGTTGTGAGGATGACTTCTACATATTTTTGCAAATTTGTTTTTCCTTTTTATCTGCAACAAGAGATTGTATGTCATCCACGGCTTTAAAAATTTATTTTTACTTGAGTTTTGCAAAGATAACGTAGTACAATTTTTAATATGAGTTTGCAAAGTTGTAAGGAAGAGATCGAAGGCGGTTGATGGGTTACGTTCAGAATAAACTGGCTCCCAGAATTCAAATTTTAAACATTCATTTAGAAGGCTATAGTTTGTGAATAATTTTGTTTTTGCAGATGTTTTGCCGTATTTTAATGAGTTATTACTTGAACACACAAGTGCAATCATACAATGATCTGTTAATTTCAGATCAAACATAACACCATTAAACATATTTTTATTATTTTTTTGAGTACGCATAAATAAATGATCAATGCACGTCCTAGTAGAATCGGTTACACGGGTAGGTTCATCAATAAAACTCTTCAGACCATTAGACGCCATAAGAAACAAATAGTTTTCTGTATCTTTATCAAGTTCATTTAAAATATCAATATTGATATCACCTATTACTATTAAGTTTTTCTCTTTACAGATACTTAGAGCATCGCTTAATTCGGCAATGAAAACACCTTTAGAAAATTCGTGCAATCTGTAAACACATAACATTACATAGTTCTCATACATAAAATCAAAAGATAGTTTCAAAACATCAGCACTACGAAAATTAAGCTTAAAACAATCGACTACATAACCATTTTTCACATAAACTGCTACACCTCCAGCTGAATAAGATTCATTGCAATTTCCGAAAAGTGTGTACCCTGGTATATTATATAAATCTAATTCATTCTCATAAAGCCAGATCTCACTCAAAACAATAATGACAGGTAAATTTGCTATCGACTCAAGATGTGCAACTAAAGCTGAAAAGTTTTTTCTAATGCTACGAATATTTTGATGTAAGCAAAAAATGTTATTACAACCAGAGGAAATGACTGGGTATTCACATGTATTAGGGACTAAGTACGAAACAGAATTAAGAGAATTCATAAATTAGTAAAATCTTCAGCACAAGTAATTCTTACTAAATTATCCCCTTCCTTCTTCCGCATATAAACTGTCCCATACATATTGATACCCTTTTTCTCCCTTAAGCGACAATGCAGTATTAAACAGTTGACGTGTCTGGTAGGTTAAACAGTCATTTAAGTACATCTTCTCTGGTCTCTCGTGAGTGTTGCTGCTGAGTAGTGTTGTTATCAGTTGCGTTTTTTTTTCTCTCTTTGCTTTCATCAGTTTCTCCTTGCACTGGCGAGACACAAATTTAATATGCAGTATATTTTTCTTTGTTTGACTTGGATTAGTGCCAGTATTCGGAATGTTATTTTTCCGTTTGGTAATATGTTTTATGTAGCAAAGGTCAATGTCTTCTTTCGATACATCAACAAGAAGACCATCACGAAAAATCTTCAGCGCCAAATCAATGCTAGAAGTGTCACCACAGTCAAGCGGAATATTGTAAATCTCCACTGAATTTCCGATGAGTTGTTGCTCTAGATGATCGACTTTTTTTTCAAGCTGCCGAATTTTAAGTTCACATTCTTTGTTCTTTATTTGAAGTTCCTCTATCTGTTTCTTTTGAATCTGCTTTACCTCTTGTATTTCCGTGTAGATCATATCCAGTGTAACGTTTGGTGGAGCGGAAGGTGTTTGATTAACAAATTTATTGTTGTCAACTAATTTGAGTAGATGCTGCTGATTCACGAGACTAGAGACACAAGCTGGCGCATCCCCCGATAGCGATTCTCGGCGTTTTTTTGCAACACAACTTTTGCACTGCCAGAGTTTGTTAGCCTTCTTCATAAACTCGATGTCGGCAGGCAGCACATTAACACAAGCCGCGTGAGAAAGGCTATTGCAGTCTCGACAGCTCACCTTCAGTTGAGAGCGTTCCACTTTGTTTCTACACGTTTTGCAAGACATTTTATGTAGAAGTGTAAAAATATAACGAACGGACAGTCTCACAGACATGAAAGTTTTGCTAGAAATTGAAATATATTGGCTTTGCTATTTTATGGATTAGCTTTATTTCCACGATAACGTCAGAATAAGTGGAATTTGGTGACAAAGAGTGACAAATAGTGAAAGCCACGCCCACCTTTTGCTAAAATAGTTAGTCCGTTACCACATACGGGTTCGAAATCTTCACAGTGGAACATGCAATCAAATGGGATCTTTCACACGTTCCTATACGCCAGGTGTGCAGGTAGTGACCGCTGGCTATTGTTTCAGAATGCTTCGATGTGTGACAATTGTGGGGTGTCTGAAGCAATGTATGAAGGTGTAAACTATATTCCTGTGTTATGTTTAAAACTACAGCGCTTAAGTTGGCTGCGCGACTATGTCCCCTAGTAGCCTGAACGACTGTGTTCACGAGTGTGCGGGAATATTTTTTGACGTTTGGTTTTGGGGAGGGAGAAAAAGGCAATTCAAAAACGAACGTCCGAAGAGGATACTCGTATTTTTAAGTTTAAAATCTAGTTGAATCTGTGACACTAAGGAAAATTACAAAAGAAATATTATTGAGAACACAACTGAGGTAATTTCACCGGCGAAAAACCGCTGTGTGTGAAAGGGCCTCGGAGTAACAAAATATCATTTGCATTTGAATCAACAATTTCACTACTTCACGCATAATTTGTTAGGGATGTGCTAGAACATGAGGAATAGGGTATCGTACGATAAGTTTCAAGCGGAATGTAACTTTCCAGTATGTCACATAACTTTGATTTTTGGTAGGCACCTTGTGAAGAATGGCGCTAATTAGAACAGGACACTGTTCACTTTGCAAATCCGATTTCGATGACCGAACTAAAATCCAACAGCATGTACGAGTATCTAAGAATTTCTGATTAACTTTCTTCAGAGTAACGAGTCACACGAGATGTGAATTTAGAGCGAGGCTACTTGAAATACCACTTCTATCTGCAGCCACTGTTTTGTTTCAACCAGTCAAATTCTCCCGCCTTAACCTTTTCCCAAGCTGTCGCTTCTCACAATACTCGTAAGTTAGCCTAATTCAGTTTTTTAATAACTAAATGATAAATGTCCCTCAGCTTTGGGGCCTTCGGACATTTTATTATTTCCCAAAGTCATTAGCAACAATCGTAAGCCACTTTGTGTGCAACATTCGTTGCCACAAAATGTAAACACAAAGTTGACTCTGGGCCGAGACAAAGCCCGCATCTCATAACTTTTTCCACGAAACGTAAATACAAAAAAAAAGTCAGGCCGTCGGCACTCCACCACCGAAAGGATTAATTATGCGTCCCGCTTCAAATCCATTTGTCATTCCTGAGCCAATACTGGCTGTCCCATAAAATTCGTAACGAAATTATATTACTTCGTGCGGCCCCCTTAAATCGGTTCTCGATACATTTCCATTCCCACAGTAAATCCTTGTGGTATCCCCCCGATCGGTCTCTCGACTAATTTTCGCCATAAAACAAGAGAGTTCCAGACAAAAAAGATCTGAAATGAAGGATCTCTCTCGACTTTTTAAATTTTACGACGAGTTCCATTAAGGATGAGATGCGAATTCGAACTCTAAGTGCAACAGAAGCAACGCAGGAATTATCCTGGGCAGCAGAGTGCTCACCAGACACTGGGGTGGACACGATTTTGTTCCTCCCTTTGATTTGTTCGTTATGGAATTTCCTTAAATGCATTAGTGGGAGTCGCCAAGATGATATTGCCATTCTGCGTGGCAATGACGAAGGACGAAGCCTATAATGATCACGATGATGATGGGAAAAATTGTAGGAGCATTGGGCGGCATTAGCTTCCAATCTCTTGGTTCGGTCATAAAAGAAGCAAAAAACTATCTCGCCATCAGACTAGCTGGGTGGACCTCAATTCATTTGGCCCTCAAAGGATAAAACGATTGACTTTACTCCTCGAGGCCTATAATTAAGACGGTCGATGGTCATCTTGATCGTGTGCAAAGGTGAAGTATTGTTAAACGAGAGCAAGCAACACACACAGAAGAATAGGCAGCGGCATTGGAGATGAAGAGGTCCCTACAGTTTTGTGTCGCACAGAATACTGTGAGAGGAGACCCAAACGCGATATCCTGTCTCCGGTCCGGTGTGGTGCGTGAAATGCTTGCAGGCTATATGCGCGGCACAATGACGATGGCCGAGATGATGATGATGATTATGACGACCACGACGATGACGATGACGACGGGAAATTAAAAAGGGTCCACACCGCTGGTTGCGCTGCTGAGTACAGGCGGGAGGGAGGACATGAAATGGTGGTTCCATTCGAACTGTATGACACATGGGAGGAACCAATTTTAATGGAATTTCTGATTTTTTTTTTCTTCAAAAAAGTATTTCTCGCTGCTCATTTATTATAAACACCAACAGCAACGACGACGATGATGACCGAGTGGAGAACATCCATTTTTTGGGATGCATTAGTTGGTTTAGTTGGTAGTATTGGACAGGAAGGGCGGGTGGACATCTCCCAGACACTCCAGACGCTGACATTAAAAAAAAAAGAAAACGAAAGCAGGATGAATAATAGGATGCGCTATGCTAGGGATGTAGTTTGTGTCGAGTTATTAAGGATTTTTTTCGCTGTTGCTGTTAAGGACCGAGCGCCGTCGCAGACAAAACGGTTACAGAATTTTGATTTAGTGGTTTGGTTTGGAAGTTTTTTTTTTTTTTTTGGTTTCGTCGTCTACCTGTGGGACAATCGGAAATGGTTTAAATTGGTTTTTTGGAGACGGAGCAATATTTGTCCACACTGTGGACATTAAATTGGTCTGGGGTACGTGTGGCATTCTTGCTACAAAATTGCGTAGCCCTTGGCGAATTGCATTCATTTCTGAGTAGCAATTGGATACTTAGAGTGGAATGCTTTTTGGTTCTCCAACGAAGAAAAGGCTCTGAAGTTTATTGCGGTCTCCTCAACTAAAATGATTTTACCATCTGGATTACAGAACACATGGTGCGACATCATAGTATCTAAATATGACGATGTATATTAGGGGACCGTTTCTTACCTGCCTGTAGCTGAGCTATCTATTGCTTTCGTAGATTGTTTGTGGATCATGGTACAGCATGACCGTGGACGAAATTTTACAGCTCAGAAATCGTAAGTTCCATAGCACAGCGATGAAAAACCAAACCCCAATCAATATAAACACTGAACACTGCTAGTTATGCTTTCTGATCGAAACCGATACCGAGTAGCTCAAGGCAGGCTCCACATTTCGGTAACTCGTTTTGGGTTAGCGGCTCAATGTAACATAGGTAGGGGCCATCGGTTTCCGTGCAGTATGGCGCTATGGAACTCCTGTGTTCGTAACATTACTATCGTGGCAGAGAAAGTCGCAGTGAAGAGTGGGCGGGTGATCCACAATTAACTGTTGTTGTGGATCAGCACTAACCTAGAAGCTATCCAATGGTTGAATTTCAGGGCTGATATAAGCCGGTATAGACCATCTAAACTACCAAGCAGTTTTGTGTCAGTGCCTCTATACAAACTGATCAAAACCCAAAAGTTCCAACTAAAGATTGAGTCATCAGAAAAATGGTGAACTGCAAGCGAACAGTAAAAGGTCAAGAAGGTCAAGGGCTGACGAGCTTACTAGCAAAGGGTCGGCGCTGCACTTATCGCGGGGCCTCCCTTTTGTAGTAACACCAATCAGTTCCCTAAGGAAGAAAATAGCAGATGAAACCACCGATCGAGCAAACAGACAATGGATTCATCTGGAAACATGTGCAACGGCCAGGGCGCTATGACCGGCCTTTAGCAAGAACTTCTCTGATGAAACTTAGTCGTTATAATACACGGATCTCTTCTGGAAAAATTACGGGTCATTGTGCCATTGGAGTTCACGCGGAGCGACTAGGTGTGCTGCATAACGACTACTGTAGAAGCTGCAGGGACGAGGAAGAAATTGAATCAGTTCGTCACCTGCTGTGTGATTGTCCTGCCCTATCCGTTACAAGAATGAAGGCTCTCGGAAGTTACTTTTTCTCGGAAATAGAGGACTTAGGTAATATAGAGCTTACGGACCTCCTGAGATTTATATCATTATCTGGTAGGTTCTAACAGCAGAATTTTACAGCTTTTCCAGGGTTAAACACAATGGACCCAAATTTGTTGGTCTAAGTGAGCAGTGACTCTATTTGTCACAAGGCACCCATCTACCTAACCCAAACTAAAAGGTCAAGAAATGTTTGCGTCACTTATCAATTAGCTGTCTGCAGTCTCTTCTGCTGAAAGACAGCAAATTTTTATAAACATCAGGTAGCATTTGGTTAGTCTGTCTATAGGTGTCATGGAGAATACTCCCACCTACGGTTATATTCACAGGAAATTCAGCCATCAATGGAAGCTCTGAGAAGTCCTTCTATGAGCCTTGTTTAGCAAGTTCCTGTAATACCCTAACTAGACTCCAGCCTTGTCACCGAATTCACAGAGTTCTTGGAGTTCTGAACTATTTCGGACTCAGCCTGGCTGTCAGTACTACGTCTGTTTCACCTGTTGCTTCATAGTCAAGGATAGCATATGAATTTGCTTGGATGACAGGTGCGTGTTTGCTAAACGAGAAATGAAACGTTCTGATGTCGTTCAACATGAAGACACCTGACTTACTCGTATATTCTCTCCAAATCCAGTCCGGAATACGAATAAAGTTGGCTTTCAACTTGCGTAATAATCGGTGCTCTGGTGTCGGTGTCGCTCAAAGTCAAAGGATAATTGGCGCGCAAGGTCATCAAAGCTCCATTGCCTATTGTACCGAAAGGTATCTCATTTTAGACAGAAGACATCTTTGATAGTCCTTCCCATGACATAAACACCATGAGGAGAGATGCTTAACAGCTTAACAGCCGAGTCATATTGCTTAATAGAGATCCTTACGAAAACTAAACTAAACTAACATAATTCGAGAAGGAAGGGGGAGAGAAATAGAGGCCAGGTCAAGGAGGAGGGAGTGTTATGGTGTAGGGTAGGGCATTCCGTGGTGAGATTTTTCTAAAATCAAAGCTGGATTACGCAGCATTCTAGACATAAGGTTCGTGGTAACCATAATTGGTGCAGTGAGTGACAAGGCGAAAGAGACCTTACAGACAGACAGACCTTAGGTTGCGAGGATTTGTATTGAAAGAAATCATTTGTAATAGGGCGGGGCAATAAATGTTTCCTGCTATGACGCACAAAGAGATGAGTACGACGGATCTCGATCCTCGAAGGATGGCAAGTTATAGTAATCAGTCCAAAGAAAGACCGCGTAAAGTGAATCGGATGAATCTGCGCTGCACAGATTCAATTCTTTTGATATGGACATCGTAAAAAGACTACCATACTTGGCTAGTATACTCGAGCAGGAGCCTTACAAAGAATAGAGGGACTTTGAAACATAACAACACCCAAACCATGTGTTGAAGTGACTGGTCGTACGAGCTCATCACGAATGAACTAGTCCCTAGGAGGTGGTGGAAGGCATTTACTGGAATAAGTCTTTTTTTTTTGTCAGGGCGGGTACTCCCTACTGGAGCACTGAGACTGAAAACAGGTCAGAGAACCCCATTTTAATGTGTTTTATTCGTGTTTTGTAAAAAAAAGACGAGTAGAGGCTTCAGTGATGAAGAGCTTAGGTCACCAGCACTCACCACATCAGCACCGAAGATCTGCCACCTGATCCGAGTAAAGGCAGGACAACCACATAGGAAGTGTTCCACAGTGTCATCGCGCTCTCCACAGGGATAGCGCTCAAACCTAGCACATAGAGATGCTTGGCAAAGGCGAAGTGGCCCGTAAGAACGCCAGTAAGTTATCTGCAGTCTTTTCTGCTAAGAGATAGCAAGAAATTCGCGGATTTCTTACAGACGACGGAGACCATTCGTTTAGTCTGGAGAGTCATGCCACCTTCGATTGTGTTCGTTGAAAACCCAATCGTCAATCGAAGCTTTAACAGAGAATGCTGGCAAGCCCAACGTTGGTTCAGGTACAGAGAAATTCTCTTCTGAGCCTTGTCTAGCAAGCAAGAATAAGTAATAGAGTGACATTTGTTGACATTCAGTTCTAAGAAATTTGCTTGAGACACAGACGCAGAACCTATTAAAGTCTTCCTACAATAGGGAGGAGTGAGCAGTGGATGATATGAGTTTAATGATTTTCTTTTCATCAGCGTAGACGGATATATCAGAGTCCCTGTTGATACATTCGGCATCGCTTATAGCTACCATAAAGATCAATGGTCCAAGATGGCTGCCTTGAGGGACCCCAGGAAGTTACTATAATAGAGTCAAACGGACTTTGAATTGGCGCCCATCCACAAACGATTTGATGCAAGACATAAACGTCGGTTTGAAAATTTAGATCTTTTAGCTTAAAAAGAATAATTTGATCAGGAATTTTGTCAAAAGCTTTATTAAATTCACTGGCAACGAAATCAACTTCAATGCGCAGAGTGTATTTGCCCTTAAGAAATTCGTGCTGCTTTGTAAAAAAGATTGGCATTCGAAGAGCTTGGGAACGCATGAGTGTAAATTTGTACAGTTCTGGAGCTATTGCGTAAAATACAAGCCTTGAAAAGGGTTTTTCAATAGGGACATAACAATTTTGTATTTTAATACAAACGCACCTTATGATCTGTCAATGTGAAAACGTCAGTCAAGGTTTACATTTTTATTATGGTGGAGTTCTCGAATGAGCAACGTTTGGAAATTATGAAAAATTACTACCAAAATTCTGAGTTGGTGGTCGCAAATTTAAGAGCGCTTACTCCAATTGTCGGTCGTAATAATCGATCGTCCCACCAGACAGGCTGTTCGCATATGCTATAGCGGATAAATTCGAGTCAACATATTCACTACTACGAGTAAATGTTCCTGTGCCAGTGAGACAACGCACCGGTCGAAGTACCGAAAATATCGCAGCCGTAAGTGCTTCAGTTCAAAATGAGCCAAATCAGTCGATTCTACGCCGTTCACAGGAATTGGGAATCCCTCACTCCACATTGTGGCGAATTTTGCATAAAGATCTTGGCCTACACCTTTATAAGATCAAATTAACTCAAAAGCGCTGAAACTTCTCCGATTGGGCTCTGCAAAAGTCTGAAGAAAGTCCAGAACTTTATCTTCAGCTATGAAGCTGGTCAAACAATTGATCTATTGAAGGGGAGGTTCGATAATCGTGTAATCTCAAGAAATGGTCCGGTCCGGTCATGCGATTTAACGCCGATGGATTTCTTTTTATTGGGTTACATAAAATTGTTGGTTGGTGGCAACAAGCCAACAACGTTAGAGGAGCTCAAGAACAATATCGAAGGCGAAATCGCCAACGTTCCGGCCGGAAGAGTGGTGGAAAATTGGCTCCAAACAATCAATCGTTGCAAATGTGCTTGTTGTGGTCATATGAACGAGATCGAATTCTATACTTAAATTTAATATGTGTACTGTATCTGGAATAAATTTCAGCTCAATATCTCAATTATTCTGTGATTTAATTAAACACAAAATTGTTATGTCCTTATTGAAAAACCCTATTGCAAACTTAATCTATGAATGTAGCCACTTAATTGGTTGCCTAAGCAGACGACATGGACTGTGGCAAGTTTTCATTGACGCTGGTCTCAGTAAATGGGTGAAGTCGTTTACTTTATTAGTAAATCCACAAAAAAACGGAACTAGTTCCATTCACGAATATGAGATCCAATCCAGACTACGCTTGAAGGCTCGACCACCCACTTCTTAGAAAGTGAAAAATACTTGCAACTTACTGAAAGGGTGGCAAAAGGGAAGGGACCCTCTCCAAAGATATTGTACTGTTTCTATGCAGCAGCATATAGTACGAGTATTTCAAATCGTATATCACTGGTGTAGCTCCACACCTACTCGTCTGAATATTTTATGTTTCCAATTAAGGAGTCGAAGGCGCTTACAAAATTTACCCGCTTTTTTTTCCTTATTCTTCCACACTTAAGCCAGATACTTTAATTACTCAACAACATGTCATCCATTAGTTTCCCCAAACCCACAGCAAATCCAAAGCCCCCTTGTTTCAAAGAAATTCGATGCCAAATCTATTGCTACACTGCACCATAGAGAATCAGTAGCAATCACTGCTGCTTCGGTATTTTATTCCAATTCCTCTCATTAATTGGCCTGGATAGAGACGTTTCAATTGAAATTCTACCCACGAATCGTCAGGCTTTGGGCGCCCCCTACACGATGACTACTACGACGACATAATGGCCTCCTGTTCGTCATGATCGAACAGCAGTACCTACCCGCAGCACAACAGCTCTTTAGCAACAACGACATCATCAGCAGCAATAGTTATAACGGCAGCGTTTTGATTTAATTCAATTTTGATTCCGATTTAATCACGAACTACAACTTTATGCCATGTGTACTTGAGGAGTGATTTAATGAAAGTCATAAATTACCCAATGAAAAATCTACTGAAAGTACTTACTGGCTTTATGGGTGCAAAGCACCCTCAGACCTCATCCTTCTGTCCGATAGGTAGTTGGAGGCGATTTCTACTGCAGCAACACTGTCCACACTATGCGAACGGGCGGTTGGTTGCTGCTCCACTTGGGTGCACTCTCGCAAAAGCCGTGTGCTATAAAACTCGGTTCAACTGACCGTAGCTATAAGGGGGGGTATGTAGGGAGGCAAGGTGTATGGTTTGTTAGATGGATGGATGGATGGATGGATGGATGGATATACCACCTGAGTCTATGTCAATCGACGTAGGTCGACCCTCTTTCATTTCCCTCCTTACCTTCAGATGGATAGTGGCCACGATCTGGAAGCCTCTTTAACAAGTGCTGCCAATCGTCTTTGCTCGAGGGAATACGTGCGGTTGATCTTCTGCTTGGGCAACTAGTATCTTTGGACACTAAAAGAACACAACGTTGGAGCCATTTCCGGAAGTGCTCTGACGACCATGTTCAATAATTTAATTCGTTTTGAGTTCATGACAGCCTCGCGCGAATTAAAGTGCAGTTGCGCGCAGCAGTGTTGTTGTGGTTAGAGAGGAGCAAGGCGCTCGCGCTCACTAACTAACGAGTTGCATGAGACAATAAAACACAGTAAAGCGAGTGTGAAACCTAATTGGCTGCTTCTGCTTGGTTGACTGGTAATAGCCCATAGAGGAGTTGTATAGCCGCTGGAGTCAGTGCGCTGGTTTTATGTCCGAATGGCGTTTGCTGTTACTGTGTGATGTCGTTGGTCTTTAATTAAAAGCACGCGGAAGGCATGTAAACGTTGGTAAATGTGCGCATGAGTGATTGAGCCAAGGATTAGAAGTAAATAGACTTAGGGGCAAGAAAATAGTAAAATGCGGAAGGAGAGGGTATTTCGAGAAAATCTCAGGATAGTTATACTCGTAGTATTTCCCATCGAATAAGCACTTAAGGCTTTTAATTATAAGGAAAAGGCAACCATAGTGTAGTTATTGCGTGAACTTTCGAGCTATCCTTGAGCTATCCATTGCATACAAGCGAGTGCAGATCGTGTCCGAGAAATGTACAATCGTCTGCCTGCCCGTCTTTCACGATAACTCTATAACAAGATGGAGCCGATTTTTGAAATCACCAATCAAAAGTCGTGATGTTTGGGGAGATAAAGTACCCACCTTACTCGTAAGAACTATCGAATGAATTCGACTATTGATAGTTAGTAACTGAATGAAAGCGGGAAAGACAATTCTGTATGCAGACCAGTGACTTAGACCTCGGGAGTTCATACTACAAAAGGAAGGCCTTTTCGGGATATTCGCACTGAAGAATAGATTTCCATTTAATTCGGGCAAATTTTGGAGGAGTGTGTAGATACAATTTTGAAAAATTCGTCATCCATCTTGTAGAAAGTTTCAGAGCCTAAAATTTCGGCTGAAATAATTTTGTTCGTACGATGCACCGTTTTCGAGATATTCGCACTGAAAATGATATTTCGAAAGATTGTGTGCCTACAATTTTCTAAAATTTAAAAAAATTGCAATCCATATTGTAGAAAATTTGAAAACCTAAAGTTTCGGTCGCAATAATATTTTTCGTACGAAGCACTGCTTTCTAGATACGAGTATTCACACTCAAAAACGACGATTTCCACCATTAGTCATGGGGTAAAGTAGAACATTTTGAAGGATAGTGTATTTAAAATTTTGGAAAATTTCAACCAATACGCCATCCATTTTGTAGAGAATTTCAAAACTTGCGGAAAAAACATTTTCGTAGGACGCACCGTTTACGAGGTACTTGCACTCAAAAGCTATTAACATTGGGGTAAATTTGATCATTTTAAAAAACTAGATGTAATTCTCGGTCATTTAAAAAAATTCAGTGAAGTTCAAAACCTAAAATTTGGATTGAAATCATTTTTTTTTTGTAGGACTCACTATTTGCGAGATATTCGCACTCAAAAACGAGGTGAAGTCGGACACTTGACCGTTTTTGAGATATTCGCACTCGAAAACGATTTCTATTATCTTTCAAAGTAAAGTCGGATATTTTGGAAAACTTCGCATAATTCTCGAACATTTTTAAAAAATCTTTACCACCTTGTACAGAATTTAACAAAAAACAGAACATACAGAAATCTGGTGTTCCAGATGGTATGTCCCCCATTGTTCTGAAGAGGTGTTCTCCCCTGCTAGCAAAACCTCTGCGTAAGCTTTTCTGTCTATCCTACTCTTCTGAGCTTTTTCCGAGTAGAAAAAACAGAATTTGCCCAGTCCGTCCCTAAAAAAGGCGAATCTTCATCCCTGTCCAATTACCGACCCATTGCACTTACGTCCCTTCCTTCAAAGGTCACGGAAACACTGATAAATCGTCAGCTTATGAAATATCTTGATTCATGAAAATTCCTTAATGACCGGCAATATGGTTTTCGAAGCAACAGGTCCACTGGTGATTTGATGGCATATCTCATCGAGAAGTGGAACCAGAGATTGGTCATCACTTCGGGGAAACTAAAATGGTTGCGCTAGATATTTCAAAGGCATTTGTCAGGGGGCATCAGGCTCTTTTGTCGAAAATGCGTGAATATGGCATCATCGGGGAGTTCAATACAAGTTGACTTGGATGGCTTCAAGTCTGCAAATCACTAAATAAATGCTGGTGTTCCCCAAGGCTCTGTTTTGTCTCCGATTCTCTTTCTTATTTTAATGAATGATCTCTTGTCTGCAACTTCTAATCCAATCCATTCCTTCGCTGATGATAGTACCCTCAGTTTTTCATAGTCGCTAACTAGCTCTCGTCCCTGGTCGTAGAAGAGGAATGACAACATATGACATTAAATCCCGACCAACACACAATGGTGTCTTCTGTCTTTTAGCGAAACCAAAACCCTCAACCATTATCCATGAATATATAAAGCATTCATCCGTCCAAAGCTGGAATATGAGGCTCTGGTCTGATCCACCCAAGATCGTTCTGTACATTTTAGACAGGGTACAGAATCGTGCGTTAAAACTTATAGGTGATAGAGACATTGTGAACTCCATAGATTGACTTGAACATCGTAGAAATGCCTCGTGTCTTTCCCTATTTATAAAAAATGACAGCCTCCCTAAAGCCTAACTTCGGTCGTGCTGTCGAATATAGGGACTCGTATATAAGCCGAACGACACGAATGTGGAATGATCCACAAAGTTGGACATTCTGCGTGATTGATTTCCAAAACTCCTACACACTAAAGTGTGTGTGCAGTGGAAGCGTCTTGTTGAAACCATATGTACTCCAACCAATTCGGTTATAAAGAAGTCACGTAACATGGTTCTGTAGCGTTCGTCAGTGACAGTTATAGTATTGCCAGTAGAGTCTTCGAAAAAGTAGGGCCCAATCATCCTTTCAGCACAAACGCCGCACCACACGGTAACTTTCAGGCAATCCTTGAATAATATGCAGGTTTTCAGTGCTTCAAAAGTGAGTATTCTGGTTGTTGACATGTCCGGAGCGATGGAGATGTGTCACGCATGATTGTTTTCGAAGAAAAATCGTTCTTTGGTGGTCTGAGGGCAGTAGCTGATAGACAGGGAACACTAACGGCACGAGGCCCGACTTACACTTGACAACTATCTTTTCCAGTGTTCCGTATATAAACAACTAAACGGAACAATTATGGATTCAACACGATGACTGTCGGTCTGTCTGGCTGAGTATCTAAAACACGCTTGTAAACAATGTACCTATATTCCTACTTGAAATTTTTTTAATAGAACAACAATGGCCACTGGTACCAACCTATAAGCCTTCCAAAAACGTTTAATGATTAACGGCAAAAATCCAAACGTGATACTTGGTGAAACCACTACGAAGGACTTCAAAGCTTTACCTTGGTTGCCCGCCTGCAAACGACCCTCGCTCAAAGTCAGTCCAAACATTTCGGCTCCCTGAGTCCTAAGGAAACTTGGCAACTCTTATCAGATACTCACTTCCCAGGCTTCATCTCTAATAGTGCTATCGCCCCAGATAGTCTGAGAAATAATGTCCAGAGGACGCCCACAAGGAGGAGTACTCTCCCCTTTATAGCAAAATCTGGACATTAAAACCCGTACTGGTCGTATAATGTCGCATGGCGGTCAAACACAATGCAAGTCAAGACGCAACAATAGTTAAATCAACTTTATCGTCTAGCCTCCGTGGGTATTACTGGAGCAATGAAAACATGTCCCACAACAGACATAGGAGCAATGATTAGTCTTACGTCTCTACACCTCTCTGTGCTGCCTCGGATTTTGCACCCTAAAGTCGGAGATTTTATAGGTCATCTGGATTCTCAAGATCCCAAATGCCATGCTCAAGAGGTATTCGTTCTCCAGAATTAGTAACAGCACCATTGGAGCTGGGGTCTATAGGCCCAGGCTTCAGTGAGTTGCAGCACCTGGAAAATCCCCAAAAATCTTCCAAGTAGAGGTGCATGCAATCGAAAGTGAGTCGATGGCCTCGCTGAATACTCTAAGTGCTTGGAACAAGCAAAAAAGGTCATCGACCCCAACCAAAATAAGGCCACAAATCTACTCGAACTGACCAAAGAAAGCTTAAAGATCTTACCGGCTACCTGGCTTAACACTCCCCACTCAGGTACCATCTGCATAAAATAGGATCGTCCGATATAGATACTAGACTTCAGAATATATTCTCTGTGATTGTCCAGGAGAATCAACTTAGAGAACTGAATTGCCAAAGCCAGAAAGCTTTTGGAAAGACGTGGGACCTGAAGCCGAAACAAATCCTTTTTATCTACTCATGCGTCGTAAGGCCCAACCTATTCTACGAAGTTTTTGTTTGGTGGCTGATAATGGAGAAGAAGTAGCATAACATGTGACATTTGGGAAGAAGTACAGGAGGCCTCTGGACTCGTAGAACATCCGAGTGACCTTATAAATACAGAATCTAATTTCAATATAAGCTGTACAGTTTCATTTCCCCAAACGCGAGAATTGGCAACAAGCCACTGCGTCCCAGACTGAGGGAGCATAGAAGTGAAATCGGGGGCGGGTGTGTTTTGTTAATCGCCACTGCTCAATCTAGCAATCCATCAGGAACAGTTCTGACTGTGTTCCAGGCGGAGGTGTTTGCTATTCTCAAGGGCGCGGAACTACTGCTTAAATAAGTTGCCTAAATGACATTTGGAAACCCAAGAACTAACTCGAAGTTGGTGAAGGAATGCAAGGAGAAACTCAGCATAAGGGGAACGAAAGAGTGGATGAATTGGCTAAGGATGGGGCAGGAATGCTGAATACTAACACAGTGACAACCACAGGTACAGCCATCAAGGTCGTCAAGACAACAGTTCGTTTCCAAAATGTCATGAGCTACAATGGAAAAAGCTGCAGTCCTGCAAAGCTGCCAAAGCTATGATTGAGGGCGCTAGCTCTTCTCAAGCGAGGAAAACACTTAATATAGGCAGAAGGCAATTGAAATTTATGGTAGGCCTATACGCTGGACACATTAACTTGAACAAGTACGGCTCACGATTGGCACTGATGATGTTCTGAACCTACCCGGGTTTTGAGGAGAAGGAGGAGGAGGCGGAGAGCTCCGAGTAATTCCTCTGTGATTGCCCTGCTACAGGGGGGCTAAGAAACAGACACCTGGGAGGACGCACATTAGACGTTTTAGAGTAGGGGAAATCCTAGAGTTCATTCGACATATAGAATACGTCAGATCCCACTCAACTTTCCGTCCTCTCACCCACCGCGCTACCATACCCTGTTCTTTACCAAATAGTTTTTCAAACAGAGGGGAACACAATGGGCTCTAACCGCGGTCTCAGTGAGGAGAATTCAGTCCTCACCGTATATAACCAACCAATTATAAGTCAATCTGGTATTCCTCAAGGTAGTCACTTAAGTCCTATCCTCTTTATACATTTTTTTATTAATCCTAGAGCTTCGAGTAGAGCACCGTGTTTGACAGTTAAAGTGTGTCATACAAGATTGGACACTCAGACTTATCTAGATAGCTAACAATCTGTGCGTTTCCCTTAAAAGACTAGAAGGTCCTGTGTCCTCCAACTGGAGACATGTTATTATCTGGAAAACTATACACTTATTTCCGGCAGTGCCTGAACAAGATGAGAGACTCGTTGAGGATTTATATTGAATCTATTGATGTCCGACAAGAATGTGGAAGAATGAGCCAAAGCGAAGACTTGATCTCCCAGAAAGTAAGTAGCTATCCTAATGTTGTTATGTTCAGCGACTTCCTGAACTTTTACCGACTCCGGAAGATTGAAATGTAGAATTACAACGATGTACCAAATGCCTGTTGATTACGACAATCAACCTTATTCTCATGGTCGCTAAATAAGAAAGAAAGGTGCAACTATGGGAAAGGTGCACCTCACAAAGTCATGCATTAAGATTGCCTGTCTTGAGTCTATGTACCTACTTTGACTTTTTTGGACTGCGACATGACCGAGGCGATTTCACAGACAGAATTCAGACTTTCTCCTTTTGAACTTATTCAATTTGGATGGTTCTGCAATTTTTCCTATATCTGGCTCCGAGTCCTTCTAGGCTGCATTTACAACCCAAATCAGTTCACGAAAGGATACTGCTCCAAAGTGCAATCCAATATATCTACTGCCTAACCATTATGAGATAATTTTCTATAAGATACGCAATCAGCCAATAACCTACAAAATGCAAAAGTACTTCATCAGCTCATTACCGTATGTATAATGTGATTCTAGCTGCTCTTTTCGTGTCAACTTCAACCTCCAGTTGTTTGGATTTTATGATGTCGGTGCGCATGCAAATTAATTTACTCTTTTCTGAGGTATACCTACCAGACGGCGATGCAGAGGATGACAGTCTATCTGACCATTGGTGGTCACAAATCAATCGAATCTCACTACCAGCTCACCGGATAGCACAAAGGAATGCATGTGGATCAAAAAGTCGACGGCTTATTAACGGATTCACTACAGCAGCAAACAAATAAAACTGTCTAAGCAGCAGCAGGTTTCCTGTGTAAATCGTTTTAAATCTCGTGACTAGAGGCCGGATTTGTTGCATCTAATTATGAGCCGAGATATTTACGAGTACTGTAATGATAGCCGCTAGAAGTTTTTGGATAGCCACGCGGACTGGCGATTGTCTTAATTAGATGCCATGAGCTAAATTCTGTTGAAGTTGCAGATTAAATCGTCTGAAGAAGCACATCAGGTGTAGTATAGAAGATAAGATGCGGATCTTGAGTGGAATATTGGGTTAAGTGGTCAGTGATTTGTGGATTATATGGACTTTCATGGAGGTATTGACGATAACAGAAGACATAGTAGACTCATTGTGAAAACATTAAAGTAGATCAACACTCGTGCAAGGCTGATCACCTCTGCGCCTCCGTCATCTGCCATCTGTTTTCGATTGGCACACAGTCATTCATATTTTTTAATACCTTCCAGATACCATCTGCATTCTTTCTCCCCATTGATCCTGAAATAATTTTCGGTTTTATCGATTTTTCCCATCGAGGACGTCTCCATCGATCCGCTGGCAAACAATGATATACAACACCTTCGTCTTCTTACACCTTCTCCTCCACCAGCGATGATGACGACAATTCCAACCGATCTGCCCTCGATTCCAACACAAAATTGATCGCCATCCAGTGTGGATGACATTTATTATTGCAGCAAAATGTTGCCATTCGCCACATCATAAATTTCCCCCTCAAGGCGTAAATTTCATTTCATCCTAAGCTCCATTTTAATATTTATAGATCGTCGATGATCGCCTTGGTTGGACTGGTCGCCATCGCCGTCGTCGCCAATATTCGCGCGCGCGGCACTTTGGTACGATATAGTGGATCTGCATTGGGCGCGAAATGACGATTTCACCGATCTTTGCGTCAGAGGCACATAAGACTTGTGTTTCTAGGCGATCACAATGCTATAAACCAGCCCCGGCACAGTGATCTGTTGTTCACCAAAGGTGGGAAGTGCGCACACAAAGTGAAATGAATTCAAAGGCACTCCACAAGGGGGAGCTGAGATCATGTCGGCTAGAGTGAGTGTGTACGCGAGACAGTATCGCACAACGTGATCATTAATTTCTTTCAAAATCACCGATCGACATTTCTGTGGCAGAACATCAAAAAGACAACCTGCTGGGCCTTTACTGAATATAGTTTCGGTCTTCGTCCATCTTCGGGGCAGTCTGGACATTATCATGGTGTAGACGAGTGCAATGGTTTCTCTCTGGGAAATAGAGTGAAAACACACTTTGTTTTGGGGGAAAATTGAAAGTACTATTAGATGTGGATATAGGACGATCGGTAATCTGATAAATATGCAATAAATTGTAGCAAAGGAAGAGTTTTTTTTTTCTTTTTCAATATCTGGAGGCAACAAAGAGTGCCCATTTGGCAAGCTCAATCTGTAGGAGATGAAATTCTCGAAAGGCACTAAGAGACTTGTGCTTCAAAGTACGACCTCGGGTATTTTCTAATATTGCGCCTAGCCATCAGCCTATTCAGTAACTTTATTAGAGGGAAAGTTTAAAGAAATCTTTCGCTGTTGATTGCGTTTTATTCTCTAGGTGGCTAACTCGAAAGGTTTCAATGTTCTTACTAAATTATTGGTATTCAGAAGCTCTATCGTTGTCTTGGTTTTGGAGCCTAATTTTGTGCCGCCTAGCGGACTTCTTGACTTCAAAATCAATTGTCTCTACACCTAGTAGGTCTGAGTGTAGGTCTGTGTTTCGAATGTACCACGGAGCACTAACTGAAATCTGTGGATGCAGTCTATATTTGGCTTTTTTTTGTACATCCCCAACGCTTGTACCCCGTAGGTAAATACCTGCTTTATGATTTGTTTATACAGAAGTATTTTGATCCGAATAGATAGATTTTCTGATACTTTAGATCCAGTCCTATACGTTTCTTTTTTTGATATGTACTTTCCATCGAAGTTTAGCGAGTATTTATAAATACCTAGACAGTATCATCTGCAAATATTGCTGTGGTTGTATTTTTACTCAGCTGTCTGTCGTTTGTAAATAACAAAAAAAGAGTAGGTCCGACTAAACTACCCTGTGGCACACCAGCTTTAATTTTTTTTGCTTCCGATCATTCTCTTGCTTAATAATAAATAAAAAATGGTTAGTTATGTAGGATTCTAGAATAGTGCAGAATTGTGTGGGCAGACATCTCTTCAATTTAGCTATAAGTCCTTTGTGCCACAACCTATAAAAGACCTGAGCTACATCCAGGAATACTGTAGAACAGACTATTTTTTCTCCAAAGCTTTTTCTATTTTGTCTGTTGTTCTGTGAACTTGATCGATCGTAGAATGCCTATTTCGGAATCCGAACTGATGTGATGGTATCAAAGATTTTTCCCCTACTACAGGTTAAAGGAGTTTTTGAAATAGTTTTGAAATCATAGCAAAGATATCGGTCGATACGATGTGACTTCAGTACGTGGTTCATCTGGTTTCGGTATCATAATTACCTCTGCTATTTGCCACGTTTACGTGTTTCAAACGGAAAGCTGTATTGATAATCTGTGCAAGTTTGATGATGGCTTCTTTCCTTAGCTATAGCCTTTTTATTTTTAATGCTTGTTGTTATTTCCTCCGCTATTTCTTTGCAAGGAACCAGTCGAATTAAAATGTAAAGAGAAGTAGTTGTCTGCGACAATGCCATCTATCTTTCCGTTTGTCTGTGTTGGTAACATTGTTTTGAGCTTCCGCCCACCAGAGCAACAACTTATGAGGCAGCCACCGTGAAAATTGGTTAATAAAACAGGCACATGGTTTACATACGATGGCAATTTTTTTTTTTGATTTAATTTTTCAATATAATATCCTTGAACTCCTTAAATCTTTAAATTAATTTTTCTAACCTTTCATAAAAATAATTTTCCGGTTTGCCTTCAAAATGATCGTTTACGGCTACCTATAGGGATTCATCGTCGAAAGGTTTCCACATAAGTCTTTCTTCAAATTTGGAAACCGATAATAACAGTAGGTGCAAAGTCAGGATTGCAATGTGGATGAGCTAATTCCTGGAAGCCACATGACTTCAAAGCAGCCATGACAATTTGAGCCTTATGCACCGGTGCGTTGTCATGAAGAAAGAGTATGCCTTTTGATAATCTCACCCTCCTTTTTCCTTTAATAGGTTCTTTTAAGCATCTTAGAACATTAGTGTAGTATTCTCCTGTAATGCTGGTGCCTTTTGGCTTATAATCTAGTAACAGGATACCTTGAGAGCCTCAAAATACTATTGCCGATGGTACAAACCTTAAGCATCTTGAGGGCTAGACCGCCCATTTTACGCCACTGCATGAGCACAGCATAATAATGAACCCGAGTTTCATCTCCAGTAACTATTTTGTTGACAACTTCTGTTGAATTGTCGCCACACAGCTCTGAAACTGCTTCCACAAGGTACTTTTTCAATGCTGTATTCTGGGCATCCGTTTTCAGCTAATTTGATGCTGGAGAATTTTGAAACTCATTATTTCGGATATTTTGGACCGCTCTACAATTTCTTTTAATTTGAGTTGACTATCTTTCGACTCTTAGAACCATTTCATGTGTTGCGGCGGCACTTGGTCATCATCTTCTAGCGACTCTCTATCTTGTTTAAATAAGCCTGACTACTGGGTCCTTTAAATATCCCTCAATTTGTTCAATTTTACCATGCTTTTCATTCACGATAACTTTTGCAAATATTCACCGATTTGAATGATTTTCAGGCTTTCAAATATCCCATCATTCTGTCTTCCACCAAAATGTTAGGTTGTCTGAGATTTAAAACATTTTTTTTTTTGGGGGAACACAGGGTATCCCACGTCTATCTGACAAACAATTTTTGAAATATACCTCAATTTGTGGACGGAGTGGTTAAGTTTCAACTCCCACCTTTCGAAAACATTTGTCAAACAGACAAACAAAATTGTCATGAGATTGCACTTCGGACAAATTTCTACGTTCCTTCACTGAAAATGTTCTTACTTTGCTATAAAAAATAACAACTAAGGATATGGCAGTATCGGCGTGCTAATTGTGACATTTCTAGTATTACAAATTACTAAGCATCAAATAGTCGAGGTTTTTTTTTTTTTTAGCAAATAACAGCGAATTCGAGCTGAATAATGGTTATTTTCATTACTAATTGTCTTATTTACATTACATTGCTACTATTTTAGAAAGGATCTGTAGGTATAAGTCATTTAAGCATAGTATTTCAACTGCCTACATAGCAATAATGAAAATAACTAGAATAGCTGTTTAGGGATAGCAATAAAGGCTATTTTTATAGCTAGTTCTGTTATTTGCATAACAGCTGCAGTATTAAGAGAGTGTTAGTAGAAGTCATTTAAATATAGCAATTGCAGCTACGTAGATAGCATGTAGATAGTAGCTCAGTGGTTACTTCTATGGACTATAGTGAGTCTGGTGCGCAGAAAATACCGACAAGTTTTTTAATGGTTTTTCACCTCTCACGTCACATGACGAATGAATGCGACTATTACTTCTGACAAAGCAGAAAGAACACCTTGATGGTCGAAGTTCGACTCCTTGAGAAGGCTGTTTTACAAAAAATAGCTAGAATGGCTCTTTTTTATAGCTATTTCACCCATTTACATTGCACAGGAATATCAATAATGGTTATGCTTCATAGCTCATTCTCCTACAAATAATAGCTAAAATAGTTAACTAGGAAACCTGTTCAAGACTTTTCAAAAATAATGACAGCTATGAGCAATATACCATTTATACGGATATATTTTTAGCATAGTTATTTTGTTACTATAAAAATTTAAATCTTTAGTATAAATTTGTGCAGTATTTACCAGATGTCTGTAAAATGTGAATAGCACAAACGGCTATTATATACATATGTATATACAATCCCTATTTCAGCTAATACTACAAATTTCTATGTGCTGTTAAAACCAAAACAACGGGTAGGTTATTTGCTGTTTTTTTTTTTTAAATTACATGATATTTTGACACTGAGCTCTTCCGCTTCACAGTATCATAACTCCGCGGTACGAAATGAATCGAATTACTCTTGAACAACGTTGAGAAATATTGAAAACTTATTTCCAAAGTGAGTGCTGTGTTGCTGCACCAGTGCGAATTTTGGTCGAAATAATGCACCAACCGTGCCTGCTGTACGCAAGTTTTTAAAGAAATTTCAAATCTTCGTGTTCGTCCTGTGCGCTCAGCTGAGAATTTTTTTTTTCCCCGAGGGTTGGTGAAAAATCTTCCATAGACACTATGACAATAGCAAGCGCGTGCTCATAGTAGTGTCAGATTCTTACTGACCAAAAAAACACCACCCTGTGATTTAATTTGTTATATATTGCAACTAAGAAGGACCTTCTCAAGCAATTCTTCTATCATGAAAAAAAAAACTCGTTTGGCAGGTTACTTTCCACTGAAAGATCCTGCATGTTCCGCAATCTAGGCGCGATTGATTCCTATCTCGCCAAGTCGAAAGGTTTCGTCCTTTGTAGGCAGCGCAATAAATTGCTTTCATCCATTGTTGACATGTCCGATTAGTCGGTTTCTATGCTTTCTCGCGAAGTTTCTAATTTCAGCTTGGATTGTCGGAATTCCGAGATCCGTGTGGATATCATCGTTTCTAGTATACCACGGTGCGTGGACAATTTCTCTTAGCACTTTATTTTGAAAAGTTTGTAAAATATTGGCGTTTGTTTTCTTGGTACAGCCCCAAAGTGGTATACCGTAAGTCCACTCCCGCTTTAGCAATTGCTTGTTTAAAAGCAGTTTGTTCTCAATACTGAGCTGAGAGTGTTTTCCGAGCAACCAGTTCATTTCTTTATATTTGATTTCGAGTTCTTTACGTATCAACAGATAGAGAAGTGGCCCAAGAACGCTTCCTTGCGGTACACCGGCCGAAATTTCTTTGAGCTCCGAGTATTCATTTCCGTGTCTAACACGGAAGAGTCTATTCCCGAGATATGATTCTAGAATGTCGTATAGGCATACAGGGAGAACTTGTCGTAATTTACAATTCAAGCCATCATGCCATACCTTATCAAAGGCTTGCAAGACGTCAAGAAATACACTTGAGCATATCTTTTTCTCTTCAAGTGCTTTCTCGATTACGTCAGTAATTCTATGCGCCTGGTCAATCGTCGAATGCTTACTTCTGAACCCAAACTGGTGGTCAGGGATAAGATTATTTCCTTCTATAACCGGTTGGAGACGCCTTAGTAATAATTGGCGGCGCGGGGACCTTGAATATTGAGAGATATTGCTGCTGCCCGAGAACCTCAACTTTCCACAGATCTCAGCAACTTAACATTAGCCGCACTAGCCTGAGGAGAATTATATGTAAAAACCTCAGATTATTCCCTTACAAGGTCCAACTTACTCAGCAATTGAAGTAGAATGACCACCCGCTTTGTTATCACTTCGGATTAGGGCGCATTTTCATTTTGGAGGGTTCGGCAAACCCACACGTAATCGGAAAGAAAAGAATGCATCCTCAGCGTGTGATTGTTTGGTGTGGTTTGTGGAATTGGCCCATTTTTCTTTGAAGATGAAGATGGCAATAACTTTACGGTCAACGGAGAGCGCTACAGGGGCATGATAACCGATTTATTTTTTGACTAGAAACTGAGGAAATTGACTTGGGCGATCTCTGGTTCCAGCAAGATGGCGCTACGTGCCACACAAGTGTCCAACAATCGATCTTGTGCACACTAAGTTCAACAATCGTTTTGGTGATGTTGTCTGGCCTCCACGCACCTGCTTTTTCTGGGGTGCCGTTCCAGATTGATGTTACTCTGACAATCCACAAATGATTCAAACACTTAAGTACTTAAATTGAATGTGTTATTCGTGTAATAGAGACCCGGACTATCGAAAATATACTGCAAAACTAGGTTGGTAGGGCGGGCTACTGCCAAGCGAGCCGCAGTAGCCATTTAAATGAAATTAATTAATTTTTTTTTTTTTATAATTTGCACGTGTTAAAGGGGATATGAATACCCTTATACTAATTTTTAGAACACGTGCGTTTTGTGGAAAGAGGAAGAGACAGAGAGAAAGACAGAGTGGTGTGGTTTGAAACTCAGGTGGTATTAAGTTTCTGTAAACTCCGAGGGTGGCTGTCCAGATAACTGGGGAGTATTTTGTTTGTTTTCGCTATTATTGTCGTTGCTTATGATTCACAGTATTTTTCTCCGTCCTCCTAATATCATCACGATCAAGTTGCATTTTAGCCATATGACCGCCCTACTGCCAGTGTTATGCCTTCGCAGTAGAGTTGACATAAGCTTTCGCAATTGATCGACTTTTTATTTATTTCATGCGAAATAAATAGATGATTATTGACATTAGGATTCGAACCGTGAAAACTATTGAAATTGAAGGTAAAATAACTTAAGCAAGGTCTATAGTCTAAAGGTTGACCATCTTTTAACAGCATTGATGTGCGATTGATATTGAGGTTCTACTCCGTATGTACAAGTAGTATCGGCACTGGTCTGGACATCTTATAGTACTTAACTGGACTGAACTCAATATGCCAGTCTCATTAACCATATTATGATGATATATTCTCCAGAAATTAAGAAAAAAAAAACGTCTTACGTCGATTAAATTTGATGAACAGAGATTATGAATTATTTTTTGAAGAAAAATGAATTCAATTTCATTAATGCCCCTCTTTGCATTTTAAAAATTATTTGATCTTCAGTAGATCATCGTCATCATCATCATCATCATCATCATCAGCATCAGCATCAAGCATCATGGTATTGATCGATTGACAACAACATATTTCTAATGTCCTCTCTCTACCACCGCTCCCGCCCATATTTTGACCAAACAAACAGTTTTCCACATTAAAATTGAGCTCTTTTTGAGTCTTTCATTATTTCTTTTTTTTTTTCGAATTGGAAAGGCACCACATTCCGGCTGCGCATCTCTAATGACTCCACTTGAGTTCAATAATTCATTTAGGCGGTAAGGGAACGGGGAAAATCACTGGGTATACGCATGTGATGTTGGAAATTAATCGAAAGAAATCTCAAAAAAAAATGCCCAAAATAATATTGGCCATCGTCGATTACAATTATCTCACCCCCTTCGTACACTTGGGGGCACTGTCTATGACAAATGTTCTTCTCCGTCTATTTTTGTACCTGATGTGATTGATTTTTTTCAAATCCTCGAGTGATGGAATCATTATGAAAAATTGCTGATCATTAGGCCATGTAGTTAGATACTCAGATACACCTATTCGGCACCCAATCGATGATCGGTGTCGGTAGGAATGAGTATGTGTGCATCCTTCAGGTATATCGCGTTTGAGCATTGTGTAAGCGACCGATTGACGAATGACAGATGTACCCATCAATTATTGTTCCCTCTCTCTGGTCTATCTATCTGGCTCTGTGTGCTGCAAAGAAACACAAACGACAATGGAATGACCCTGTAAGGATGGTACGAGTAATGTTAACGTCCCCCTGCGAGGATTGATCATATTTTTAGCGTTTAATTGGAGTTGATGCGTCGTCGTGGTGATCATCAACAATGTTTCGGTTGTCGTTCTGGTTTTTTTTTTTTTTTTTTTTTTTTCTTCTTCTTGTCCGCCAGCTATGACCGGCTAAATGATCTGAAGATTAATCGAATGACATTTGGAGTTAACATTTCGGGTTCTGGTTCGTTCATCCATCATCTATCCTTCGTTTATGTAAGAAATCCGCTGCGCTGCAGCGTATAACATTTGAATTAATGGCCTTTTAGTCGTGTGAGAGTCTTGTAGATACGCTTATCTACGTAATTGGTAGTCGGCGGACATGTGTTTTACGAAAAGGCTATCACTTTGTCGGTGATTATGTTAACATTCGTGTCCTTTCTTCTGGGGTTATCTCTGATCGAGTCACCAATTTGTATGAGAATGAAGGTATGAAGTGGTCTCTTTCGTGTCCTGAATTATACAGAAATGACTGAGTAGATATATAGATACCAGCAAATAGTTGTAGGATTAGCGAATAAATGAAGTACGTGCGGTAGATACAATGCATAAATACGAATTTTCAGAGCAGTCTTCCAGAATGCATCGTTCTAAATAAGTTTGTGAAAGGAGCAGACTTGCAACTATCCTTTCTCCAAAATATCCGACGAAGTTAATAAAAATGGTGCGTCCCCTAGGAAATGAATTTTACGTTTCAAATTCTGTATAAAATTGTGCAAAAGTTATTAGAAGGCGTTTTTGAGTGCGGATATCTCGCAAAAGGTGCGTCCTAACGAACAAATTTATTTCAACCTGTCTAGGTCGTTCTGCAGTAGACGGGAGTAGGGTACAATCAACATCATTTATTGTTAAGAGAAATAACATTGGTCCCAGATGACTACCTTGAGGAACGCCCGAAGTGGCGGTAATGGGGTCAGACATTGAGTATCTGAAGAGAACTTTGTATTGGCGGTTCTCTAGGTAAAATCAAATCGAGGGTGTTAAGTTTCAGATAAATAATTCGGTGAGAGATTTTGTCAAAAGCCTTGCTAAAGTCGGTGGTTACTACAATTTATCTATCACTCTGTAGTGCTAGCTACCAGATATAAATTCGGTTAAGTTTGTTGTTGTGGGTCTATCCTTTAGAAAGCCACATTGCTTTGCTGAAAATGTTGGTTTGCAATGAAAGTACCAATATAATGTGTTGTATACAATGCTTTTAAACAATTTAGGGAAGCACACAAATTTTGCTATTGGATATTTTATGGAATTTCGTCCTTTTATAAGGTTAAGACAGTATGTTCGCACACTTTTTCAGAACAATAGGAGTTAAACCGTCGGGGCCAGGGGAAAAGTCATCCTCGAGTGCCTTAATCTCTTGGACTACCATTTCTCTAGTTAAATCAAAAGAAACCAGAGAGGTTTGTGAGCAGTTTCTATATGAGAAACTGCTCACAAACCTCTCTGGTTCCTGGCTGAAATGCTGCATGTTGGCGTCATCCACATGATTGGTAAAAGACTCGCTAACAAAATTGGAAAAGAAATTAGCGATTATTTTAGGGTTTGACGAGGATGCATTGAGATATATTTTAAGGCAGAAGGATATCCATCGGATTTCCTTTTGAATTTGATGTACAGATAGAACCGTCTGGGATCTGTGATTAGGCTGAATTCCATTCGGTTCAGATAATTGAGATACAGAGATTGGCAGAGTGAGGAAAAACGAGAGCGTACCTGCTTGATCTATATTTTAGAAGTATGTGACATAAATTATTTCTGTTTTTCCGAAATATACGTAATTCTTTATTGGACCAGGTCGGAGACTAGGAACATTTTCTGCGACACGTATGTACCTATAGGGCCCGATTGGACGATACAGTTGAAAATTAAAGTGAGAGCTTTATCAAGAGATATGTTTGAGCTATTTCCTAAAATGAGTCTGAAATCAATATTGCTAAGAGAGTCATTCAGTTTGAGAAAATTGGTTTTTCAGAAGTTGAAGTAAAATTATTTTTCTGAGTCTTCTGCATTATTATCGTGGTCGTACAAATAGGTAAAAGAATGTGGGTTTTTTTTTTTGGATTGCGCCAGGGATGTAATCTGTAATTGGGTTTTATAAACTTCTCTCAAAATAGGCGAACATGCAATGCTGTGAGAACGCCCAGAGGTGCTTGAAATACCAGCCCATTAGTCAAAATTCGAAACGTAATAACGACTATTTCACGGTGGAGTAGGAGATGGCTCCGTATCTACTCGTACTACTGCCTGATTGTCTCCACGGGCTCTGCAGAATTGTCGCTCGTATCTGATCCTCGTTCGCTTCAACCATTCTACTAGAATTTCAGTTGCAACGATCACCAGAAAGCGGCGGTAATACAAACTCAGACGACACCTCCCGTCGTCTACACATTCCTTCTGTAGTCACTTACGAGTAGTTTTGTTCGTTGTTCTCTACATCATCTCCGTTTCAACAGAAGTAGAAGACACCTTCAATACATAAGTTACTTTGTTTTCGAATAGTGCCATCTTTGAGGTTTGCCTCTAGTTGATTCACATACGAGAATGTATCATATATCCAGCATCGGATACCCGATAACTTATGCAGAGTTTCTAGCAGTTTTACACGTATAGCCGACTTTTGATATCTCGATCGAGGTTTTTGTTTTTGAATTGCGCCAGGGATGTGTAATCTTCATAGATACTAATAGCCCGAGTGCTACTAGCATGCACGATTCGCAAACCTGAGTAATCGATGCCAGGAATACGCCTACGTACTAAACACACACCCTACACACTTCAACCACTCTCCCCGCGGGACTGCCGTTAGGTATTACTTCGCGGGGCTGGTTAGCAGTTTATGCTATGCTTCTTGTGTCAACTTCTTCCGCTGCTTCAGTTGCTCTTCTTAGCTTTTCTATTCTCCGCAGCTCTTTTTGTAGAGTTGTTACGAAGGAACATATTGCCATCCAATTCTCTTCCGTCCATAACACATGGTCGAGGTGTAATGACGGACTTGGCAGAGTAATTCTCCATGCCGTGAAACGTGTGCAGTAAAACACTGCGTGCTCCATATCCTCATATTCACCTGGGCATTCCGGGCAGGATGGTGAGTTGTCGTGTCCAAATCGGTGTAGATATTTGCGGTAGCCACCGTGGCCAGACAGAAACTGCGTTAGATTATAGTTGCAGTCTCCATGCTTTCGACCTATCCAATCTTGGATTGTCGGTATAAGTTTGTATGTCCATCTGCCTTTTGTTGTATTAGCCCAACGAGCTTGCCACATAGCTGCTGACGCTGCCCTTTCTTCAATTTTTATCACCTTGATAGTAGTGGCGTCGTGATGACTCAATGCCCTTCTGTTATATATCCTAAGCATTTCATCTGGAAGAATATCGATGGGGACCATTCCAGCTATGACAAATGCAGCTTCGTCAGAGATGGTTCGAAAGCCGCTGATTGTCAGTAGCGCACAGAGTATGTATGATGACGATAGTCTCCTTTTGGTCTCCTTCTTCCTCAGTGCCTCCGCTCAGATTGGGGCGGCATATCACAGAACTGAGGTGATAACTCTAGAGAGTAGAATCCTTCTAGCGTATCAAGGTCCGCTGATGTTAGGCATGATACGCGAGAAGAATGTGGGGGGTGATTACAATCCAGTGTGGAGAGTAGACGGTTACTGGCTGTGGCGACTGAGTTAACAGGACCCGATGAAAAAAATAGGTCCAATTGTTTACCTAAGTTATTTGTGATGCTACTAATTTGAAAGACGTCGGAGTCAGAAATGCGGTCGGTAAAGAGGGTTTCTTCCCAGAGGTGGCATTAGTTAGTACGTAGGAACATTCATCCTCTGACATAAGGCGGATGCCATCATTTTAAAAACGTTCTAAAAGTATACACAATTATCCAGAATATCAGACTTTACCACTAAGTTAATGGAAATCATTTTAGAGTGCTAATACCTCAAACCAAAGGGCCATTATATTGACTGAAATGTTTGTTTTTCTTTTAAATTTGAAAAAATTCTTTCAAAATTTCGAGAATTGTACGAAGTTTTCCAAAATATCCAACTTTACCCAAAAAAATTAATAGAAATCGTTTTCGAGTACGAGTATCTCAAAACCGGTTAAATGTTCGACTTCACCTTGATGTTAAAAGAAATCATTTTTGAGTGCGAATATCTCGCAAATAGTGAACCAAGGCGGGCATCGAATTTTTAAAATTGTTTTCGAGTGCTAATATCTCGAAGACGATTCCAAATTCTATGCAGGACGAGTAAGCGAATTTTTCGAAATCTTTCGAGAATTGTGGAATATTTTTTAAAATGTCCGACTTTAAATAAAAGGGAGTACTAAGAAGTCCTGGGACACACGTACTTGCTTCATATGTGCTGTTCATTCGTATATTGTTTAGATTTAAAGTTCATGTAAAGTTGAAAAGAAATGGCAAAATTTTAGATTTCAAGAAATCAACACCTATTGACCCTCCATCCCTTAATGGAACAAGTTTAATTTTTTCCAACGAAGTCTTATTTTGGATAGGAAACTAAGCTGTAAAACTAATATAGAAGAAAGAGTTAAGAAAGCCACTGTCGCACTCTTCTCTTGCAAAAAAGCCATTGGGATCAAATGGAGCTTACAACCCCGACTAACTCACTGGCTCTATATCTCGGTCATTAGACTGATCCTTATGTACGGGGTAGTTATCTGGTGGATTGCTTTAGATAAGGCGATAAACCAGAAGTTATTAAGCAAAGTCCAACGTTCAGCTTATCTGTGCATTAGCGGTGCACTGCGAATATCACCTTCTGCAGCTATGGACACTCTTTTCCATTTAACAACCCTAGACATTTATGGCAGGCAAATGGCAGATAACTCAGCTATTCGCCTTAAAGCTACTTCACAGTGGTCCAAAAAAGTATGTCGCCACGCCTCCATATTGAAACAAGTTTAATATCTTTCCTGAAGACATTGACTACACCATACCCAAGTTAAATTTTGACAAAAAACTTCCAGAGCATTCTGGGAAGAATGTGGTTTACGGATAAGATAAGTCGGTACATTCTATACCGACGGTTCAAAAACTAACGACGGGGTGGATGGTGGTGTCTTCTCTGACAGACTTAATTTAAACCTCTCTTTTCGTCTCCCAAACCACTGTCTTTTCAGACAGCTAATCCTCGGAATCATCCTCAATAAATTCTTTAACAGCTGTAGACTGCCGATCATCTCTTATAAAGATGGCGGTGCAGTTTAATATTTACCTAATTTGGGCCGGGGCATAGGGATATTCCAGGAAATTGTAAGGCTGACGATCTTGCCGGACATGGAACAAAAATACCAATCCTTCCAGGCAAAAGGTCACTGGGTATGCCTATCGCTACATGTAAACTTAAATTAAAGCTGGATGCTATAGAAATTCGAGGTGGACAAGTGGTACAACATGTATAGCGACAAAACAGATTTGGCCTATGCTGGATCTGAAATGCTCTAAGAATTTGATTTCTCTCAATAGAATGTATATCAGCGCTGTTATAGGTATCATAACTGGCCACTGTCTAATAGGCAAGCATGCAACAAGGCTTGGCGTCTTCCCAAATGATTTCTGCAGAAGCTGTATGGACGAGGAGGAGGAGGAGACTATTCTTCATCATCTTTGTACCTGCCCAGCTCTCTCCCAAAGAAGGAAATTCCACTTAGGAGCCCTCTGTTTCAACGACCTGAATGATCTGAATAAAATAGACGTTAGGTACCTTCTTCATCAGACTCTCCAAATGGTTCAACGAGTAGGCTAGAGACCTATTACTGGTCTAAGTGTATTCGCTTTTTGCTAATGGCCACGTCAACCTAAAATAACCGGAGTACCGTTAATTTTAAGTCTAGAATAAAAATTCCGATTCCTCCTCTGGGCATTATCCCACAGACCCTTGATATGAAGTTTGAAGAAAATACTTCCAGCCGTTTAGACTGCAGTCCAAGGTACACACAGACGGACAGAGAGACCCATTTGGAGGAATATTGAAATTCTGCCTAAAACGGATAAAAAATTATTAAAAATTTCTCAAAATAACACATTTTGCCAACAAATTAATAGGAATCGTTTTTGAGTGCAAATATCTTGCAAATATTTCGATCGAAATCCAACCTTTCGTTCTGAAAATCTCAACAAGGTGGGTAGCGAATTTTTCAAAATTGTCGAGATGAAGCTCCTTAAAATGCTTTAATTTATTCCAATGTTAATCGCTTTTGAGTGCAAATATCCCGAAAATGGTGCATCCTACGAACAAAATTATTCCGCTTCAAATTTTAGGTTTTTATCGCCGAGTCCTGAAACCAGGCAAACCTCTGAATGTGAAGAAATCATATCGGTCTATTTCCCTATTGCCGGTTATCTCTTAATCGACGAAAGACGTCTCATTCCTGACCATCAGTTTGGATTTATAATCAAACATTCTACAATCGACCAAGTCCACAAAATAACTGACGTGATTGAGAAAACTCTCGAAGAAAAAAAGATTTGTTGTGGTGTTGATTTCTTGACGTTTCACAAGCTTTCGATAAGGTTTGGCACGAGGGCTTGGAGTATAAATTGCTAGGACTACTATCACGGCAACTCTTTCTAATCTTACGATCGTACCTCGCCGAAAGACTCTTTCGTGTTAAGCACGGAAATGATTACTCTGACTTCAAGGAGATTGCGGCCGGAGTCCCACAAGGAAGTGTCCTTTGCCTTCGCTTCTATATGTACTCTACATGCGTGATATTTACACGCTTGGACGAATTCTTGGCGTATTGTGCTGAACGAAAGCAAATCTACTCACGTCAACTTAACCTACAAAAAAGTGGACATATTACCCGTATATTTAAACTCGGCTCAAATATCATACGCGAACAAAGCAAAATATCTAGGAATGACTCTAGACGTTAAGCTTAAATGGAAATCGCACGTAAAAAAGAAACGCGACGAGCTCGAAAACAAATACCAACAAATGTACTGGCTACTCGGAAGACATTCGAAGTTGAGCGTACATAACAAACTGCTTATCTATAAGCAAGTGCTAAAGCCAGTGTGGACGTATGGTCTACAACTATGGGGTTGTACCAGGAAAAGCAATAGAAACATCCTACAAACTTTTGAAAATAAAGTTCTTAGAACGATCGTTAGGGCACCGTGGTACGTACATACGTAACGAAGATATTCATCGGGACCTGGGAATTCCTAGCGTCGTCGAAGAGATAACAAATTTTGCTCGTAAACACAAAGATCGTGTTCACGGCCATTGTAACAGTACCGTCATTCAACTACAAGGTGGCGCAAAATTAATCATCCTATCTGAAGATGTTATAATTTTTGCAAATGGCGTCGTACGTCAATCATATTTGACATTTGTGAACTAGACAGCTGCAGTGTACAAACAGACACGCAACAACGAAGAGGACAATTTTGTGTCGAAAATCATCATGAGCGACGAGGCGCATTTCCATTTAAGCGGTTACGTCAATAAGCAAAATCTTCGTTTCTGGGGCACTGAAAATCCGCGTGTGAACCACTCAAAGCCACTGTGTGGTGCGGCGTTCACTTTGAGGACGTTCATTTAGAGAACGCCATCGGCAATATGGATAAACGACTTCTTACTGCCGGAATTGGAAGACGGTGCAACCGCACACACAGTACGATCCACAACGGATATTGTGAAGGAAGCATTTCCTGGTCGCGTAATCTCCCGTTTTGGCGATTTGGCATGGCCAGCAAGATCGCCCGATTTAACCGTCCCAGACTTCTTTCTTTGGGGCTACTTGAAGTCTCGGGTTTATGCCAACAAGCCTCAGACAATCGCAGCCCTTAAGGAGAATATTCGACAGGAATGCGAACAGTTATCACCGGAAATCTTGCGGAAAGTCATGAAAAATGCGATAAAACGGGCACAAATGTTTATCAACACTGGCGGCAGCCACTTGGCGGATATCATCTCTTTTTTTATTTCAGTAAAAATGTAATTCAAAAACAAAATTGGATGATTAATTTTGCGCCACCTTGTACTTGACGCGAACAATTCAATTCGTCGCCTGCAAAGGATAAAACCTTTTAACCTCGCGTCATAGTATATACCGGTCGTGAAAATCTCAGGAACTTTCATTGGAATATAACCTGCCTATAGTGGGAATGGTGCGTCCTAAGAACAAATTATTTCGTTTGAAATTTTGGGTTTTCAAATTCTGCATTAGGTGGATGACGAATTTTTCAAAACTTTCGAAAATTATATACAATTGCCCAAACTATTCCACTTTTCACCAACGTTTTTGAGAGCAAATATCTGCTGTTCTATTAGGAAGCGTACTCAAATTTTCAAGAATTGTACATTCCTCCAAAATGTCCTACTCCAGTGCGAATATCACGGAAAAGTTGCATTCTACGAAAAATATTAAGTTCTCTTGATGAAAAGTTCTTTTTTTTTGATGAAAATGCAACTTTATTGTGAAAAAATGGTTACAAATGAATCATTCAAAGTATTGCCCATCACTAGCTACAAATTTTTCCCATCTTTCTGGCAGAGCTCGAATACCGTTACGGTAAAAGTGTTCATCTTTTGAGGTTATCCACGAATAAAGCCAAAGCCATTTTTTGAAGTTTTCATATGAGCGGAACTGCTGATCAGCCAGACCATGTGCCATCGAACGGAACAAGTAATAATCGGATGGCGCAATATCTGGGGAATATGGCGGGTGGGGTAGGACTTCTCATTTGGGCGTTGTAGGGGTTTGGCAATGTGAGGCCGAGCGTTGTCATGCTGTAGAATCACTTTTTCGTGCCTTTGCTCGTATTGTGGCCGTTTTACGCGCAGTGCTCGGACCAATCGCATCAATTGAAATCGATGCCGTTCCCCAGTGATGTTTCAACAGTTCATAATAAATGACACTGACCTGGTCCCACCAAATACACAGCATAATCTTCGCAGCGTGAATATTCGGCCGAGCCGACGAACGTAGAAGCATGACCGGGCAGTCCCCATTTTTTTTTTTTCTTTTTTTTTATAATTTGCGCGCACCAAATGGGATATGAATACCATTAAATTATTTCAGGGCACGGGCGTTTGTGGAAATTGAGAGAAAGAGAGAAAGAAAGATTGGTGTAGTGGGTTTGAAACTTAGGTGGAATTAAGTTTCAGTAAACTCCAAGGGTGGCGTCCAGATAACTGGGGAGCTTGTTTGTTTTGCTTTTTGTCGTTGCTCATGATTCACAGTATTTTCTTCCCTCCACCTGATGTCATCATCACGATCAAGTCGCATTTAAGCCATATGACCACCCTACGCCAGTGTTATGCCTTCGCAGTAGAGTTAACTAAGCTTTCGCAATTGATCGACTTTTTTTATTTATTTCAGACGAAATAAATAGATGATTGTTGATATCAGGATTTGAACCATGAACCAAGAGCGTGACAAGCGTTGATGTTACCACTACACCACGGCCACCCATGCCAAAAGTTCCTTGCTGCGCTTTCGTGTGTCACGCTTTATACCGCATTGTATGCATTTCTCTCCTCTTCAAGAGGTGTTGAGATTTTAGCTTATCCTTTTTTATTGCTGGTGCATTGCGATAGTCTTTTTTCAAGATTGTGTGGTGGGATATAACGAAAAATTATACCACTGTGGGGAGGGTTATGACTTTTTGGAAACCAACCAGGTTATGCAAGGACTTCTATTCAACATTAGTATACTGGAATGATCTGAAGCTCCATACAACTTATAATGTCAATTAAAAGACTCAGCCAATTTGGTGTTCAAGACTACCACTACAGCAATTACAATCCAAGGCGGTATGTAGAAAAATTCTGTCATGACAACTGCAACAATAGCAATTGACAGTCGCAATTCATTTCCAACATTCCTACGGAGCTCTAAAGCGTAAAATCTACATTAATTACGACTGTCGTCCTTCCATGACAATAATTGTCCACCAAGAAGAAAGACCCACCGAGAGAGATAGAGAGACACGGAAAGTCGTATGCCATTGTTATGCAAATGACACTTCTTAGCACGCTACATTTGTACACGCTGCCAGTATGCACAGTGCCACTGTTTGCGACTACATTTACTCGTATACTTCAACTCCAACTGACGTGGATTTTCATCTCTCTGGGATCACGCGCTTTGAAGTTCACCTCTGCCGTCGATCCGGTCTGGTCCGGTTGAACAAACGACTCTCTGGAACTATGCGACAACGAAAACGACGACATAACAACGCTGCCGGGAGCATGCAAGGTGGCAATTATTGAATTGGCAATTGGATGTCGTGGCCAGGCCAACTACATTCCACGCTGTGCAGTTGAAGTCAATTAGAAATTGCGTCACTTAAATGCAAATCAGTTTTGGAATGAGGCGCAGTTGTGGCTGGTGCAGCCGGTGGTAGTTCCCATCGCAGCAATGCGAATTAGTCGCTTGAAATGGCTTCAAACGACAAGCGTGACAGTGGTACACACACTCGAGGTAGTAAATTCTAGCATTGATTGGCTGCTAAGAAGATGGGAAAAATCTCACAATTGGTGTCGTTGTATTTAAAAAGATGACAGGTTCATTTCGAAATGAAGTTGGGAGGATCATTTTCCCTCGCGTGTTGGACATACTCGTATGTATGACGGATGCGTTGGGAACAGTACACAAGGATGAAGTGTTAATTGGACACTGTCAACTTAGTCATTTGAAGTTTCAATCAAAATAAAGTTGTGGGTTAGCTAGCAGTGACACTGTGAAAGAGTGAAACAATTTCCACTTGCTAATGAGGCCGAGCCAGCGTGTATCTCTATTGTTAGGATAGTTCTGCTACTGCAATTCGTTAAACTTTTCCATTAAACGGTAATATATTAGAGATCACCTTAATTAGCAATAAAATAATTAAATCCATCCGCATAACAACATTTTTTTTCCAATCAGCAAAAAGTACTCTTTTGATCAGCAGGAAATTATTTTTTTAACAGCAGAAAAAAAAAAAACCGAATCAGCAGACAAATTGAATGGTTAAGAAAAATTAATTATTTGAAACAATGCAAAAAGAAACAATGCTTTAAGGAAGAGGTTACGAAAAGAAAGAAATAGTTTTTCAAAAATATACTTGAGGCGCTTACAAATTTCTGATACGTTTAGCGGGCGTCGTGGCTCAGTGGTTAAGGGTGCTATCACTGAATGGAAAATTCACGGTTCGAATCCCAGTTTTCTCATGGTCCCACCTCTTGTGAACGTCTGATAAATATTTTGGAGTAACTTTTTTACAAGGAGCTTCTCTCAATCGAAAAAGAATGGCTCTTCAGAAACGGCATAATACTGTAGGTACCAGCCATTCGTACAGCTCAGGTTTTGGCGCAACGTGGATTTCGTTGTCGATTCCCCGGTCGTGCTGCACCAACTGGGCTAACACTGCAGAGTTTAGCCGCTCGCTTAGAGGAGACTGGCTCAACACGAAACAGTAGCAAACGTGGCCGACCCCGGAGCAACCATTCGGTAGAGAATATCATTACAGTGGCTGAAGATGTAGAAGACGGGGGGGCCTGTGCCGTACAAAACATCAGCTATTGCCTGCAGACCGCCAATCTCGTGTAAATTGCAGCCAAGTCCCCTTCCATCCTCCCGGTCGCTTAATCTCTAGTTTTGACGATTTGCACTGGCCCGCAAGATCGCTCGATTTGACCACTCCAGACTGCTTTCTTTGGAGTTTTTTAAAGTCACTTGTCTATACGAACAAACCGCAGGCCTTGATGACCTTAAAGAAGAACATCCGATAAAAAGTGAAGAATTTATCGGCAGAAGTTTTCAGAAAAGTCATGGAAAATGCTGTGGAACGAGCCAGAATGTGCATCAGCTCTGGCGATATTTTCACGACTTAATGGAACAAAATTTAAACGTCTAAATTTACAAACAAAATTTCTTTTGAGCCACCTTGTAAATATATTTGTGATTCGAGAGTTAAGTCGATCCAGCCATGCGCGTCCATCTGTCTACTCGAATGTCAAAAGTTTTTGAACCTTAAATTTTGAGCTAAGACGATCAATTTTTTTCTTTTTAGAACCCGAAGCAAGTGTAAACAATTTAAAAAAATTACTTTTAAAAAATTACCTCTTTCAACATTTTTGAGAGAAACTGAAACTGGCCTTAACAAAATGTATATACGGTCACATTCTCTACCGGTTGCCCGTACTTGTATAATGTTACGCCTACTTTTAGGGGCGTTTTCTTTTGACAAAAACTGTGTTTTTAAAGCTACTTACGGTGATGGATAAGTCTTATTTACAAGATTTCATCAGAATCGATGAACTTCGGTAACAAATAGTTACAGCCACGCCCACATTCTCGTATGTGCATCAACTAGAGGCAAGAATGGCACTATTCGAAAATAAAGTAACTTACTCGTATGTATTGAAGCTGACTTCTACTTCTGTTGAAACGGAGATGATGTAGAGAACAACGAACAAAACTAAATGACTGCAGAAAGAATGTGTAGACGACGGGAGGTGTCGTCTGAGTTTGTATTATCGCCGCTTTCTGGTGATCGTTGCAACTGAAATTCTAGTAGAATGGTCGAAGCGAACGAGGATCAGATACGAGCGACAATTCTGCAGAGCCCGTGGAGACAATCAGGCAGTAGTACGAGTAGATACGGAGTCATCTCCTACTCCACCGTGAAATAGTCGTTATTACGTTTCGAATTTTGACGAATGGGCTGGTATTTCAAGCACCTCTGGGCGTTCTCACAGCATTGCATGTTCGCCTATTTTGAGAGAAGTTTATAAAACCAGGACAATGACGATAAACAAATCTGTCAACCCGACCTAAGTGAGATGAAGATTCCAAATATCTCAGCATAAATCCAACAGGGCTGCTGATACCGACGGTCTAACAGCAGAGCTATTTAAAGCAGTTGAGGTTGACTTGGTACGTAGCATACATCAACTCATCTGTAAGTTATGGTCAGATGAAAGCATACCCGATGAATGGAATCTCAGCCCGTATGCCCGATCCCCAAGAAAGGAAACCCTCTAAACTACGCCAACTACGCCAAATCTGCAATATTTTATGAACGCCTTAAACGTTTCGTCAACAATCTGATTAGCCCGTATCAGTGTGGATTTAGGAAAGGAAATTACCACAGATCAGATATTCACATTGCGAAAGATCTTGGAAAGAACACAGGAATTCCAAATCGATACTCACCACCTTTCCATAGATTCTAGGATCGTCTATAGAGACGAGAGCATTGTACAAAATTCTCAAGCTAACATCAGGGATACGATCTTTTAAAAGTTTGTACAACTACTCGCGTGCAAACTCGCGGGCTATCAGTGGTGCTTTTGTGAGTATTGAAACCGAATCGGGTTTAGCGGGTAACGAGGACGAAGCAAAATACGAGAATATTCTGTCACCAAAAAAGGACAGTCAACATCGGCGACTTAGACGTCGCAGTACACAGCTACAACTGTGAGGTAGTTAAAGACTTTGTCTATCTAGGCTCTGCTGCAAATTCAAACAATGACACCAGCGACGTGGTAAAAGAAAGACCTCACCTAAGGTGCCGCACACGAGTGGCCACCATTTCCGTATGCAAAACTGAAGCTGCTAGCACAAGATCGAGCTGCCTGGAGATGCTTGTTAGTTGAAGTCCAGGTCCACTCCGGACTGTAGCGCCATCTACGAGTAAAGTTAAGTAATTTATTGAAGTGAACTTAGATTCATTTGTACTACTCAGATGCTATTAGACTTCTACCACTGACCACGAAAACCCCTCTAAATTTCTCTAAACTTCGAGATTGATCTTCATTTGTTTCCTCAAAAACCGGATACAACTTTGAATTGCTGATCTCTGATATTTGTACGTCCGTTAAACATGATCACAGGAGTCACCCTTCAAATGGTCTCAATATGTCCATCTGTTCAACGAGGATGTCAATGATCCCGACTCTTGGGTGCCTTCTAAGAAGTGTGCCCTCATCAGTGCAACACTTGTCCGTTAAATACAATTCCAAGACGAGACTCAAACGTTTTACAATTGTTCAACTCATTATGTTGCACTGGCAAACATATGCTCTGCAATGGCAATGTACACCACTCAGTGCCATGCTTACCAACTCAAGCGAGAATGTTCAGTGGCTTCATTCGTCGTTGCAGTCGTCGCCATTCTCTGTGGCGATATGTATCCAAAGAGTAATTAAAACCAGTGCAAGTGTGCATAATACTACGAACCAACCGACCAACCTCCTTCAAGTAAAAGAAATCTTCCAGCCTCAACAGAGTTTGCCTTATGCGAGTCGCATCGGGGGTACCTACTGTTGGAACCTCTTGGAGAGCTGGGCGCCAACGATCGCACGTTTGGTTTTTGTGGTCTTTCCCTAATTAAATCTCAATATTATGCGCGTATTCAGTGAGAAAGATACAAAGATACTTTTTTTTTTTTTTTTTGCTTCTGCTGTCCGTTTGCTTTTGAAAATGTTAATTGCCAGGTGGTGGCGGTAGCGGTGGCGGTGGCATGGGTACCATAGGATCTCATTTCTATCTTGCAGTGGACATCGTCACTCTGCGTAAGCATTTGTATAGAAGTACATCATCATCATCATCACCCATCACGCATCATCATCGTCGTCGTGATCGCGCGCTTGTTTGTGTATTTCTTTGAATCACGTGATAGTGTGTAATTTTCTAAGGAATAGCGGAACACATTAGAAGATAGATACAGTAACGTACTCGTACTGAATGCCTAGTGGGAGGGTTGTTTGGTCATAATTCAAGCCTCATAAATTCAATGAAAAATTATATCTAACCGATATGATGGATATGTATTCGTCTGTTTGTGGCCCAAGGCACTTCATTCGGACTTGAGGTCATAAAAAAAATCAAAGCGCCCTCCTATCAAACGCGGGGTAACGAAGACGACGCAAATGAAGGTAGCAAATGAATTATTCCAAAAATAAAAAATAATTAAACGCTTTAACCGTACTCACGGAGAAATTTATTGTTCGGAAATTGTTTTCACGTGCGATGCGAATGCGACGCGACTGGCCAACAACAAGATGAAGACTTTCTCGCGCACGAAAGTGTATGCGCAGGGCACATTTGACCTGTGTCAGGTCCGTAAATGATTTTTGATGCACGGCCGCGTTTTTATAGGTGATTATGATAGTGCAACGATGCATGGCGGACTCAAGTGGGCTTAGTTGGATTTTGGATATAGCAAACAAGAAGAGAGATTAAGCGGGATAACGTTGAACTTTTTCCTTCACACTTTTACTGTCAGTGAATGCGATTAGATAGAAGACGTTTGGCTGACTTACCGTTGAATCTTTATGGGAAAAATCATAGTGCGTGCTCTTGGATCTGTAGTCAGAGCTATAAAATGGTATGCCACAAGGTTGGGTGTTATGAATCATATTTATTACGAATCTGCGAGTTTACTTTACGCGACCGCACATTTGTTTACTCTTCGTAGGATTGGTGACAGGATCACAATCAAACAAGATGTGTTCAATTGTATGTCTAAAATTAAGGAATCTATCATTAAATTGGATAAATTCGTTAGTTGAGTTATGGCGGACAGATGGCGTACCAGGATTTCGAACAAAATCAATTGAGCTACAGCCGATAAAGAGTTATTAAGTAAATTATCGTTATACCGCAGTTATACGGGTCAGACGTTAAAAACGTTAGATTCTGGCCCGGCCAGGGGGACCGAAGCCTCGCGTAAGAGGCATACTTTTGACCTCGACCCCGGTTAAACTTCTGAAACTTAATTTCTCGAAAACTATTATACTTTTCGAAGATCGAATTCAAATTTCGAATCAGCACACATTAACGAAATTCGAATTTTGATTTGATCTCCTTTCGAAAAACTCAATTTCGCCAGTCTAGTTGCCAGACGATTTCTTTGGATGGTCCGGTGCGTGCAAAGATTGCTTTATTTTATTTTCCTAGATTTGAAAGTGCCAAGGCCCGATGGTCTTATAATACAAATTTTTAAACAAATTTAACGAAATTAAGAACATGTATCTATCGTATCTATGAAGTATCAAAACTGGAGCTCGGCTCGATCGGACTATTCTTCAGTTGTGGCGGCTGGCGAAATACAGTTACTATGCTGGCAGGGGTTCAGAAAAATACAAGAAAGTTACAATCTTCTTGCTAATAAAGTGGACGTGGGGTTATGAAATTTTTAACTCAAATTTAATGATTTGCGTATATTTCGATTCAGAGTATACTTCCTCGAGTTTTAAGAGATTTTATCAGAAAAACTGATTTGATGGTGGGCGTTTTTTTTAGGTATTACTTCGCGGGGCTGGTTAGCAGTTTATGCTATGCTTCTTGTGTCAACTTCTTCCGCTGCTTCAGTTGCTCTTCATAGCTTTTCTATTCTCCGCAGCTCTTTTTGTAGAGTTGTTACGAAGGAACATATTGCCATCCAATTCTCTTCCGTCCGTAACACATGGTCGAGGTGTAATGACGGACTTGGCAGAGTAATTCTCCATGCCGTGAAACGTGTGCAGTAAAACACTGCGTGCTCCATATCCTCATATTCACCTGGGCATTCCGGGCAGGATGGTGAGTTGTCGTGTCCAAATCGGTGTAGATATTTGCGGTAGCCACCGTGGCCAGACAGAAACTGCGTTAGATTATAGTTGCAGTCTCCATGCTTTCGACTTATCCAATCTTGGATTGTCGGTATAAGTTTGTATGTCCATCTGCCTTTTGTTGTATTAGCCCAACGAGCTTGCCACATAGCTGCTGACGCTGTCCTTTCTTCAATTTGTATCACCTTGATACCAGTGGCGTCGTGATGACTCAATGCTCTTCTGTTATATATCGTCAGCATTTCATCTGCGAGAATATCAATGGGGACCATTCCAGCTATGACAAATGCAGCTTCGTCAGAGATGGTTCGAAAGCCGCTGATTGTCCATAGCGCACAGAGTCTGTATGATGACGATAGTTTCCTTTTGGTCTCCTTCGTCCTCTGTGCCTCCGCCCAGACTGGGGCGGCATATAGCAAAATTGAGGTGATAACTCTAGAGAGAAGAATCCTTCGAGCGTATCCAGGTCCACCGATGTTAGGCATGATACGCGAGAGAGCTCCCTGCATTTGCGATGCTTTTTTGGTAACAAAATCAACATGCGTTTTAAATCGTAGCCTGTTGTCCAGCATTACTCTAAGGTATTTAACTGCCTCTTTCGACCTGATGGTTTGGTTACCAACCTGAAAGTTGGCAAATTCGACAGTTTGCCGGCTGGTTATAAGAACAGCTTCTGTTTTATGGTCAGCTAGTTCTAGTCCGGCGGATATTAGCCAATCTTTTACCCGGGCAATTGCTTCATTTGCAGCTGATTCTACTGCACGGATCTGTTTAGCTACTGTCACGACTGTAATGTCATCGGCGAATCCAATTATCGTTACTCTCCCAAGTAGCGCTAATCGTAGGACTCCATCGTACATGATGTTCCACAATAGTGGCCCTAAAACCGATCCCTGTGGAACTCCCGCAGTTACGTTGTAGTATTTTACCCCCTCATCGGTATTGTACCTCAGCTTCCTGTTGTTGAAGTAGTTCATCACTATCCGAAGCAGGTAATATGTCGTATCCATCCTGGCAAGTGAGCTTCTAATAAACGACCAGTTCGCAGAGTTAAATGCGTTTTTAACGTCCAGCGTTACTACTGCACAAATACTCCTTTGTGCCGTAGAGCCATCGATGGCACCTTTGGCGATATAGACTACCGCTCTTATGGCATCAACAGTAGATCGTGCTCTTCTGAAGCCAAATTGGTGATCTGAGAGGGCTCGTTTCTCTTCTACTACTGCGAGTAATCTATTATAGATTATCTTCTCGAGGATCTTTCCCGTGGTGTCTAATAGGCATATTGGGCGATAGGATTATGGTTCTCCTGGGGGCTTCTTTCCTTTTGGCAGTAGGACCAAATGCTGCGTTTTCCATTTTTCGGGAAAGGTTCCTTCTTCAAGGCACTTCTGCATTGTTGTTATGAAGAGGTCTGGTCTATTTGTTACAGCTGCCTTTACTGCCTTGTTCGGGATGCCGTCGGGTCCCGGCGCCTTGTTGTCACCTATCTTGCTGCATGCCCTTAGCAGTTCCTCGTGAGTAATTAAAGGAATATCTTCTGGATTGACTTCTCGTATAATATTGCACATAGCAGCAGGCCTTTGAGGGAAGAGGATCTCAGAATTATCGGACATGTTATTTGAGGAGTCCTATTGCCCTTTAATTTTGTCATCACCATTCTGTATGCCGAGCCCCATAGGTTATTGTCGGTTTCTTGACAGAGACGATTAAAGCATGCAGTTTTGCTTTCCTTAATGGCTCTATTTAAGCTACGTCTCGCCAGTCTAAGGGTGTCGAGGTATTGTTGGAAATCAGCCCTCCTTCTTGATCGTTGGACTTTGCGCCGGGCTTGTAGACATTTTGCCCGAAGTTCGCCTATTTCCTCGTTCCACCAGTAACACGGTGATGCCTTCCTGGTGTTTGTTCTCCTAGGCATTGATGCGTCGCACGCTGTGGTGATGGAGGGTCTCCGCTGTTCAGCTTGGAGTTTGATCACCGTTCAACATCTCTTCGAATACATCCTTATCGAAGGATCTGTCGTTCCATTTTGGGCCAGTAAGTTTTGGGAGCTGGACTGCTTTTTTCCCTTTTATTTCCAGTATTATCACCTGATGGTCGCTGTGTGAATATTCCTCACTGACCCTCCACTTTATGGTTTTCAGGATGGAGTTACTCGCAAAGGTGATGTCAATGATGGAGCCTACTCCAGCCTTCCGGTAAGTTTGATGGTGGGCTTGGCTGTAACTATTTGCTACCGAAGTTCATTCTGATGAGATCTTGTAAATAAAGCTTATTCATCACGGTTAGTAAAATTATTCGTCTACGGCTACCTGTAGTCAAGTCAAGACTGCAAGGTGAATGAGCTAATTCCTGGAAGCCACATGACTTCAATTTGAGCCTTGTGAACCGGTGCGTTGACATGAACTAAGAGTATGCTTTTCCTCTTTTTTACTTTAATAGATTCTGTTAAGCATCTTAGAACATTAGCGTAGTATTCTCATGTAATGCTGGTGAATTTTAGTTTATAATCTATCAACAGTCCCAAAATTGCAGCCGATGGTATGACCTTAAACTTCTTGGGGGAACGGCGTAAGCCGTTGGTTGACTGGCTGACTTTTGACATCCCAAGATGATCGTGTAGGATTTCGAAACTCGTTGTTTCAGATATTTTGAATCATACTGCAATTTCTTTTAGTTTGAGTTCGACTATCTTCCATGAATTTGTTAGTGCAATAATGCGGTTGTTTCACGGCTTGTATGGCTCGAAGCCCCATCCTGCTGGAAATAAACATCATTCAAGTCTAGTTCTTCAATTTCAGACCGAAAACAATCAGTTAGCATTGTTCGGTAGCGCAGTCCATTGATTGTGACGTTGGCACCGGCTTCATTTTTGAAGAAAGAAGGTCCGATGTTGCTGCAAGCTCAAAAACAACACAAAACTGTCACTCGTTGTAGATGGAGAGGTTGCTCGACAATTACTGTCGGGTTTTCGGTGCTTCAGATGCCACAGTTCTGCTTATTAATGAAGCCTTGCAGATGGATATGGTCCTTGTCGCTCATGATGAGTCTCTTGAAAAGCCTGCATTTCTAACAACCAATAACCCTGCATTCTAAGATCTTCCAAATCCGTTGTAGGTTGGTTTGGGATATGCCTAATTGCTGCGAATGTCTTTAGTAGACAAACCTGGGTTTTCAGCGACACTTTCAGTCACAGTAGCAAAGTTTTCTATTGATCTGGCTTTACGAGCCGGTTAATTAAAATGTCGGCAAAAAGACAAAAATTATGCCCTCAGTCAGCCCCACACATCGGCTTATTATTCTGAAGCAGACGCCAATTGAGGAGAACAGTTTAACTACATGGAAAGGTTTTTGTCATCTGATGGCGGAACGGACCTAGACGTTTAAAGCAGAATAAATAAAGCTGGCGCTGCCTTTGGTATCCTGTTTCCAGTTTAGAAATCCAGTGAAAACTCTTTACGTACTAATTTGAAACTCTTGACATTGTGTGCCTGTCAAACCAGGCTTTCGTTGTTGTCTGCTGTCTGCGATACTTCCTTAATATTCGCTGGCCGCAAATTATATCTCACCAGGAATTTTAGGCGCAAAACGAGTCAGAAGCTGTTGGATGTTGAGATAAGCTAGCGAAAATGGCCTGGATTGGTCACATACTGAGGATGCCAAATGAAAACATCGAGAAGCAGTCCTTCGAATGGAATGCACAGGGTACACGGAGGTTTGGAAAACCAAGAACAACGTGAAGATCCAGTCTTGTCAGAAGCAGCAACCCAGAGGAAAACGTGCCCATAGGTGAAATATCTAACCGCAAACCGAGAAAGATGGAAGATATTTGTTGGCGCTCTATGTCTTACCCGACGAAACGGCAGACAGGCAGGTTCTACCCGCCTTCAATGCAAGTTAGAATATTATTGACAGTATTGTAGTCATAAAAATGACTGTGGAACAATGGCAGACACTGGTGGCTGTGCGATAATCCGCAGTTTATGGCCCTCAATCGACGAAAAATGATCAAGTATCTATTGTCTCTCGGTAAAAGCCAAATCCAGATACTTGTAGTCATAATGACCGGACACTGTATCATTGGAAATATGACCACAAGACTAGGTATCTTCACTAACTTCTGCAGAAACTGTAGGGACGAAGAAGGAACGTCGCCTAAAATGCTCCAGGAACGTCGCCTAAAATGCTTAGGCACAAGATTCTTCGTTAACCTGGACGACCTGGCAAAGTTACCTCTAACTGACCTTGATGCTATATGTGACATCGCGGGAATGCAACCAGCAGATATCCCGGCTAGCGAACTACAAAGGACCCACGATGCCAAAATTCAGGACCCCCAAGCTTCAGTCAAAGATATCCAGCTGGTGAAAGACAGTGGAGTATAGGAGCAAGGCAGGAGAGATGGAACCAGTCTTCAAAGGGAAGGTGGACCTATACGCTTATCCAAAAATGGACCGGATTTCTATTTCAGCCAGCTCCTAACCGGACATGGCTTCTTTCGGGCTCAATGAATCTCCCACGTGTTTAAATTGCGCACGTGTTTTTCAGTGCCCACGTTTTGATATAAAGCGCAGAGAACGAGAGGAAAGAATTGAAGAATCATCAACTCCAGAGAATATTGTAGCATCGAGCACAATATGACATGCGGTGATACAGGTTACAGCAGTAATTATGAAGGAACTTCGGCGGTTGGAAAGAGTCAGGAAAAGCGACAGTAAAATTGAAGCCCAAACGATATCCTCTCATGCAGCAAAGAACGGCAAACGCTGAACACAGTTTTGAAGCAGCAAACTGGGAAAGAAGAGCATAAATTGATAACCAGCCCCGTGAAGTAGTCCCGCGGGGAGAGTGGTTGAAGTGTGAAGGGTTTAGTTTAGTACGTAGGCATCGAGTATTCAGGTTTGCGAAGCGTGCATGCCAATAGCCCGGGCCACTGGTATCTTTAGAAGATTACACATCCCTTGGCGCAACCAAACAAAAAACCTCTAATGATTTGATGACTAAGCACATTTATAAAAAATATTTTTCACTTGGCATTGCTGAAAATTCCAGCAGCACATTATAAATTAAAAAATTTATAAAAATCTCAGCACGATATTTCGAAATAGCCACATAAACACTTTTTTTTTTTTTTCTGGTTCTAAACAGAACACTTCAAGAAGTGCCCAATAAAATTCTCTCAATAAATAAATGTCTAAACAAAGAGAACAAAAAAATGTTAACACCACCTGAAAAGCCCCGAAAAGTCGTGTACTGCACCATGTTTTGACATCCAGCTACATATACAAAGAGTCAATTGAGCGCTTTTTCAACGTCCCGCCCCCATTGGCGGCAGGTAATTAGTTTTCTAAACTTTCAACGTGATCGATGGCTGCTGGTGCTGCCAGCAAAGCAAGAAAATTCTTCATTTCATCCAAAAATAGACGATATCGTAATTTCGAAATATCTTACCTGAACGCGACCAATAAAATCGCCAAAAAGTGAAAACTTACTTCTCGGTAGCAGCGAAAAAGCAAAACACGAACAACTCAGAGACGGATAAACCTGCCTCGTAAAACTTTTCGTAATGGACCGACGTCGCATTAACACAATTTCACACGCAGTTTTGTGTTTAGTTTATCTAGATAGTCTGGGCACTACCGCCATGCCGCCTCCACTATCCCAGTGTACCTTTAGCAATTGGCCCCAAATCCACCGACGTTGTTGTCGGTGGTGGCGTGGCGGCAATGGCAATTGAATGAGAAGAATTTATGGGGCAATTTGTTGAGAAATTGAGATTCTGCAGGGGGAGTAAACAAAGAGTCACCTTAACAGTAGCGCACCGCATGTACTCGTAGGAGTATAGGCAAGTATTTCTCTCGCAGTTGTTGCCTCATATTGTATAGAAGTGTGAGGATTCCAAGGAAGAACGTCTTCTTTTGGCTGGAGGACGAGTGTGTAAACAATTATGGCCCACATACCAATGTGGTGAAATTGCTGATCGGTGGCACTTTAAGTCAAAACCACTCAGAGGGTGGTTACTGGTTTAATGGTTCATATTTTGTCCTTATAAATTGCTTTTGGGAACTTAGCCCGGTCAGTTGATGAGCGATTAAATTTCTAAACATTTTTGAGTCTTTATTTCTAGGAAGAAGTTATAACGATGTGATAATGGAGGCTCTAATATCGTCGATGGTTCACGAGGTATGAAATATTTGGCGCCAATCGAGCGAACATTCTTGTTTAAGGAAATGCCAGTTGTTCAATGAAAACTGTCGATATCGAGCCGAATTAAGCGATTGGGTCAAAGCTGCATCACAAATCGGGAACAGCCTGGAAAGATTTAAATGGAGGATAGGAAGGTCTGCTTAGGAAGTCTCTCCAACTCAACGTCACGCGATAGGAATAACTGTCGGAGATTTTACAAAAAAAAGTCAAGCAACTTGCAGGTGACTTTAAATCTGGCTTTTTTAGATACTCTAGGAAATTTTGACATCAACAGGCACGAAATAGTAGAAACTTTTAAGCGGCATTTCCAGCAGCTGATTATGAGGACGAGAGAGTGAAAGGACACGAGTAAAGCCCACACCCAATCAATGAAGAAGTAGTTCCACCACCAACCATATAATAGGTAAGTGAGCAGCTATAAGAAAGCTGCCTAGTTTACTTACTTACTTAAGATGGCACTACAGTGGACAGCGGCCTCCAGTTTTGCACACGAAGTTGGTTGAAGTCCCTTTTTTCCAATTGTGCGCACCACCCTACGTGAGGTTTTCATTTGCCGCGTTGTTCCTCCGGGATGGATTCGAAGACGTTCCGGTACGAATTGTTTATATCCATTCTCTCTACGTGTCCTAGCTTTCTCAGGTTATGAAACCGAATCTTCCTGATTAGATCAATGTCGCTGTACAACCGGTATAGTTCGTTGTTGTGTATTCGTTTCCATTCCCCGTCGATAAAAACGAGACCAAAAATCATTCGAAGAATTTTTCTTTCAAAATAAACAGCATCCGCCTTGCTTTTGCGTATAGCAGGACTGGAATGATGAGGGTCTTATAGGTATAAAGTGAAATTAGTTATCCGTGAGAGGACTCTGCTACTCAATTGACTTCTTAGCCCAAAGAATCAGCAGTTGGCAGAGGTGATTCTTAGGTTGATCTACGAGTATGCGCTGGTGTCATTGTTTGAATTTACGGCAGGCTTCCCTCTTTCGGATCACTTCGTCACTGAAGCCAATCAAATGCTGGTGTTTTTGCATTTGTGTGATCCAGTTGTTTTTTGGTCTGCCTCTTTTGCGCGATTGTGTAGGAACGTTGATTGATATTGCCTCTTTGACGGGGTTTGAATGATCTCTCCTTTGAATATGACAATACTAACTGAGCCTGTAGTGCTCTATCTTGTTTGTGATGGCATCTTCATCTCAGCCCTCATACTTTTTGTACATTGTCCAGTATTGTGAACCGCGTGTGAGCGCCGGACGTACAACAGACGTGTAGAGCCTTTCTTTCAGCTTAGGGAACATTTTTCGGTCACAGAAGTTGTGGAGTTTTCCCGCCACTTCATTCACCCTACGCTTACGCGATGATTGATGTCATCATCACAAGTTGCTTCGCTATTGATCATAGATCACAGATATTTGAACTTTTCGCACTTGGGAAGCACTTTTCCATTCAAGTAAATGTCTGAAATAGGCAGGTGTGGATCAGAGAACAGGCAGCACAGATACTCTGTCTTTTTTACGGTACCCATTTCTCTCCAAAACATCCACCCGTACATCAGGTGCACGTTTGATTATCACTTATGATAGTTACATCGTCAGCAAAGAATAACTGATGCTCTTTGGGGTCCGTCACTTTTCCTTCAAGCAGATAATCAAGAACTGCAATAAATAACAAGGGACTGAGGACGGTTCCCTGGTGAACACCGACTTTGATTGGGTACTCTTCGGCGACTCCTGCGGGACATCTTAATCTTGTCTTTGCTCATTGAAGATAGTTTTGTCGATAGCCTGGTTCCTATCAGCTTTTTCATCTCTATTAGTAGAAGAGCACTTTGACCAAGCCTTGAAAGCCGTTATGAAAGCTTCGCCATTTTCTCCACCACCTTTGTTTGCTTATTTGTTTTCTTCCCCGTCTCTATAAAAATTTCTGTCAGGAGGAGACGGTGTTGCTGGGCGATCGCCTCTCCCAGGATCACTTTGCAATCTTTAACTCGGGGCTTCAGGAAACTGGCTACCAAATAGTAGTCAATCTGTGTTTCATTTCCGCCACTGCTGTAAGTAGGGAGGTGATAGCTTTATTGGACGAACATGGTATTTAGCACGATAAGACCGTATGACTTGCACATACTTAAGATGTCTTGTCCTGGAGAATTCCTGGTGCCGTACCCCAGTCCTCCATGGCAGTCTTCATAGTCTTCGTTTGTTTTCCCGACATGTTCGTTCAAATCTCCGTTAACAAACAAAAGCTCTTCCCTTGGGATGTTTTTGATGAGGTTGTGAAAATCCAGCCAGAATGCATCTTTTTCTCTGTTCGCATCCGGCTTGGGGAGCATATCCGCTACAATATTTCACACCTCACCCTGTATCACTAATTTGAGAGGCGGTCACTGGATTTTGAAAGATGTTACCAAGTAGCTCTGCCGTTTTTACCTTGTTCCGATCCATAGCCGAACATCTTGTAAGCTTTTTCTTAACGTCCAAGAAACGCGCCCGATTCCAGGTGTTTTGCCATTTCGTTTCTTGTACACACAAGATGTCCACTCGCATTCTAATCTTCAAGCTCGTAGCTGTGACCACTCATACTTTCAAGGTTCCAACTCGCGACTCTTAGGCTATGCTTAAGCCGTTGCATTATTTTGCTATTCCCCGGAAACCGAATAGCTCTGACCCCAGCATTTCAGCTCGTCCCAGGATCACATCGATGCGTAGCATTGGTAGTACCTGCTAGGGTTTAAGCGTTTTTTTGATTTTGACACGTGCATGCTCTTGATTTTTGAATTATGTTTGATCTTACTTTTACAACACCGGTGATCTGCGGTTGTGTCAGCCCACGGATTCGCATGCTCACTTGCAGGACAGTTTTAAGATGGTATACCTATGTATGTGTTGCTAGGCTCACCTGGATATTTTAAACAAATTGCCTAGACGTGATTTTTCCCTGAGTCGTCTTCTACAACAATCGCTACTCGTATGTATTTGTAAGGGGCGCTGTAGTGTTATTCTTAACCCGTCCATGCACGAGGATGCTGCTTGCTTCTACACCTTACTGGTCCCTTAATTGTTACGCACTGAGCGATCACTTAGCCTGTCGATGTTGACCTGGACAATTTTGTGTTGTTGTGGGATCTTTGAACTGCAGCACTGCGTAGTTGGAGAGTAGCTATCATAAGATGGTGATCTCGTTCTGTCTTCACATCTGCTCCTCGTCGGTTTCGTCCATCCAAGAGACAGGATTGGAGGTTGCTTGCCTGTCGGTGTAAACCCAGCTGACTTTGTGGTAGGTCTTGGCATTGCAGAAATCCACAAAACTTTCACCGTTGTCATTGTCCATTCTTCCTGATCACATGCTTGAGCCCTTCCTTGTCGTTGCCTAGCATTCAAATCCCCCATCAGTATGACAATGTCGCCATTTGATGTTGTGTGGAAGACGGGGCATACTCGTAACACTGCATAATGGTGACGCGTCGTACTTTAGTGCGAAACCTGGCTGACATAATTCTATCACCATAAGGTTACCAGGAAATTAGGGCCTTACGTGCTGTTGGTGTTAGCAGCAATGCAACTCCATATTCGAGGTCACAGTTACGCGAAGGGGGCAGGTAATAACCCGCTTCTAACCATCTCATCTCACTTACCCCCAAAATGTCCAGTCTATATCGCATTCTGAGGTCCTTCGCTTCCCGAGTCGAGAAGCGTTTTCACATTCCAGAATCCAACGGGGAGCACTTCATCATAAACATGATTGTTGCATGTTGCATGGTTCATTCCAAATTTTAAACGATCAGTATCTACCCGATGCAATCCAATACTTTATACGAGTATACTCCCAACCAACAGATACGCAACGAATACATACCCGTGATTGACATCCAAATCACTCCTTACTCACTTTGTCACATCGTTTTTATCTCAAAGGAACAAATCACCTGACAATCCAATTTCTGTCGTGACTTCCTTCCAATTAAAACTCAATTAAGTGTCCTCACTCTTGCCCCATCCATGTATCCTTTCATCTACCAGGTGTCTACGAAACAACGATAAAACGCTACATTAAAACAATTTGTCAAAAGTGTCAAAATTGGTAGACTGCTGGATCGTTGTCTTCCAATCGTCGTTGCTCCAGCTGCCAGGATACAAAAGCCCACAAAACAAAACCGAAAACGACTAGCAACTCCAATCTCGATGCCCGGTCCGATAATGGTGTTGGCGTTGATGCTTTTCTTTTTCGCTCGCATCGTGTTGCTCTTAGTTGGATCCTTTCGATCCAATCCAATACACTGCTGTGCCTCTTGTTTCCGTTTGTTTCTGATCAAAGACAAGATCAACCCAACGATGATCGAGCAGAAAACCAATATCGGGCCCGAAAATACGAAACGCGGCGCTGTGACCGAATCGAAATTGAGAACTGGTCATCTCATCATCGTCATCATCATTATCATCATCTGCTGCGAAGCTAAGAGTATCTTTTTGTCTTCTCCTGATTGTATTTTGTATCTTTTTGTGGTTAAACCGTACGCACCGATGTTACTAACAAAAAACAATCCGCTGCTGAGCAGATCCCTAGAGATTGATGTAAAGTGCAGCGGGCAACAGCGGCGCTTTCTGCCGCTCGCGCAGAGGGCCAAAATGAGACGACATTCAAAGATTGGTAAAGTGCTCATGCGACGATGACGTTGTAAATTATCGATGGCGTCTACATTCTTCGTCGCGGGACTTTGATTGACTCAAATTGCTGCGCGGTTGTATCCAAAAAAAAAAAAAAAGAAAAACGCCGCGTCCAAGGCGAAGGGGGTAATAATTGAACAACACACACCGAAACAGGTAAGAGAAGGCACACAGCTCTCATAATAAATATGACGACTGACATAGAGAGATGATGATGAAATGCCCAGCAGAACGAATTTGTATCTTTTTGTGTGCTCCGCAGTAAATAACTTATTAATGTGTTCTTATGTTCGAAACAAATTTTGACAACTCGACGGAGGGTACCACGGGGACGACGATTGTGTCAGCTATTATACGAGTAGTGGCAGAGCGGCTAGTTCAAGAGTGGTGGGAGAGAGTAATTTTCCTTGCGACACTGGTAGGCTGTCCCAGTGAAAATTATCGATGGAGGACCGATTTTTCATCGAAAAAAATAGTAGGTAGCCGAATTGTGGAGCTTGGGCGTGTAACTGTGGGAAACTGTGGTAAATGTGTTTGGAAACAAATTGTGGTCTGTGAGAATTGGTGCAACGAAACTGGTTACACAAGTTTCCATAGCGATAGGCACCTACATATAAGTTGGTCCAACATTGAAGAGTAAACGATGCTACTGTACTAATTTTTACGAGTAAGATTATCCAGCTAATCTTGGCATTAAGTTTGACAACGATTTAGAATACAACAACATGCTTCTTTTTTCTTTTTTTTTTTGAACTATTGACTTATTTATTTCAGAAAATATTTTTCTTTGGTTGTTTCCGCGAAGCCTTTTCTTCAGAAGATCGAGTTTCAAAAACTTGTAATGAATTTTAGAATAGCAAGCTTAGTTTAACTGCATTTCAACATTTCATTAATTAAAAGAGAGAAAAAAATTAACTGATGCTTACAAAATATGGAAGTGGATTTGAAAATTAGCTACGTATTTGAATTAGTGTTGAGAAAAAAGTTCTTTATGTTTTTTTTCCTAGTTTTTATATTTGTATTGTAATATTTTTTAGTTCTTGTGGAATTGTATTGAGGACCTCTGATACACTGCATTTCAGCTGCCTTCTCCAGTAGTTATTGCAGAAATGGGGCTCTTGAAGCATACCTTGTGCCCGCCTTCTGGTGTTGATCCCATGGTGAATTGGTGTTATGAATCTAGTGTCGTCATAGTACTCTAGTATAAGGGTCATCTTAAAAATATCTTCTACTGGAAGAACTTTAAAGCGTTCTTGTTCAGGAACATTTCGTCGATTATCTGCACTGATCTTTTTCAATGCGGTGTTTTGTAGTTTTTTTTTAGTTTTTCTCTGTGTGTTTTAGAAGCATTACCCCATGCAAGTATTCCATGCCTCAGCTTCGATTCCACTAGGACATAGTAGACTTGTCTTAACACGGACATTGTGGCATGGAACTTTAGATGAAGATAAAGCGTTTTTAAGGCTCATGCGCAACTTACTGATATGCGTAACCCACAGAAAATTGCTCTCAATGGTTACTCCCAGATATTTTTAGCTCTCCACTATCTCAATCGGACAGCTAGTTGAGCTACTGCAGGAATCATTTCTAAAAAGAATTTGTTGTTGAGTAGCCTTGAACTGCGGACTTCGTATGTGCATCATTTTTGTTTATAATGCGTTGATCGTTAGACCGTGATCATGACACCATTTCACCACATTATCGAATTCCTCCTGCATAATTGCTGTTGCCGTATCCAAAGATCTGTGGCGCACCACTATCGCCGTATCGTCTGCATACGCAAATGGAATGGCCTGCTTGAATACTCGTAACAGCTCGTTGGTATATAAAATAAAAAGTATTGGACCCAATTTTGATCCTTGAGGGACTACATATTGCACGCGTTCCTTTTGGTTGATTTTTACACAGAAATGTCTGTTGTTCAAGTATTCTTTTAGCCAATCTGCCATCATACCTCTTATACCAATGTTTTCCAGTGCATCTATTAGCTTATCATGGTTCAGTGTGTCAAAAGCCTTACTGAAATCCACGAACAGCACTAGTATATGGTAGCTTTTGTTTAGGCTTTCGTTGATACAATTGGCAAATTCCCCTAACAGTTTACCAGTACTTTTATTTTTCTGAAATCCTTACTGGCTTGGATTTATAAGGGAATTTTTGGCGATGAAGAGACACTTTTCAACTATCTGTAATTGCTGAGCGCACTTTTGGTACCTCCTTTATATATTGGCCTAACCACAGCGGTTTTCAAAGTTGCAGGGATTTTTGCTTGGTTTATGCTAAGATTCAGGAATTTGCACAATATTGGGGTGAATATGTCCACATATCTTTTTATATCCCCGGCTCTTATGCCGTCCAAACCCGGCGACTTGCTGTCGCTGAGCGAAAGAATTATTCTTCGTATTTCCGAGAAACTTGTTTCGTGTACGAATACTAATCTGGCTACTCTTGGACTTGTATGTGTCGATGTAACGGCGTCGCATTGATGGATAATGTTTTATATCTGAGTGCCAAAATTGCTTGCAAATGCACTAGCGAGCTTATTCAGACACATTTTGCCAGAGAAGTTCTTTGTTACAGTTTCATCAACTCCAAGCTTTTTCCTTCCCAGTATTTCGTTTATAAGACTCCATGTTTTACGCGGGTCAGATCTGATTTGGCTAAACTTGGTTTTATAGAAAAAGGATTTTTGTGCCATTGTTTCCTTGTTTAGTTTGTTCCTGAAAGTCATAGTCCAGTTCGTAAGATTCGTTCAGTCTGTTGTTTTTCCATCTTCTATAAAGTTCGGCTCTTCTTTTACATTTGTCGATTAATTCAGTAGACATCCAAGAGTTGAACTTTCTTCTACTTTTCATTTGTTTGTTATATGTAGCTCCATCATAAATGAATGTAATTTTATCATGAAGTTTCTGATAAAGTGATACAGCATCACTTTCATTAATGACTTCATCCCAATTTGTTTTTGCAATTAATTCGTTAACCTTTATGTTAGATATATAGGACAAGCTGACTGTATTTTCTTTAACATCAGTAATACAACTCTCAATTACAGCTGAATTAATTTGGTTATTCATATCATTGGTTAAGACGGTTGTCCCAGATAGTATTGATGAATTAAGGTCATAATGATGATAGGAACTTTAAAACTTATGTTTATTCGGTTCATGAGAAACAGTTCTTCAAAAATGCTAACTTTGGAACTTACTCACGTCCAGGTTCACTGGATACGAATTTTTCGTTCTCTTTATCACCAGAATAGAGATAAAGAGGAGCCTAGGGATGAATCACCAGTGTAAGTTGACCATAGTTACCCAAGAACTTTTTGAGCTTTCACACTGTAACTTTAAAGGGAAATGAATATAAGTTACCCAAGAAAGTCGCAAATGAGAAGCCGTTTGAATTGCCCTCAAGGAACTTTTGAATATACGAGTATCTGAGGCAATAAGGAAGTCATTTACAAGCTTAAAAATTAAATCTAAACCTTCGGCTACTTTCTGGTCGTATCGCTAAAACTATTGTGGGACGTTGCGGAAGCATATCCAAATGCTACTTGGCTATACCTTCAAACTCCTTTCGTCGAATTGACAAGATTGATAGCGGATCTGTATAAGGCATTCCAAATTAAGCTGCAACTGAGTCAGTACAGATCTGTTACCAATTATTCGACACCAGTCTCGAAGTACATATGGTTTTTTTTTTTGCGTTGGAAGGTGGTAATCTTTCAAAGACGAAACTGAACCCGTAATCAGTAACAATGTGGGATCTCCACCCACTAAAACCACCTCCCCTCCTACCTGGGGGTTGCGGCACTGCCATCAAAAGGGGGCTTCAGCCTTACATACTCGGCTCGTTCGTGTTGGCAGCCGTCTGCGCGACGTTTCGCTGTCGCTCCTGTTTTCGTTGTTCTTTCATGATGGTAGCCACAGTTTCGCTTGCTTCTTTCGTGCTCGTCATCTATCTGGTGGTGTTCTCTGGTGTTAAGTCCACACCCATTCTGTTCGCCAGCAAGTTACGTTCTTCGTGATATCGTGCACAGTGGAGCATAATGTGTTCTGCATCATGGACTGCTTCCGTGCACGTTGTGCAATAAGGGTTGTCTTCGTGTCCAAATCTATGGAGGTAGGCTTTGAAACATCCATGACCAGTAAGCATTTGCGTCAGATAGAAGTTCAGCTTAACATGCTTCCTATTGATCCAAGGGTCTATGTGGGGGATCAATCTCTGCGTCCATCTGCCTTTGTCAGAAAAGTTCCATCTCTCTTGCCATTTTTCGCAGTGTAACTTCGACCCGTCGGTGATGACACCACTGTCCAGAGTCTCATGGCATTGGTTCTGTAGACCGCTTCCGTCTTCCTTCTGTGCCAAGGTACTTCAGCTCACTACAAAGTGATCGCCCACGGTTACTCTTGTAGTCTCCATAACTCGTCTTCGTCTGCTGCTGATGAACAATACTTCGGTCTTTTCCTCTGCTAGTTTTAGGTCCATGCTTACTAGCCAGTCCTGTACCATCCCGATAGCTTCATTACAGTCGTGCTCTAACTCCTCAAGAAATTTGGTCACTACAACGATCGATATGTCGTCGGCGAAGCCAATTATTTTCGAGAACCTCGGGATTCGAAGTCTGAGGACGTCATCATACATTAGATTCCACAGTAGTGGACCTAGTACGGAGCCTTGTGGGACACCGCCTGTGACGTTAGACTGCTTCATTCCATCGTCGGTGCAATAGTACAGTACTCTATTTCTAAAATAGTCAGCCATTATTTTCTACAGGTAGTCCGGTACTCTCTTGGCGGTAGGTAAGTGCTCGCAGAATGTTACTCCAATTTGCGATGTTGAAGGCGTTTTTAACATCCAGCGTTATGATTGCGCACTACTGTTTACTTCCGCCCTTCCATCGTCTCCCTTCGATGGCTTTTTTTTGCTGTATTTTGGATAGATGAAGAGAAGGAGAGAGTAAGGTAACGACGAGCGTTAATTTTAAATCTTTGAAAATTATAAACAGGATCTAAAGTACGATTAAGCAGACGGACAGATCAAACACAACTATGTATTTATTTCGTCCGAACATTTGTGGTGGAAATGCAGGGCCCGGCTGTGTTTGAGCGAAGGGAATTGGCTTTTATAGACTGGTCACCGATCAGTATACAAGATTGTCGCTGAACACGATCAAGTAAACTCAAGTATGTGACGGCAGCTTCCGCTCAAACATGCGAGTTATATTCAAATTTCTGATGAACATAAGCTTTATAGATTGTGAGCAAGTCCGCAGGAGTGAAAAACCTTTTACACCTTTTTGAGCATCAGTAATCTTCTGGTTCCATCGAAGGTTTGGACTAACATACGAGTACATGCCAAGCATTTACACGCAATTAGATTCTTCAAGGTCAACTCGACGATTTGTGGCCCTTGCCGTGATGTCATTAGCGAATAGGCGAAGTTAAGAGTGCTGTCATCCGCAAAGGAATGAATCGGATCACGAGTAACAGAAAGGAAGGACATTCCTTTAAATAGAAAAAAAAAGAAACGGAGAGAGTACTGAGCCCTGGGGAACACCGGCATTTGTCGAGAATGGTGTAGAAATCTGATACAACCTGCCATGATTCACAATAATGCTACCTTTAAGCTTGTTATCGAGGGGACTATGCCAAATTCTATTGAAAGATCTTATGGTAGTTTAGACCTGCATTCTGCACATCGAAATAAATAAGTTTTGCTTCCTTTCTCCATTAGGTACTCGTAACCTCTAGATACCGCTCCAACTATTTATAATCGAATGCTATTTTCTCTTCCCCATTTTAATTAACTTCTGACGTCATTTTGCTGGTCTTTGACTTGCACTCCGTTCCATTTTGCTGTAAAAAAAATGCCGTCATTCTGTTGTACAATCAAAACTGAAATACCTACAAAAGTTTTGCAAAAACAGTGAAACAAAAAATCGAAAACAATAATCCTTCCTGACCCTTTTTTTACAATTAACCTGTAAAGTCCACTTTGTGCATTGTGGCACCGATTTTTTTCGCTCCGGCCTCCTTTAACCATTCTATTGTTCTAGCTAAAGTGACCCGTCGAACAAACAAATATCCCTCTGTTCCATTATTTTCAAAAGCAACTCCAAAACAATGCAACTTCTTCTCTCAATCGGTAAAAGTTTTCATTTGCGCCCAACTCGGTCGACCGTTAAAAAGGACAACAAAACGGATATCGCGGGGGGCGGTTGGTGGTTCGCAAGCACACAGGCGGATGGTTTACTGACATCTTTTGTTCCTTGTGTTTGCACTTTGAGAGGTATTCTGTGCAATGACTGTGATTGTTCTGAAACATTGTATTTCACCACACAAATAAAAATATTGTAATTAATTGACGAACGGTGCGGGATTGGTTTTAGCATTTTTTTCTTAATTTAGGTCAGTACTCTGTGGAACAAAGCCTTATTTTGGATATTTTGAATATGCAATCGAACATGGATTTTACATCAAATGGTAGGCCAATTCTCTTTAGGGTCCTACACGCTAAGTGTGTCGGTATTGACTTAACGATTCAACCCCTCATCTACATCCTAGATTAACACATCTAATTGTTATGCCAGCAGCAATCAACTATCCATGCATGTTTATCGTCGGTTATCGTGTAATTAAAATGAATTTTTTTTTTAAAAAAACAAAATGCCGCCATCATCAAAGCAGGATGAAACCCATCCCACATATGCAGATGCAAGGAACATCAATTAAACACTTAACCCTTCCTCTTGTGTCGATAATTTACACACCACCATATACCGCAGCGAAATTAAGTTACAAATCTTGTCAAATAGTCAAACTGGGACCATCCCCTTCCAAAAAGGTGGAACGAATAAAAAAAAAAACCCGCTTCCAGCTGCTTAGCCCTGGTAACCGCAGTTTGCGCACACCCTATCTGTGCTCGGTGTGAATAGCACCGCGAGATACAATTCATAGCAAATATTTCATTTAAATTGGCCGCGCACACTGGACTCGACTCCACCTTATCGATGGGAATGACGAGGCTGAATGTAACGACGACCACTGGACAGACCGCATTTTCGGTCATATATCGTCCAGCATTTCAGGGCAGCTAACCTCTAATTTTCCAAATGGACAGACGACACGATATCATCTGCAACAGCACTCTGGCCAGTTGTTATGTTGTGGTTGGTGTGTTGGACACTGTCGTGTACCTAACACCAACTTATCCTCCCTACATACGTGTATGTATGTACAGTATATGCGTCAAACCACCAACATTCTGGACTCAAACGCGCATAAGGTAACAGCGACGATGATGACGATGGAGACGACGGCGACGACGACGATTGTACAAACCCCCTTATTACTAGAACAATAAATTTCACTCCTCTGTAATTTCGATGGCAATTATCTAGCGATAAAAGTCAAAAGCGGGACGGCACTTATGAACCGTCCACCACATAAATACCGTAAAGTGATTCAAAGGATTTTCTTCTTCACTATCGTCGTTGACGTCGTCGCTGGTTATAGTTGGTTAGTTCACCCTCGTTTTGAGACCATTTTTCATTGGACGGACAATCGTACATATGTGGGATTTGAAAGACATTTTTCAACAAGGAATGTCAAGGAGCTTCTATAGCGAGGTAGTTTAAGTCTTTTGAAGACAGTCAGAGAATGGAATCTTTTAGAACCTACATGTTGTTTTAAGCGGCAGCGTCTGGGGCAGGCGCTTAATGTAGCCCTTGTGCCGTTTTATACTCGTATCTGGGAAGTTTTTATTGGAATTTGCAGGAGTCATATGGCTAAAATGCAACTTGATCGTGATGATATTAGGAGGACGGAAAAAAATACTGTGAATCATAAGCAACGACAATAAAAGCGAAAAAAAATACTCCCCGGTTATCTGAACAGCCACCCTTGGAGTTTACAGAAACTTAATACCACCTGTGTTTCAAACTACACCACTCTGTCTTTCTCTCTGTCTCTTGCCCTTTTCCACAAAACGCACTTGTTCTAAAAATTAATAAAAGGATATTCATATCCCCTTTAACAAGTGCAAATTATAAAGAAAAAACCTCACCTCGCTAGTTTATCCGCAATATATTGCGTTGCTCCAATGTCCAGGGAGCCAATTGAATCTTACAATTGATCTAACTTTGAGCAGTTAGCTGCAAGCTTAGATAACAGAGAATAGAGCTTTTAATGGATACCACAAGGATATTCATTATGGGATCTTGGAATTGCATCCAATTCACTTTATGATACCTACATCTTACCTTGGAGGGTGAATTGTCAGCAGCCCAACAAATTTTTTCATCAATCCACTCTCCATTTTTGAGCCTCTAGTTGGGGCCCTTGATTGTCCCAGATACTGAAATATAATTTTTTAATAACACGAGATCACCTAGTTTGAAGTTGCATACGGTTAAAGTTGTAGCAGAAATTTTATGTTTGGGTTATTTATACACTTCGTCATGATTTACATCAAAATTAAATCTGAGCTATATTTTGTTGGATACCGTTTCTTGAACAAATGACTTCAAAAGCTAGATTTGAAATAAATTGGGAGCATGTAAATTTACGAGGGGGTAAGGGGAAAATCTTCTGGTACAAGAAGTTCTTGAAAAATATTGGAATATGTTTTCAGACACAGATACGAGTATCTTCATGTCAGAACCCAAATTTCATCGAAATCCTTTCGGTGGTTCTTGAGTAAGACGTATGGGAAAGAAGATTCGTAATTGTCTTAAGCCCCTCCTCCTATGATACTCCTACTTCATCCGATGTTGATCAATTTGAAGTGCAACTACTCGTACCAACGCATCAGTCTTGATTTTTGAAATCCCAACCCCTATGTTCCACTCACACTTGATCCGATTTTGACAGTTCTTAGACGTAATGACGTACGTAACAGGATAAACATACTCGTACACAATAATGAACTTTCATGTTTCTTTCATGTTCTCGAACGAGCACTATAAATTACGAAACGGAACATTAACCGCGCGAGGATCGACTTGCTAATTTCATTAAGAGCTAATTGCGTACATCTTTTTCTCGAAAATGATGCGTTCTACGAAAAAAAATTATTACAGTTGAAATATTAGCTTTTTAAATTCTTTACAAGATAGATGCAACATTTTTCAAAATTTTTAAAAATTGAAGGTGCATAATCTTCCAGAATGTCCGAATGTACGTCGAAGGCAATGGTAGAAATCTCTTTGAGTTCGAATATCTCGAAAACGGTTCGTCATGCGAGAAAAATTATTTCGAGGCGGGTGCCGAATTTTCAAAATTTTAGAAAATTCTTACAAAATATCCGACTTTACTCAGAAGTTAGTTGTGGAAATCGCTTAGAGTGCAATTATCTCGAGAACGGTTCGTCATGCGAGACAAATTATTTGGAGGCGGGTGCCGAATTTTCAAAATTTTTAGAAAATTCTTCCAAAATAATCCGACTTTACCAAAAGCTAATTGTGGAAATCGTTTTTGAGTGCGAATATTTTGAAAACATGTATGTCGTATGAACAAAATGTTTATGACCTCAATTTTAGTTTTTAAAATTCTCTACAAGATGTATGCTAACTTTCAAAAATCTCTCTCGAAGTTAATAGTGGAAATTGTTTTCGAATACGAATATCTCAAAAATGGTGGGTCATACGAGAAAAATGACGACCATCTAAATTTATGGCTGCTCGAGACAAGTAGAAAATATTACAATGGCCGATAAAGCAGTTGAAAAACACATTCTCGTCGAAAATTGCTCAGTTCCCCTTCAAACACTACATCAGGGACCAATGGATCCGGAAATACTACTTGATTGCCCTCGGTGTCGCATCTCCAGTTTTCTACAAGATTAGTCAACATTCAAATTCAAAGCTGCAGGAAAAAGGAGGCCGTAGAACACCACCATTAGGCTCTGTATAAAGAAGTCTTTTGAAACTCTATTTTTTTGAGAAGTCAAACACTACTTCTTTAGGTTTTGAAAGTCTCTAGGAGGTGGGTGCTGAATTTTTTAAAATCGTGTATATGGAATCCTTCAAATTTCCCGACATTACCCCGAAGTTTATCAGTAATGGTCCTGAGTTCGAATATCCCGAAAAGGCCTTTACTAACTTTAGACTGTAGCAGGTGCGGCATAAATTCTTCTGCTCAGCATCGAGCTAATAATCTGGTAGTAGACTGCTCAATTCCGTTAGAAAAGGCGGATGTTCTCCATTACCTTCAGAAAGAAGGACGGAAAATTCTGACGGATTTTGGATGGAATACAAAGGTATACATCTAATGTAGCTTAGTCTCGTACTCAATCTTAAACGTGAATCAAGGCTCTTTTAGTTTTCGGGCTAGGAGTGGTTCTCGATATCCTCGCTTGAAATAGCTAGGACATGTAAAGCGAATGGACGTCAACACTCCGGCTGGAAAGTCTTCAAAATCATCCTGGAGGGACGATGAGATATAGGAAGATCTCATCGAAGGTGGCGCACAGAAGTGGAAAAGGACTTCAACCAACTTCGTGTGCAAAACTGGAGGGTGCTAGCACAAGATCGATCTAGCTGGAGATGCTTGTTAGTTGAGGCCCAGGTCTACCCGGACTTGTAGCGCCATCTAAAGTTAAGTAAAGCATTTTATCAACAGTTAAGGCAGGAGATCCGATCCTATAGCTAGAGACTAGAACCATAGCACTGGTGGAATAAAATATACCATTATGGTAAGTAAAATACAAATTTGTCCTCAAGAAGATGTTCCTTCATCCCTAATGAGGAACATTATCATCTAGTAGTAGACGAACTCCTCGGAAGGCTAACAAGCTGCTACATAAGGTGTATTGGCGATGTAACCGTGGTACCCTGCTCTTGTTGTATACGACGATGGTGAGATAATTTATTTTTATGGCTCTCTGGCTTGGGCCAACAGGACTCGATAAGATGTAGAGGTGGACTCAGAGCATCTGCGGATTAGATCTCCAATATTTTTGCTGTACACCTCGTAATTGAGGGATCAATTCTAGGTATAGAGAAGCGGAAATGCAAGGAACTCAGAGACCGAGGCTCCTCTTCCAAAGTAGCGCTTTAGCTTCAAATCCAGAGAAGCCAAGCTCTGTGTACCTCTGAAATTTTAACCGGAAAAGATCTAAAGTGTTCTGTAAGGAAACTTTAGGTCTCGTTGAATTGGAATGTAAAAGCGACAAAACATGCTGGTTCTGTAATTCTGTAGAGACTACGGATCATATTCTAAGGAACTGTTTTCGTGACAGAGTAAGCTTGTGGAGGTGCTTTAAGCCGATGAGACACAATGCATACATCTCTGAAGCCATTAGTAAAGTTACCGTCAGTCATTTTTAAAAGTCCAATACTGTTGGCTTTGTGTTCTGAGAGGGTTTGACTTTTTGAGCCCTAGCAGTGATGGTAGATTAATGCTTTCATTTTCCGAGCTTTCATTTTGGTTCTCAATAAACGTACGAGTATATAGTAGACCGTGTGCCGTACGATATCTACTTCAAATGTTGGAGCATTTGGCAATGTTCCTTTTCCACCAGAGTACGATTGACAAATGTTTTATGATTCATTACAAGAGGCTTCGTACGCTGAGATGATAGTATAAGCATATTGACGGATTCAATAACTGGAGATAGGGTTTCCACCAAACATCGAACTGTATTGCTAGAGAGTTGACAGCCCGTAACCTTATGATTGTCTGTCTAGAAGTCCAGCCCAATCATCACCAAACGAAATAACCTTTCAAATGTACAGAATCAGTATTTACTCGACGATAGGCGTTTGATACAAGTCTTTTGATGTTGTACGCTAACTGGTAAGGCCCAGGTCCATCCCAGTCCGTAGCGCCATCTTAATAAATAAATAAGTAGTAAGCTTTGAATGTTCCACATTACAATGAGCTTACCACACCACACTTCATCCTTGTGTACTCAAAGGACACTTAACATCCATTCGCCCATATCGTTCACGACGACATTCCTCATGCACACCAGGCAAGCACAAATCGAAGAGAAAATTACACTGCCCTTTGGCCATTAGATGGAATCATTTAAAAGACCCCAACCAGTTGAAGCGAGATCATCCGTGGAGACAATGGCCAAGGAGGTGGCGCGCGATTCCATACACACACACACACACACACACATGTGCATACCTCAGAGAAGAGCGAAATTAAAACTCGGCACAAAAACATACAAAAACCACAGCAAAAGATCATGTAAACAAGGAAACACATCAGATAAAGCACAGGAGGCTTCTCCATCCAGTCGCACAACAGAATGTGGCAGACAGCGCAATGAAACCAAATTGAGGGTCCATGAAATGCATTTTAACGCTTCACCGCAGAAGGACCCAGAACCCAACTCAGATTATTACGATGATGACGAAGATGATGAAACGGAGAATGGACTTGGCAAAAAAAAAACAAAAAAAAAAAAAACCGAATGAATCCTCCTCCATAAAACTGAGAAAAACTGCGATCCACTCACAAGGATATCCCGCGAAGCATATAATAACCTGCGATCACAGGAACGTAGCCCCGTGGTGCGCTGTGTGTTCTCCTTTTTGTTTTCATACGACATCGCGGCCATTAATCACATTCCGATGAAAATATTAATACCGCTCTGCGGCGCAAGGAAGATATGGTCCAGTCAGTCCAGTGGGAGATGCGTCTCCCGCACTCATCCTTCAAGTCGCGGTGCAAGATTGAAAACGCAAAAAAGAACACGACTGCAGTTACACTTCCAAAATGATTAGCGGCCCAAATGTCGTTACCATGTTGTGCGTCGGACTCTGGCATCACAATCGATTCCCTTCCATCCTGGGACCACAACCGACTGGGGCTGGGGAAATTGATTTGTCCGATTGGATTTTTGTTGTGTTGGTGTGTGCATGCGGTTTGTTTGTTGGTCAACACCGGGGCTTAGTGCCTTCGCCCATAATGACCGACACATTGCTGTGGCAGTGGCGCAGTCGCAATCGTAGCGCGCAACATTGCTGCAAAAGGTCGTGGAACTTGGAAGCTAGATGGTTTGTGGCCGCTGCTGCTTGGTGCCAGTGTCTCATTTGACGAAGAGCATAGGTCACGTGCGTGTCTGGTGGTTCCTCTACTCCAGCACAGTGCCACTGGAGTTGATTTTGATTTGCGGAAATCGCTGAGAATGTTGATTTTCCTCGAATGCGGTTAATGGTGGTGTGAGAGTGTTGATTAGGAGCGGCTTAGGTGGCACGATCCTTAAAAATAACAATTTGACCGGGCGAGCATTACGAGTATCCCTGGAACAGATGGTAACGCGTTAATGGGAGGTTGACCATAAGCAGTTTTGAAGGATTTCATAGAAATTTATTGCAGCGAACATCTGGTGGAGAGGGATTGGTCATCAGATAGACAGACGTGTTGTCAGTTTCAATTTTTCAACTGACCGCACAGATGGACAGACGAATTGGAAAACAAAAAATTTAGGTGGGCTATTATGAGTTTCTCAGTTGCATCCTGCAATCATCATATTAATTAAATTTCCCAGGCTTGAATGCATCATTCGTTGGGATACAGAGAAGGATTCATTTGAGTTGTTAAGGCATTTAAAGGGCGACATTGTACCAGAAAACGGTTTTGCCGTTTCGGATCATTTTCAGAATGCTGCCCTTTCACAAACAATAATTTTTGGACCGCAACTGAATTCTATATAAACCCAGCATAGAATCTAATAAATCAACACCTCTCATATGCTGATTGTAGATTGAAATAGCTTTAGGGCAGTTCATATTCTTATACTGTTTTTCTTTTCTGAAATATCTCTATTTCATAGTGGCTGGTTCGCTCCCTACATAAGTTGAAAGCATATGAACTGGCTTGTTATCGAACCAAGTGACGGCACTAACCTGGACTCCTTCTATGGTAGCAAGTTTTTCAATGTAGTATCCACGTTCTTTCTTTTTCAGTTCTTTTTCTGAAGGCATTTCTACGTAAGTAGGAGCCCAATTTTTGTAAGATGTCAAAGAAGATTTTATGCTTAACATTTCCAGGTACAGTTGCCGTGAGACGAGTAACAACATTACCACTAACACCTAAGTCGGAAGCTCCTTCAGGACGAGTGTTGCTTTGGTCACCAGCAAAAATATCAAAATCATAACTGAATCCTGATACCCCACTCAAGACTTGGTTTTTGTAGCCTCACTTATGAGGTTTTGCGGGATTATATTGTTTCAAGTCATGTCGAACTTTAGTTGGAATTATTTGTTCGTCGATTGCTAAGATGAGCAAAAAGCTTTTTATTTTTTTATTTTAAATGCATTTTTATTACCTCAATTCGATTATAACTTAAATGCTAGACAAAAAACGCTTAAAACTAGCTTAATCAACTTAACTATGTTATTATAACTTACTGGCCCTATGCGGGCGCTCTAAGCTAAACCTAAGACTTAAAACTATGCCTTTCGACGTACCTTACTTAACTGTTTTATTTGTCTTATTGCTTAATTATTAATAAATACTAAAAAAAATGTTTGGATAAAATTACAAAAAAACTTAGATAGATAGATAGATAGATATTTGTTTCGTATTATAATTTACATTAGGTTTGCTACCGCACACTTTACAATACAGAGTTATGATATGTTTATATCTTTCTACTGAAACATTATTTTAACAATTTTTGAAAACAATCATATTTAAAAATAAAGATTTCTTGAAGGAAAGTACAAGAAAAACCTTCAATCAAAGCAAAAAAAAAAAAAATAAAAAAAATTACTTAATAAGTAAATAAATAAATAATAATGTATATAAATAAATAGATATGTGCACGAATAAATAAATGCACGAATAAAGCTTAAACAGTAAATAATAGGAATCATTTAATAACAAATAAAGTATAACAGTAAAATAAATATTAAATTAAATAAATAGGTAAATATACAATATTATATAATATTAAGTGAATAAATAAATAAATAAATAAATAAATAAATAAATAAACAAATAACTCAAAGCATGAACAATAAATAATAGTAACAGTTATAATGAATAGAAAAACAAATTAAATATATAAATAATTTAACAGAAATAAATGAGAAAATAAATAAATAAATAAGATAACAAATTGGTACATAAATAAAGAAATAATAGAATCAGACGTGGCAACAATAATGCATCAGTTTAAACACTTAATTGGTTTACTAGGCGGTTGTCTGAAAAACTGCAGCTACTAAGAAACTTACTTGTGAGTTTTAAGATTCTTAGCGATATCATTTCAACATTCGCTTTTTTGTGTAGCTCTGAGGTGGAATAATGCCGGGGAAGATTTAACATAATTTTTAGTAATTTATTTTGTGCTATTTGTAGCTTGTTAATGTGACATTTTGCACAATTTCCTCATACCTGACATCCATAAAGAAGAATAGCTTGAAATATGACCTTATGAATTATTAACTTGTTGTCATTAGACAATAAAGATCGCCTATTTATGAACGGGTATAAGAGTTTTATGGCAATATTAACTTTTTTCAGAGTTTTACTAGTGTGTTCTTGGAATATCAACCTAGTGTCAAGATGCACTCCTAAGTATTTTACGGAAGGGGCCCAGATTATATCGGACCCGTTAAACCTCAACGAATTGCTAGGAAGATTGCAAGGCTTTCTTTTTCGAGAGAAAAAGATGGCTTGCAATTTATCAGCATTCAACTTAATTTTCCATCTGCTGTAATACCTTTCTAATATTTCCATCGCATCTTTTAGATTCGTCTCAATATTGAGAGCGAATTCATGTGATGAAAAAATGCCAGTATCATCCGCATAAATCAGATTTCCCGAATTTGCCCGAATGTGAAGTATTCGGGCAAATTCGGGAAATCCGATGTGTAAAGGTTATATAATATGGGTCCAAGTACAGAACCCTGGGGCACACCTGATTGAAAAAACACTAAGTCTGACGCGCTACTATTAACATAAACACTGAAACAACGGCCCGACAAGAAACTTTGCACAATTTTACACAGATACGGGGGAAAATCAAAAGTTATTAGTTTGTGTAGAAGGCCTTTGTGCCAAACAGTGTCAAATGCTTTTTCAATATCTAGTAATAGCATTCCTGTTGACTTTCCTAACTCACGATTTCTTTTAATACTATTGACAATTCTAAGCACAAATTGCTCATCCGGATATATATTTTTATCACAAACAACCTTTAGGATTTTATCCTTTAGGACTTTTTCATAAACCTTACTCATGCTGCTCAACAAGCTAATTGGCCTGTAGCTATCAGGGCTTTCAGGATTTTTAACTGCTTTTAAAATAGGCACAACTTTGGCTTTTTTCCATGCATGAGGAAAATACTGAAGTTTAAGGCATGAATTTATAATAACAGTTAACATTTTTACTCCAGATCTGGGCAGTTGTAAGAGATATAAATTTCTAATATTGTCAAGACCTCCTGTTTTCTTAACTTTTAAACTGCGAATGATGTCTCTAACATCCACGTCCCGCACAAATGCATTTGGAGGTGAATCGGTATAGACCGAATTGAAAAGGCGAACAGTGTCATTCACTAGGGTACTTGTAGCAGTGTCACCTAGATTTTGAGATACCTCGTGATTTCATGAGAAGTTTAGCGCAAGCTCCTTGGCTTTATCAACATCAGTAAAGAAGGTGTTGTTGGAAGATTTAAGACAAGGCATTTGCTTGCTTTTATTTTTCACCACTCTCACAATGTTCCAAAAGGGCTTTGCACATTTATCTAAAGAACTGAGTTTTCTATTCCACTCTTCATTACGATTTTGTTGAATATGTTTGGAAATCAGCTTATTCAGATATGCAACTTGATTTCGGAAAATAGGCTGGCGATACCTCTGCCAATTTCTTCTTTGGGTGTTTCTCATTCTGATGAGATCTAAGACGTGAGAGGGAATTCTTGTACCGAACTTCTTTCTTTCCACCTTTGGGATACATGTATCCACGGAACTTATATATATACTTCTTGAAAACTGTTCAAAAATATGCTTTCCAGATTTGTGGGAATATCGCGAATCTTATTGCTTACTTCCTATCGGAAACGAGCCCAATTTGCATTTTTTAAGTCTAAGATATATTGCACTTTTTTCTCCCCTTAAAAAAGAAGCCTGCAAAATACAGGGTTGTGATCAATGATATTGGCTGAGTTATATGACTAGAAGAGTTCGTAAAGAATAGATCAAGGACAGAAGGAGTTCTACGAGGGCAAGGTGGAACATAGGTAGGACTCGGAGGAAACAAAACAGATATTGGTAACATGACACAAAGGTTTGCAAGTAAATTACCACACGTATTTGCCCTATTGCAACCCCAATCCCTGTGTCTGCAATTAAGATCCCCTCCAATTAAAAAGTTATCTCTAATAGTTAGTAATTTTCTAAGGTAATTTTTCAAGTCTAATCTTCTTTCTACTGATGAAGCTTTACCATTGAAATAAACACAATAAATCTTAATTATCGTGTGGTTTCTTAGTTTCATCTCAATCCCTATATTTTCCACATAGCGTGTTTGCACAACAGGTAAAAGCGAATGCTGAATTGATCTTCTTATGAAAATCGCTACACCTCCACCTCTTCTATCTTTTCTATCAACTCGATAGCACTTAAAGTCGGAGGTGGATAGCTTGATATCACATTTAAGCCAAGTTTCCGTAACTAAAGCAACATCAATGCTGTTACGATTTAAAAAGTCTATAAATTCTATATATTTGTTTCGAATACCTCTTGCATTCCAAGTTATTATATTCATATATCTGTCTATGATATTATTTAACATTATTGGAATATAAAAATTTTGTAGCTAAATGTGCGATAGCGTTAAATTGTTCAATTTTTGTTTTACAAGAGCTTAATTTAGTAATCATTTCCATAGCTAAGCTGTTTAATTCTTCAATAGAGAACAAAGTACTAGTGTTGTTGCTCGAAGTATTGCAATTCGTTGCATTGGAACTTGTTGGAGAGAAGTTCTCCCATACCCATTCGGTGGTGGCATCGGCGTGTTGCTACCTAAATTGCTCTTTACAGTGGCGGAGCGTTATGGTAGTGACGGAAAATCTGTCATTGAAGCAAAAGAGACCTGCTTCTGCGTAGAGTAACTGGGAGTGTAGGAGTTAACCGGTTTTGATTGACCGCGGGAGAATCTCTTGAACGACCTCTCTCGCATTTCCAAATATTGTGTTCGACTAATGCAAGTGATGTCAGTGGCTTTATGACTACCGCTGCAGTTTGCACATTTATTAACAGTAGCGTTAAGGCACTCGGTAGTCTTGTGTGGACCAGCACAGATAGCACAGTATGTTTTTATGTGGCAGTTCCTCTCACCGCTTTCAGTTAGCCACCAAAATTGTGAGAACTGACGTTCAACGTCCTTCATATCGCGACCCGATACCGCCCTACTAAACCGGAGACGTTCCACACTGCTGTGTGCAACGTCTCTGTCGTAGTTGAGTCGCCTATCCACAGCTGTCCGAGCAACGTGGAAGATTAGCGGTACTGCCCATCTGTCCTGGATCAGACCCATATTATCAAGATAGAGGAACGCCTCTGGGGGAACAAAGCCGTTAAGGCGCACTCTTTCGTGATACTCATATTTAGGGTAATAAGCCCCGGAGATCAGGTTGTTCATCGAGCTCATTGCTCTTACAACGTATCCACTCTTATTAGGTTAGCTCTGTTGTACAGGACCTCATTGGGATAGAATTTTATGTACTGGGATTCTGGTGTTCTGTATAAATGAAGGCAAGCCCGAAGGCAAGCCCTCTCAAACACCCGAATCTTTTCCAACAAGCTTGCTCCCACGTTGAACCACACCGGGCACCCATATACGAGCATGAGCCGGATAAGGGCCATGTAGCTTTAGGGCAGTTCAGACCTTTACCCTTGCATCGAGTTGCTTGCTATAAAAAAGTCTCTTTGTAAGGGCAAAAGCACCTCTGGCTCTGGCCAGAGCAGCATCTATATGTTTGTTAAAATATAGATATTGGTCTAACCAAAGCCCTAGGTATCTGACTACACTTCGACTCGCAAATGGCTGTCCGTGCGGTCCAACGATTGAGAACTTTCGCCAATTCTTTCTAGTATCCCTAGAGGCCCCAGACAACGGCGTCCTAAAAAGAATGGTTTCCGATTTCTCGAAGTTGATCTTCAACTTCCAGTCATCGCAATATCGCTGAATCTTATCGAAGTCACGTTGATTTTTGGTTCTGATCTGTACGCGATCAAGTCGTCTGCGTACGCTATGGCATGGTGAAGTGATCCTATGAGATCGCTCGTGTATATGTTGAAAAGGATCGGTGAATTCACCGCACCTAGTTGCAGACCGTTTTTGATTTGAAATGTTCCAGCAGAGGTCACATTGCCATTTTTGACAATGAACTGTCTACGGGTGAGCATGTTATAAAGTATGTACAGCAGTGGTTTGCTTATGCCCAGCCTGCTTAGCTTGTAGAAGAGTCCCTCTAGCAATACCGTGTCGAAAGCCTTCTCCAAGTCAATCAGGCAAGCACCCGTGCACTGTTTCTTGCTTTTGTTCCATTGGATATCCGATACCAGTTTAGACGCGGCATGTATTGAATTATGCCCCGCCATAAAACCGAATTGGTTATCCGGAATTATTTTATTGTTCTTAGTCCACTTAATCAGGGCTCTATTGATCAATTTTTCGAATACATTGCTGATGTTTGGCAGGAGACTTATCGACCGGAGATTTGCCGGATTGGAGTTGTCTTTACCCCTTTTGGGGATGGGTTGTATCACTGCTGTTTTCCAATGCGCTGGAAAATGTGCATTATTCAGTGCATTGTTAAACAGAGTGGTGTAAATGTCCACCGCTTCTGGAGGGAGATGTCGAAGCACAATGTTCGACACTCCGTCGATTCCCACAGATTTCTTCCTTCTCAATGATTCGAAGATCGCTTGCAGTCCCACCTTCGATATGTACGGGGGATGTACCCTCTCATCGGCGATGACATTATTTGCCATAATATCGTCATTGAACTCGGTAAAACCTATGTTCTCGGATCGCCAGTGCTCTATATCATTTCGAAGGTAGAAGTTGTGAACAAGGACGTGGTTCGGGCAGACGGTATCATTCACCTTGTACACTTCCTGGAAAATCGCTCCAATAGCCTCTACCTTCTCCTGCGGATCTTCGATCACAAAGAAGTTGTCATCCTTTACTGCATTATCTGGATCTATACCTGCTGTTATAAGTATTCGTCCATTGTTCGTCGTTCGGAGGATCTTAAGACGCGGAAGGTCATTTTGATTGTATCTCCGAAATATTCTATTTATTTGCGGGAACATACTCGGGTTGTTGGCTTTTACAGCCCGAATTTTGTTATTCCAATGCAAATTTACAGAAAGTCTGTAGTTATCCCTGATTAATTTCTGGAGGTTTTTAATCAACGACTTCAGCATCCTAACCTCCGAGTTTTGTCTGTCAGTAAACTGTCTGTACAAGGTTTTTAGTCTCGACAGCAGTCTACTTTTGTGTTGGTGTAGTGCGTCATTACGGAATATGTCTGCGTTGTCAGTATGTTGATACCGAGGTATCGTATTGTCCATAGTTCGTTTAATTGTCTCTTCCATTTGTTTTAGGTACCAGTCAATCTCCTCGTTTGACAGATTCCTATTGGACGGTGGGTAGAGCGAATTCGAGGAGAGTGCTCTTGTCAAAGTTCTTGCTCTTTAAAAAGCTTATCATGTCCTGGATTGCCATAGGGAATGAAATTACTGTTGTCGTTGGAGTGTAAATTTTTTTTATGGTTTCAAATCTATTGCATGTCATAGTTTGGTATATACTGGGTTGTCCTAAAGTCACGTTCCAATAGTGCCGCTTTGCAGGTGATTTTACTATGGACATGAAAATCACCATACCGCACTTATGTTTACTGGTTTATTTATATTGTCTTGTACAGCTTTTAGATTGGATTGTTCTACAATAGTTCCAATAAGATCATTAGAAAACAGGAATAAAAAAAAAATCAGCTGGTGATTCTAGTTTTTCAATAAACTCCGGCAGTTGTGTTACTCCTGTGAACTTGAAATTATTTCCATCAAAGGAATCTAAATGTTTCGTTACCCATTTAACTAGCTTCACCATACTCGTAGGAAAAATCACTTTCTGTCTCCGGAATTATAACTGAACTTCTACGATGTTGAAATTGCCTAGGAACATATTCATCACCAGAATCGGAAGCTAGATCGTCATCACTTTGAAAGCCATCACCAGTTATAGGATTTACATGCTTATCGGTTCCGTAAAAACTCCTTGAATTCATTCTATAAAATAACAAATATGTACCCACAAAACTCATTCACCAATGCATATAACAACAATTCTACGGAAGGGTACGAAAAAGTAGCTTCTCGACCTTCCAGATGGGGAGTACTCGTACTATAACGCCATACAAGCAGAAAAATTGAACTGACCCTCCTGCCTTAAGGTGGGGAATTTCAATAATCTTCTAATCATCCTTCTCAGACTTGCATGGGACTACATAAGTTATTCAAATTTGAACCATAAGTCAAGTCGGACATGTAAATGGTGGCCTTCCAACTTTTTACAAAAACGACTTGATACCTAAGGTATTTTTGAGTTTACAATGTCTTGTAAAGAACCTTTAAACATTTTCGGGTTGAAGTTTTTTTAAAAACCTTCCTCTTTTCGTAGTACTTCCCAGTTAACGTATCTTCTTCTAAAGAGGTAGCCGAGCAGCTTGTCGCCTTCTTTGCATCTTTCCTCCAGATAGGTTTGTTAGGCAGTTTACTCCTAAATATTACATTTCACCTCCCATTTCTGATCGATTGCAATTTGAAGGGTCTAAAATAAGGTTGAAGTCTTTCTCTGGAAACAGATACGAGTATGCATGACAGCAGCAACTATGTCGTGTCTATTAGTATAATATCATGACTTCTTATCCACTACAAAGCCAACATGAAGGACGGTACTAAATAAGACCCCTCGTTGCAGATAGCTTATTGTATACACTGAAAGTTCTTCTAGGGTTTTTGGCATTCCGTGATTTCTTCCACTTTTTACCGAGGCCTTCTTAACTGCATCATGGGAACTGTTGTCAAAGGCTTTTTCCATAAACCGGAGAGTAGATTGAAGTTGCTTTGAATTCCATTTAAGTGCCTTCTTCAGTGTACTCGTATTTATCCACCCCATACGAATACTGACAGTAATTTAATTGCACAGCTTTCTTCAGAGTCTTTATTTGAATGAAGTGAGATTGATAGTCAACATCATCAAACATCGGATGAGTACTGTCTTTCTGTTCGTGTTTTGGAATTAAAGTAACATTCACCCTACTTCATCGGCTTGGCATGTACCCAAGCGTCAGTTTTTTTTTTTTTTTTTTTGTAGTAGGGTATCCAATTCAGATGCGTTTCTGATGGGGCAACTATCGTGATAGTATTATATCAAGAGTCGAATTTCATCAGAATCTGTTCAGATATTCTTAAGTTAGACGGGCAATAAAGATGACTTAAATATTTTCGAAGCCTTCGATATTTTACTCACACTTCATTCTACTTTTGACAATTTGTGGAAAATCTAGACATGTGAGAACAAACAGACAGGTAGACATGAAGCAAAAGTGTTTGTTTGACCAGACCCTTTCAGACTTATCCATAGCTTTTCCTATTTCTTCGGATTATCAAGGAAGAAATATTAGGATACAGTTAAAATAATGGTACGGAACTTGATGTATTCCATACCGGAATGGAATAAACGGAACACTAACGGATTCAACATGGTGTCTGTCTGTCCATCTGTCTGTGTGCTTGTAACCTTTCAATCTTTTGTATTAATAAAAATATTATTGCATAAAGGTTCTTGAACAAAAAAACCCAAAAACCAGGTCATTGGCGATGCCCCCCTTCTATCTCTATAACTACTCGTACTAATGTGAAAAATTAATGAAACAAATTGGGATTATGTAACTTTAGGAGGAAGTAAGGCAAAAATTATAACAAATCCTCTGAAACAAACGGTTAATGAAAAATATTAGAATACGTCGGGTGAAAATTCATCCCACCATATCTCACCCTGTCTTCACCCGCAGTGTAGCAAAACGTATCTACATATCTGACATAACTCAAAACCCAAATTTCATCAAAACCCGTTCGGAGGTTTTTGAGTTAGGTGTATAGTAAAAATGATTTGAAAATGATTTAAATACCTCCCCATATCTTACTCCCACTCCATTAGATTTCAATCGATTTCAAGTGGAACTACAAACGTTTCAGTCTAAGCCTACATTCCAAATTTCATAGAAATCCGTTTAGGAGTTTTTGAGTTAGTCGGCTAAAGATTTTTGAAACACCGCCCTCCACATTCTACTCACACTTGGGCCGATTTTGACAGACAGTTTGACTTCTAAATAAAACTCCATTCAAGAAAAAACTTGACTTAAGGAAGAGCCATAAATATGAAACACATATCTGTCTTCACAGGCGGTTTAATAATGGAGGAGATTGCCGGCTCAGTGAAGTCAATAAAATTTCCAAACCACGGCAACGGAAGTTTTATATAACACCAAGGTTTTCCATCAACTTTTCTCGCAAACATTTGTGCGAAGAGAATATATATAGATACACTCTTAGATAGCCGAAAGGCGATCAAAGCCATCTGATCGACAATAGTCTGAGGGCAAAACTAATAAAAAACTGGCAGCCAACACAGAACAAAAGATCCAGTCATTCACACTTTGTTCATCAATAGCCGCGTTACTTTACGAAAATTATCCCCAGTTTAAAGAATTTTGCATAACAAACAAAAACTACAGCTAACTGGGTATACAGTTTCAGTAACTTTCGATATTATCCACAGCAATTATTCCTAACTGAGTATAGCAAATGTTAGTCATCCGGCAATAGATGACGCAATAAGGTGTGAAATGTGTCCACAGAAAGAGAAGCATATTTCAAATCTTCTGTTCAATGACAATGGTAGAAACACTAATATTCTTCGCACTTCAATCCGCTGCTAAATCAATGGTGCCCAATAACAAAATGCATAATAGAATATCGTTTTTTTTGTGAAACCTCACTGAACTTTATAAAAAAGCTACAAAGAAACACGGCTAATGGGAAAATATTTACTCGTACTTGTATGGCTTTCTGCTCTCGCGCTATCGGTCGCAGAATTTTATAAAAAAGTTACCAAAGATCATTCGATAACATTGATTCGATAACGAGTTAGTATCGGTGAAAAGTATCGATGTAGTTGGTATCGAGACAGAAGTATCGATATTTTACTCTTATTTACTTGTATCGTTACAACCCTACTTCTTCGATGACAAGGAGAAGACGCCGGCACATCGTTTAAGTAACTGTGTGTCGCTTATTTGCAAAAAGATATACTCTTTGATGGCTCACTTACGCTTTTAAGGCAACAAGATTCGCGGAGGTTAACTCGAATAGCGGGTACAATAGGTCTTATTGATTGGAATCCAATAATTAACAAGAGTTTGCATAATTGACAGACACCATTTCAGATATCAAATTCCTCCGAAAGCCTAGTTCCTGTGACTGGACGTTTGATTGTTCAACGATGATCTGTATGATATCGATCGTTAGGAATGTCGTTAAGCTCTACTCTCATCATTGATGAGGGGATCCATATGAATTTGATTATCATAATCTCTGCTATAAGCCTCCATCAACAATGTGACTCTAAACGGTAAGCGATGTGTTTTTGTAGCACAACGCATCAGATTTCATAAAAAAAAACCCTCGAATCACCGCTTTTCTTCTTCACATAGCACCTTGGAGACAAGGTTATGCACCCTAAAAAAACGTCCTTCTCCTGTTTAATGTAAGCTAGCTTTCGAAAATGCCAAGCTTACTGCGCTACTAGTTTACCCAATACCAATCACTTCATATACGAGTAAAGCAATCCGACTATTTCTCATCACCAGTGTGTTTCGCATTAAAAATTCTTGTGAAATCGTTGCACATCTTTGTAAGTCCGAATGTGACACACTGTCGCGGTTGGATGACTTCATTAGCATTTTGAATTAAACCAACAATCACCTGAGTGCATTTGTTGGAACCTTCATATACGAGTACTACCAATCTGGCACATGAATTACCACTTCTGCTGCTGCATCTCATCATCATCAACAAGTGCTGTTGTGCTTGGTCACCATCTACTCACCGCAAATACCTACTACCGATCTGCGTGTATGTGTCCCAAATTTCTATTTTGGATTTTCCACTTTGTCAAGCAAGGCAAGAAAGCGAGACTTTGGCAGTTCAGTTTCTTCTTCTCCAGCTGGCTGGTTACTCGCGCGCGTCCACATTGGAGCACACATCGCGTCCCCACAAACAGAGTCACCGGCAACACACAGCACAGTGATCGCTGCGCTCGACATGAGTTATTTGACCGAATCTCTCTTCTAGAGGACGACGTGTCCAAGTTTCACAATTAAACGGTGCGAGGAGAGAGAGAGAGAGTGTGCGCGATTGAGCCACCATCAAGCCGCCGAATGATTGCAGAAGAATACGTTCCACGCTTGGTGCTTCCAAGCGCGCAAGCTATTTGCATTCGAACGGAACTGTGTCCCAGAGTAGTGGCATCATCTCTTCATCTATTGGGGCGATCGCAAGATCTTTGGTAACTGATATCGGCAACTGGACATTGGTATGGTGTTCAAGAATTGGGAAACCATGTGACGGTGTCTTGCGACACTTCTTCTGCGAACAATGGTTCGTCCATCATGGGCCACAAAGTGGCAATTAGTTCTAGTGGAGTGCGTTTCGAGCCAAATGAAGAGTAATGAGCGGAAAAGGTACTTTTTTTGTTTTTTTTTTTGTCCCTATTCTCAATTTTGGAATACCTTGGTGCTGGTCAGACAGTGGACACTTTGTCTAGAAGTGATTGCCGTAAATTTTCTGCTTCGTTATGAGATATTTGATGGTCGGTTGGTGTGACAGTTTTGCTTTTAATTGATAAATTATGCGCGTTCGTGACCGAGGTCGCAGGTGCATGTCAAAATGAGGGTCGTGCTCGTGACATGTGAAATGGTTTTTGAGTGATAGGCTTTGATTAGGAGAGATAAATGTTGGAAAAGCGATGGCCATGGATGTTTTACATTGTTTTATGGAGGTTGTGTGTCTTTGAAACGGTTTATGTTTGTTTTGTTCATATATTCATTGAAAGTTAATATAGGCAACCGAAACGTAAACAAATGAAGGTGAGTATTAAAACCAGCTAGTGGAAGAGATAAATCGTTTGTAGTTCTATACTTGCAACTTCTTTAAGCGATGCAAAGATGAACGGTCCCGAGTATATGCTTTTTGTGGGCATACCCGGATAGGAATAGAACAAGGTCGAAATCGTTTCTCCCTCCTCAATATTCCTTGCCTACTGCCACTGATAATGCCACTGCAACCTGTTAGGGTTGGTGAGACGCTTAGATTTATTATGGACTTATATGGATCAGAAACGCTATTCATGGCTTGTAGGTCAAGTCTGTGCATCGCTGCATCTAAGGACTCGAATCTAGGTGTGTGTTGCATGGTAAACATCTGTGACCGGGTACCCAGTACAGAATAATTTTGTTCTGTTCTGCAAATGCAGTTAGCCATTCGCAACTGCTCTTTATCAACATGAGTCTTACAGTCGATGTTTTCAGTTGGTTGAAAAAAAAAATAAAAATGTCCATATATTTCAAAACATTTTTGAAGTCGGTGGAGCCATCTTTCGAAAACACTTCTCAAAATCGTGTTTTTGGTACATTCCTCTCCGGAACCTAAGACTCTTCCCCTCAATTTTGTTTTCTATTTTTGAGAATTGCCAGAAATTACACGGTGCCAGGTCCGGGGAATAAGGTGGTTGATACCCGAGTGCATAAGAAAGTTACTGGTTTTTTCAGCACTGTGTGGAGGTGTATTGCCTTCGTGTAAAAAGTAGCGACGCAGTTGCCATTATTTATAGTTTCCCAACAAATTTTCGGAAACTGGTGGCAAGCAAGTTTCTTTATTCCATTTAGCAGTTACCGTCTGCCTAGTTTTGAGTGGAATAACAGCGATCATTTTCGCGTGGTGAAGTAAATGGGCATGACCACTCTTTGTTGCCTTGGTTTAACTGGGAGATTTGAACCTTCCTGGTGGAGAGCATACACCAATTCGTCTCCAAGATTTGGTAAGAAGAAAGTATGCCTGATGAATGGAACCTCAGCATCGTTTGCCCGATCCAAAAGAAAGGAGACCCTCTAAACTGCGCCAACTATAGAGGCATCAGTCTCCTGAATATTGCGTATAAGATCATTTCTGCTGTACTGTGTGAACGCCTGAAACCATTCGTCAACGATCTGATAGGTCCCTATCAGTGCGGTTTTAGGCTCGGTAAGTCCACGACCAATCAAATATTCACACTACGGCAGATCCTGGAGAAAACCCAAGAAGTCCAGATCGATACTCATCATCTTTTTATCGAATTTAAGGCCGCATATGACAGCATTTATAGAGACGAGCTATACAGAGCCATGTCTAGTTTTGGCATCCCTGCCAAACTTGTCACTTTATGGAGTACCTCGGCTCCGCTGTAAACTCTGATAATGACACCTCAGCAGAAATCAAGCGAAGAATTACACTTGCCAACCGCTGTTTCTTTGGCCTAAGACGGCAATTGATTAGTAAGGCCTTGTCAAGAAACACTAAGGAGACTCTATATAAGACCCTTATCATCCCTGTCCTGCTCTATGGCGCAGAAGCATGGACCCTAGCAAAAGCGGATGAAGATCTTCTTGGTCGTTTCGAACGCAAAATTCTTCGAGTGATTTTTGGTCCCGTTTGCGTTGACGGGCTTTGGAGGAGAAGATTTAACAGCGAACTCTACGAGCTGTACAGCGACATCGACCAGGTCAGAAAAGTGCGCATCAGTCGTCTAAGATGGCTAGGACATATAGAGCGAATGGACACCAACGCTCCGGCCCGAAGAGTCTTCGATTCCAACCCGGAGGGACAACGCAGTAGAGGAAGACCTCGCCTTAGGTGGCGCGGACAAGTGGAAGGGGACCTCAACCAACTTGGAGTGCGCAACTGGAGGCAGTTAGCCAAAGATCGCGCTAACTGGAGAGGCGTATTGGTTGAGGCCCAGGTCCACCCCGGACTAAAGCGCCACCTAAAGTAAGTAAGTAAGTAAGATTTGAACCTTCTGTGGTCCATTCCAAAACAGTCGGCTTCCAGGTTATATAATTCTAATTTGAACTATGTTTGTAAATAAAAAGAATTGGTTCTGTTTGTTGGTTATGTTTACTTAGACGTTTAAATTTGTTTCCATTAAGTCGCGATAATAATATAGGTCCGCCAGAGTTGATGAACATTCGGTCTCGTTCCACAGCGTTTTCCATGACTTTTCTCGAAACCTCTGGCGATAAGTTCTCCACTTTTTGTCGGATGTTCTCAAGGTCTGTGGCTTGTTCGTATAGAGCTGTAACTTCAAAAAACTCCAAAGAAAGATATCTGGAAAGGCCAATTGCGGGCCAGTGTAAATTGCCAAAACAAGAGATTAAGTGGTCGGGAGGATGGAGGAGGGCTTGGCTGTAATTTACACGCGAATATTGCGCGACCCGTCATCTGGTTGATGTTTGAGGGTCCTCTTAGATATCTGCAGACACAGTATCGATATTCTCGATCGAACGGCTGTTCCGGGACCGTCTACGTCTGATACTGTCCCGTGTTGAGCCAATCGCCTCGAGGTGTGCTGCTAAACGCCGCAGTGTTTGCCAAGTTAGTACGACCTGACCAGTGAATCGATGACGGAACTCACGTTGAGCCAAAACCACCGACTGATAAATTTGTCAAAAATATTGTCACAATTATTTTGAGTTCTTGAAAAGTATAGCAATGTCTACTTGTATTCTGTTTCTGTTTAAAGTTCTTAGAAGTATCGTAGACGCCCTGTGGTATATAAGAATCAAAGATCTTCACCGTGATCTAGGGGTGGAAACAGTTGGCAATGAAATCAATAATTTTGTAAAGACCCATGAGAAGAGATGAAACCCTTTGAACTCGTGGGAAGACAGCAGTAACTAGACATTCCGTGGGTAAATATCTAGAGTGTTCTATATAATTATACATTTGTCATTAACAAATTACTCGCTACTCTCATACACTCTTTGTAGTGTAAAGAAATGTATCTAATGTAATCTATTATAACAATCACGGAACCCACCACGAACATTCAAGCCTAGTCCTTCACGTATCATTTCCTTTGTCATTCTTCGTTCTTCATCAGTTTTTACTTCAACAGGACCATACGAGTATTTGTATCGTCAGTTGAACATTTAGAGGGATCTTTAAAAGGTTCCTCCTCCTTTTGTACAAAGCACTAGTTAGGACTTAAGTATTGCTCTCACGTTTGGAGTTTAGCCTCAAAACATTTTTTTTCATCTGCTCAACAGTATACAGAGACGAGCAGTCCGCTTAGTAGAAGATCCCGCACTACCTTCCAATCTCCAAAGACTGGTAGCAGACATATGCCTATACTATAGATACTATCATGGCAGATGTTCCGAAGACCTCAATAGAATGATCGGTGGAAATGTGTATTATATTTGAGCGTTCTACTAGGCAAGCCACCAGGGCCCATCAGTTCTATGTCCACCTAGCAACAGCGTGGACATCCCTTTATCAAAACTCCTTCCCTAAATGGGTAGCTCAACTTCATGGATGCCTATTTTGCGATGTTGGATTTGTAGTCGTGCAATGTTACATAAAAGTTGACTGTGACGCCAAGAAGGATTGATAATTTGGTCGTTCATTTGAAGCTGTGCCACAGTAGAAGAGTTATTTCTGGAAATTACGGTGCTGTAATCGGCAAAACTATAGATCTTGTTGTTTGTTGACTATAAAAGGTCGTTAATATGAAATAGAAAGGGAGTTGGTGAGAGTATAGAATCCTGAGGTACTCCATCGACCACAACTTGAATTGATCTGTTATAAAGAAAATTGTGTATCCAACCGCAGAGCTATCGTGGTAGCCCACATGATGCCAAACCCGATCGAACGCCGTTGAGATATCCAACTACTCTTAATTCCCTTGTTGTTCGATTGCTGAGTTTTACAGGTGAGTTACAAAGCTCAGTATGTCAGGGTATTTGCTTATTTCAACATTGACGTGTCTCTCCTCGTCCAAAACATATTTCCGCGATTTCCAATTTAATCCTGATTGAATACCATTCGCAAAAAGTAATTACTCCGCTTCTCAGAAAGATCCACTTAAAGAAGCAAATTCCTTTCCGTTCAGCACAGTTAAGCTAAGCGTTAAAAATTACTTGTAACTGCAGCCGTGTTTATGATGAAGAAGGAACTCATCATCAACGTCATTGGGTGTGAAGCCATTATTCGCGGCAGAATTATGACTACTAGTTGGACACAAAGGAGTCGAGGGGGTGGTGTAGAGAGACGACATCCCAAAAAGACTACGCGACTCATTTCATCAACATCGTGACTTAGTGTCACGTTCTGCCATTCAATATCCATGCCTAGTCGCACTACTAGAGTACTTTTCCTCCGAAAGCAATTCTCTGCAGTACGAGTATCTTCTTCGCTTCTATAATCCACCAAGCGGATATTGCATATCCCACTTGTTCCAGAGCTATGTGGCGCTATGATGACGATAATCCCCATAGAAAAACCAAGAACGTCGCGATCACCGCTCCGTCTCTGTGTAATCATAATCATCATCTCCGGCAGCAAACAGCAGGAGCAGCGCAACAGTATCGCGCGGCGCACATCTCACCCAGCAATCGCGACCGCGCCAAACGAAATTGGAAGATTTTTCAAAACGACAGCAGTTTATGGGCGACAGACCGAAAGACAGAGAGAGGATCACCATCACCACCGGCACCATCTTTGGTGGGAGAGTGATCACAGTTTGTCCCAAAATGATATATTTCCGCACCGTGTCGGATTAACTTGGTGATGGTGGTGGTGGTGGTGGTTCCCGGCCAGATGGTCAAAATTAAGTGCACCGAGTAGTTTACAAGACCCCGCACGTCCTCTATGGGATAGATCGATGAGGATCGCCAACACGAGATGGTGGTGGCAAACGGGACAAAGAAGCTACAAAAATATTGATCTCTGTCAGGGCGTTTTATGAAGCACCCAGCAAGAGTAGTTGTATAGAGGAAGATGATCGCGCTGTCAGTTTGCAGCGCCACATGGCGAATTTCCTGTTTGGTCCTAAAAATAATTGCTAATCGACTCCTGGCATGATTGCATTAATTTTTTTTTTTCTCTCCTCCTAACCGATAATTGCTGATAATTCGACGAGCAATGTTCGCGTTGCGGTGAACACGCGTGACAGCCGAGAATTGGTGATGCGTGCAGAAAGGCAAAGGCGGGCATTACCTGATTAGATCAGGTGGTGGTGGTGGTGACTCTGGCAGGAACACATGTTTACAGCGAATAAACATTTTATACTGCGCCTGCCAGACAGACAAACTGTCATTTATAGAGACACAATTTTCGAGATCGTTTATCTGTGGCGTTTTCAAATCACATAAACGACAGCGGGACAAGTTTGACATTACCGCTGTATGACATGTAGATACACACATACTCGTACACCCAAGGTGATGGATGTCTCGACTCGAGAGAGTAAAACGTGTGCACGTTGGGTGGTGAAATGGCTTTTCAGCGTGGGTGGTGACGTCGGCGTGGAGGTAGTTTTGGTGGTTTGTATCGTAAGCAAACGGATTGGAAAAATACCCGCGCTCACTGAATAAATAAACAGACTGTCAAACGATCAAAATAGTTGACGGCTTTCGGGGTTGACAATTTATGTTTACATTGTGGTAAATGAGAGTGCTGCGTTGCGCACGGATGTGGTGCGGATATGAGGACGGAATGTTTTTCGCAATGTTTTTCTGTTTGGCGTGTTATAATGGGACCATGTGTGTGCTCGGTTGTGTATTTTTCTTATTTACGTAGTTGACGTTGGTGGACAAATATTTTGAAAGAAAATGGGGGTTGGAACTTTGGAGAATGTCATTAGGTACAGGATCACATTCAATCCTTTTGAATAGCAGGTTTAAAGCGCTTTTTAAGGGGTGACGAAAGGAAATATCATGAAGCTGAGGCCAGCAGGCGAACGTGATGTGTGAACGTGGAAACTCAATGAAGTTAAGCCCTGACATCCTGGTGCCACACTTTAAAAACTTGCTGAAACTCAATTGTTACGCATTTTCATTTTAGTATGCTACACCTGATGACCTCTTGGATACCCCAACTTGCTTTGGTTGGCGCTACAGTTCGAAGTGAACCAGGACCTCAGTCAGCAAGCTTTTTCAGTCAGCACGATAAGCTGCCAGTTGTTTTCAATTGCGTAGTTCAAGTTGGGTGAGGTCACCCTCTTCTGTGTAGTACCTCTGTTATGGAATCGAAGACTCTCTGGGCTGGAGTATTGGCGTTCATTCGCTCTACATGATCTAGTCACCTCAAACGATGAATGAGAATCTTCTTCTATAGTTCTTCATTAAATCATCTCCTCCATATTTCGGAGGACCCATAGATGGCACGAAGAATTTTTATCTCAGGGCACTTTCATCCGACTTTCGACATCCGACACGCTTCAGTGTCTGTAGTAGGACTGCGATGATGAGTATTTTTTTTTTTTATAAAAAGTTTCAATTGCCTTCTTAGTCAAGTGAAGCAGCCATTTGCAAGAGTGATTTTCGATTTTATTTCTACGCTGATGTCATTGGCAGCGTTAACAGCAGAGCCTAGGTAGACTTGATCGAAGGTATATACATAGGTATCCACTGTGACGTTCTGCCCAATTTGCCGGTGGTGAGTAACGTTCTTTTTTGACAGCCTATACTTTGTCTCATTCTCGTTGATGACCAGACCCCATCTTGACCGCTTCTGATTCTATGCTAGCGAAGGTACCAGTAACCCGTCGAATCGTTCTACCACCTACATATATTAATGTCGTCCGCATAGCCAAGCACGCGAGTTTCGCAATATGTTTTCAAGTACAAGATTGAAGGAACTGCCTTATTCAAACCCTCTGATGGTGTAAAAGGTCTCGATGATGTTTCTTTCGACTTTGATGGAGCAGCCAGCGTTCTCCATCGTGTCGCCCTGAATGAGTTTCGCCGGGATACCAAAACTAGACATGGCGTTATGTAGTTCTTCTATTTACATTGTCATACGCGGCCTTAAAGTCAATGAAGAGGTGATGGGTGATATTCCAGATATTCTTTGGTTTTCTCCAGGATTTGGCCTAAGATGAAGTCGATTGTCGATTTCCCGTTCACACATCACCCCGATGTACACATAGAACCGATGGATCGGGTAAATGATGCTGAGGCTCTAATCCATGTGGCATGCTTTCATCTGACCATATCTTACAGATAAGCTGTAGCATGCTTCTCGTCCAGGTTTAAACAGTTCAGCTTTTAGACCGTTTGGTCTGGCTTTATTGGTTTTAAGCCTGGATAGTACTGCTTTAATTTCAGTTGGATCGGGTGGTTGAAGATCTTGATCGTCATTCAAGTTGAGATTTATAGACTGCCTGACGGCGGGATTTTGGTTTTCATAGCTGTTTAATCTTCTTTTGCTTACGTCGAAGTTATGATCCGGAATAGAAGGATCACAACCCTCCCACTTTACTGGATCCCTACTGGTCCGCCTGTGGGTTTTGCCGGTTTGACCTCAGGAAGCACCGGCAGACTTCCCTGTTTCGGATCACTTCGTCACTAGGCCAAGGAAATGCTGGTAGTTTTGCATTTGTGTGTTCCAATTGTTTTTTGGTCTGCCTTTTTTGCGCGATTGTGTAGGTGGTGTTCTATCTTGCTTTCGATAGGTTCTTTTACTTAAAGGCTTCCTCAAATCTTCTAACTTCTTATTCTGTCAAGCTTTGTTAATTTGTTCATAGCTGTTTAATAGTCCGCAGAAATAGTCTCTCTAGATTTTCAGCACCGACTAAACGACTATGGCACCGATTGAAGAACTATGGAGTTCAATACCATGGGTAACCCTTTTTACCCTTTTAAAGAAGTTCCAGACTTCTTTCCTTCTGTAGCATCTCTCCATCCCCTCGATCGCACGTTACTCATGCTATTTCTTCGTTCCTTCTTTTCTGCTCGTAGAGCTGACGGACGAGCTGGCGAATGGCTCTACTTCTTTGCTGCAGCACCGCTCTATATTCCTCCAAGTTTCAAGCGTTAGTCTGAACGCATTCAGCATCAAACCATGGGTTTCGGGCAGGTGATAAGGTGAAACCTAGCACATCTAATGAATCGTTGGCAGTGCTGATCCTTTGTACTCGCTGTTGCAGCTGTAAGATTCCTTAGGAGTTATAGGGACACTCGACCGACTAAGGGTCTGGCGGTAATTTGTCATTGCAACTTTTCGCCGTCGAACTTTCTCATGCTGGAGTTTCTGGATATTCGCATTCGTACCTTCGCTATAACCAAGTAATGGTCCAAGGGAATATTTTGCACCTCGGAAAGTGTGAACATCCAAAACACTCAAGGAGTGTTTTCCATCGATTGCAGCATGATCAAGTTGATTGACTTCCATGTTGCCTAGAGATGTGAGAACTCCGTGCTACAAACTGGTGGTGTTGTGGTTGCATTTTTTTTTTGACGTTAAAAACTCCACGGACGATTTTTACGTCATATTTCGGGCACTGCTCGAAGGTCTTCTCGAGAAACAGTCTTTGGGAGCAGTATAGTATTTCTCTTCTGTGGGGGAGTGAACACAGATTAGGCTGATATTGTGGAATTGCACCTTGATACGGATCGCATGTACGTGTCGGAAGGTCAAGACTTTTTTTCCTAAGTCTGCCTCTGACAGGAAAACCGCATCCAAACTGCTTCTGTTCACGCTGTCTCCATAGTAGATATTGGAATATCTACTATGGAGTTCAATGTGCGAATATTCCATGTGCAGATCCGTAAATCGTTGTACTTTGTACGCTTGCTGGAGTTGTCACCAGTTTGATCAGTCCTTTTGTTCGAGGACAAGTTCAAATAATTTCCCTTTCGTGGTCGGCAAGTGAAACTTACGGCACGCAATAAAAGGAACGAGAAAGGTAAGGTCGCAGTACACCTCTTAAGTTTTTCAAGTATGGCTCAAATTTCCTGATCGGAAAACTTTCCTTCATTCCTGTTAAACAATATTCTAGACCAATACCCCATCAATTAAGGAAGCGCCAATTTTCGGATCCATCGAAGCATCGATTCTAAGCTTGCTTCCACACAGTGGACCGGACGCACTATTCTATAAATTGTATGTTGCGGGAACATTGCAGAAGTTTGGACAGGCTATGCAAAACCTCTCCAAAGATTCGCAGGCATTGCATTAAAAGCAGCAATTAATTGACACCCACACATCCTTTGCAAACGTATAAAACGCCTGCTGCAAGAAAGGAGTATTCCCCGATCAGTGGAAGAAGCAAATACTTTTCCTCTTACCAAAAGGTAATAAACCACCTGGATCCCTCATCGTGTAGGCCTCTATGCATGCTGGACGCCATGGGCAAAATACTGGGGCGCATAATAAGCGACAGATTGGAAAGCGAGATCGACGAAGCGATCCAGCAGTATGGCTTCCGTAAGGCATTCTCTACGGTTGATGACATCGAGGAAGTGGTAAATACAGCGAAAAAAGCCATCGAAGGAAGACGATGGAAGGGCGGAAGTAAACAGTACTGCGCAATCATAACGCTGGTTAAAATCGCCTTCAACACCGCAAACTGCAGTAACATTTTGCAAGCACAACCAGCAGAAAATAATGGCTGACTATTTTAGAAATAGAATACTGCACTATTGTACTGACGGCGGAATGAGGCAATATAACGTACAGACGGTGTCGCCCAAGGCCCCATACTAGGTCCACTACTGTGGAATCTAATATACGACGACGTACATCCTCAGACTTCGAATCCCGAGGTCCTCGAAAATAATTGGCTTCGCCGACGACATAGCGACCGTTGTAGTGACCAAATTTCTTGAGGAGTTAGAGCACGATTGTAATGAAGCTATCGGGATGGTATAGGACTGGCTAGTAAGCATGGACCTAAAACTAGCAGAGGAAAAGACCAAAGTAGTGCACATCAGAAGCAGACGAGTTATGAAGACTATAAGAGTAACCGTGGGCGATCACGTTGTAGTTTCCAAAGCAGAGCTTGTCGTTACTATACGTAGATGCAAGGTTGACTTTGAAGTAACATGTGCAACACGCAGCTGAGAAGGTAGCAAGAACAACGACTGCCCTGGCAAGGATTATGCCAAATATTGGAGGAGCTAAACTGAGAAGAAACTACTCTTAGCAAGTCGATGATGCTTTTCGGCTCCCAAATATGGTCTTGAGAGTATGCAGCACCTTTCGAACAACCTCCTATGAAGCAGCACGCACAGTGGCTGAAATGGTACCAATAGACCCGTTAAAAAAAAAAGATTCGCAGGCAGCACCGTGGAATAGTGATGTAAGATCCGAGTGGTTTGAGGCAAAACCTCAATCGAGCATTTGATTGACACTCTCCCAGGGGGTGTTCTCTACTGTTTGCGGCATGTATGTACACCTGAGGCGCTCTAGCTCATGATTAACCGTTTGTATGAATACTGCAATAAAATCAATGATGAAGGTGAAGCAGAAGCTTCTCAGACTGTTTCACTCTTCAGCTTCAACGTCACTGTCAGTAAACTTTATGATTAACTAAGCCGTCCATAGATTCTTTTGGGTCTAACTGTTGCTCTTAAGCGGCCAGTAAAATTGATTACCCAATGACTGTGGATTTGTCTAACCTGAACTTCTAAAGTTTGATATTTTGTAACTAAAGCTGTTAAGCTACCTTTCCTGTAAAGCTCGAGGACCATGATACGTTTATCAGCCTTATCTAGAAACGTTCTTTCGCTAGTTTCGAAACGATGGGTACCAAGGATTTCACGCCATATGCTGTACCTTTAGAATGAACGCAAGAGATACTTCTGTAGATTTCGCTTAAAAACTGGATATTATTGTCCGTGTCACCGGACGAATAGTAAAAGTGATTTCTGGTTCTGCAGAGAATCTCTGAGAAAGATCAATTTCACTTCCTTAATAACCACTTGACATTCCACTCAGAAGGCACAAGTAAGTACACTGGACACTAGACCTAGACCACTACCAGACAAAGAATGAAATCCGCATCTAATTAAACTGCACCGTCCAAGCACTAGTCTGGAGCTAGTAATGCAAAACGAGATTCTTATCGAAAGGTCACAGTTACGGTCTTCTTCCCCATCGCATGTAGATACTTTCTGTGTTCAGTCATCCTCCGATAAACTAACGTGTCTCATGTCCACAGTGTCTTTTCAGTGACACTGCTAGCTGTTGGAAAAATCCATCACTGTCATCGGATGGCGCAGCCAAGTCAAAGTCCCAGCAGCAATGACCGACACGGCATTTAATAGAAAAAAAAAAAAACTAAAGTAAACTAAGATGCCCCACGAAGACGTCACCAAAGGCCAGAAAGAGTGGATTCATGAATATTAAACGTCACAATTGGTCGCACACCCAGAGCTCGCCACCAGAACACTACGAGTAAACTCATTAATATCCTGCAGCCAACAAGTGTATCTCTACTACGATCCAACTTTAGGATTTGTATGTCCGCGCGGCGACAACGCAGCGATCCGATCAGTCTCTTTGCCGGTCTCAAACAATGTCACCCTTAAGGGTTGCACTCTGGGACTCTCGACAGTTGAAAGACTCCCTCCTGTTAATGACACTTAATTGCCGTATCCCTGTATCTTTGATCGGCGAGCAGCAGGTGAATGCGACGGTCATTTATCTTTCGGGATGGAATTGAATAATCAGTGGTTTTATTGCGTTCATTTGGGGTCATCTCCTGCGGGCAGGTTAGGCCATAGAAATTAAATCGACCAAAAAGGAGGTGGTCCGGGACAAATTATCAATTCAAAGCGGTACAGTGCGCACAGCACAGCGGTCGATTAATAAATTTTTGGAGCCACTGCCGCCACCGCGGCTTAGCTTCTAATTGCTCGATGGTCTCTCGCGGTAGATTGACCATTGGAGTCATGTCCGTTCGAGATGAGTTTGCCAATCGCTGCGGCAGCAACGGCGGCGGTCAGTCGTCACATCGCATATCCATGGCACAAAAAAAAACCGTCTTACCATCACCGTGCAAAGTGTGGTAATGCACATCCGTGGATTGCATGTGCAGTGTGTACACATTACAATTGGTCGTATATACCTACGAGTATGCAGTGGACGAGTGGACGGATGAACGGTGGACGGTGGCGGTCTAATTTATTTTCTGTGGTTGGCCGCACTCATTATCATGTCATCACGAACTTCAAAAGCAGCAGCAGCAGCAGAAGAAGACGACCAACAATAAGAGGAAGAACGTGAGCTTATATTACCGCAAACAACAATAACAACAGATACAGCAACAACAACTGGTCAACTTGAGATAGATGAGTGCTCAATTGCAATGGTACAGTATGGGCGGCAGGCAGGCGTTATGAATGCTCAGTTAAACAAGATCTGTACCCCCCGGATCAAAAATCAATGAGTCTTAAGAGTCTAACAACTGAACCAAAGAAGAACGCTAGCAACATCGTAAAAAGCTCTACAGAAGTGTTTCTATTGTTATTTCAGTGAGCAGTAGAAATCTAGAAATTCTCAGCAACAACTACGAAATGTAGACTTTTTTGTAATGTTCTCTCCATAAACCGACCTAAAGGCAGCTATTTCATATGCAATCTGAAGGCATGAGTAAAGCGACCCACTCGCTTTCACAGATTTTTGTAACATGCCGAACGCTAGGGATAATCAAAATCTATCTTCATGTTGTACTTTTTGCAAAACCAAGGACGAAGACCAAGGACCAAGACCAAGACAAAGACCAAGACCAAGACCAAGACCAAGACCAAGACCAAGACCAAGACCAAGACCAAGACCAAGACCAAGACCAAGACCAAGACCAAGACCAAGACCAAGACCAAGACCAAGACCAAGACCAAGACCAAGACCAAGACCAAGACCAAGACCAAGACCAAGACCAAGACCAAGACCAAGACCAAGACCAAGACCAAGACCAAGACCAAGACCAAGACCAAGACCAAGACCAAGACCAAGACCAAGACCAAGACCAAGACCAAGACCAAGACCAAGACCAAGACCAAGACCAAGACCAAGACCAAGACCAAGACCAAGACCAAGACCAAGACCAAGACCAAGACCAAGACCAAGACCAAGACCAAGACCAAGACCAAGACCAAGACCAAGACCAAGACCAAGACCAAGACCAAGACCAAGACCAAGACCAAGACCAAGACCAAGACCAAGACCAAGACCAAGACCAAGACCAAGACCAAGACCAAGACCAAGACCAAGACCAAGACCAAGACCAAGACCAAGACCAAGACCAAGACCAAGACCAAGACCAAGACCAAGACCAAGACCAAGACCAAGACCAAGACCAAGACCAAGACCAAGACCAAGACCAAGACCAAGACCAAGACCAAGACCAAGACCAAGACCAAGACCAAGACCAAGACCAAGACCAAGACCAAGACCAAGACCAAGACCAAGACCAAGACCAAGACCAAGACCAAGACCAAGACCAAGTATGTGTTCAGTGGCACCTTTGATGCCTGAGTGCAAGCTTATATTAGTACAGGTCTCGATAGTGTAAAGCTCGGCCTGGAAAATACTAGGACTCTTTCCAAGGGATTTCGTAATCTTGTAATTGGGTCCATACATACCGGCGCCAACTCCTGAATCTATTTTTGATCCATCGGTATACCAACCGATTCTTTTAGGATCAAGCAACGGTCAGCAATTATTCCTATATATCACGGCTTGGGATCTCAATCTCAAACTTTCTACCAAAATAGAGTGATTTGGGCATGAAATCAGAAACCGTACTGAGTTCGGGGAAGTTGGTTAATAGATCCATGAGATCCACATGAACCCATGTACTGTTAACACCCGACTTTCGAAGCTTAACTGCACTGCTTTTCCGAGGCAATTAAGGTGTTTGCTTATCTTACTTGCCTCGGATTGCAAACTGTGGATCGTTTGGTGCAGATTCATAATTCTATGTGGAAGGAAATAGTCGTTGTAAGAGTATCTCATTTGTTTGAGGTCCGTTAGGACTGCATGAAGAATTTTACTGGTAACGTATATCTCTTTGGACCTCTAAGTCGTCCGACTCCTTTCTATGTGGCAAAGTGTTATAAAAATCACCTCGCCAACAGCCTTAAAGGTAGCTTAGCATTTCCAGGGCTAAACTTCGGGCATATTACTCGTATAATACTTACTAAATAAAATCCGGAATCATGCTACTCGAATCCTTCTGTCACATCTATTTACTTACACTGTGTCCTTCTTCTGCTTCCAAGCAACTGCTGAACTACTGCAATTCGAGCCATGAGTGAAGTACGTCACATATTCTCCAATATAGAGCTATTGATTATTTCGTCCCATTCAGAGGGATGGTTCCTAAACACACTACGGGTCTCCAAAACATATCGGTTTTGTACCTATGGAATGTCTTATGCTGAAACAGATTGCCTTCAATTGCAAGGCGATTGAAATGGCCGAAGTACACAAAGAGTTCGTCACTGTCATTGACTCATATAAGTCCACCTTAAGATTGAGCGAGATGTTGTTGATGCAGGTATACATCAAAGCTTTAATATTTGTTTACTAAATTTCTGAAGAAATCTCCAGATGGCACCAGGCAAGGCTGGGAGTAGGAGTTACTATTTTCTGCTCTATAGGCTGTTTCTAGTCGTTTTCTGAACTAACATCTATTGGAAGATGCTACCTCTACGATTTTTGAAGTCCCTACTAGTCATTTGTCATCCATTTTTCATGCCAGCTGCATATTCTTGACGGACTGACGTGATAACTGATCAAGTGGTAAACTGGCTCACTCGGATTATCAGCTTGAATGACTTGAAAGGATCATTCATACGTTTGCAAAGGAACAACGAACACACTAATCTTCTGGATGGTCTGACTTCTTAACTGACTAGTAAATGAAGTATGGTAACAGAATTGTTTGTTGTTTAACTGGAAAGCTACTTGATTAGTTGGCTGTCAAGAGGATTTGCTTGAAAGAGATACACTTGTATCTGAATGACTGAAATTCGATTAAATGCTGCCTGAACGAAAAGATATCTGAACTCATAATAACCCTGTTGGACTTAAAGGTGTTTTGCATATTTTTTATAGCTCGAGATACTTAAAAGTTTATTTAGACGTCACTCGTCTCCCTTTTTGTGGTACACACTGTTGTTAGCTTAATTCAATTTCGTGCTTTTCTGTTTGTGTCTTCTTAGACGCTCGCTCGTCAATGCATCATACCCAACGGTGTGTGTCTACATGGTAATCCCTCACCGTCGATAATTTGACATTCATTGACGACGACAACGAATGCGAATAGGTGGTAGGAGCCACTAGTCTCTCCAACCAATCCGCAGGCCATTCACCACATTCACTTATCGGCTGAGTGGCTGTGACTGCAATTAGGCTTCTGCAACTGTTATTGAGGAATAGGTACCTATCGCCTGTCATCATTTGGTTGCATTTGTCGCCAGTTACTGTTACACAAGCGGGTGGTTCGAGTGTCAAAATCATCAATGCAAACCGCAGAAACGCATGTCACACACGGATGTCTCTGTGGTTTTTACTAGATTCACATGCCCCATCGATTAGATGATGATTACGAGTATTGACTAAGCAATTAGAGCCTGAAGACCGAACAATCATTGATTACCCATAATTTCAGTCAGACACTGTCAGTTTAGTAGACAGACAGATGGTGGAATAGCATTTAATCGAATCGATGATTCAATCAAAAAAAAAAAAGTCAATTTTTGGCAAAGCGCGGCTGTTGCAAACCAAGGCCTTACGGTCGGCGGCATCTCGTCCACTCATGGTCAGTTCCGCGTTAAAGTCGCGTTTTCTAAACAAAAAAAAAAAAAGAAAAGAAGAAAAGATTAATTGATCTCCGGCATAGTGACAAGCAGCGGCGTTATTAATGGAACCCCGATGATGTTCGATCACGATGCTGATGATGATGATGAGGACGGTGATGGTGATGGTGATGATTCCGCGAGATACATGACATTGATGGTATTTGTCAATGGCGATGGAATGGGACCACATATGGATTTTTGGGCACCGGGACAGGGGAAGAGATTGAAAATTCCTACACTGTGACAGATGATTGATATTCGAGTCCCGCGCGCGTTTTGTCCGCGTCGATTTGTAATTATATTTTGTTTGGCATAATTATAGTCTCTTTGTTGTGGTTCGATGATCTGTTGATGCACAGTGCTGTGGATTGTGCGGAATGAAAGGAATGAGACTGAGACCTCAAGCAAAATTACTTCCACGAATAGTAAGTGATTAAATATTTGTCTTGGTTTTGTATTAAAAGCTCGTTGCAATTAGTGGCAGTTAAATTTTTAACGATTTGGGTAGGTTTTTTTTTTTAGCTCACTAAAGACAAGGCAACCTTAGGAAATCAGTGGCTGATTAAGAATGAAGTATCAAGTTAGAAGTTGATCATCAATTTCAAGGGTCCTTAAAGCAGCCTGCCAATAGCCTGATTAAAACCGTGGAGCAAAAGTGGATCAATATGCGATTGACGGGGAACCATGGCAGCGTATAAGAGAGGATTCATTAACTTCGACAGACAGCCAAGCCAATCGTTTCATCTAAACTCAATAACAGCTCAAGATTGTCAATCGTCTCTTATAGTGATGGCGGAGTAATTCAAAACTTACCTTGGTTGGGTGCCGGGGTATAGGGACCTTGGGTATATCGATCCCTACATGTAAATTTAAATTAATGCTGGATGCTATCGAGAGAACAAATCTTAGGTGGACAACTGGTACAACGTGTTAAGCGGCAAAACCGATTTGACCCAAGATGGATCTGAAACGCTCCAAGATTGCATATTAGCGTTGTGATTGGTGTCTTATAAGCAAGCACGCAACAAGGCTTGGAGTATATTCAAACGATTTCGGTAGAAGCTGCATGGATGAAGAATAGAAGAAAACTATTCTTCACCTTCTTTGCACCTGCCCAGCTCTCGCTCAAAGAAAGAAACTTCATTTAGGAGTCTTTTGCTTCAACAACCTAAGCGATCTGATAAATGCAGACATTAGCGGTCTCGTACGCTTCATTAGAAGTTCCAATTGATTCAACGAGTAGGTAAGGGCAAATTTAAAAATTTTAATGTTGCAGTTTTTTCAGCTTAAGCAGACCAAGAGTACATGAATTCTTAAAATGTTTTAAGCAATGAAAATATAAGCTTTGCAAGGGTGCTAAGTGAACTACGGTTTATGATCGATTCATATTATTTCGTTAGCTGTAAAGAGGGTTCTTCAAAGCCTGGATGCCTCTCCAAGAATCGAATTCTATTGCATAATAGAAAGGAGGCACTTCAGTGATCATCACTCACCACAGCAGCCCATATCGCTAGCGATATGTTCCCAAATCAGAATGAGGTGTCCGAGGTAAGAAATGCCCCAATACGCACCGCGCCTCCCAGTAAGGATGAGATCACTACCGCGATCAAAGCACTTAAAACCAACAAGGCGGTCGGACTTGACGGTATTCCCGCAGAGCTCTTACGATCAGCGCCAACAACATCAGCTGAGCTTCTGCTTCCACTTATAGAGAGAGCTTGGGAAGCAGAGAACTTTAATGACGAGTGGAAAAAGGGAATGATCGTCAAGCTTCCTAAGAAAGGTAGTTTAATGGAGTGCGGAAACTGGAGAGGTATCTGCGTGCTGCCTGCTGTAGCTAAGATAATAGCTAAAATCATCCTGGAGCGAATCAAACAACATCTCGAAGACACACTCGATGCCGAACAAGCAGGTTTCCGCTCTGGATCCACCTGCGTCGACCACATCAACACCCTGCGGATTATCATCGAACAGTGCGTTGAATATCGATCGCCACTTCACCTGCTGTTCATCGATTTTGAGAAGGCGTTCGATAGTGTTAACAGGGAGTTTATTTGGCGTGCCTTACGCAGGAGAGGTATTCCTGATAAATTAATTTCTATTGTCAAAGCTACTTACGAAGGGTCCAAATGTCACGTTCTGCATAGTGGAAGGTTGTCTGAGGAATTTGAGATCCAAAGTGGGGTAAGACAAGGCTGCATTCTTTCACCAATTCTATTCCTATTGGTGATTAGCGATGTGCTTCGTGCAGCTTTATGGACCTGCACCAAATGACAGCAGATGTGGATAGGGAGGCTGGCGTCGTCGGGCTGAAAATTAATACCGCAAAAGCTAAAATTATTAGCCTTGGAACGAACTCATCGGCTCAAATATGCATTGCTGGACAACCGGTAGAGAGAGTAGAGGATTTCCAGTATCTTGGGAGTATTGTCTCTACCGATGGTGGAACCGTTGAATCCGTGCTGTTATATGGATGCAGCACGTGGAGAGTGACCACCACTATCACCAGAAAGCTGCAAACGTTCGTTAATAGGTGCCTGCGCAACATCTTAAGGATTTTCTGGCCCAATCGTATCTCTAACGAAAATCTTTACGAGAGAACGGGTCAGGAACCAATAGGCACAACCATCCAGACGCTCCGAAAGGGTGACAGCTCCATAGCGAACCATGCTATGCAATGGAACCCCTTAACTCAGGATGGCAGAAGACATGGTGGTCCAAGGAGAACATGGCGCAGAGCAGTCGAGAAGGAAGCACGGCAGTTGGGGAAAAGCTGGGGAGAGCTGAGACACATTGCCAGAAACCGTACACGATGGCGCGTAGGCGTAGTCGAGGCCCTAGGACCCACAAGGGGATATAGGACATAAGAAGAAGAAGAATAACAGCAGCCCCACAAATCTGCCACCTAAGCAAAGGCAGATAAATCAAAAAGAAATTGTCCTGCAGTGTCACCAACCAATTTTTTTGCTGAGAGACAGGAAGAATGCCGCAGATATTTTACAGACGACCGAGAGAATTTGTTTAGTTGGTCTATATCCTCGAGTGTCATGTCACCTACGGTTATGTTCATAGGGAACTAAAGCGTCAATCGAACCCTTGTTCAGGTCCTGAGAAGTTCCACTCTAAGTCTTTTCTAGGCAGTTCATGGGAGATCCAAATTTCCGTAATCCCATGGTGACATAGAACTCAAACGAAATTCAGAGTATTCAACCTTGCAACCGCATTCAGAGAGATCTTCCATGCTGGAATTATTTTGGCAGTAGTTGCAAAGATGAGCAATGTAGATACTCCGCCCATTTCAAATGCTCCTCACAATATTTTTCATAGCGATTAGGAAAGCATAAGATGTCTTTGAAGCCTCATGTCGTCACCCTTAATGCAGTCGTGAAAATTCGACTAATTACAATTGTTTCCACGATTCTAGTCGTGGGTAGCCACGGTATAATGGGTAATATGTTAGCTTGTGGCACAAATGGTGCAGGTCCAAGTTGCATCGGGGAATAAAATCTGAATTTCTCCAACCACTACACCAAAATGATTGATTGACATGGACCCACCACCTTGTTGCACGATGGGATACCACCACATCTTACTATAGGCTCCATGAAATAGTCATGATTACGAGTATGTTTCGAAGCTTAACATATGGGCCGATACAGGCATCTTGGGTCGCTGTCAGAGTGTTACAGAAAAAGCAACGCGAAGAAAGTCGACTTTAAATTTGCACAGCAGCCGAAGTTGTCAATGTCAAGTGCATCCAATTATGGTCAAAATAATATTCCAACAAGGCACGATAGCGAACTTATTGACAAAGTCATTAAGCCAAAAATGAGCTTCAAGACTTTCTTCAAACTTTTGCAGAGCCCAATCGGAGAAGTATCGGCGCTTTAAATGATCAAGAGGCTTCAGTTCTTAAGTTAATTTGATCTTGTAAAGGTGTAGGCCAAGATCTTTATGCAAAATTCGCCACAATGTGGACTGAGAGATTCCCAATTCCTGTGAACGGCGTAGGATCGACTGATTTGGCTCATTTGGAACTGAAGGACTCACCGCTGCGAATTTATCCGCCATAGCATGCACAGTTTGCCTGGTGGGACGATTATTAGGAGTATGCGCTGTTAAAGTTGCGACCACCGACTCAGAATTTCGTGAACTTCACCATGATAAAAACGTAAACCTTGACTGACGTTTTGACATTAACAAATCATAAAAAAAATACAAAATTGTTATGTCCCTATTGAAAAACCCTTTATATACGTATGTACATACTCGTATATATGTCTTTACTATGAAACTTTGAAATAGGTTAGCATAAAATATAGCAGTTTGATGAGAGCTTTATTCGGCAATTCCTTGACCACCTGCGCATCTTTAGATTTTTAATCACTTCCCTCAGTTCAATCAATGCAACCTTTTTTACTTTAAAGTTGTCAGAAGTCGTGACTGGGGAGTCGGGCGTTATCAAAGGGCCGTCGAATGGCTTAAACGTTTCTTCTAAGTGCAAAGCAAAAAGTTTCGCCTTTTCTTTGTCGCTCTTGGCCCAAGTTCTATCATTTTTCCGAATTGGTGGCGCTTGCATTTCAGGTTTCCGCATGTCTTTTAGTGCTTCCAAAGTGAATAATTTCATTCTCCTCCAGTGGAGAGATTTTCAAGGTAGGTCTCTATCTTATTGCTTTTAAATTCCCGAATACTATCTCTAAGGCGATTGCATAGTCGGTTAAGGATCTTTTTATGCTGCGGTGCACGAGTGATTTGCCATTTCTTTCGTGCTTTTCTTTTCTCCCTCACCAGTTCAATGATTTCACTTGGATACTTTTCGTTGCGGTTAATCTTATAGCTTCTAGAAGGAGTGTTTCTCCATGCCGCTCTTTGAATTGCTTCCACGAAACGATCAATTTCGTCCTGCAGTTCACAAGATGTTTTAAGTGATACATTTAAGGCGATATTTGTTTCGCAATCATTTCTAAAGCCCTCCCAATTTGTTCTATTGCTAGTAAGTCTTGGAGGTCCTTCTTTCTTGATCAACGCTTCACCAAGTAATAAAATTACCGGAGAGTGGTCAGAAGAGAGATCAAAACTTTCTTCGACTGTAATAAACTTCTCGTAAATAACCTTTTGAAACGAAAAAATCGATAAGATCGGGAATTTTTTCTGAGTCTGTTGGCCAATAGGTGGGTTTTCCTGTTGAATAAAAACAACAACCGAATTCATTTGACACTTCGTAGAGAATTTTTCCTTTAGATGATGTACATCTTGAACCCCAGAAGGTGTGCTTCGCGTTGAAATCTCCACCAATAAGGAAATTTGAACCAAGAGCATTGAAGACACGAAAGTAGTCGTCTTTTTCAAGCGAGCATCGCGGCGGACAGTAAACAGACGCTATGTTGTAGCTCAAGTGTTTATTTTTAACCCTCACTTCGCACAACTGAAGTTTTTCCACCTCTATGTTTATATCGACCGAGTGTTCAATGTTAGTTTTAATGAATAAGGACGAACCGCCCCGCACTCTATCAGAAGGATGATAGGCGTGATAACCAATGTAGCCTCTTATCTTTATTTGCGTTTCCCTTGTTAGATTTTTGTAAGAGTTAATTTGCATTCCATGTTATAATTTTAAGCAAAGAGTCCATATCTACTTAGATTTAGATACTTACTTTACTTATGTCCTGTATCCCCTTGTGGGTCCTAGGGCCTCTACAACGCCTACGCGCCATCGTGTGCGATTTCTGGAAATGTGCCTCAGCTCTCCTCAACTCTTTCCCAGTTGTCGCGCTTCCTTCTCAACTGTTCTGCGCCACGTACTCCTAGGACCGCCGCGTATCCTGCCATCTTGGGTAAGCGGGTTCCATTGCATCGCTTGATTAGCTATGGACCTGTCACCTTTTCGGAGAGTATGACCGATCCACTGCCACTTTCGTCGTCGTATCGTTGTGCCTATAGGTTCATGGCCCGTTCTCTGATAAAGCTGTTCGTTAGAGATACCGTTTGGCCAGAATATCCTTAAGATGTAGCGTAGACACCTATTGACAAACGTTTGCAGCTTCCTCACTATCACGAGGTAGTGTACCTCACTCTCCAGGTACTACATCCATATAGCAGCACGGATTCAACGTTGGAATGGAACAGTAGTAGCTTGGTGTTTAAGCTAATTGCATTACTTCGCCAAACTATGGATAGCACCCCAAACGCAGATTTTGCTTTACCTATTCGGCCGGCTATATACAGTTCGGTTCCGCCATCGGTTGAGACAATACTCCCAAGGTATTGGAAATTCTCTACTCTCTCAACAGTTTGTCCAGCAATGCATACATATATGAGTTGATGAGTTTGGTCCTAGGCTGATCATTTTTGTTTTTGCCGAGTTAATTTTCAGCCCAACGACGTCTGCTTCCCTCTCCACATTTGCTGTCATTTGGTGAAGGTCCATTATTCTGTGAGACAGTAGGCATACATCGTCGGCGTAGTCGAGGTGTTTGAGTTCAGATGTGAGAATCCATCGAATTCCTGTTGATAAGGCCGCATTCAGCACATCGCTAATCACCAATAAAAACAATATTGGTGAAAGTATGCAGCCTTGCCGAACCCCACTTTGGACATCGAATTCCTCAGAGAGCCTTCCTCTGTGCAAAACGTGACATGTGGACCCATCATATGTAGCCTTGATAATTGCTATTAATTTATCCGGAATGCCTCTCCTGCGCAATGCACGCCAAATAAATTCCCGATTGACACTATCAAACGCCTTTTCAAAATCGATGAACAACAGGTGAAGTGGTGATCGATATTCAACACATTGCTCGATGATGATCCGCAGGGTGTTGATGTGGTCGACACAGGAGGATCCAGAGCGGAAACCTGCTTGTTCGGCGTCGAGTGTGTCTTCAAGGTGTTCTTTGATTCGCTCCAGGATGATTCTAGCTATTATCTTGGCCACAACAGGCAGCACGCAGATACCTCTCCAGTTTTCGCACTGCATTAGGTTGCCTTTCTTAGGGAGCTTGCCCTTTTTCCACTCATCTGGAAAACTCTCGGCTTCCCATGTTCTCCCTACAAGTGGGAACAGTAGCTCTGCCGATGCTGTTGGCGCAGCTTGAAAAACCTCCGCGGGTATGCCGTCGAGTATTACCGCCTTATTAGTTTTCAGTGCTTTGATTGCGGTAATAATCTCCTCTTTACTGGGGGTTGTGGTGCGAATTCGGGAACTTCTTTCTACGGACACTTCAGTCTGACTTGGGTGCATATTGCTGGCGAATACTCGGTTTAGCACCGAAGCAAAATGCTCCTTCCATCTCTTCAGTTGATCCTCATCCGATATTAGCAACGAACCGTCTAAGCCTTTCACTGGGTGTTGAGTAGAGCTTCGGCCACCTATAAGCTCTTTAGTGATTCTATAAACGGTTCTGCTGTCGCACCTCGCTGCTGCTTCTTCTGCTTCCGTAGCCAGCGCATTGATGTAATTGCGCTTGTCACGTCTCACGCTACGCTGTACTTCTCTCATCTTCATGCGATATAGGGACTCAAGCTCGATCCTCCCTGCTGCTGGAGTTGCTGCAATTTGAGCTCTTAGCTGTTTTCGTTCGTTGATCCTTCTCCAGGTATCCTCAGAAAGCCACGCCCTATGGTTTCCATGCGATCGACCGACAATCCTTTCAGCACCTGATGTGAAAACAGTTTTCACAGCGCACCAATGGTTTTGGATGGTGGCGGGCAGGGAGCTGCTGATTGTTTCCACTCCACATGAGAGATGGTCCCTTAATTCTTGGCGCACTGTGGGAACTCTCAGTCGGTCTACATTGAACCTAGGTATTCTTGTGTCGTTAGATCTACGAACGGCAGCAGTGCGTAGTCGGAGAGTAGCTATCATAAGATGGTGATCTCGTACCAACCCCGTGTATATTTAGATAAAAGGTTAGCCATACAAAAGCTTTCGACGTTACTGAGACGTTCGAGAATTCGTTTGTTCGTTTCACATTGTTCCTCGAACTTAGCGTAAATGCAGTTCAGAATTTCTTTCAACGGATCAGAGGGTGGCCGGTCGTTTCGTTTGGTTGCTTTGACTGCAGCCTGAGAATACGTCAGAAAACTGGGATTCGTTTGCTTATCTCAGGTTATTCTTCATTCGAGTCTTTTTAGTGGACTACTTCGACGTAAGTTTAATCGGCTTAGAACGCTGACTGACTGGTTCAGGAGTCTGCACTGCTTGCTGACTCCAGCGTCCTTTCAGTCGGCTTAAGAGTCTGTACAACTGGCTTACTAGCCCACGCAGTCTGCTTAGCAACACGCTCTACCGACCTAGGAGACCGATCGACAGATTTCGTTCCCCGCACAGTCGGCGTTGTAGATTTTCTCCATTGCATTTGTAGTTCCTTTGCGACCTGGCAACCGCGATAATTTGCTGAGTGCCTTCCTTTGCAGTTAACGCAAGTTGCTTTTTCATTTTTGCTCAAGGTCTCATTACTGTAGCTAAGGTACCTTGAATTTGCAGATTTCTTAGAAATGTTTTTCCCAAGCTTTTCTGTGGTGTTCTATTTGTGTCAATAGATCTTGAGATTCTGATCAATTCAGGGAGCCTCTCTGTATGTATGTGCGCACCACTGCACCTTAAACAGATGGATAGATTTACTTTATTTTATAGTACACATCTGGACTGTGTTGACCAATGTGCCGAGGCGAGATTGGAGTTTGAATTTTAACCAAACAAACAGGCAAATAAATAAACAATATCAGAATTGATCATAATCTCGAGATCGAAGATTTTGTATCTAAACCGCCTCCAATAGCTTTACGTCACACCGTTGCTACCAGCTAAATGTCGCATTAATTAGTAACAAGGGGGGAAACCTTGTCTAATGGCTATTTCCGATGCCAAATCTCAACTAATTGCTTTTATCAGTCATGTCAAACAGAACATGAAAATAAAAACTCAAAAAACAATCGAATCTTTGAAGTTGTTCCGTCAAAACATTCACATTGATAGAGCGACGGTGGTGCGGCATGTCATTGTGGTATATACCCCGAAGCTAAGCTCCACGTTTAATCTCTCTGACAACGCGATTAACATAGCTCTATGATCCATTCAAGGCCACCTATCATCATCGTCGGCCTGTGCTGTGGTACTCTCTCCTTCTCCTCCTCCTCCTCCTCCTCCTCCTCCTCTTTGTTATGCTTTATAAGGTTGTCACTTGGCCAAAGTGGATTTGGCCTCGCTTCAAGTGACCGTAATCGTATGTCAACCTTTTGTTATTGCGACGACGACGATCAACCCCCACAACACCATCAACAGCAAAACAATGAATTGTATCGCTGCCTCATACTCGTAGAATCATCCGGCTTGGCAGTTGCAAGCCGCCCCACAGACCGATGGACTTTAAATAAAAGTCTTATCCGTGACAATTTAATTATTTGATTGACAATTTTAATTTCGCATTTTATTTGTTGTCTCAAAAAGAAGAGGGGAACGAGAAATGAAAAAAACTCAAAACACCGCCACACAGCATCGGATCAAGGAGATCGAGCCGATTAAGCGTCGTGTAAACAAAACGATTTTCAAAGTGACAGCTCCAACAACAATAACTGAACTTCTCTCTGTTTGTATCGATAAGCGGCGCAGAATAGTGGGACACACTGGTGACAGCGGGGACCGAAGAGGAAAACCAATCCAACGCGACGGATGTGTTATGTAGAGATCATGCATTCAACGTGACACTAAAGTGTCTTGTCACTCCGACTTCGATCCGATTTGACCCTAAATTATTGGCGAACAACATTTCATCGAGATCGGTTTGACAGCTGATTACCGTGCGGCTAGCAAGCGGATTATAGTGACATATCATTAAGTGTCATTCCAATGATAATTTTAATTAGTCCGAGGAGCGAATATTGCCCTGTGCTGCTTGCGTTGTTGCAGCTCTGTGGTCAAGGGTGCTCTGGTTAAAGAGTCTTAATCAGTCGCGACCAGAGGGGTGGTTGTTTAATTACACAGAGTGTCACACAGTTTATTGCAATTTTACCGGATTTAGTTGCTAATTAGCGAGTTAAGAGGAGGCAAACACAAACGTAGGTAGATTTAAAGAACGAGTTCGTGGAATAGTCTTACATAAGACTGGTGACTAGCTATTTATGAAGATCAATTAAATGGTTATGTCATATCAAGAGACTTGTTCAAATGAGGAATGATTGCAAAACTTGTTTCGTTAAAGTGTGCCCCGTATAGCAAAAACGTTTAAGTCGATCTTTTTAGCAAAACATTTAGCATACAAATAGACAGCAGTCTTTCATCGATGCTATTGAATCACAGGCTGCCAAAAGTTTAGCTTAGGTTCGGTTCATGTGGCTGGGAGAAGAGAATGTAATACCACTGAATCTTAGGATGAGGATTTGGTACTATCTGTAGAACCAGTATTTCAATTCTATTCTATCATCAATATTTGACAGGTCACCTAGTTTACTGAAAATAAATCGTCTAAAAGGAGGTGTGAGAGGGCTGCAGACTTTTCTACTCTTCATCCTTGCGGCTGGTTAGAAAATAAATGTGACAACAGGGTACGCCTATTTATGTGATGAGACCAACCCTGTCCGAGGCAGTTCTTTAGGCCATTCTACTACTTAGTGTGTGGTCCAACACGCCTACCTCAAAGGACGATGTAAAGAGACGGCGCTTCATGGGGTAGTGCGATCGGTTAAAAAAAAAATCTTCATTATAAAGAGTACATCTTCCTAGGAGCTTTCAACAACATCCATACCAAAGCTATTCAGTCTCTCGTTACTTACTTACTTAGGTGGCGCTACAGTCCGGGGTGGATCTGGGTCTCAACCAACAAACCTCTCCAGCCAGCCCGGTCATGAGCCAGCTGCCTCCAGTTGCGCACGCCAAGTTGGTTGAGGTCCCCCTCCACTTGATTGCGCCACCTACCACGAGGTCGCCCTCTGCTGCGCTGTCCATCCGGGGTGGATTCGAAGACTTTCTTGGCTGGAACGTTGGACTCCATCCGCTCTACATGACCCAGCCATCTTAGTCGCTGTATATGAACTCTTCTGGCTAAGTCGATGTCATTATATATGCCGTATAATTCGGCGTTGTATCTACTCCTTCACACACCGTCTATGCAGACGGGACCAAAGATCACTCGAAGAACTTTTATCTCGAAGTAACCAAGGGCATCCTCATCCGCCATACAGCAGGACTGGGATGATTAATGTCTTATAAAGAGTTACCTTAGTAGTTCGATATAGGGCCTTGTTACTCAATTGCATTCTTAGCCCATAGAAACACCGATTGGCAAGAGTAATTCTTCGTTTGATCTCCCCACTTGTGTCATTTACGGAGCTCACCATAGAGCCTAGGTAGACTTTACTACCTCAAAATTATATCTGTCTATTGTGGCGTTTTGTCCAAGACGCCGATGTTGGGTGTCCTTTTTTGTTGACAGCATATGTTTTGTTTTGATTTCATTGACCGCTAAACCCATCATTGCTGCCACGATCTCAATACTCGAAAACGCCCCACTGACGGTCCGCTGAGTTCTTCCGACTATGTCAATGTTTATTTGTACAGACTTGTAAAAGATTGTACCTTCGATGTTGGCTTGTGAGTTACGTACAATTCTTTCAAGTACTATGTTAAAGAGATCGCATGATAGCGTTGTCTAAGACCTTTCCTGACATCGAACGGTTTGGTGGTGTTTTTACCGACTTTGATGGAGCAGCGAGAGTTCTCCATTGTCATCCTGCACAAACGAACGATCTTGGCAGGGACGCCAAGACTGGACATGGCTCTGTATAACTCGTCTCTATACACGCTATCATAGGCAACTTTAAAATCGATGAAAAGGTGATGCGTATCGATTTTATATCCTATAAACCTATCAGGTTGTTGACGATCGGTTTTAGGCGTTCACATAATACGGCAGACAGGATCTTATAAGCGATGTTGAGAAGACTTATGCCTCTATAATTGGCGCAGTTCAGAGGGTCTCCTTTCTTCAGGCTCGGGCAAACGATGCTGAGGTTCCATTCATCGGGCATACTTTCGTTCGACCAGATTTTACAAATGAGTTGGTGCATGCTCCTTACCAACTCATCTCCACCTGCCTTGAAAAGTTCGGCGGCAAGGCCGTCGACTCCAGCAGCTTTGTTGGCTTTAAGCTTAGATATCGCTATCCTCACTTCATCTGATCGGGTTGACGAATGATTCATTCTGCCTGACAGCGGAGTATTGGTCATCATCGCCGTTTAGCAGCCTGCAGAAGTGTTCCTTCCATATCCTCAGCACCGACTGCGGTTCTACTACTATGTTACCATTTTCGTCCCTGCAGGCTTCTGTTCTGGCTTTAAAACCCTGGCATGTTCTTTTTACCTTTTGGTAAAATTTTCGAACGTCATTCCTGCAATAAAGCCTCTCAATCTCCTCGATCGAACGCTTCTCATGCTCCTTTTTCTTCTTTCTTAGAAATCGGTGTTCCTCTTTTCTCCTCCGCTCGTAGAGCTCGCGAGCAGCTCTATTCCTTCTATGCAGCGCCGCTTTGTAGGCCTCTTGTTTTGCTGCATGTGCTTGCCGGCATTCATCATCAAACCAGGGGTTTCTTTGTGGTGGTCGAGAGAAACTCAATACATCAGAGGCGGCATCTCTGATGGCTTGTTGGCAACGCTGCCACTGGTCTTCCGCATTTGCTGCTGGCGGCATAGGACTTAGATTGAGATTAAAGGAGACTCGATCGACAAAGGCTCTGGCGGTCTCTTGCGATTGTAGCCGTCCGACGTCAAATTTCCTCACAGTACTTCGTTGATTTCGCTCCGTTCTGGATATCCGCATCCGTACCTTGGCTACAACTAGGTAGTGATCCGAGTCCACGTTGGCTCCTTGGAAAGTCCGGGCACCCAGAATACTGGAGGAGTGCCTTGCGTCGATCGCAATGTGATCGATTTGGTTGGCGGTTTTTCGATCAAACGATAGCCATGTCCCCTTGTGGATATCAAGACGTGGGAACCGCGTACTAGCTACGACAACATTTCGCCCCGCCGCGAAGTCGACTAGCCTGAATCCATTGTCGGATGTGATGTCGTGTAGGCTGTTCTTTCCAACCACGCTACTAAAGACGTCCTCTTTTCCTAGCTTTGCGTTAAAATCACCGAGGACAATTTTAACGTCGTGGCTAGGGCATTGCTCATACGTTTTGTCCAAGAACTGATAGAAGTCATCCTTCGTTGCGCCGTCCATCTTTTCGTGAAGGACATAAGCGCATATTTGGCTAATGTTGGCGAATTTAGCCTTGATGCGGATTGTCACGAGCCGCTCGTTCACATGCCGGAAACTCAAGACTTCTTGCCTAAGTCTGCCTCCAATGACGAATCCGCACCCGAATAGACGCTGACCTTGTTGTCTGTAGCAATCACCGTAGTAGATGTCGCAGTTTTTCATCCCCCCTTTGCCCGGCCCATCCCATAGCACTTCTTGGATGGCGGTAATGTCTGCTTTACAGCAGTCTAGGGCCTCCACAAGTTGTTTGGCTGCACGTGGTTTTTAGAGGGACCTAACATTCCACGTGCAGACTCGAAGATTGTTGTCCTTTTTCCGTTTGCTTAGGTTGTCAACAGTAGAATCCTCCGTATCCGAGGCTATTGGTTGTTTCGTAACCGAAAGTTTTTTACGTGGTAGGGAAGTTAACCTGACGGCACAACCCCCAACCTGGTGGGCCAGTTCCTTTTGTATCCCCTAGGACGTGGGGCCGGGTACACCGGAGCCAGTAGTCCACTACGGGAGTATGAGCGCTGCCGTTGGCCCGTTAAGGGCTCCTCCGCCACCATCTCTATCCCAAGGTCCTGTCTAACCTTGGAAATTCCTTACCGACCTGTGAGTCTCTCCTTAGGCACTGGATAATATCCATGCTTAATATTAGAATAATCAAAGCAACACTAGGTTACAGCAGTACAACTAAGATCGTAAATAGAGGAATACCACAAGGTGGTGTTATCTCCCCCTTGCTATGGATAATGGCGATCGATAAAACCTTGGTGCGACTTGAAAGGGAGGGTGTTAAGGTAGTTGCGTACGCGGATGCTGTTGTTTTACTAGTGTTAGAAAGTTTAAATCATGGAAAGTGCTCTGGATAAGGTACATTCTTGGGCTACGATATGTGGCCTTGGAGTAAATCCAGATAAGACCGAAATGATGCTATTCTCCAAGCTACAGGAATTCACTCCCCCTACAACTAGATGGTCAACCACTCTCACTATGTTCCAGTGCAAAATACCTAGGCACGATTCTAGATCCGAAATTTAGTTGGAAACTTAACATAAAGCAGCGGGTTAAGAAAGCAAGTGTGGCTTTCTATGCCTGCAGCAGAACATTCGGTAAAAAATGGGGTCTCCAGCCAAAGATGACCCTATGGATGTAGAGACAGCCGTTGTGCGTCCAAATCTTACCTATGGGGCCATAATATGGTGGCCCACCTTACATAAGAAGTATAACATCAACAGAATCAAAAAAGTACAGAGATCGGCATGTGTAGGCATCACAGGAGCATTGAGATGTTGCCCAACAGATGCTCTAAGTGTAATCCTGCATCTGATCCCCCTTGAACTCCATATTAAATTTTCAGCTATATGCAGAGCCGTAAGGCTCTGTGAAACTGGGTGCTGGACAGCAAAGCCATATGGAGACGATACCAAGTGAACTTGTGACATCTTCGACCGATTACATGACTCCCACTCTCGACTTCAGCAAATCTTTTTCAGTAATGTTCCCTGCCAGAGCAGAATGGAGGAACGGAATGGTAATCAATCATTTTGATATCTGAATATATACGGATGGTTCGACAATGGACTGCGGAGTTGGCGCAGGCATTTTCTCGGACCAACTGAATATATCGAAATCCTTCCGTCTCCCAGACTCTGCTAGTGTCTTTCAAGCGGAGTTTCTCGCGATTCGGGAGGCTTGCCGCATGCTAAAGAATCTCCCAACGTCCCACCTAAATATAAGTATCTTTTCTGATAGCCAAGCCACAATCAAGGCCATTGATTCTGTTACTATATCCTCAAAACTGGTAGAGCAATGCTGGTTTGAAATAAATGAACAAAGTCTCCATTCCGGAATTACCCTCATTTGGGTGTCAGGACACAGTAATTACTCGTATGAGAGTAACGAGCGAGCAGACGAGTTGGCTAGACGAAAAGAGTCAATATTCCGACAGGAATCGTTAAGGGCAATTTACATCTTCACTTCCTCCAGCTAACCAATCTCAGGTGGAACAACCTTACCAGTTGTGCCACATCAAGAAAGACATGGCCCAGCATCAACAGACCTAAATCAAACGAGCTACTAGGCAGATCAAGGCCTGATATTGCCTGAATTGTAGCCATTATTACAGGCCACTGGCCTATAGGGGATCACGCGGCCAAGCTTGGCATTCCTCACAACACTTTCTGTCGCAGCTGCAAAGACAACAACGAGGGGGAAACTCTTGTCCACTTTCTTTGCAGTTGTCCTGCCCTAGCAGGGACACGACAACGCACGTTAGGTAAGCCTTTCTTTGACGATTTCAGAGAGATAGTCTCTAAACGGATTGGAGAACTAATCCTGTTTCTGAACTCCACGGGCTGGGTTTAAATATATCCACTTAAACAAACAGGGTACACGAGTTTTTGTGGTATCAAAACGGTACACTTAGCGCTAATTGGGTTCCTTTTTTTGAACCACCGCTTTACCTACCTACCTACTTGTGATATTGGCATCTACGTGACATGAATTTAAACAGTGGAGAGAGGTGGTAATGCCATTCTTTTAGTCCTTAAGCACGTAGACCTGACCAATCTATGGTTAAGATTACAATATTCTCTATATCTTCCAACCCTAGAGGAAGCACACTAGACCTCGCTATAACTTACTAGTAAAGCTTATAGCTGCCTTTAACGGAGTTGTGCCAATCAAGCGGAGCTTCTGGGATGAATAGATAGATGCCACCGAAGTTGTGGTGCTCGAAAATAATAGTTTTACGTGCGTACTGTATGCAGCTTTCTAATCAAGTTAAGCGTACATATTAGCGACAAGCTACAAAAAAAGTCCTTTAAGAAGGCATAAGGGTTTTGAAAAATTCTACCTGCTAGTCCAGCTATCTTATTCTTTTCCTTACGGCGAGATTATGATCCGGAGTAGAAGGAGCACAGCCCGCCTACTTTACTGCATCCCTACTGGTCGCCTGTAGGGTTTGCCGGTTTAACCTCAGAAAGTGCCGGCAGTGATCACTTCATCACTGAGGCCGATCAAATGCTGGTATTTTTGCATTTGTGTGATCCATTTTTTTGTTTGGTCTGCCTTTTTTGCGCGATTGTGTAGGAACGTTGATTGATATTGCCTTTTTGACGGGGTTCGAAGGATCTCTCCCTTGAACTTGACAATACCAACTGAGCCGGTCGTACCCTATCTTGCTTGTGATGGGCTTTTTTACATGAAGGCTTTCTCGAATTTTCGAAGTTCTTATTCTATCAACCTGGGTTTCATCTTCATCTCAGCTGCCGTTAATTGGTCCTCATACTTTTTGTACATTGTTCAGCATTGTGAACCGTATGTAAGTGCCAGACATACAACTGCGGTGTAGAGCCTTCCTTTCAGCTTAGGGGACATTTTTCGGTCACAGAAGATTGTGGAGTTTTCCCGCCACTTGATCCACCCTACGCTTACGCGATGGTTGATGTCATCATCACAAGTTGCTTCGCTATTGATCATAGATCCCCGATATTTGAACTTTTCGCACTTGGGAAGCACTTTTCCATTCAAGTAAATGTCTGGAATAGGCCGGTGTGGATCAGAGAATAGGCAGCACAGATACTCTGTCTTTTTCGAACTAATACCCATTTCTCTCCAAAACATCCACCCATACATCAGGTGCACGTTTGATCATCACTTATGATAGATCTATAGTCATCAAAGAATAACTGATGCACTTTGGGGTCCGTCACTTCTCCTTCAAGCAGATAATCAAGAACTAGAATAAATAGTAAAGGACTGGGGACGCTTCCCTGGTGTATACCGACTTTGATTGGGAATTGTTCGGTGACTCTTGCGGGACATCTTACTCTTGTCGTTGCTCCCTCATACATGTCCATGATCATGCGCACGAAGGTTTCTGGAACTTCTCGTTGTCTTAGCGCCACCCATAAGAGATCTCTTGATTGTCTATCAAAGGCTTTTTCAAAATAAACTAACACCACATGCAAGTCCTTTAAGGAATCACCATGTTTTTCCATTATGATCCTTATACTTTGGACTGCATCTGTTGTTAATTTACCCGAGACAAACCCGGTCATCAGATAGCCGTATTATTTCCCACAGTCGGTCATCTAATACCCGCTCAACGATCTTCATGGTGTGTGACATCAGCTTGACAGAACGGTAGTTATCGCAGTTTCGCGTATCGCCCTTTCCTTTGTGCAAAAATGTTCCCCTCCACTGATTAGGCATTGAATCACCGCTCATAAGTTTGGAGATAAGAATCATAAGCCATCTGCACCCGATGTCTCCCATCTTTTTTCAGAACTCAGAGGGTATCTCGTCTGGCCCAACCGCTTTTTCTTTTTTTTTGAGTATTTGACCGCATTCCTAACTTCTTCGACAGTAATGTCGGATACTTTGTCATCGTTAGGAGCGGCTCTTGGAAAGTGTACCCGGGGAAACTGTTCGTTCAGAAGTCTTTCACAAAACTGTCGCGATCTGGGGAGAATTTTGTCGTCTTCCACAAGAAGCTGGCTTGAGCACTATTGATGAACTTTGAGGAACAAAGATAATTGAAGATAGTTGTTCCCTTATTCAAGTTGTTTTGTCGAAGCTCCTGGATAGCCTGGTTCCTATCAGACGCCGAAGAGGATATTTTCTCCAACTCCCGATAGAGGCCTTCCATACTTTTGCTTGAAATTGAGAGCACTTCTTCTTCGCGAGACCTATCCAGCTATCTTAAGAAAGTGAATGGTTCATTGACATTTTCCGATAAGGATTCTCTTGAATAATTAATGGATGCTCACTTCCCCGGTTGTTCTAAGGCTACCCCGGATCTATAATAAAATACAATCAGACTTTCTTCAATCAGCTCAAATAGGCTAAACCATATAAGCCTGCAATTCCAGAGTGTTGCTTGGTTTGGGCATACAATTGCCCTTCTCTTCAATTCGTTAAGATAAACCTTATTTCTGTGCCTCTACACGAGTCAGGGGATCCGATTCATATCCATGAGGGTTAGAGAATCTTTGCAAGTTCATCTTATTTTCAACTACTGCGTGGGCCATTTCGAGTTTTCTGCTGTGGTGGCTTTCAAATGCTTGACTTCTACTGAGCATGGGCTCAAGAATCGGCGTGCATGATGTGCCTTGCCTGAGCCTGTGATAGACAGAAATTTTCTGTCCGTAGAGTTATCAATCCAAAGTCCTTAAAGATGAGGCCTGATGCAGTCGTTCTCCGAGTCTTAGCTCAGAAGCGATGGAGTCCTGAGGCAAATTGCCTGTACAAGGAGAGGTTGCCTGACGGTTGTTTCTTACACTCTTGCATCATCAGATTTCAGAATAACAGTCCACCTGAAAGACGGCATAAACCTAAAGCTTAAACTTTCATTACCTGCCCCAAATTTTGAATTTAATCCTTGTGAAGGCCAACAATTTAGGAACAATTTGCATATCTTAAGGACATTAGTGTGCGTCCACCCCAAGAGCCAATAAATCTCCAAGTAATCCTCAGCCCCAGTCTTACAGCAAATTGTTCACACCTCATAAAGATTCTGGCATTTAAAAATTCAATTTTCCAGATTTTTTTCCTTTCGTTTTGAAAATCTCTAACAATTTGTGACACAAAAAACTTCAACACGGCACATTACGAGTACTCGTACAAGCACCAACCAAGTCCCATGTGGGCAGTGAAGATACTTTTTTTTTTTTTTAATCAAATCCCTGTCATGAGACTTTCAGTTTCATCAATCAACTACTGCCGTGCCCAACACCCTCATACTTTTTCATCGTTTCGAAAACAATTTGCATACTGGAAAATTGATGTCGCTACAACTGTCAACAAGCGATTAAACTTTGTGTCAAAATTGACTTGGAAAAGTGATGATACTGTTTGAAGTTCCAAATACTGGTGGATGGTATGGTACGGATAGAATGTGGCGGCACTGACGAACAAACAAAAAAAAAAACAATTTGAAGGGTGTGAAAAGTGTTGCCTTAATGAAGTGTTAGTTGCCAGTGCCACCAACACCAGGAAGAGGATGAGGGTGAGTATGCCACAGAGCTAGTGTCGTGTCATACATCTCTGTCGGTTTTTAGTGCTCATTTTAATAAGTTTATTTCGAAAGTATTATAATACTGAGTGTGGTAGGGGAAAAGGGTGAGTTTTTGAGGATGTAGGAAACAGGATTATTCTACCTCGAGTTTAATTGTGCACACGAAATATGCTTGACGGATGATTAGTTTTTTTCGGCGGTATTTTGACATCTTTGTTTGCCTTTCTTGAGCTTGTGGTACAGTAACTGGTGTGGCTTTCTTAGACATTTGGGTGATGGGAATCGTATATTTGACGTTTCTAAAATAGAAACCAAAATAGAATCCAAGATAGAAGTATAGATGCACGAAATTACATATTGGAAAGCTTTGACGTCAAAAGTAAAGTTAACAAGTTTTTTTTTTTTTTTGGTTGCTCCTGGAGGTGCAGGAATCTTCAAAAGATACCAATGGCCCGTACCATTTGTTATGCCCGATGCATATATCTGACCTGATGATTCATAAGTGTCGGCCAGTATATGCCTACGGGCTAAACCTCATCCCCCAGAGAGAGGCACTATGAGAACTGGCCGCTCGTGCTCATAGTAGTAGGAAATTTGTTCCCCTCATTTCTTCGTTTTGTGGTGACTACGACTAAGTTACCTTAACAAGTAGTTTTGTAGTGTTAATCGCGTTAGGTAGGTAGCTTTCCAGCGAAGGCACCTGCTAATACCGTCATTGCATGCGGTTTTCCCTTACTGCGCCAGATCGTACGGTCTTGTTCTTTGTAGTCGACGCTCGAGGACTACATTATTGCAATGATCATGAAGGCGAGTACGAAGTTTGTGAGCAAAGTTTGTTACTTCATCTCTCACGGTAGCAATTCCTAGATCTCTGTGAATATCACTATTTCTTATATACAATGGAGCATTCACAATTGCTCTTAGCGTTTTGTTTTGGAATGTTCGCAGAGCAGTCATATCGCTTGGCTTGGTACAACCCCAAAGTTGTATACCGTATGTGCAAGATGGTTTTAGCACCTGCTTATACAAAAGCAGTTTGTTGTATACGCTTAACTTCGAGTATCTCCCGAGTAGCCAGTACATTTCTCTAAGTCTGATTTCGAGCTCGTCGCGCTTCTTTTTAACATGTGGCTTCCACTTAAGTTTTGCGTCTAGTGTCACTCCTAGATATTTTGCCTCGTTTGCGTACGGTATTTGTACCGAGTTAATGGAAATAGGTAAAATTGACATGCGTTGACTTGGTCTCGTTAAGGACGATTCTCCAGGTCTTTGTCCACTCGCATACTTTGTTTAAAGCTCATTGGAGTTTTCCAGTTGATGATTGGACTGACTCATCTGTTGCGAGGATAGCCGTGTCATCTGCGAACGTTGCTACGACAGTCCCTTCATCTTGTGGTATATCTCTTGTGTAGAGCAGGAACAGGATTGGGCCAAGAACGTTTCCTTGCGGAACACCGGCATGAATTTCTTTGAATTCCATGTTTAACACGAAAGAGTCTGTTATTAAGGTAAGATTCCAATATTCTGTAGAATTTATCTGGTAAGATTACCCTTAGCTTATATCTCAGGCCTTCGTGCCATACCTTGTCGAACGCTTGCGATACGTCGAGAAAAGCGGTAGAGCATATCTGTTGGGAGTTGTACCATTGGGTGCAAGTCGGTACCCAACCAATTAAAATTCGAAACACCCTTTTACGTTTTACACACGTATATTCTTTTCGCTTTATTAAATTAAAACACTTTGATCAAGATACAGATAATACTATTAAAAGCAAACCAAAATGTTAAGCAAAGTAAAATCTATGTTCGACTGTGCCTTCTTAGAATCGAAATCAGAATGAAAGAATTTGAATGCAAGGAAGTGCATTTACAGTTATCTTAAAATGCTAGGAAGTGTTCGCAAGGAAAACAACTTGACGGATAAATTTCCCGATGCGGAATTCCGCGTGATCGGTGCTGCCAAGTCTGCTACATATCTTTTTCCCTTCTAGAGCTTTTTCAATTTCATTCGAAACCCGAATTGATGATCCGGGATCAATCGCCTTTCTTCAATTACTGGGTGCAATCTTTTTAGCAGAAGTTTCTCAAAGACCTTAGATATTATCGGCAGAAGCGAAATGGGTCTATATGATTTCATGTCGTTTGCACATTTCCCCGGTTTCGGAACCATTATTACTTCGGCGACTTTCCATTGCCATGGAGCATATAGAAGTCTCAATGAAGCATTTATAATGTAGAGTAACTTAACTAACGCTTTTTCGGTAGCTCCTTCAAAACTTCGCCAGTGATTAAATCACATCCTGGAGCCTTGTTATTTTTCAGTTTTCTTATTGTCATTCGAAGTTCGGACAGGGATACAGTTTTTAATTTAAAGTTGTCGGGTGCCGTATTTGCATTCGGATCTTCGATCAATGGTTGTCCATCGAATGGCTTGAACGTTTCCTCTTAATGTTCGGCAAATAATTCCGCTTTCTCTTTGTCTCCTTTTGCCCATTCGCCGTTAGCTTTCCTTATTGGTGGCGAGTGCATTACGGGTTTCCTTATGGACTTCAAGGCTTTCCATAGAGAGTAGTTTGAACACTTATCAGCGGTCAAGCTCTCGAGGTAAGTAGAAGTCTCGCGATTTCTTAAGTCCTGCAGCACATTTTTTTAGTTTAGGGATTGTTGCCATCTCTTGCGCGCTCTTCTCTTTTCTCGTATGAGGTCTTCGTGTTGCTGTTTTTCGAAGAGGGGTATTTTTCCATGCTGCGCACTGAATGGCTTCCACGAGCTTGTCAATTTCGTCTTCTATTTCAAGTGGTGTCTTTAGCGGCACATTTAGAGCAATATTTTCCTTGCAGTCTTTTCTGAAAACCTCCCAGTTTATTTTGTTACTAGTTAACTTAGGCGGTCCTTCTTTTTTTACTAGACTTCCACCGATTTTCAGAGTGACTGCTGAGTGGCCTGAGCATAAATCATAGCATTCTTCTACTTCCGTTAGATTTTTAGTTAGCGCTTAGATAAAGAAGTCGACGAGGTCAGGGATTTTATTATTGTCAGTTGTCCAATACGTTGGCTTTCCCGTCGAAAAAAAATCCACACCGCGTTACATACTGGCTTTAACAAGTATTGATGAAAATACTAAATGCTAAGTCTCGAGTCCTGACTTCGATCGCGTGAAAAACGAAAATTTATTTAAACTTACTTTTCTTTATTTGATGCTCACATGTCCGGGACGAACCTGGACCTCTCCATACAGCTCGATTATTTGCTAGCTGCCTCCAATTTCGTATGACGAGTTGGTTGAGATCCCCTTCCAACTGCGCACGCCACCTTAGGTAAGGTCTTCCTCTGCTGCTGCTATGAATTCTGATTTTTTTTACAAGGTCTATACCACTGTTCAGATGGAATAGCTCGAAGAACACACGGAGAATATTTTCATCCACAGTATCCCTGTTTCTGCACCATACAGTAGAACTGGGATGATAAGGGTCTTTCACAAAATTTCCTAAGTTCTACATGAGGGAATTTTCTGCTCAATTGTCTTCTTAGCTCGTTGAAACAGTGATTGGCAGGAATAATTCTTCGATTGATCTGCGCACTGGTGTCATTGTCACCCTGTCTAAGACCTTTTTTGACATCAAACGGTTCAGTGATGGAACAGGGAGAGTATTCCATCGTCATCCTGCACAGTCAGTTGAGTTTAGCAGGAATACCAAAACTAGACATGGCTCTGTATAGCTCGTCTCTATATATGCTATCATAGACAACTTTAAAGTCGATGAACAGGTGGTGGGTATTGATTTAGAATTTCTGGGTTTTCTCCAATATTTCAGAGGGTCTCCCTTCTTAAGAAGAAAGTCGTTTGGACAGGGTGGTGCGAAATTACATCCATGAAGCTACAAGCCTCGGCTTCGCTGACAGTGCTTCAAGCGGCCGGTCCAGTTTTTGATGACTCGGTCCAATATGTGCGGCGTTATTCCGGCAATAGCGTCTCGAATGTTGGCCTCGAGCTCGTTCTTGTTAGCGTAGTCTAAGAATTTGACGTAGCCCCAGAGAAATAAATCGAGGGGTGTCAAGTAGCATGATCGCGGCGGCCAATTGATGAACGCTCGCCGTGAGATGGCCCAGTCGTGAAATTTCTCCTTCACCACTTCGAGCGTTGCGTCGCTTGTATGGTATGTAGCGCTGTCTTGTTGGAACCACAGCTTGGATATATCGATGTTGTCGAGCTCTGGCCACAGAAAGTCGGTTAACATAGCTCTATACTGAGGACCATTGACGGTAACGGTGTCTCATTCTTCATTTCGAAAGAAATAAGGTCCGATGATACTGCCGTGCCATAAACCGCACCAAACAGTCAATTTTTGTGGATGCATTGATGCCTGGTCGAACACTTGTGGATTGTGGTCGCTCCAATAATGGCAATTTCGCTTGTTGATATAGCCGCTGAGCCAAAAATGGGAATCGTCCGAGAAGATCAGTTCGCCCAATTAGCGAACTCACGGCGATGTCTATGGTCGTCCGGCTTCAATTCTTTCGTCAGCACAATCTTACACTAATATAGGCCCAAATTCAACTGCAAAATAAGCCTGGTTGACTCTCTGGAGATGCCAAATTCAGCTGATCGGCTCCGAATTGACATTTCTGTGTTTTCTTCGATACTGGCCGCTACGGCGGCTATGTTTTCATCACTTCGCACCGATGTCTGTCTGGTTGGTGGCTTAAGGTCCAAAAGAGTGTACTCCCGTTCAAACTTTCCACGGTGCGACGAATTGCCTGCGCACTGAAGCCATGATGACGACCGACCTCACGACGAAATTCACGTTGCGTATTTACAACTGAGCCGGAATTTCGAAAATAATTTTTAATAATTTCCACACGTTCGAGAACTGCCAAACGATGCATGATGAAATGGCAGACCTTACTGAATATTTTGACAGCTGGATGTCATTGGTAACTTACCACCCTACGAAGATCGTCTAAGACTGTTAATCTACAGTCGTTGGAAATCCGTCGTACTCATCTCCTTGTGCATCAGTTTACATTGATTTCCCCGCCCTGTTGCAAATGGTTTCTTTCAATACAAATTCCCACAACCTAAGGTCTGTACATTTCTTCTCTCTTGTCACTATGGTCACCACGAACCTATTTCTAGAACACAGCGCAATGCAAATAGTTCGCGATCCATGTTTGATTTTAGTTGAAGCAAAATCTCACTACACCTACACGATAAGACTCTCTCCCCCTCACCTGGCCCTTATCACTCTACTCTTTAAGTGCAGTTTTTAAGGCTCTCAAGCTTGTATTAAGCTAACCCATTGTAACCCTTCCAACCTGATCTTATTTCAAAACATTGACATTGCCTTTCTCCCATGCACAACAACGGAAAATGACCTAGACCGACAGAGGTGACTATGCAACAGTTCCACCTTCCACCTTCCACCAGTAGGTACCTAGTTACATCATCAGAATTCATTTGAATAAATTAAAAGTTTATTTATAATTTTTAATTCGCGCTCGTCATGCCAAGTTGTCACCTTAATTACAGCTTTGGACGCGGAGTGTTCATTACACAATCTCCCTCTTCACCCACAACTAGAGTCACAATTATACGATCAATGAACGCTTAGGCTAGAGATTACCATTCAATTGCGCGTGGGATGGAGTGCGTCCAACAGTGTCACTCGTCCGCTGTAACCTTGAACTTTTAGTCATTGTCACTGACTTTTTAATTGTAGGTACCACCATCTTGAAACACAAACAGTCAGAGTCATTTGATTGTATCTCATTGCATAACATTATCCCTGACCTCGGCGAGTGCGCGCACAGGAAGTTCAACTTTATTCGCACCATTTGTACGCTTAAATCACCTAAAGCTCATCCGCTGCATCCAGATCAGCACCATCACCAGCCGGTCCATGTAAAAAAAAAAACAACATACAATCCAACTCCGGAAATATTACTCATCGCCGCTGCGTTATGGTGTCCATTTGTTTTCGCGTTCCACATCCACTTATCGCCATTCGGCATCTGAGAGATACTTTTCCAGCTCAAAATCGCGCAATGAAATACATTTGCCCGATAGCAAGTGATTGGTCAACATATCCGCCCTCCGCGCCGGACCAGCATATGAGAAACCATCTGCTGGTATGCTACACCCAGAGTCGAAGTTGGAGCTGCAATCGAAGTCTGTGTCTTTGGTTCTCCCGTTTCGGGGTGAAATGCGAAATCGACGCAACGCGCCGCTTGCCCGCGGCTACTTTTGTCTACTTGTGCACCAGAAATACATCGGAAACACACCTGGGTAATAAGGAGCTGCCGCGACGTAGTCGTAGCAAGCTGGTAACAATGCCAAAGAAGGAACTGCAACCCAGTTGGTGGGGGATTAATCAGCCCTCTTCCTGTTGCGATCGATTTTTACGATTTTTTTTTTTTTTTTCACGAACCCAAAAGCGTTTCGTAATTAAATTCCGTTCCTCTCCTCTCCAGGAAATTTGTATTCCGCCCGTAACGAGTCCTTTAATGGCAGTTTACGTCATGTTAAACACTTATTACTTCATTGCTATTATTAGTCAGGCTCTGGCACTGGCACTGGCTGTGGCGCAGTAAAGGAGAATGCTCTCTTTTTTGTATCTTTTTGTTGGCCAACGCACATCATCATCTCATCAGCATCTCTCGATCAAAGAGAAAGAGTTGGTAGGTATAGAGATACACATTTAGGGCCAAATTGCGGGCCACTCGGCCAGCCGGCAGCTTGAATAAATTTCTTTATTAATAATTTGCTAGCAGAGTATACCTACCTACACTGATGGAGGACACGCGGTGTCCTCTGCTGCGTGTAAACATGAATTATGATTGACATCCCGAGGCTATGGATACAGTTTACTTAAATAATGTTAACAATTACTCTGCATTGCAAAATTGTAGTTTTCCGATCGAGTAACCCGAAAATTCACCTAAGCTGGTTAGGGAAGAGCCCGCAAACCGACTGATATCGACGTGTCGTTACGTACGACGGACCGTTTAATTAAATTGGTGTGATTAAATGTTTCGATTAAATGGTAGTTAGCAGGCAATTAAGATGAAGGTATGGAAATTGTTGTCAAGCGTTGAGATGGATGTTCCTCGGTTTGGAAGATAATTTATTTGGCCAGTCGATGGGAGGGCTTGAGGGTATATCGCCGCCGCCGATGACGATAATGAGCGATTGTAAGTGGACCTAAAGTGAATGCAAATTGGGGACACAACTCGATATGATGGATGGTGGTCACCGATGTCAAGATGTAATCATGTGCTGGATGAAACTTGTTTGGGAATCACTAAGTGGTAATTACGAGGGCTAAAACGGTCTGCAGTTTGTATTTGAATATTGGTGGGCCTTGAAATCTGTGAAGTGATAGGTAACAAACTTTCAGATTTTTATGTTTGAAATACTCTCCAGTCTTTCATCCTTTTACTCTAGGACAGAATAGTTATTCACAGATGGGATATGTAAGGTAAGTACATTTCTATAATTAGAAATCCTTGGATGGTTGTAGCTGGATAGATGACAGCTTAAAGAAGGCAGCGATATGAACCTGTTGAAACCACGCTCTGCAAAAATTCGGTGCTCCTGCATCTACATCGTAACCTCTAGGATAAATGGTATCCACCTGAACCTGCTGGACGATATTGTAGCTGACACGCGAGGAAAGCACCCTGTGTTTATTGCTGGCGATTTTAACGCATGGGCTACAGAATGGGGCAGTAGGATTACGCATAAAAGAGGGCGAGCTCGCCTCGATGCATTCACATCATTCGACATGAGTCTGGCGAATAATGGTGCAAATAACACATTTCGCAAAGCAGGCTAGGGATCCATCATAGACATTACCTTGTGAGATCAGCGAGAAATATATGCACAGCGACCTCCAGACGATTATATTCAATGTCGACAAAGAGAAGCCCAGACAGCGCCTCAAACTTAAAGGGCCGAAGTGGAAAGAAACATCCTTCGACACAGACGCATTGGAGGAAATGATGAACACCGACTCTTCAATCAGCTACGAATCAACTAACGCAAACAATCACCACAGCGTGCAATGCAGCAAAGCTTAGAAGACCAGTTAGCAGAAGGGGTGAACCGACGAAGTCAAAACAATAAGGGCAAAATGTCTCCAGGCCCGCCGCAGGTCCCAGCGATTTGGGGGGAGACCAAACTGAAGCTGAAGTGCAGTAGGCCCCCACAAATATCCTGCCCAACAATGCTGAGGACAATAGTGGAGCATCTATTCCCCCCATAGACCTCCTACTCTTCCCCATCACGAGGGGGACCACAACGGAATATATCCCGGTAATTACGCCGGACGAACTGCAAGAAACCAGACCGACGTCCAAAATAGTCCGGACCTTTTTATAGCAACGATGCAAAGAAACAAGAAAGAAGCTTCCGCCTGCATGTAGTCTCTGCGCAATCAGAACTACAAGCGGTTTCCGAACAATTTTGGATGAAGCAGCCTATGTTATGTTATGATCCCCATTGACATTCCCGCTAAAGAGATGCAAAGGGTTTACCTCAAGCGAAGAAGGTAAAATGAGAAGAAAGGGCAATATTTGTGGCAGGCCAGGTAGAATAACGCGGCAAAAGGCAGATGAGCCCACAAGCTGATACCCACCATCGAGGTCTGGACAAAGAGAACACGCGGGAACTGCAACTACTACCTTACGCAGGTCCTGTCCAGGCACGGCGACTATCGAAAATATCTCCACAGATTTGGATATGATAGCTCGCCCTTCTGCCAAGAATGCCCAGATGAAGAGGATAATGCGGAACACGCAGTGTTACACTGCAGGCCCTTCGCAGAGGGAAAAATGAACCTGCCAAGCCCACAGCTTCTAATAAGTCATATGACGAGTTCCGGGGACGACTGGCTGGAGGCATCATAAAGTTCCTTCACAATGAGCGTACAAAAGGAGCTGAGAAGAGTCGAAAGACTAAGAAGAGGCTCACTCCTGGAAAAAAAAAGAAAATATTATTGAGTTGATGGTGCCAACAACTTAAGGATTTGCTGCTTTTTTTTGGAAAAAATTATGTCCTAAGATATAAGTACAGGGAGGTAGGACAGAAAGTGAGGTGCATCCACATGGACTTCTTCGCCACCGCAGCGGATACACCCTTGTGACCGCGAGCCCAGCATAGTTTTACATTCTGCTGCGTACCAAGAACTCGTAAAACTTCGCGATAGCACATCGCTTTTACTGGTAGCCTGGCTGCCAATGAAAAAGGTAATATTCTCACGTGGTATTGCCTTCATTGCAGATTCCCTGGAAAATGCTGCTATAGTTCGAAAGTCTGATTGATTTTAACAATCCGAGCGCTTCGGAGAAAATTACCGCAGCTACCCCTATATCCATCTTAGACCCGTCTGAGTCTGAGTTCGCATATTCATATGCTTTAGCTATCCAACATCAACACATGTGTATAATTGAAAATCGAAAGAGTCTTACGTCTAGTGCCACCAAAACGGAGTCAGCATCCTTCCACCTGAACAACCAACTAGCTCATGTTCCACTCGAGGTTTTATTCGTACTTCAGCATAATAACCACCCCAATACCTCGTAATCACTTTGGACAGAAAGCTAACTTTTAAACCACATTGTCTAGATACCGCTGCAAAGTTAAAAATAGGAAACAACGTTCTCCAAAAACTGGCATTCACTTTCTGGGAAGCTTTGCCCTGTACCCTACGAACTGAAGCAATTGGCAACAGTCTTACTCGTATATGCTGCTTCCATATGGCTCAACAGCGCTCATACGTAAAAGGAAGACAGCGAGCTTAACACTGCAATACGGCTAATTTCCGGTACGGTTCACACCAGCAATATTGCGCCACCACCTCTAAGGCATTACAAAATACTGGTCAGAGAATTTGCTAAAATTCAACTCAACCAAAACCTCCAAGTCCACCAATACTTTATCGAAAAGAACTAGTGGCGTGGTTGCACGAGTCGAACTTTGACGTAAATGAGGAGTGGAAAGAACTCGAGGGAACTCTCACCAACTAGGAACATAATCACCGACCCCATTGTTGGTGCACCAGGCTTTGATCTGTCAAGACATAGGTGGACCCAACTAAGTAGGGTACTTTACTAGATTTAAGTAGTTCCACTGGAGGTAGGATTGAGTGGTCTTTCCTTGTTTGGGCCAGTTTTGAACCTCTTATTGACAGTTCGCCGGCCTTCACGTTCCTGGGAACAACCCTATGACCCTCCGCTGAGTAGTCTCAGCTCATTACGGCATCTTTTTGTTTGGATTACATCACCGTGGATGAGATGACCTTGATTTAGATGTTCATATCTATTCGAGGAGGTGGGGTAGTAAGGGTAGTTCTCGAGAGGCATCGATGCTAGCTAAGATTTCCGCTTACAACACACTGCCGTGATTTGGTAGCTTTATCGGGTTTGGTCAAGGAAATGCCTGCACTAACAGATACTCGTATGTTGTTTGGGTCTATAACTTTCCCTTCTCGCGAGGGGAATTATGTTCAAAAACCTAGGTTGAAACCGGGGTATGGTGTTAGGTATAGGTTCATAGCTTTTTCAAAAAAATCCCTTGCATGTATAGGACGCGATAGATGCTTCTTTGTCCTTTCCGTGACGTTGTCTTCCCAGTTCACTCTGTGATCTAACATACAGCCAAGGTATTTTGCTTTATCCAAGATTAGGAGGTATGTATCTTTTCCTAGTGAAAAGGACCAGATCCATTTTTTTTAGGTTGACATTCAATCCGCAGTTCTTGGCCCAGTAGTTCAGTGTAGTTAGAGTCGATTGGAATTTGCCTGTAGCCAGTATAACAAGGTCGTCAGCATATGCTACAACCTTTACACCTCTATGTGGTAGTTTCAGTGAAATGATCCAAAGTTTTGGGGATAGGACCTCTACCCAAGGGGTATTCCTACAGGCCATAGCATAGACTTGGCAACCTCTAAGTTTGCATTGTAGTTCCACTACTCAATCCAAGTGTAGTGGATCTTTCATAGATTCTAAAACTTATGGCATAGACTTCTTCTATATTTTTGAAGGCCTCTACATGTACTTCGATGCGTTTACTGGGATTTAGGAGATAGACACTACTTTTGCTGTGAAAACGGAACTATTATCGAATTTCTATTGCCCAGATCCTTCCATATCATCGCGCAGCACAAAGTGAAGATCATACTATTTCATTCAAACTTCGTTCACAGTGAAGATCTCTACTTACAGACCTTTTTATGTTTCCCTCGCTAGGTCCCATCCTTCAATTGAGACAGACTCAATGAACCTCCTCCAACTGCAATAAACCAAAAGCCAACCTTGGACCCCTGCAATAAAATCAAAAAAAAAACTTACTCCAACTGCCACTCCCCACTGCTGTAGTTTGGAGTTGCTCTCCATCAAAGGGTTGCATAAATTCCAGAAATGTAATCAACCAAAGAATATTTATTTATGTTTGCCCCGAAACGTTGCGCTTTCAGAACTGCTTCTGCTATTACTGTGTTCACGGGATGAAAGTTACACCGCGCGATGTCGGTCATGAAACTACCACCATCAATCCAACCTCCCCCCAATCCAAAAAAAGAAGAAAAAAAAAAACCCACATCCTCAGCAAGGAAATTATCCGCGATATTACATTTCGGCGCCCCGTTCCCGCCCGTGTAAACATGATTTATAAAGTGATATTAGATCTGGAGTGCGAGAGCCGTGTTTTCCATTTTCCAGCATGCAGCAGCTCCCTGCAGCTGCTGTTTCGGTGTTGCATAGTGTTGCATCCCACGATGATGCATGGCCCTGTGATTGACCATAACTCTCGGTGCGAAAATATGAACATGTATCTGAAGTACGAGTACCATACGTATGTGTGTGCAAGCGGATGGAAGTCTTCTTAACCGCTCCGAGATTGATGGCGTGGCGAAAAGTCATGTTTTGGTCGAAGTTTTCATTTTTCCTTCTTTTCAGCACTTTCCCAGTGTATTGCGGCGCGGCCTCGAGTTCTCTATCCCCTCGCGGTTAACTAGGCGCTAATCACTGGTTCTTCTGGCCATGTCACACTCATGTGCGAGTGTCATGCATCGGGCAACTTTCCTCATCACGTGCAAATGATTTAACCAACTCATCCAACAGCGACGACGCATGCATCAGTGACACTGCATATGACCATCCACTAGGAAGTTTGTTCCTAATCAGCTCTTAACCAGTCCCAGACCAAAGCAGACTTTCGACCGAGCAAAGACAAAGGCGACGCATTGTTCTGGCACCAAGAGGCTGCTAATTATTGTATGAGGGAGCAGGGGGCCAACTCTTATTTGTTGCCTAAGTTAAGGAGGTAAACAGGCGTAAATTGATGTTCGATCTCAGAAGAACCAGTCTCGTTGGTTGCCATTGCACTGCTGGATGGATGGATGGCTTGTGATGTGAATTGTTTAAACGTCAACTTGTTAGCGGTGTTAATTTGTTTGCGGAATGTTTATCGCCCGGAGTTGTTGTTCTTTTTCTGTTTTGTCTTTGTTTTGTCGTTCTTCTTGTCTTGTTGATGATTATCATGGAGATGGAGCTTAGGGGAGAGCTGGGAGGCCCTTGGTTCCGCCTGAGGGGTTGGAAGTTTGTTTTTATATTTAGCGAAGCTGCTGATTGGGATAATGCATGTGGAATTCTTTTCTCCTCGCCTTTTACTTCTTTTGTTTGTGTGCCTTTGAGCCGGCAATTAGTTTATTCAAGGGCATACTAGGCTGTGGTAAATGATTTATTATTGGGGTTGGAAATAAAGAGGACACGCTAAGCTTGTTGAAGAGCTAATAACTAGTAACTGTGTTGCTTTGATGGACGAAAAAAATGCTCAAATTATGCCCAAATTTATTGAGACCTATGCAGGCATCAGCAGAAATAAAACACGCAGGTAAGCTCAATTGTGGCCTTGCGACGTTATGCGGTCTCTAACATTCGAAGGTCTAATATTAAAAATGTTAACAAACTGAAAATTGAACCTAGTACTGGTGAGATGAGCACATCTCCTAGACCAATACGAAACCTTATCAAGTAACAGGATACCAAAGTTTTGTAGTGGGTAACCAGTGAACAACCAGACGAGAAATAACTTGCCGCCTGCTCTCAATAGCAACTTTACGGCAACTAGTGGTGTCTAGATCATTCTAAACATTCGTGGGTCTATTGTCAGATGGTACCTGCTCTTCCTTGATCGGGACACTTAACCAGAAAAAGCAAGAAAGAAGGCGGAAGATAGAAAAAGTCAATGGCGGACTCTACCAACTCACAGAAACGTCTCCAGGAGAAGAAAGGGATCAAGCATTTGAGAGCGTCAAATTTGCCATGGAAAACAGCATTTGTCCAGCCCGTCCCTAAAAAATTGCACTCACGTCCCTCCTTTTCAAGGTCATGGAAACGCTGATAAATCCTCTGAAATATCTAGATTCACGAAAACTCCTCAATGACCGGCAGTATGGTTTCCGTAGCAACAGGTCCACTAGTGATTTGATGTCATATCTCACCGAGAAGTGGAATCTCTCCATCACTTCGGCGAAAATAAGATGGTTGCGCTAGATATTTCAAAGGCATTTGTCAGGGTTTGACATCAGGCTCTTTTGTCTAAAATATGTGCATATGGCACCGATGAGTCTCTACAAGTTGTCTTGGACGGCTTCAAGTCTGCAATTCAACAAATAAATACTGGTGTTCCCCAAGGCTCTGTTTTGTCTCCGACTCTCTTTCTTATTTTTATAAATGATCTCTTGTCTGCAACTTCAAATCCAATCCATCCCTTCGCTGATGACAGTACCCTCAGTTTTTCATATTCGTTCCCTAACTCACATCCTTGCTCTTCGGTCGTATAAGAGGAACGGGAACGTATGACCAACCGGACAGCATACTCAAATGGGGTTCAACTAACCGAGTGGAATTTAATGCTTCCAAGACACAATGCTGTCTTCTGTCTCTCAAGCGAAACCAAAACCCTCAACCATTATCCATGGATGGTACTTGCATCATTGAAACCGAAAGACTTGCCATTCTTCCATCTTCGATGGAACGATCACATATTCGAGGTCGCCAATGCACATATCTAGTCTGGTGCATCCAAGACCGTTCTGCAGGGTACAAAATCGAGCGTTAAATCTTATATGTGATAGAGACATTGTGAATTCCGTACATTCACTTGAACATCGGAGAAATGTCTCGTGTCTCTCACTATTTTATCGATTTTTTAATAAAAAAGGCTCCAGCGAAATACCCAGTTGGATTAATCCCCTTCAAAATTTCACCCGCAATGCGCGACATGCTTCGAATGCACATCAGTTCACCCTAAAGCCTAACTTCGGTCGTACTATCAAATATAGGGATTCATTTATAAGCCGAACTACACGAATGTGAAATGATGTACCAGACTATTTCCCCATCACTGCCACCTTCAAACATTTAAAGCCAACGTGCCCAGGCTTCTCCTCTGTTCCCCTTTCACATTTTCCTAAATGCCCGTGCCCTGTAATAGTATAAGGTTATTCATAGTCCTTTTGGCGCCCGCAAATTATACAAAAAAGGGGATCAGGCAGAAGTGAAAAGGAAATAACCTCTGGTTTCGGAGAACTCCGGACTTTCGAAAGACACAAACATAATTTGGGATATGGGACAAGACTTACGCAAAGCTTGTCCCTTGATTAGGAGCGGGATAAACTTTAGATATCCCTTAGAATTTATAACGCGCGACTTGATAGTGTGGGCGCCGTGGCTCAGTAGTTAATTACTTGTACCACTGAGCGGGGGACTCAGGTTCAACTCCCAAAAACTTCAAAAAGATTTTTCGTTGTCCCAACTCTCGCGAACGGCTGTTCTAAAATATTCCCCTCCGAAAAGGCATCAAAATGTAGGGTCCCTTCCATTGGTGTGAACAAAGATATAACACACGCTGCTTGAATGGATGCCAAAAGCTAGGCCAGGTCTCTGAAAATTCAGATTTGGTCTCGAATTGTGACCCCACAGACCCAAGACCCGTCCAACATACATACAGACAGACTCAAAGAATTAATTAAATTCTCGAGTTCGACAATTTTCATAAAACCAATACCAATGGAAAGAATCACTGAGAAAGTCGTTAAAGACCACAACACCTAATCAAATGAAGAATAAGGCCAAACCGTTTGGGTCAAGATGGGGGGGTGGCCATGGTAGTGTGTTCGCTTGTGACCCGAACTGTGCAGGTTCAAGTCCGGACGGGGAACAACAACCACAGCCACCCGAGCATAAAAGAGTAACGAATAAAATCCAAGTTTCTCCAACCACTACACCAAAATTAGTTCTGCTTGGTAGTACAATGGACGTCGTGTGAGTCTGAGTGCTCAGGGACTTGGCAATTTCCTTTTCTTAAAAAAAAAAAAAAAACAATCAGGATTAGAAAAGCTTTGAAGAAGTCGACGCAGATTGTTTGTACTGCAATGGGCTATACTTGCGGTCTACTGACGGTTGAAAGAACGTATCCCTGATGTTGGCTTGAGAATTTTGTATAAAATTTTTTACAATCACCAACCTTGCTGGAGCAGAGTGCATTCTTCATCGTCATTCTGCACAGGCGGACGAGTTTGGCGGGGATTTCAAAACTCGAATGAGGCTCTGTATACCTCTCCTCTGTAGATGTAATCATAAGCGACTTTGAAATCGATGAAAAGGTGATGAATATCGATTCGGAGTTCCTAAGTTTTTTCCAAGATCTGCGCCATGTGAATATCTAGTCTATGGTGGACTTCTCTGGCCTAAAACCACACTGATACGGACTAATCAGTTTGCTAACAAAAGGTTTGAGGGTTTCGCATAATGTGTCATCTTATACACGATGTCAAGGGGACTTATACCTCTGTAGTTGGCGTAGTTCAGACTCTCTGAGAACAGGGAAACGATGCTGAGGTTCCATTCGTCTATCATACTTCATTCATTCATCTTACAGATGAGTTGATGAATGATCCATACCAAATCATCCCCAGCTACTTTAAAGAGCTCCACAGTTTGACTGTCGGATTCAGCAGCCTTGTTGAATTTGAACTTCACTTTGGTCAGCATCCAGCATGGCAGCGAAGTTTTTATTGTTACCGCCATTTAACAGTCTGCAGAACTGATCTTTCTACAGGCTTCTCTGTGGGCTTTGTAGCCTTGACATGCCCTTTTTACCTTCTGGTAGAGCTTTCGATCATCATTCCTCTTTCACATTCTTTTGTCTTCTTTCTTAGAAGCTGGTATTCTTCCCTTCTCTTTTGCTTTCAGATGTTGTAAGCTCCTTTCGCAGCATCCTTTATAAGCCTTTTGCTTTGCTGCGCGCGCTTGGCAGCACTCTTCAATAAACCAGGGTTCTCTTTCTGGTAGGTACAAGAAACCCAGCACATCACAGGCAACATTCATGATGGATTGCTGCCTTTGCTCTTCTATACATCTTCTTCTTGAGAAGTTCAGGGACACCCGATCGGGTAAGGCTCTAGCAGTCTCTTGCTATTGTAGCCGTCGTCTGTTAAATTGTCTCACAGTACTTCTTTGGTGTTGTGGTGTTTGGGATATCCGCACGATCTCACTTGGTTACGTCGTCCTTATTTTCTGTGGGCGCGTGAGCTCATATTAGGCTGATGTTTTTGAACAGCATTAAGTTTTCCATCCACTTTACTGAGGTGTACCTCATCTTAGGTGCGATGTCCCTTTATTACAATATCGTTCTGGGGTGGAGACTCTCAAAGATGGTTTGTCGAAAATAAGATCAACGAACGCGAACATCTTTTTTCTCAGCAGCTGCAGTGATACATCCTTCCTCACTCGATTTAATGTCAAAATTGCTTGACTCTTGAGAGTCCGCTGAACTGACAAACGTCAAAAAGCATACATATCTCCTTCATCTTCAAGCCACTTATACTGCAAATCCCATTCATCCATTGCAGCAACTGTAATCGAAACCTCGCCTTTCAAGTGGACAACCACAGAAAAACATGATCCCATAGACCACGATTAGTGCACTCGAAGAGGACACCGAAAAGTCACACAAAGATACACAGTGGTACACCACAATGACAAACGTCTTCAAAACGTCAAATTTTCCCAGAATGTCTCAGATTACAGATTTCCATTCTCAAAAAAAGAAAAAAAAAAAAATAAGCGAACAGAGAATCGAGGACGCCCCAGCAGATCCCGCGCGATCATAATCTTGGGTCATTTGTTTCGGAGGCATCTCAGTAGCGCCCCAAACAATGGAATCCTTTTAGTGTCGTGGTTGCTACTGTATTCTCAATGATCTCCCACTCTCACTCAATGGTGGTCATGTCGTGTTGTTTTTGATCTCCATGAATCCTCGATAAATCCGCACCAACAACAGCACCACCACCCAACACAATAACCCACTCAGAATGTCAGACGACAATGATGATGCTCCTTCATCGTCGTCGTCGTCGTCGTGCGGACGTCACACAAAAGTCGCATAGATTGCAGATGCAGAGTTGGGCCGAACTAGCGCGACATCATTCCCCGGCTATCGTTGTCGGATCTTTTGTCTGTTCCGCTGATGATAATTTCGTGACATTAATTTCACATCACAAAGTCCACCACTGTGCCACAGACAGTGTCTCATGATGCACAGTGGCAGTGTCAAAGGGCTGGACGATCGCTGCTGCATTCCCGTGACTTGCATTCAGTTCGAGTAGCGTTTGCTAATTTATCAACCGACTGCGGGAGTTCTTATCGCCAAAGACTCTGTCTCTGGGTGGGTGATATGGAATATGGATCCCTCTGCATCTCAAATTTTGCGAGCACACGCTTAGCCGAGTTCCTGGGAAAAACGTCCGCAGATGCAACGCGAAACGCGACTGTCGAACATGTACCCGTTCCAATCGATCTATTTTCGGTCTTTTAAGAGCTGAACACTTTTGCGGAAATTGTCCGTTGCGCCTGCTGCCAGTGCATGTGCAGTTGCAACAGCAACACCACCGCCACCCCCGAAATAGACGATATGTGCGTGACTAAAGGCGCAAACATGTTTCATTGCTGATGTTACTGAATGGCAGAATCGCATCGTGTATCCGCGAGATTTCGTGGAAATCCCTCGATCCGAAGTGAAGGGATCCGTGGTGGTGGTGTGTTCTCTTTTCCGTTGATTCGGGTGATCCTGGTGAAATTTGAGGCGCACAGGGTGTATTTTTAGAGATTTACGAGTTGTTGCAGAAAATTATTATATTGTTAGGCAGGGATGAACGAGAGATTCTAATGGGAGACCATGCGGGACACCACACCACATGTGTCGTGCGCTTTTGTTATTTTCAAATGAAGTCATCGCAGAGTGTTTAGTTCCGCACGATTGTTGGGGGGGTTGCAAGAATGTTTTTTTTTGTTTTTTTTTTTTTTTGCAGCTTAACTTAACTTAACAAGAGATATCGCATTACGGTGCACGAGCTAATGAGGAGGACTGATGATGGAAGTTGATGATTAGTTTTCCTGTATTTATGTAGTAAAAGATTGATGAGTGATGGCTGCAGATTGATGTGCGAAATAGTCTGTTATGTGAATACCAGGAAAGTTTTTAGGGCAGAACTGGGACCTCCGGGAAGTTGTTACCAGGGGTTTGCGTACGGATGAGGTAATAGGTAGAATGAGACGAGTGCCAGTTGGTAGTTCTTGTTTGATCATAATTTCTTAGGAAGTTCTGCCTGGAACGTTAAAATTCGGTAGTACGTGAGTGTTTCAATTCATTGTGTAACGTTTTGTAACGCTGCTGTTACAAAGACTCCGTACTTTATCGCTTGATACTTCGGAAGGACATTTTTACAGTTTTTGGATCTCAGTAGGTCTGTGGTCCGAAGATCGCATTTTTTTGAATTTTGACATGCATCCACTAGAGCAGTGGTAACTCTTAGGGGTTCACATGCCAGAGACAAAACAATAAAATAAAATAAATTGTATCTACCATCAATTTGGTGGACTCTGACAAGGTAAGCATCCCAAAAGTCTAAAATATTGAAAACATTTCAATATTTTGTATAAATTTTGTAACGCCATCTTAAAGAGAATTTCAAGACCTACAATTTCGGTCTTTATAATTTTGTTCCTAGGGCATACTGTTTGCGAGATATTCCCACTCAAAAAAGATTTTTTATTGATTTTCGGGTGAAGTCGGAAATTTGGGAGAACGTACCTAAAATTTTCCAAAATTTTGAAACCGTTTTCGAGTTATTCGAAAACTTATACAACTTTCTGTCCGCGTCTTCTTGAAAATAAATAAAAAAACATAAAATACGTTATACATTGCAGATTGTTTATAGGGGTGAAAGTGATTTGCAAAATTTGTAGATCTATTGTGCTCCCCCGACCTGGAGCTCTATTCGATGAAATACCCGATCTAGATCACTTTCTCGAGTTAATCTGTCGTAATGATCGGGAGTATTGTAATTCTACTAATAATGGCATACCTCCTTCTGATGGTTGATAGGTATTCAGGTTATCCCATCCTTTGTGGGTCAGTGCTCAACATTACTTAATCAGGTGCGCTCTAGTTGCCTCAACATCTCCTAAGAATCCGTAGTGTCAGATTTGCTCTAGATTCAGTTCCCTGAAATGTTCCTTAATTCTAAAAAGACCTATTAGGAAGTCCGTTCGAATCCGGGGCCGGTTTTGTTGATGCTAATGATGTTAATGCTTTTCCGGTTATAGTTATGGTTATAGCTTTTCGATCCTCATGAAAGGAGAGTCACTGAACTGCACCAGCGCAGAGATCAAGCGAAGAATCAGTCTTGCCAACTGCTGTTCCTTTGGGATAATAAGGAAATTGAGTAACAAAGCTCTCTCTCACGAACAACAAAGGTGACTTTATATAAGACCCTATATAATATGGACGTTATCAAAGGCGGATAAAAAGACCGTTGGTTGATTTGAAACAAATATCCTTTGAGTGATTTTTAAACCCGGTTGTAGTGACAAGAGGAGATAAAACAACGTACAGCAACATCGACCTAATCAGAAGGGTCTGAATCGATCGCCTGAGATGGCTAGGTCGTATAGAGCGAATAGACATCAAGGCTCCGGCTCGGAAAGCCTTCGAAACCATCCTAAGGTGGCGTACACAAGTGGAAAGATACTTTAACCAACTTCGTGTGCAAAACTGTAGGCGGCAGCACAAGATCGAACTGGCTGGAGAAGATTGTTGGTTGAGTCCCAGGCCCACCCCGGACTGTAGCACCATTTTAAGTAAGTAAGTAAGGTTTTTTATGCTTAGTTTAGAAATCAGGTCACCATCGGTTCGCAACCGGTTTCAACTAGTGAAGCTGTTAGCGGGCTGAGCCGAACAACTCGGCGCAGCTGGTATACTGAATCGGGCGTAGCGACGGATGAAGCTATCAAATATGCTGTTGCATCTTTGACAGCTTCTAGTCACCTGGCACTGACGGAATGTACGCAGCTATGCTGAAACAAGGTATTAGTCAGTTGCTGCCAACTGCTGGCTTGGCACTGGCATATATACCAACCCCCTGGGGAACAGTTAGAGTAGCTTTTATACCGAAAATCGGCAGAGATGACTACTCTCTCGCCAAGATCTTCAGACCTATTAGTCTGACGTCCTTCCTGCTGAAAAGCATGGAAAGACTGGTTGAGCTACATGTGCGCAAAGTTGCTTTGAGGGTACATCCTCTGTCAGAGTTGCAACATGCCTATCAACGTGGAAAATCCTGCGAGGCTGCTCTTCAAAATTTGGTCAGCAGAATAGAATGTGCGCTTGACAGGAAAGATTACGCGATGCCTTTGACAATGCGACTTTTGACATCATGTGTAGCTTCGCCAGAAGTCACGGCATAGAAGACTCACTAGTGTTGTGGATAAAAGCAATGCTGGTGAACAGAACATTGACTGTAGATGCAGATTGTGACCGGCGTGTCATGACAGGTATAAATAGGGGCTGCCCACAATGCGGTGTTCTGTCTCCACTGCTTTGGTGCATGCTGGTTGACTCCCTCAATAGTTCTAATGTCTACGCTCAAGCATATGCAGATGACGTCGCCGTTCTGTCTGTCGGATCGTGGCTAGCGACTGTTTGCGCTAAGGTGCAGATGGCCCTAGACGCAATCGACGATTGGTGCGCTAGGTATGGGCTTTCCGTTAATCCTCTCAAAACCGTGGTGGTTCTCTTTACGAGAAGGAGGAAATTGACTGGTCTGACTTAGCCAGTGCTAAAAGGCGTCACTATCGAATTCTCCAAGGAAGCCAAATATTTAGGAGTAATTTTAGATAGCAAGCTTCTTTGGACGAAATATGTCGAGCTGAAAAATTCCAAAGCTCTGTCAGTCCTTCGGCAATGCAGAGGTGTTTTTGGCAAGACATGGGGCTTGTCGCCAAGGAAAGTCCCTTGGATCTACACGGCAATGATAAGACCCTTCCTCTCATATGCGTCAGTTGTTTGGTGGAATAAGCTCTCACGTAAATACGTTACTGCTGCTTTCGCCAAACTGCAAAGAACGGTCTGTCTCGGCTGCTTGGGAGCTTTCCCCAGTACACCTGGCTCTGCTCTAGATGCCTTGATGAACCTCATCCTTTAATTCGGTCGGAAGGCTGAACTCACTGAATCTTGTTTGGGTCCCAGGACACAAAGGGATAACAGGAAATGAGATCTCTGACGAGCTTGCTAGACGAGGCTCAGAAGAGAATTTCTCTGGATCTGAACCCATGTTGGGTTTGCCAGCGTCCTCGGTTAGGGCTTCCATTGACGACTGGGTTTTCAGTGAACACAATTGAAGGTGGCATGACTCTGCAGGATGCAGCCAGACTAAACGAATGGTCCCCGTCGTCTGTAAGAAATCCGCGGCTTTCTTGCTATCCCTTAGCAGAAAAGACTGCAGACAACTTACTGGCGTTCTTACGGGCCACTTCGCCTTTGCCAAGCATCTCCATGTGCTAGGTTTGAGCGCTATCCCTGTGGAGAGTGCGATGACACTGCGGAACACTTCCTATGTGATTGTCCTGCCTTTGCTCGGATCAGGTGGCAGATTTACGGTGCTGATGTGGTGAATGCTGATGACCTAAGCTCTTCATCACTGAAGCGTCTACTCGTCTTTTTTACAAAAGACGAAAAAAACACATTAAAATGGGGTTCTCTGCCTGGTTGTACAATGGACCTGTTTTTGAGTCTAAGTGCTCCAGTAGAGTGTACCCGTCCCGACAAAAAAAAAAGGTTTTTTAGCAAAAACCTGATAAGCCATCTATTTCATAGCCCGCCTGTCTATCTGCTCGAACGGCTGGACAGATGTTCTTCAAACTCTAACTCAAAAATTAACGGTACTTTATTAATGACCGATTTTCAAAAAAAAATCATGTTAACAGATGGCGTACCAGGTTGTTACCGAAAAATGCGTATAACGGTACTTTATTTAGTGACCGGTTTTTGAAAATTGTCAATTTTTCGGCTATGCCTCGATGGATTTTATTCAAAATCCATATTTGAATAATATTGGACACATACAAGATTAAGGCATACCAAGTTTTGGAAAATGTTCAAAATATTTTTTTTGAAAAAAAGAAAAACTTTCTAACGATTTTGTTTAAATTTTAAATCTGAATGATTTGCAGATAAACAACATTTAGGTGCAAGTAGGTGCGACTCAGTCGTGCACCTTATTTTACTATTTTTGCCAGCTGAAAACCCAAGCCATACTCCAGTCACTAGTTAGTTTTAGCTGAAAATAATTCAAGGAGTTTTAATATTTTATACATTTGTATAGGGTTGGGGATTTTAAAATAAACAATCTTTGTCAGCAACTAAGAAGAGAAATTAATAAATTTAAAGAAGACTCGATGAAAACGTACTTCAGAGGATTAACAGCTGAATACGCAACAAATTACTCTCTATGGTGAGAGACAAAAAGATTAAAACAACCTACTGTGCAAATATTTACTTCCAAACAAACTGTTCAAAAAGCGATGCCAAAGCCATTCTCTTCGCAGACTACCTAGACAACATATTTAAACCACCAGATAAAAATGGAAAGGGACAACCTATGCTAATAGGACCAACAGAAGAGGAAAGCGAAGCAATTCTGCCCACAACTCCTAACGAAATATGCAACTTAATTAAGCATGAAATAAATGCAAAAAAAAGTCCTGGATATGACATTATACATATCTGGTGACGCACTTAAGAACTTACCAAGGAACCCAATAATTAAGATAGCAAATTTAATAAATGCCATATTTAAGCTTAAATATGTCCCTAGTTTGTGGAAGGTTGTTGATGTCCCAAACCCGGTAAGATGCCAAATAAAGTGTCATGTCATCTTACAGACCTATCTGATATGACATCAAAAGTGTTCGCAAAATGTTTAAATAAAATAACTGAAAGGAAAAAGTTGATTCTGAACCATCAATTCGGTTTTCGACGGCAGTACTCTACGATACAACAGAAACACAGAATTACGAATAAAATCGAAGAAGCATTAAGAGAAAGGAAAATCTGCTCGGAAAAGTTCTCGGCCTGACAATGAAAGACTGCGATTTTCAGTTAAAAAATGATTTTATTTTTCTACATAATCTCCCTTGACTTCAACACACTTGTTCCAGCGTTTCTCCAACATCAGTACTCCTTCTCGGAAGTGAGAGTCTGGAAGGCTGTGAAAATATTCATCTACGGCCCTCTCAACTTCTGCACTGGATGCGAAGCGCTTCCCAGAAACAAATTTCTTCAAGTTTGGGAACAGATGGAAGTCTGAGGGTGCCAAATCAGGTGAATAGAGGGGATGGCCAAGCAAATCGTATCCCAAATCCCGCAGTTTTCTCATCGCCAACGCACACTTGTGTATAGGTGCATTGTCCTGGTGAAAGATGCATTTTTTGGGTCCCTTTCGCATCCCAAAACACACTGGCCATGACTTTTCCGGCAGATGCGATCGATTTCGGTTTCTTTGGCGCTGAACCACCGGCTTCCACCCACTGCTTCGACTGCTGTTTCGTTTATGGCGTGTAGTGGTGGTCCCGTGTCTCACCCATGGTGACAAATCGCCGAACAAAATTGGTCGGATCCCTATTGAATCGGTCCAAAGATTGCCACGAAAATCGTTGCGCATTTGCTTTTGATCGGCATTGAGCAAATGCGGCACCCATCTTGCGCAGAGCTTTCGCATCCCTAAGTTTTTGTGTAAGATATTTCGCAACCTCTCTTCCGATATACACATAGCCTCAGCTATCTCACTCACCTTCACTCGCCTATCGTCCAAAACGATATCATGCACTTTTTCGATGGTTTCGGGTGTGGCTGCGGTTTTTGGTAGTCCTTCACGTGGATCATCTTCGAGGGACGTGCGACCACGTTTAAATTCAGCTGCCCACTTTTTAACGGTTGACATGGAAGGAGCAGAGTCCCCGTAAACTTTTGTCAACTTTGGGTGAATTTCCTTAGGGGTTATCCCATTTAAAACGAAGAATTTTATCATCGCACGATATTCAAATTTATCAATTTAAAACAAAAAACACGCAAGACGCCTACTGCAAAAATTCGTGTAAAGAAACTACTTGAGAGAACAAGTTGAAACTTGTCATACGAACTAATGAGAAGCGCCCCCAGGCAGGAAACATAAATTTTTGCTGATTGGAAGGCCATCTCTGCGTCAGGCCGAGAACTTTTCACCTTGCCCTCGTATGCTACCAAATCAGCATACTTCCATTCTTAAATCCTATCTAGATGGATAGAATTTTAGAATAAAATAACAGAAAACTTATTTAAAACTAAGAGAAATAAAGGCCGGCGTACCGCAAGGTAGTGTACTGGGCACAATATTATTCCGGCACTAGAAAACCATTACTATGACATTATTTGCTGATGATACTGTAATACTAGCAGTAGAAAAAACCAATGAAGAATCAACAGAGAAACTCCAAATTGGCATAAACAAGATCTATGAATAGACTAAAAAATGGAGAATCAAATTAAACGAGTCCAAGTCAGTCCATCTTGACTGTAATAATAAAAATGCTGTTCATATACCAATCACTACAGCGAAATATTTAGGCATGATTCTAGATGCAAAGCTGCAATGGAAAGAGCACGTAAAAAAGAAAAAAGGGAGAATACTCGTATAAGGATCTGCACTGGATAATAGGAAGAAACTCAACCGTATTAATTGGAAATAAAGTGCTGAAGTGCTAAAGGTGGGGCAAAAATAATGTGAATTGGCTCCCATTTTGTTAGAAGTGAAACTTGGGCTCTGTTTTCATACGAAAAGTTGATGATATGAAGTAGAAAAAATGATATCGGTCAAATGACCACCTCTTGAGGATATGCACATTTGTGCTCGGTTTACGGCATTTTGAATTGTTGCTCGCAAAATATCTGGCTTAAAAAGCCCCAAAGGAAGAAGTCTGGCGATCTGGCTGGCCAGTTCAAATCGCCAAAACGGGAGTTCACACGACCCGGAAATTGGTGATTCAAAATCTCCATCGTTGCCAGAGCTGTGTAAGCCGTTGATCCGTCCTGCTGGAACCAACAATGCTCGAGACCCAATTCAACAACTTGCGGCAAAAAAAACCTGTGTGTAGCGCTCACCAGTTACGGTTACGGTGGTACCGTCGATGTCCTCAAAAAAATAAGGGCCAATCACTTTTTCACTGCAAATGCCGCACCAAACAGTCACTTTTAGGGGATGCTCATTATGATTTTGGATACGGGGCCGGCCTCTTCTTGCGACATCTCTAGTGGACGCAGTTTGCACGAGACGCTCATGGTGCAGGATAACTAGGAAAACGACGACGAAATTCACGCTGCGTTAAAATAACACCGGCAATTTGTCAAATAAGCTATAACAATGATTCCGCGTCCTTTAGGTGTGTATCGCTCCATTGCTTGTTATCAACTAATTCTCTATCTGTCTAAAACATAAATGTCAAAGCACAATGACATTTGACGCCATTTGCAAAAATTATGGCACATTCACATTATGACATTACTTTTACCCCACCTGTTATAATCAAATTCTGAAACCAACATGGTCATATGGAATCCAACTATGGGCTTGTGCCAAAAAGACAAACGTAGACAAAATACAGCGATTCCAAAATAAGGTGCTTAGAAATATAGTCAATACACTTTGGTACATAAGAAACACTAACCTTCATCGAAAACCTGACGGGAGTAAGTATAAATTTGGAAAGTCTAAAACATGCACAAAGAAAAGCTAGAAGAGCATATAAACTTAGATAACTACTGAATAATGAAAACCAATTACGAAGGCTTAAAATAATAAAACCTCTCGATTTTACTTAAGGAAAAGGAAAAGAAAAATTAATATACTTACATATATTACCACATTCGAATCAAAGAGTCACGAAGATGAAACTCATTGATGGAGTAAGATGTCTAGTCCAAGCGATTAGATCGCATCTTTTGAAGATCTCCCCTTCCCCTAAAAAAAAAAATAAAAATTTTTCAATTCTGGTGCACCCTATACAAAAATAATACTAGCAAAAAATAAAGAGGACTAAATTGTCCACAATTCATATCTTAATAATATTTTTCGTGCACTCAATAATTGATGTGGTAGCGTGATAAACTCAAGAACATTTCAAAAATTCGGCCTTAAAATTGTATTTTCCAAAATATTTCGATTTTCGAATTCACTAAAAGAAAATAGTTCTGCACAAAAATATTCAATAAAAATCGGACATTTTGGAGAATTGCGTACATACCTGCAGTTTTTGGAAAATTTTGAAATATTTGGCATCCGTTTTGTAAAACAATTCAAAAACTAAAGTTTCGATCGCATTAATTTTTTTCTTATTTTTTATAATTTGCACGTGTGAATACCCTTATACTAATTTTTAGGACACGGGCGTTTTGAGGAAAGGGGAAGAGGCAGAGAGAAAGACATATTGGTGTAGTTGGTTTGAAACTCAGCTGGTATTAACATTTCAGTGAACTCCAAGGGTGGCTGTCCAGATAACTGGGGAGCTTGTTTGTTTTTGCTTTTGTCGTTGCTCATGATTCACAGTATTTTTTTCCATCCTCCTGATGTCATCATCATGATCAAGTTGCATTTTAGCCTTATGACCGCCCTACTGCCAGTGTTATGCCTTCGCAGTAGAGTTGACATAAGCTTTCGCAATTGATCGACTTTTTATTTATTTCATGCGAAATAAATAGATGATTATTGACATCAGGATTCGAACCGTGAATCTGTAGCGTGACCATCGATGATGTTAGCACTACACCACGGCCACCGTAATTTAACATTTTGGAAAATAGCGTACCTGACATCGGGTGAAATAAATAAATTATTTCGATTCTAGTTCCCTTCACTAATAAGAACGTTGCTATTTTTTCACAAAATTGACTGTAGACTTCCATTGGGCATACTTTCGTGTCGTGTTTACTACGCATCGTTTGACGCTTACCGAACGTGTGGAAATTATTAAAAAATATTATCGAAAATTTTGAGGTCGGTCGTCATCATGGCTTCAGTGCGCAGGCAATTCGTCGCACCGTGGAAAAGTTTGTGCGTGAATACACTCTTTTGGACCTTAAGCCACCAACCAGATAGACATCGGTGCGAAGTGAAGAAAACATACTCGCCGTAGCGGCTAGTATCCGAAGAAAACCCAGAAATGTCGATTCGGCACCGATCAGCTGAATTGGGCATCGCCAGAGAGTCAACCAGGCTTATTTTGGGGTTGAATTTGGGCCTACATCCGTATAAGATTATGCTGACGCAAGAATTGAATCCGGACGACCATAGACATCGCCGTGAGTTCGCTAATTGGGCGCTGGAAATGTTGGCCGGAGATCCGGATTTTGGCCAAAAAATCATCTTCTCGGACGAGGCCCATTTTTGATTCAGCAGCTATATCAACAAGCGAAATTGGCATTATTGGAGCGACCACAATCCATAAGTGTTCGACCAAGGATCAATGTATCCACAAAGATTGACTATTTGATGCGGTTTATACCACGGCAGCATCATCGGACCTTATTTCTTTCGAAATGAGGAAGGAGACACCGTTACCGTCAATGGTCCTCGTTATAGAGCAATGTTAACCGACTTTCTGTGGCCAGAGCTCGACAACATCGATATATCCAAGCTCTGGTTGCAACAAGACGGCGCTATATGCCATACAAGCGACGCAACGCTCGAAGTGGTGAAGGAGAACTTTGGCGACTGGGTCATCTCACGGCGAGCGTTCATCAATTGGCCGCCGAGATCATGCGACTTGACACCCCTCGATTATTTTCTCTGGGGCTACATCAAGTCCTTAGTCTAAGCTAACAAGTCAACCCCTTTGGACGAGCTCGAGGCCGACATTCGAGACGCTATTGCCGGAATAACGCCGCACATATTGGACCGAGTCATCAAAAATTGGACCGACCGCTTGAAGCACTGCCATACATAATGGCATGAATGTAGCTTCAAAATAAAGCCAGAATCTATTTGATATCTTACAGCGTTGTTCTTTTATTTAAATTTCTTTTCCTGTCGTTCTTATCTTATCAGTGGATGAACTAGATTGCCAGGCTTCATTATGTGGGGCACGCGATCTTAGGTTTGATGTAATGGACTGATCCTTTTTAGTACGCTCCAGTCATATACGCAGTTGCCTTAAAGCTGACTTGATCAGAGATCTGCTACATATATTTTATTCTTCGACTTAGGCTGCCTGGACCTCCAAGTATCTTTTATATCCTAAAGTGTATGACCGAACTGAATTAGATCTAGGCGATCTTCTAGCTTCTACCGGTTCCCAGACTGAACTACACAAACACAAAGATTCGATTAGTACCGATGCGAATCAAATGCATTTTAAAGCATTCATTGTGCATCAGCTGTAGTGCTTGCCAAGTGTAGATCACTTACGAAAAAGATCAGTTCGAGGATCAGTTTCGATCGTTTTCTATGGTGGAAGTTTTCTTTATATTAATTTTCTATCATTATGGTAGATCACTCGTGGAGAAGTTCAGTTGCCGTGGCGGATTATCGTAGCTAAGAAATCAGAGAGCGAAAGTGTAAGAGATCAGTCATGTTGGTTGGAGTATTAGGTGTCATTACAAATAGATATTATGTGCAGTTGTATATTGGTAATCGTCCATCATATATCCCTGATAACAGAGTTAAGAAGATAACACGGGAATTGGACAATCTTCTGGTAGCCTAATGGAAGGCAACAAACTTTTTCACTGGTTTTACGTTCTCAGTCTGTCATGACTAGGTATCTCACAAATTTATCGAATTCTCCAAATATCTTAGCACAACCCTGAAAACTGCAAATCACCATATCCATCATGCATCATTAATCCCAGGAAATTCCATTTTCCACCATCATTATCCTCATAATTACGCAAAAAAAAAAAAAAAACTCAAATTTCAAAATCCCAAATTTCACAGCTAATAAAATGTTTAGCATTCACTGTCGGCCGGCGGCAGCGGCGCCTACGCTCTACACCCCGTTGACATTCTTCATTGCACATCAACACAATTTTATTCTTAGAACTGGCAACGGTATGTAAAAAAAAAAACCCCCTCTATCGCCCATAACTCTCGTATAAACAATTCACACACTATAATCCGCCGAAATGACATAATAAATCTTTGGAAAATCTAAACAAAAATTTCAGAAACGAAGAAAAATTTTAAACGAAACAAAAATTACCAAAAAAAAAAAAAAACGAAGAATTAATTACAATTACCTGACAGCATGGAGCAACAATCTCCCCCCCCCCCCCTATTTTGGAAGTCACACTACCCAAAAATATTTTAGTCGTAATCACCACGGTTACCACCATCATCATAGCCGCCAAAATGGCCCGGCTACGCTTGATGGTAGTGGTCTGCAATCCGTTCCATGACAAACTTCTCTCAGATTGGCTAATCTTCTCCAAGACTTTTTAGTTTTTTTTTTTTTTTTTGAAGATGAGGGTGCCCAGCGCAGTGCCGTTTGTTTGTGCTACTTTGTCCACATGTATACGTGGGCTTCTTAAAAAAAAAAAAAAAACGAATTTAATGAAAAATTAAGAAAACAACACTACCAACCCCACCGCAGGCAACGGGATGCCCACCCGGTATGTCATTAGCTATTTTTAAGTCAAATGATCCGTTTCAGTTTTTTTTTTTTTTTTTTTTTCTGATCATTTGGTTTCCCCCCCAATCGATGAAGACGATCACTGTGACCCGCAGCGGATCGATAATAAATTTATTTGTTGTATACGTAACGTTGTGTGTATGTAACGCCAAGAGAATGTATCGCACTTCAAAGGGGCAAAACAAAAAAAAAGAAAAAAAAAAGAAACGTTCTCCACCAATCGCCACCGAAAGAAAAACAGCACACAACAGCGAGTGATCTTTGAAAACGATGCGGCACGGGCTGGCCAGGGGTTGGTAACAGCAACAACCCACCGAAAAAAAAGCTCAAGCTGTGCTCATCTGGAAAGCGTCAATCAGCTTCTGATAATTTAATAATAATAAAACCGGGAGATGAGGAGAAAAAAAAAAGTGTTTTTGTTTGTGGGACGATTTGGAGCACTTTCTCGAGTGCTGGAGTGCTGATGATCATGACGATCGTGAGGACGTTGATGATCTCGTGGTGGTAGTTGTTGTTTCAATTGGCTTTTGGTGTTGAACTTTTTAATTCTACCGAGTTTTTCATGTCAATCTTGACGTTTTCAACTAAATTGTTCAAAAAATTGTTCAAATTTATCACAAACGAGATAAAAGATCTCACGGCGGGGTGTAGTTTGCTTGCTGGTTGCAAAACTTTGCTTCAGCATTTGTGTGGTTTACCGATCGACAGCTGTAAAGTAGGTACATCGAACTTTTTGTCCAACTTCAGGGGTTACTAAAGCGCTGCGTTAAAAAAGTGTGGGCGCCATGACTCAGTGGTTTAGTGCGTGATCACTGAGCACAAGATTCGAATCCAAGAAAACAAAAAAAAAAAAAACTTTTCTCACGGTCACACCTCTCGCCAAAAAGTATGACAAATATCCGAGAGTAAAAATTGTCATAAGGAACTTCTCTCAATTGAGGAAATTGCCCTTTGTCGTGCGGCGCACAGCACGAGTGTCTGCAAGAAGCTAGGTCTGTATTGGGCTGTTAGCGCAAAAAAAATGATAGGTAGATACATCGACAGAACGTCAATGACAGTGCTAGATGCTTAAGTTATGAGGCTGGAATTGAATAAAAAGTAATATTCTAACTGCGAGGCAAGGCGCTTAATGTCTTCAGTGTCATGGGTTTCAAAGGCTTGTCTTCATACCTTCGGCATTGAGTTCAGTGATGAAAAGAGGTTCCTATAAAGGTAGAATATACGCTCAATCCACAGCGGCCAGTAATTATGGCATTTCATGACCAATCAATGCATCGACGGTATTTGAGTCCAGTTGCTTATGACAGGTCTACAAAAGGCACAAAACTTTGCATCTATCGATGCAAACCAAATCATTTCTTCGCAGACGATATCGCTCTTGACTTCTGAACATGAGCTCGAGTCCCAGCTACAGCAAATAACCAAACTTAACTCAGGTATTGACGCTTTCAACAATTGGGGTGCGAAAAGTCAAGTTTAATCCCGGAGCTGTATCCTGACTCTGAAGCGAGATACTGAAAAAGCCAAACTAAAAGTGACAGACACCAACAGACTTGTCCACGATTTATTGGCGGGTGTCATGTCACTTGATCGTGTTCAGCGATAGGCAATCAGACCGATCAGTGAGCAGACACTGATTACAGACTTATTTCTTCTCTTGCATGCCGCCGGAATGTTGGCACAATTGTTCGGATGCAATATATACATATATGTGTATCGCTAGCACGTTGCATCTTTACGTCTTAAAGCCTACTTTCGGATGCACAGTCAAATTCAAAAGATCGTTTTTAAACCACTTAAGAAAAATGTCATATAGTTTGCCTTCTTTATCCTTCCCCTATTCAGTGGCCAAAAGATCGGAAGGGAAGCATTGATCCAAAATATTGAGCCACGCTGCGTTGTTGAACCATGCAGCGTGAATCAACTGCGTAGACTATACAGGTGCACCGTTGACATCTCCAGAAAGGACTGCTTCCCCGAAGATTGAAGATAATTTCGTAGTTTATTGGATTCCCAGTGGTTTTCTAGGCCATAGAAATCCGCTACTTGGAGTGCCGCATAGAAATACTATGTGAGATGGCATACCAGCAAGTAATAAAGAAACTGAAGAGCTTTCGGTCAGTAGCTCCCACCTGTCCAAGGGAAACCCCCACTGAAGGACCAACTGCCAGAAGAAATACACGCAATTCCTGTAGTTACCACTAACAGATTCAGAATATCTATTGGTCATGTCTGATTGAAGGAGTGTTCCCAGAACGATGGAAGAAGCAAAAACTATTATTTATGCCCAAAAAAAAGCAATGCTCTTGGGAATCCATTGTCGTTTCCCTTACCCTGTATGTTGGATATGGCTGGAAAAATCCTTGAACATATCATCACCGACAGATCGGAAGCAACCGTTGAAAATGCAGGCGGATTGGCAGGACACCAATAAGTTTTCCGAAGGTCAGAGTCAACGATAGATGCAATCTGAGTGGAGAGTTGATACAGCGAAAAATGCTACAGAGGACAGAAGATCGCGTTGGACATTCGAAACGCATTTAACTCCGCGAACTGGAAGCACATCTCGGAATCATTTCGAAATATGAGGGTGCAAGCATACATCCTGAAACAGGTAAAGGATCCTGATATAGGTATGACACAGATGATGGAACCTTGTATACTGTCATAGGAGGGGTGCCACATGGTTCAGTTTTGGGTCCGCTCCTTTAAAATATTATGTATGATGGGATACTCAATCTACCTACACCGGAAGAAGCTAAGATCGTGGACTTTGCGGATGATATTGCGATTGTTGTGGTCGCTTAGCTACTCGATGAAGTGGTCCAAATAAGCAGTGACGGAATCGGGATTATTCAAAGCTAGCTTGAACCTATGTGTTTAAAACTAGCAGAGCATATAACGGAAACGATACTAATCAGTAGCAGGAAAAAGAAGGAAACAGTTACTCCTATGATAGGGAGGCATAAGATTACACCGAAGGAAACCAACAAATACTTAGGTGTCATGAGCGAGACCACGGCGATACAGTTGGAAAAAAAAGGCAAAAAAGGGGAGGTGGGCTTAGTGAGTGGAAATTCCACACTCTTACAGGGTGCGGGGTTAATGAAATGATAACTGAGCCTGAAAATACATTTGTATCCCAACAGCAACCTCAGAAGTATCGTGTAACTCATTACTCCACAATTGAACAAAGCTTCGCAGCGACGCGACTATTAGGTATCAACAATTCTTGCAACGACTTTCCTACATAGTATTTCGAATCCATCTGCGGGGGTGTTCAGGAGCAACAGAATTATTTCATGAGGTACACACTGGGACACAGAACAATTCGAAATTATTTACATCTCTCTTGGCACTGCCACTGGCACTTGCCACTTTTTTTCACTTTTCCTCTATTTTTAGCCATCGTGGAGCATTAGTTTCATTGCTTTGACATGAGGCACCAGTACGCCACTCGAGCATACATACAACGAGGAGACATGCCAAGGTATCGTTTGTCGATTGTTTGTTGATCCAAAACTATGGGGCAAAAAAAAAAGGGGGTGAGCACTCAGACACACCATTCCGTTGCACGGAATTAGACCGTGTGTGCTCGGCCCAAAGTCCAAACAGGAAATTTTTATTTTCATTTCAATTGAATTCGAAATCGATCGTAAAAATATATCACGATCACCAAAAAAACAGTGTACTCGTACACGACGGCCCAGATGCAAAGTGTCTCTGCGCCACTATTACGCCACATGGCCGAGTCCGATGGTGTGGTGGGAGACACAAATTTATTGCTTCCTCAAAAATGAGATCAAAAATTAGGTCATTTCGAAATGAAATTGAAAATAAAAAGATGGACACGTTTTCATCCTCGCCTGCACCAATCAACCGAAATAGAGGGATCAGACCCTAATTAGCACTTTCCAAGTGCAAGCGGCTAAACTCAAAGTGCCACTCTATCACTGGGTCAACAGAAACCAATCAACAAAGTGCAAATGCCGCCCAATTGTCAATGCGACTGTGTGTTGTGTGTTTTCGACTTTTTATGATGCAAGTCCCGAAAATTCCAAAGAAAACATGTCCCAGGGTCACTATCCACCGATCATCACAATATTGGTAATCAAAACGTCTTCTATGAGAAACCCCGAACAAGGATGCTCTTTCTGACGGCAAAGGATCATAGGAACAAACAGCGGGTGCACCCGCTGGTGATGGTGGTGGCAATAAATACGGTAGCATGTTTGTTTAACATGTCGCCTCGGTCTTGTGTGCTAGATTTCGACATTCTGTTTGGGACACGGAGCAGAATCATCTTGTTTGTGTTTGGTGAAAGCAAATTGAGTTGAGTTGCTATGCTACGGAGATTTTTTTTTTCTGTTTTTATTGGTTTTTATCCTTTTTATGACAGTTCATCAAGGATCAGGCGGACGGGTGTTTATTTAGTCGACGATACGCATTTTTGATGTCATAAATGCGTCACTTTTCGTTTCGGTAGCGCGGCGAATAGAAGAAGGAAAGGTTGGTTGGTTTTTTTTTTGGGAAAATTTGACATGCTTTCGATAATCGTCGAGCAAAGGATTAGAGATACGCGCTTAGAGTCTTTGATGTCTCGGATGCGCAATCTTTGTGTAACGCGAGAAGGAGGAAGCAGCAATTACAATCCTTTTAGAAGGTTTGATGGACAAATGGAGGGAATGCTCTGTCGATTCGTGATGGTTTCCATGTTGGCGTAGTTAGATTGGTGGATAACAGTTGATATCAAATGTTTTGAAATCCACATACACTGTGTATTTCCACATATTATATGGCCTCGTCATAACCTGGTTGATGTCCCTTATCTCAATAATTTTTAAAACAGAAGACAACCTCTCTAGCTGGGGTTGGCGTTGAAAGTGCTGATAGAAATTGACAAGCCTACGAGATTTTTAACTACCTACCCTTATGAGCGTCGAAGGAAAATTAAGGCATAGACACTAGAGGTAAGTTGGTGTAGAATCACCTTCAAATGATCTATTATGACTAAAACTAAGAGCACTGTATCTTGAAATAGTTATTTAGTTTTGTTCACCAGAAAAATGAAGATTCTTAGTTTCATACTACCGAAGGACCACAATAGGACCACAATAATCCTCACGTTGAGTCTGTATTCAAATTAAATCAAATATGTACAATCCACTGTAGCAGTCTGGCGGCTAAAACCGCAGTAAGACTGAGAGAAGGCCGATTGTGGTCATCGAGCCTTTGCGGCCATGCCTCCATTTTATCCCGATGGGAAACTACCAGCAGATCGGCGGAAACTGATTTCATGACCCCTACGCTAGCATTTGAAAGGAGATTCAATATAAGAATTCCTGACAGAATGCACTGGAGGAACCTGAGAACCATGAAGAAAAAGGAACTGGCGCTCTATACCGACGGTTCTAAGATGGACGTTGGTACGGGAGCCGGAGTTTATTGTGAGGCCCTGGGAATAAACAACTCCTTTAGAATTAGCGACGACTGCAGCGTCTTTCAGGCCGAAATCACAGCCATCATACAGGCTGCGGAAATTATACGCGAGAGTAATATCGTTGGTAAAACGATAACTGTCTATATAGACAGCCAGGCAGCCATTAAGGCTCTGGACTCTGCTGTAATTAGATCAAGGCTTGTGAGAACCTGCAAATCGGTCTTAAATGGAATATCTAGAGCCAATGCGATGACCCCCTTCTGGGTTCCAAGGCATATGGATATCGAAGGAAATGAAAGGGCTGATGAGCTTGCTAGGAAAGGGTCGGCGCTGCACTTATCGCGGGCCCTTCCTTTTGTAGTAACCCCAATCAGTTCCCTACGAAAGAAAATAGAAGACGAAACCATCGATAGAGCAAACAGCCGATGGATTCATCTGGAAACATGCGCAACGGCCAGGGCGCTATGGCCGGCCTTTAGCAAGAAGAGATCAACCTCTCTGGTGAAACTTAGTCGTTATAATACACGGGTCGTTTCTGAAATAATTACTGGTTATTGTGCCATTGGAGTTCACGCGAAGCGACTCGGTGTGCTACATAACGACTACTGTAGAAGCTGCAGGGACGAAAAAGAAATTGAATCAGTCCTGCCCTATCCGTCACAAGAATGAGGACTCTCGGAAGTTACTTCTTCTCGGAATTGGAGGACTTAGGTAATATAGAGCTTACGGACCTCCTGAGATTTACATAAACAGCGGACTTTTTAACGTTTCCAGGGTTAAACGATTGGACACAATGGACCCGAATTTGTTGACCTAAGTGAACAGTGACTCTATGTGTCACAAGGTACCCATCTACCTAACCTAACCTAAATATATACAAATTATTTTGGATTAGTCAGTTGCGCAAATTTAGATAGCAAAGATTCCACATGACTCAGATTAGGAACTGAATTTTGAGGGAAAAATGGGCTGACCATGCCGTGCCCACTTCTCACCTTCCGATACCTAAAGACGTGATCTGTAACTCCATGAACACTTGACAAAGTTTTCTTTTTTGCTACTCAAAAACGCTAGGAATATTGGCTTATCCAGTTTGAATGTTCTTAAGATGTGGTTAGTTTAAAGGTTTTTGTTTTTGTGCTGTGAGGTAGGAATCTTTCAAAGATGAGTGTGAGATTTCCACCCACTAAAACCACCTCCACTTCTTTGCCCCATGGTACCGCCGTGTTGGCATTTTATCGTGGAAAGACGAACAGTATGCTCACCTTTATCATTTGAGGTATCTTACGGATGTGTGTAATTTCTTTTGCACAATTACTTACAGCATTCCATGTCAACTGCGACTAGGTCACATATTCTACTATGTTCTCGGGGGTTGGTAGTTCTCCAAACTCATTCCTCTCGGTTTCGAACCGCGGATAGTGAGAAAACACATGCTCCACATCTTCCTGAACCTGGATGCAATACGAACAGTACGGAACGTTTGTCATGCCTAAATCTGTGGAGATATATGCGAAAGCATCCATGTTCACTTGATAGTTGTGTTATATAGAAATCCATTTCACCATGCTTGCGGCCTGTTCATGTCCCAATAAGCGGGATGAGATATATGTAGGTCCATCAACCTTTACCTGACACGTTCCAGCGTTGCTGCCATTTCGTCATGCCTTTTCTCTCTCTCTTGTGAGTTTGCTTCGCTTTTGGTTAACAAAGGTTCCTGGTTCCTCACTTTATACATTTTTTGAAACTCCTCGGTCAATATGTCAATTAGGAGGAATTCTACAAAATTTTCGATTCTATTCTACGTCTATACGACTTAATTTGCATCCAGCCTATATTGGTGACCCGTAGAGTACCACAGATGTAAATACTCTGACCACCTTCGACTATATGAGTATATTATTCATTTCTGAGGCTTTACCACTAACATACTCCAGATATTCATTAAATGAAAGTCTTGTGTCACTCATAGCACCTAGGTCTTCGATATAATCTTGTGCCCTCCTATAGTAAAAGTGATGATTTCTTCTTTTCGTCCGCAAAGATTGAGTATCCCATCATACATAGTCCTTGGGTCCATCATCTGTATCATATGTCAGGATCCTTTGCGTGAAGTAATGCATTACGACCTCATATTTTGAAGGGCTTCAAACGACTATGAATCGCTTCCTTCGGGGATTAATACTAGTTTTAACTTCTTCCATTATTCTGGGAACACCCCTTCAATCAGACATGAGCTATAGATATTCGTAAGCATGTCCGGTCGCGTTTTAATTGCAGTTTTCTATCTCCGAATCTATTAGTGGCTGGGCCTACTTCTTCTAAGGTAACTACAGGAATTGCGTGTGTTTCTTCTGGCAGTTGGTCCTTCAATGGAAAGATCATTGGTACTTTTCCGGTTAAAGTTTTATAGATGTACTCTGACTTGCCTTAGTTTTGGAAGGAATCTCCAGAGCTTGGCTCTTCTGACTTCCTCCTATTTTGGTAGCATTTTCTCATTTCTTAGAAGGGCTTTGACTCTGCAGATAGCCAGCTTCCTCGTTACAATTCGCTTTAACGTGGTCTAGCATCAGGGATATGTCAGTGACATTGTTCATCTAGGCCAGACCTCTGAATCTGTAAAAACATTCCCAGCGTCTTGTTAAGCTTCACGCAAGAGCTCACTGATCTGCGACAGTTTCGTAGTTTTATCATAAACTGGGTTTGACAACAATGACCTAAAAGATCTTTTGTACTAAAGTTGATTTGTTTGAGGAGGTGATTAACATCCTAATGAAGGTAAGGACATCTTTCATGATGTTGTTACTTTTAAAGATCTTCTTAGGTAGCAATGGACGGAGAGGGTGTGACTTTGGATGTTCTATTGAATAGCTTACTTAAACCCGTGGGTGTTTTCCCAGTAGGATATGTAGTTTCTGCTCTTTCAACTGCTTAGTATAACCCTGGTATCGAATCCAGAGATTCCGCAAAAAGATTCGGTCGTGTAAAACTCACTTTCGAGTTTCCTCAGCCATCTTCATCTTGACCGAGTTGGATCTCCGCCTTTCAGGTGACCAAGTCCCTAGCTATGGGCAGGTTGTTGGTATAATAGAGTCAGGTAGTTCTGAGTTCAATGAGAGAGCTTTCAAACAAATCGAAGGTGAGAAGTGGGCATGGTCAGCCCTCAAAAATCAGTTCTTAATCTGAGTCATGTGGAATCACTGGACGTGACGTTTATTGTGGTCCCATTAAGCTTAGGTAGTGTGAAACTAAGAATCTTCCTCTTTTCTGGTGAACAAAACTAAATAACTAATTCAAGATACAGTGCTTCTGAGTCAATCTTGAGGCCCTACACCAACTTACCTCTCGTGTAAACTATTTCATAGATCCCGTAGTGGCCTATTTCTCAGCGATTTCGTTGCCTTCAGTACCTACATGCTGATGAAGCCTGTAGGGTGATGAAGACGTAGAGTCAATAAGTAGGAGCCTAGTTGCTTAAGCACAGCTTGTATCTAGAGTCCAAATTTACGATAGAGAAAATCTCACAAGGAAAACTGCACTAGCTTGTCGCTTTTGTGTACCAACCTACCATGAATGTGCCAGTTTGCTTCTTTAATCCATTAACTATGTGGACCTTGCGTACCTAGGTATTTATAAAATATACCTAGGCTCTACCATAAGCTCAGTTATAGAATCCAAGCATCTAAAACCGAACTCGTCAGTAGGCCTCAGAGGAAAAAGGATTTCAAAAACTGCTCCTTCTCTTCCCTAACAACCTTAATTGCCAAATCTCCCTGATAACGAGCAGCTCATTGACAATCTTCGCGACAACATAACCCACTCAACGCCCTCAAACGCATCACGCAATCCTCGAACCGCATCCCATTTGATCCAAAACCCACACATTCCCGCATTTGAAAATCAATTTAAAGCTCATGTCCCAGCTGAATGATAATTCACCAATCTATGCAAATCATGTTATCCGGGACAAGACCATGCTGATGACGACCAAGTCGACTGCAACGACGACGACGACGAGGACACAACACAGAACGAAGATCAAAGTGCTGTTCGCGCATAAATCGCGTGGACCACCTACCACCAGCGCAATCGGCACGAATTCACCTTAAGATTTATGTTGCCAGTGGTGACAACAAATTAATTCCTTACGCCCATGCGCGCGTAGTATACTCTCCGATTGGAGCAACGGAAGCTAAAGTGGATTCCCCACAAGAAAAAAAAAAAAAACAGAACCAGAAACCATCTCGCCATCGGTGTCGCTGCACTGATATCGCTCTCTCAACTCCTTTTGTCCACTGCTGCTGCAACATATCACCATCATCATCATCATCATCATCATCAGAAGGCAGCAGCGATCTTCCCGTATCAGCAGAGTCCAGAACGCAGAAGCGCGTAATCTCATACAGTGGTGTCCGCGTTTGCGCAGTGTCCTGTCCGTGTCCTGTCCTGTCTGCTGTTATCTTAATATTGTCATTGTCACAATTTACAAAGAGCAACGCTAATGGATTACACGACTTTCGCATTATCTCTTTGTGGCCGAGGCCGCGATCTGGACTTATCGCGCCCGGTCCTCGTCCTGGAGAACAGAAATTATGCGCGAGCCCGGTGGCGATTTAAGTGGTGGTGCACATAGTTTTGCACTAACGCGGCATAACGTGCAGAGTCGGAGTTACACCACCGGTTGGCAGATAAAGTTGATAAGGTTCGGGCTACAAGCGAGCGTTTTACTCGTTCGTGTGAATGCGGTTAAGGCTGCGCAGAGATATGTATACGCATATCTTTGGTTTGGCTATCCGTTGTTGGAGCCCTTTTGGCCGTAGGGAGATCCTCCGGGGTGATTGTTCGCATTCGTGTGGCTTGGCAGTAGGTGAGCGCACCTTTTGCGTATGAGATACGATTGTTGGTGGGATTTGACCTCAAGTGCAAAAGGGGCCCCAGGAGGAGGCGTGGTAGCTATGAGACAATAATCTCCGACTGATGGTGATTAATTGAATTTTGAAGTACACTGCGACACCTGTGGTGGTTTTCAGATTGAGTAGATTTGGGAAGAAATAATCACGCAAGAGCTGGACGTCTTCAAGGAGGTATTATTGCAGTTAAAGATGGGAGGGATACGATACAATTAGCAGGGATTTTCAAGTGGCAGCTGGAGTTTACTTGATATGAATGGAGGAGGGGGAGAATACCTATTTGAAGAAGTATTGGGCTTTTCAAATTGAAAAGTATTCAGAGAACTATAAGCTTTTTATTTGAATGTACTCTCAGCGGATTAGGTTACATACATCACCCCAGCAGCAATGCGGATGTAAAGACCTAACAAGGTAAAGAAATTTGAATCCTTAATCTTAACCTCCAATCTACTTCGAGGTAATGACATCGATTTTATCGATATCCTTATATGAGCACTTATGGAAGCTATTGAGCTCTGCTGGTAAAACGATCCTTTTATACCCACAGAGAGAATTTTGGTGGAGATTCTGAGCAGAACTAAGAAGTTCCTTTGGGTAATTTCATCTCATTGGCAAAAGTTAGAAGCTCTGATTAATGCGCTCATCTGTTTGATCAGGAGATCCTGCCCGGTTAGTGTCCATGCTGATGACTGACGCAACAAACCACTCTATCAGTAGAATAGATCATGTCTGCCTGGGGAACTATTTTGGTGTGCTGACTTTGCAAATGAAGCGAAAGTGATATACACATGTAAAGATACACTCAGATCAGAAAAGTAGGTCCTCAGCGGATTCATAAGGATCTTAGAATTTCCTTATTCTAAGGTAGAATTGTTTGAAGCTACTAATGAAATGCTAGATTTTCCTGGCATCCATGCCTTAGAGAATAGCTTCCAATTTAAGCAGATGTTGATGTGCAATCCTTTGAGCGAAACCAAATCGATAGAACTTTTTTGATCACTTGCCCACCTACCACCAATTGCATCCAGCTTGAGCAAAAGTTCCCCTACTCCTATATATACCGAATTCATCAGCTATACAGTTCCCCGGAATGTCAACATGCACTGCCACTTACCATAACTGAAAATGTTGAATTGCTCTACCATCTTCTTGCGACAATTTACTCGTAGGAGCAACTATTGATGTATAAAAACCAAAGCCAAGGACTTCTTTTTGCAATGTACCTTTCGGTGAAGATTGGGGTAATATCCCGAGCAGATATCACATTCCGCTCGTCACTTTAGCTTCAGTGGTCGCCATTATCTCCAGCTGGATTGGGGAAAAGAGATGCTAGTATGTAGCTTAGAAAATTGGCCCTCGCACAACACCATCGCTCTCTGTTTTGGGGATGTTTGGTCCTGATTATACTTCAACTCTCCCGTTCTAGGTTTTATGCTAGCTAATTTGCCAGTTGTGGTTCCAATGATGGCGAGATTAGGCACTACCTTGCAGTGTATCTCTGCTGATAGTTCCTAGAGCAGACGTGTAGTCCAGCTTCGTGTTGGCAATCTGCAAGCAAGTAAGCAGACACAAAATGAAGACTCCTTTGGTGAAAGATTGTTGAAACCTTGAAGGAACAAGGAAGGCAAACTTAGTTTCAAATGTTTCACAAGAATATGCCTGTGCCAGGCCATGAATTTCTCTAACTACCTAATGGGCTAATTGGATCAGGCAGACCTTGTTATGAAGCGGAAAATGCTTCTGACGTCAATATCAAACCGTAAGTCGCCGAGATCGTCGAAGAGAAGATGCCCTAGATGAAGCAATTTTCTATTTTTGTCTCTGAGGCCTGGCTACCAGCAAAGGTGAATTTTAAATTGCTCCGCCATCATAAGAGACGTTTGTCAATCTTGAGCAGCGGGGAAGGGAGTACGATGCCAGGGACTTAGTTGTCCGTGAAAAAGCTAATATCCTTCACAGATATTACATTACATTTCGGCCATGATAAGTGAGGAAACAGGCAATTTCGACAGTCGATCCTGCTGGAATCGCCAATAACTACCGAATCGAAGTCGATTATCTATCATCTTTGCTTCATTACCCCTGCTTCTGAGAAAATGTTGTACAGGTAAGGACTCTGTCCAGTAAAATTCCAAAGAGAACTATAAATTTAACCGATTATCGTAGTAACATGATCATCCCAACTTAGCTTAGAATTGAACCAGATTCCGAGGTTTTAAGCCTTGCCAACATACTCAATTGGATTATCTCCAAGGCATATCTTCTTCTTTCCTTACGGCGAGGTTATGATCCGGAGTAGAAGGATAACAACCCTCCCACTTTACTGCATTCCTACTAGGCCGCCTGTGGGGTTTGCCAAGGCAGGAAAATGGTTTACATCTGATTCAATTCTGCTAATGACCATGCATTTGAGATTTAATGGGATTCAGTTTCACAAAGTTTTCTTGAGACCAATTTAAAATCCTGCGAAGATCATCGTTTAGCTTGATTATAGTTTCAGTAGAAAGCCCAGACTTACAGCTGAGGTACAGTTGAACATCATCTGTATACATGTCGGAAGGTCATTATAACAAAAAGCATGAAAAGAAGAGGACTAAGAACTGAACCTTGTGGAACGCCTGTTAATATTTCAATGAATTCGGTAAAAATATTCTTGTAGAAAACTGCTTGCTTTCTTCCCTAGAGGTACTAGAGAATACATTTTGCAGCATTCGTTTATTAATTAACATGATGTGATTAACTGTGTCGAAGGCCTTCGAAAAGTTTAGCAGCGTTAGAAATGGTATTAGGTTTTTGTCTATTTGCAAATCATCAGCGACCTTAAGCAGAGCGGTTGTAGCCAAATTGACTAGCGCAGAGAATCTCTTATTCCGTTGGGCAAAAACTGATATCTGATTATGAATAAGTTTCTCCAGCACTTTTGCCAAATAAGGAAGGATCGCAACTGATCTGTACTCAGCCATAGAGTTAACTGATGCATTCTTTTTCAGTATAGGAATATCTTTTTGCTAATTTCCATGAATCTGGGAACCTGGTTATTCGTTATTATGTTATTGAAGACATGAGTCACAACCGGAAGTATGAAGGGGAGTATCTTTTTGATAAACGAAGGGTGGATACCATCAACTCCAACAGCTTTAGACTTAATTTGAAGTATCGCCTTGACATACTCGCAGAAGACACCAGCGAAGGAAGGCAAATCGACATCTGCTCGGACAGCAAAACAGCAATTAGCGCGATCACGAACCCCATGTCGAAATCACGACTAGTAAGGGAGTGCAAAACTAAATTGAACTTACTTGCACCGGGGCACGAAGGTGTACCGGGTAACGAAAAGGCAGACGAACTCGCAAGGAAAGGAGCAGACAATACAGAACTGAACACGGATAATACAATAGGGGTCCCTCTGACAACTATTAGAATAATAATCAATGAAAAGATACGACAGGAGTTCAACAACTACTGGACGAATCTAGACACGTGCAAAGTGGCTACATCTGTAATAACAAAACCGAGTAACAACACAGCAAAAAGAGCTCTTAACTCAAGCAGAACACAATTGAGATTAATGATGGGACTTTTAACAGGGCACATCAATCTCAACAAACATTCGTTCAGACTCGGTATAGCTGATACAACAATCTGTGCCAACTGTGAAGAGGAGGAGGAAGATATAGAACACTTCCTCTGTCACTGCCCTGCTACAGCGAGGTTAAGGCTGAAAATTCTGGGATCTAAATCCTCTCAATACATAATTACCAAAACACAGCACTATTCCCTAAAGTTACATAGATGAGGGGAACACAACGGGCGCAATGGAGGCCTAAGTGAAGAGCATAAGCTCACCCTCTTAAACCAACCAACCAACCATCGCCTTGACAACATTAGTTTGCTCAACTCTGTGAAATTCAAAGGAGCTGTTCGGGACGGTACTGAGAGGCTGTTTTAATAAAGGTGGTGCTGTTTAGATATCTGCAAACTGAGCTGATTGAGATCAAAGTCCTCATCCTCCCGGACTGCCTTGCGACCGACACCCAGCCAACGCAATTTCGAGAGAAGATTTTCTTCAAAATGATTTTTTTTTAAATATTTCCATTTAACTTGTTTCACTTTGGAGGTAACCAGGTTTCGCAACTGGTGGAAGGTGTCATAGAACTCAGGGATCCTATAGCGCTTCCACCTGTTGTAGGCGTCATCACGTTTGCTCCTCAGTTCATCAACTATTATGCACACATTTGACACGCTTTGTTACAATAGGAACACGTTTGTTAAATAAATGCATAATTGTACCTTAAAGATAATCAGCTTGAGCATCATAGTTGAAGCGTATTTGAGGGGTAAACGTCCTCTGTGATCATGGAGCTCTTAGTATCAGCTGATGTCAACCAATTTTGTCTGAGATTTTCCTTGTATTTGCCAGTAATCCAACCTGGGAACATTAATCACGAGTATTTGGGGTGCACAACCTTTTGTGATCAGAACTGTAACATCCTCAAGAGATGATTTAAAAATGTAGTGAATCGAACCTCCTTATAAATTTACATATGAGCTCCTTCTAACAAGGTTTGCATAAAAAAAAGCACACGACGAGTCTCTTTGATATGAGAATGTATAGACTTCAATCAGTAATTTAATGCAGACAACGAGTCCAATCCAAATGACATGAAATTCTAATCATGCCGCACTTTAATCGAATTGCCTCCAAAAACTGATATTTAATCTGAAACTTTCTGGAAATCCCCCTAATTTAGTCGTCCAAGTCGAAAATTGCGTTTCCTTTCATATTCCGCACAAAACAATCGGCAGCAAAGTTTACTTAATTAATTTACCTGCCACTTACCACACTGCGCACCACCAACAATCACACAGAAGCTAGAACAGTATACAATCAGATGTTGCCCCCTCCAGCAAAGCGTGTTCCATCCAAATCAAAACCGCACTAAGAAACTCTTCTAAGAAAACCCCTCCAGTCACAAGTACAATACAAGCTAAGTACTCGTAAATGCGTCTAAACGTGGCCCCCACCCACACACGAGTCCTTTTTCGAGTTGAAAATTTCTTAATTGCTTACGTTTGCCGTTTGTTAACATTTAAGTTATCGCTCCTCAGAGACAAACTTTTTTGGTTAATTGCCATTTAGCCAGAGACAGAGAAGAGGCAACCCTTTTTTGTATCTACGACAACCTTCAATCTGTCTACGGGTCCATCTTCATAAATATTACGAAGTGTCAAATGCTTTATCAATCTGACATTCTTTTTTTCCATTCGATAAAGAAAAAAAAAATAATTCGTCAAGCGGATGGATGTGGCAGGGAAATTTACATCTCCAACCGGGGGTAGTTTCTTGGCACTGCTCCTGCATATGAAATGAGTACACGTAGTGCATCTTTTGAGATGGCAGGAGGTGGGTAGCTCTTCGGATTTAAGAGATCCTTAGTGCAAATTGATATTGGGTCGGTTGGCTTTGTTATTTATGTTCGCCTGGGGGACACCACAGATACATTCGTAGAGCTACTGCAGAGAAACATGTCACAACAAGGAAACAGGCTGATTATTTATGTGACGCAATTTCCATACCCCCAAGTGTACAAGGGTGAGGGCACTTTAGAGAGTGGTAATTGTAGAAGGGCGACAAATCATCTAGAGGGGATGAGGTTTAACCCTTTTTTTTTTTTTTTTTTGTTGGTTTGTATGTCCAGGTTAAGGTTGATGTAATTTTTTATCGGCTGACCCTAAGGTGCAATGAATTATATCGAGGAATCGACAAAGGATCATATGCACTTACCGTAATTGCCAATTGTCGTCCTAGACCTGTACTACTCCTCCTTGAGTTTGAGAGTCCACCCCCAAAGCAAAAGATGAATTCAAGTGAACTCCCGGTGGTGCCATGAAAAATTGGATTCGAACAGGTAATTCCTGTCCCGCGCCTGTGGTGTACTCTATGACTATTACGATGACGATGATGACGATGACGACGAAGACTACGGCAATGGCGACTCCTGGACTCATTAACCCACCACAGCAGTGAAGATCACTTCGTGTTTCCTCTGTGTGGTGCCGCCCGGTTTTCGATGTTGTACGCTGTCCCACACACCAGCTAATGGCTTGTCCCCATCATCCCAAGCAGAGGCACATCCGTGTATACTACGAGTATACTCGTACACCATACCACTGTAGCCGTAGGTACTCTTTAAGAAAATTACCGTCGCGTCCCGTCTGGCGGGCAATGATGACGACCAACGACTACGACGACGATGAGGATGACGGTGGTTATAGTACGAAGCCATGAGGTTAAGTAATCGCTTCTAGGATGTAATGCACTTCGCGCGCGCATCCGTTGCAACAGCAGCAGTAGTAATGGAACTAGCACCGGCAGCAAACTCAGAACCACCATCAAAATTGCTGACTCTCTCTCTATCTGGAGGAACCCAGCTCATAAAGCTGTGAATATGTAGCCTGGGAGGTGCATGGCATGGATGCGGATATGAGGGATAGATGCGCCGCCGACTGGATCAAGGATTGTGCGAATGTGGAATCGGTGGTGATTCGTGATCTTCGGTCACGTTTCTGGGTGTGATCGAAGCTATTTTATTGGTGGAATTTATGGGCGAGATGCGATTTTTCACTAAACTGAAAAAAAAAAGAATTAACAAGACGAGGTGTAAGTGGATTGCGGGGGGTGGTGTGGCTGGTAAGTTAGGTGGCCTGTTAGATTATTGGAAGGTGCAATGAATGGTAAACGGTTAGAACAAAAAAAAAAAAAGGACATTACAAAGGAGGGGAATTGATTTGCTGTTTTCTTTCGTTTAAACGGGGTGATTTGGGGAAGCACTTCTTGGATGTACTTCTGAAACAGGCCCATTAATGAAAATATTTGATGACTTTTAGCATTCACCCCTTTACATCTTACCTCCATTCAGTCCGATCTCGTGTTCTTTTTTTAGTAATTACTACCCCGGATCTAGAAATCAAATTTCATTCAAATCTGTTCGGTTGCTCTTACCAGTATGAGAAGAACGAACGAAAAATGTTTGTTTTGACCTAAAATAGAAAAATCACTGACGTCTCTAACATCTTCTGTCATCCTTCATGGCGATTTAAGTCGAACCTTAAAAAAGTATTTATGTTCCTGTAACAGTAATACCCGTAGACAAAGTTGCATTATCACCGCCTCGTGATGAATTCTGGATAGATAGTGAACTAACGATGACCGTATGTTCAGTCTGGCTGTACGTGTGTAGCTCCGACCTGCGCAAGCACAGCTTACGAGTACATGTATCAAACTGGACGAGGCATTTGACCTGATTGGTTGGAATCTGCATCTGAGAAGTCTAACTAAGTGCGGCGGAAGAATTTAGATCGATGGAATCAACAGTCAGCTTAGAGATTACCTCATATGAGCAACTTTCACATATTCGAGGCTCAGGTCAATAAGGATTTTCAAGACTTCGTTAAGGTATTGCAAAAGAGATGGTGGCGGATTAACCCTTAATGGGCCAACGGCACTGTTCATATCCTCGTAGATACTGACATCGGAATATCGGGCCCATTAACTAAGGATCTAGGCCCCCAGGTTGGGGGCTGTGCGTCGGGGTATGTAACTACGGCCTTCGGATCTGCACTTGGAATGTTCGGACCTCTAACAGCAGATATCACCGACATTCAAGAAGTCCTACGGTGACTGCTACAGGGAGCAGAAGCAGCTTTTATTTGGATGCGGATTTGCCGTCAGAGGCAGACTTAGGCAAGAAGTCTTGAGCTTTAGGCATGAGGGCGAATGTCTGGTAACAAAATTGCATTGAGACAAAATTCAAAAGCATCACCTAATATGCTCTCACTCCCCCACAGAGGATAAGGAAGACGTGTCCAAAGACTCGTTTTGTGAGCTCCTCGACAGGACTTATGACCAATGTCCACGTTATGGCGTTACAATCATGCTCGGCGAAACACCGTGGGAAAATACATCCGGAAACGGACTCAGTCTTTGTGGCGGCGCGAAACAACACTGTAGCTGGCATGGGTTAGGTTAGGTAAATGGGTGCTTTGTGACAAATAGAGTCACTGCTCACCAACAAATTCTGGAACCACCCGGATAATTATATAAATCTCAGGAGGTCCGTAAGCTCTATATTACCTAAGTCCTCCAATTCCGAGAAGAAATAACTTCCGAGAGTCCTCATTCTTGTAACGGATAGGGCAGGACAATCACACAGCAGGTGACGAACTAATTTAAATTCTACTTCGTCCCTACAGCTTCTACAATAGTCGTTATGTAGCACACCGAGTTGCTCCGCGTGAACTCCAATGGCACAATGGCATTATTGCAGAAGCGACCCGTGTATTATAACGACTAAGTTTCACCAGAGAGGTTGATGTCTTCTTGCTAAAGGCCGGCCATAGCGCCCTGGCCATTGCGCATGTTTCCAGATGAATCCATCGGCTGTTTGCTCTATCGATGGTTTCGTCTTCTATTTTCTTTCGTAGGGAACTGATTGGGGTTACTCCAAAAGGAAGGGCCCGCGATAAGTGCAGCGCCGACCCTTTCCTAGCAAGCTCATCAGCCCTTTCATTTCCTTCGATATCCATATGCCCTGGAACCCAGCAGAGGGTCACCGCATTGGCTCTAGATATTCCATTTAAGACCGATTTGCAGGTTCTCACAAGCCTTGATCTAATTACAACTGTAGCTGGCATACGACTCCCGCAGTTCAATATTAATAAAGGAGACCTGACGACTACCAAATCAACTATCTGTCAACCAAATTGATGCAAGGCACACCTCCAGTATTTTAGATGTTCGCAGCTTCCGAGCAGCTAACATTGACTCGGGTCACTACCTTGTTGCTGGCAAGGTACGTATGGGGATATACAACACACCACAATACCAAAGAAGTATTGTGAGACAATTTAACATCCAACGGCTACAATCGATAGATCTTTAGCCGATCGAGTGTCCCTCAACCTCTCAAAAAGCTCAATGCCGCCAACGTTAAACGCAACAATGGCATCATTATCAGCAAGCCATCAAAAACCCCGCTTCTGATGTGCTGGGTTTCTCGCATCCACCAGAAAGAAACCCCTGGTCTGATGAAGAGCGCCGTCAAGCGCACGCAGCAAAGAAGAGGCTTATAAAGCGACGTTGGATAGGGTGACGAGAGGAGCTTACGACATCTACAAGCGCAAGGGAGGGAAGAACACCAGAAAGGATATGAAAAACGCTAGATTGAGTCAAGGTGTTACGGCAGGAATGATGTTGGACAGTTCTACCAGAAGGTAAAAAGAGCTATAATGCCCGAACAGAAGCCTGAAGAAACATCACCTCTGCAGACTGTTAAACGGCGGTGAAGACCAAAACTTCTATGTTAGGCATAGTTCAACCCGGACGATGACTATCAACAATTCCATCCACCCGACCAAAATGAAGTGCAGATAGCAATATCTAAGCTTAAATCCGAAAAGTCTGCTGGAGCCGGCGGTCTAACTGCCGAGCTATTTAAAACAGCTGGGTATGATTTGAAACGGAGCATACATCAGCTCATCTGCAAAGTATGGTCGAATGAAAGTATGCCCGACGAATGGAACTTCAGAAAGGCGACCTTTTGAATTGCTCCAACTACAGAGGTATCAGTCTCCTCAACATCGCGTATAAGATGCTATCTGTCATATTGTGTGAACTGATTAAACCCTATTTCAACAATCCGATTGAACTGTATCAGTGTGGTCTTAGGCCAGAAAAGTCCACCATAGATCCGATATTCACATTGCGGCAAATCTTGGAAAAAACCCGGGAACTCCAAAGCGATACTCGTCATCTTTTCATCGATATGATAGCGCCTATAGTGAAGAGCTACACAGAGCCATGTCTAGTTTTGGCATCCCCTGCCAACCTCGTCTGTCTATGCAGGACGACGATGGAGAGTGCACCCTGCTCCATCAAGGTCGGTAAGAAAATCATCGAGGCTTTTGATGTCAGAAAAGGACTACTAGACGTAACGCGTTGTCATGTAAATTCTTTAACATCTTACTTCAAAGGAAGTAAGGCTCCGCTGTAAATCCAAACAATGACACCAGCGCAGAGATCAAGCGAAGAATGACTCTCGCCAACCGCTGTTTCTTTGGGCTAAGAAGGCAACCGAAGTCCTTTCACGGACAACTAAGGTGACTTCGAGTGAATTTCGGTCCCGTTTGTATCGATGGGTAATAGAGACCGATTGTACAGCTATATCGACGGGTCCGAATCCATCGACTGAGATAGGTAGGAAATGTAGAGTGAATGGACATCAACGATCCGTACTGGTAAGTCTTCAAATCAATCCCGAAGGGACGACGCGGTAAAGGAAAACGTCACCTAAGGTAGCGCACACAAGTGCAAGGGGACCTCAAACAACCTTGTCTGTAAAACTGGAGGCGGCTAGCACAAAAGCTGGCTGAAGACGCTTACTCGTATAGAAGGACTGTAGGGCCATCTAAAGTAAAGTAAAGTAAAATACCTATATCTTCCAACTCGACTGTTTAACGCATCATTATGTTTAATCTTTGAAAACTTCAAGATACGTACATTTTCATACGGTCACGTCGAGCAAAATTTCAAGAAATCTTCCTGACAACCATCACTCAACAAGTTCGAACAAAAAAAAAAAGAAGAAGAACGTCCACCAACAAAACAACCAGACAAACTCAATTACTCGTACATTTGTCCACTTGAGGTTATTTGTCAAGTGTCCTGGGTAGCATCTGCGGTAAAGAATTCCCTTCTTAAGGACACGTAAACATTCTCGAATCATCGGAAAACAAATGAGTGTCACGTAAGCCAATCTGTTGAGTAACACGCAATTGTCAGCTGTCCGAAACTATTTGATGAGTCCTCTAATAACATCATTACACATCCGGGTCCTTCGTATACGTGACTAACTTCAAACAAATGAATCTCATCTGGTCTAGAGACCATCCAATTCGGTTGCTCTGTGGCTTTGTCAAAGTTGTTTCTTATTTACCAGCATTTTTCTTCAAAAGCCAAATGAGTCACAACAAGAACGGTGATTAGTTATCGTTCTCCCCACACCGCCAGCACAAGGATTCTCTTCGAATTCCATCGGTCGTTTGATAAAAATTTCATGAAAATCATTTTCGTTATGTGAAACGATTTTCATCCAGGAAAATCCTTACGGCAAAAGGGAGTGAAGTCAGCGTCATATTCATTAAATCATTTTGCAATGCACCCCAACACACATGTGAACCACACACACAAAGTGCCGGGGAATTCACATCAACCCCTTTATGGATTATTCAGGAGATGATCCTACTTAAGACAATATTCGGGAATTTTCTTCCTTTTTTTTTCTATTTTTCTTAGCTTGCAACACACCCAGGGATCGAATATGACTGGGACATGGTATATTTGATGTGCTGTGTAATGTTACATCATAACCGGCAAGTGGAGGGTGGGAGAAGGACATGGACCAAGACAAAATGAATGGTCAAATGTATGTGTATGGTTCTATGATTGGTAACCTGTCCCCAGGGTGTCGTGGTCGTTCTTAGTTATGAATGAGCACACAACCACTCGACCGAGAGTTCAAGAGGACGACTTTTGGATAAGCTTACAAGAAGAAGAAGGTACTCTAGTGCAGCGCTTACACTCGCTGGACAGGTCATAACTCATTGGGTAAACGAAATGAGAAATAAATTTCCATACACACGGGGTTGCAATTTGTGGAATTAGAAGGAGGTATCCTTTGTTTCGGTCGTTGCACAAAGAGCTGGGTGCGGAGTATGGGGAGGAAAAGGAAAAACCTCAGACTATCGGTTTGGCATTTGAAATAATGAATGAAGGTACTACTGGAGTATCTTTAACCGCAAGACGTTTCCTTGCGTGGTTACGTCAAGACAATGGACAGTTTATTGGTGTGATTCCTTTTTAGATCTTTTAAATGGACCTTAATTGTCCATCAAATATGGGCACTTTTGTGGGGATAACCCTTTCTAAAGTCGACCTCGAAAAATAAAAAACAAGAGGACATAACAATTTGCGTTCACGAAAAAGATCCAAAACGAAATTTCAATTAAAAACAGTCAAGGACTGTTGACTGTAAAAATATGAAAAAAGTTTTCCACCTTCTAGCATCCACTCACACACGTTGTCCCATCCCATCCTTGTCATGCCAATAACGCTTTTCCAATGCAAACACAAAAACACTCCGTCACATCACATCCTTGTCATCCCTATTGCGCTGTCAAATGTCGTGGCTACCAAACTGAACAACTAACGATGACGTACACCCAACATCTTGACAAGTTTCCAAAGTGTAAGAGTATCGCGTTCCGTAACCGAAAAGTGCCCCATCATCATCATAGCCATTGCCACCCACACAGAACCAGGAGCAAGTAGTAGCAACAGCAACAGTAGAACTTTTCAATCCTGTCAGATGAAAATTTAATAACAAAATTTCAAAATGTCCAACTTTCCACGTCCGGCAGAGAGTAGTAGGAACAGTAGCAGTAATCTGCTGCTGGTGAAGGTGAAGATTGAGGTACAGGTGGATGGGGATGGCATCTCTCACATTGGATTTTTGTGCGCTTATTAACCTTCATAGTCCGGGCAATGATGGATTGCCAAGCTGATTTTCATTTTCCATTCAGTCCTTGACTTTAGGAAGAGAAAAAGGATTTTTGAATCAGACTCGCACATCTGCTGCTCTTGCGGATATACTGGACAAGATGGAGTGATTTGCAATCATCCCTCTCCTTGTGTGGGTTGTGGGGATGTGTCCTAATGGTATTTGCATTGCGTTTCATTTTCGGTAAACTTTGATATCTCTAGCAATTCGAGAGACAGATTTTAATTTATTAAAATAATTTCGGGAATGATGACTGAGCAGCAGCATCGAATTCGTGTTCGTGTAGTTAGGTAAAGATTCTTTGCCTGAAAGTATCCCTTCGAGTCGATGGTTGGTGGTGTATCCTTTTCACGGTGGAGCGAAGCTCAAGTTACATAATTTGTAATTTGTGGTCTTGTGTAACCCTGTTTTGGGATTTTAATATGTGTACATGAATAAATGATGGAATGGATCAACATTTAATGTACCTCTAATTGGGGTGTCTTTAGTGGTGGCGTGGGGGGAGGTATACTCGTTTATATAGCTACAAGAGATAGATTTTTAATTGTATAGCCCAAGTTAAGTGATATGACTGAATAATGGATGAATCGCATTAGTTTTGGAGGGTTTTCTGGTTTATAAGATACGACGGTGCTTGTTGTCCTTGGGTTCAAGGATTTCGAATAAAAATGTGTAAACAAAACAATTATACTCTGTTATTTGAAATTTGCTAGTATTACGGAATATTATTCTGAATTTGAAGAGCTAAAGGATCCGCGATATGAAGGACCACTATTTGGGGGAATAAATGTGATGATATCGTGGTTAAGTGAGTGATCACTGAGTGGGAGATTCACACAAAAAACAATTGCTACGGTCCCGCCTCTCTGACAAGTATCCGAGAGTAAAAATGTTATGAAAAGCTTCTCCCAATTGTTCTGGATTTTCGGGTTCTTTGCATTTTAACGATAAACATGATGTTTTGGGGGGAGCCGTGGGCGATCCGCACTCCAATGGTGGTGGAACAGCAAAAAAAACAAAGAAAGCTACGTTACAAAATGTTCTTATTAACTTTATTACAAAATAAAAAATGGTTGATGCTCGGGCACATCTTACTTCTTCGGCGGTATCAATAAAAAGAGCGAACAAAGGAAAAAATGGCAGACATGACTCCCGGAAAAGGAATATATAAGCAAATGAGTGAAGTGAGTGGGGATCGATCAACTTTGGGTATAATCGACACGTGGTGCCATCTGTGTATTCGACGCAAGATGCGCAGTGGATTGTGCTAAGGGTGCTCTGCCATTAGTTTGGCTTAAACACTTGATTTTCTGTATTTTTTTTTTAATTTCTGTTAAATATTACATCATATCATTTTGCGTAGAAAATTCCGTGATTTAGTGGATTTTTTTACGCCAGGATAGATTTTGTCGGTTTAGTGGAAGGGATAATTTAGAAGTTACAGCAGTTTATTAAAAGGCCGTTAAGGCAATCATTTTGAAACTTTTTTCGTTTGTTTTGATGAAAGTAACTTACTTACTTACTTTAGATGGCACTACAATCCGGGTGGTCCTAAGCCGCAACCAACAAGTGTCTCTAGACAGCTCGATCTTGTGCTCCAGTTTTGCAGACGAAGCTGATTGAGGTCCCATTACACTTGTGTGCGCCACATTAGGCGAGGTTTTCCTTTACCGCGTCGTAACTTTGGGATTGATTTGAAGACTTTGCGGTACGGATAATTCATGTTCATTCGCTCTACATCTCTTAGTCATCTTAGGCGATGAATTCGAACCTTTTTGGCAAGGACAATGTTGCTGCAATCGGTATAATTCGCTGTTGTATCTTCTCCCCCATCCAACGTGGATACAAACGGGACCAAAAATTACTCGAAGAATTTTTGTTTCAAAACAACAAAGGGTGGCTCCATCCGTATAGTAGGACTTGGATGACGAGGGTCTTATATAAAGTCCCTTAGTTAAAAGCCTTTACTACTCGGTCGGGTTCTTAGCTCAAAGCCTAGATAGTCAGAGTCCTTAACTACCTCAAAGTTATAGCTGTCTATTGTGACGTTCTGTCTAAGTTGCCGATGTTGACTCGTTAACCGCTAAACCCATTTTTGCCACTTTTGTTTGTTCTTGTTTGACAGCCAGCTGCATTCTTCCAATTACGACAATGTCATCGGCGTACGGTAGTAGTTCTATAGACTTTTGGAAGATCGAACCCCTGATGTTCTTTCTACTTGGATTTGCATCTTTATCCCTGGGTCAAGCTTACGAGTACACAACAACTAAAGCCTGCTAACCATAGAATGAGCAGAGCATACGCCGATTAGGTTCTGAAAAATCAACAAGTTGATGCCTATTTTTCGATTAAAATCTTCTTCAGCGGTGGGGACCATTTCTCGTTCGGCGGCTACGTAAACAATCAAAATTGCAGAATTTAGAGTTCTGAGAATCCAAATGTGATCATTTGGCCTTATGTCAAAGGCCATATGCATCCACCACAGGTGACAGTTTGATGAGCGTTTTCTTCCAGATAAGCTATCTGTTAGATAAAATGGCGAGTAAATACAAAATGGGGTCTCTTCAATTTCAATTCTCGAAAAGAACGTCTTGGGACTGGTATTACATTTTATGACATTCTGCAAATTATTATCTTATAAATACATATTCCAGATAAATTTATTTAAAAAAAAAAACGTATTCTTTCAAAGGAATGAGTAAAATAAGTTTTCAAACCAAAACAACTGACAATTCAAAAATTAAATCAATTCGATTCGACATCTGACAAATGTCATTTTGACAGCCCGAATTTCTTAACCCAGCTTTTCACCTGGGGTGAGTTCAGTGAGACTCCAGATTTCTCAAAAATACGTCGGAGGGAGAGTTCAGTGCGACACTTGACACTTTTTTTTTATTTCATTAATTTTTACATTTTGCTTTTTAATTTTCAAAATTAAAGTGAAGTTGGCTGCAACAAAAAAATGAGTTCGAAACATTCAAAGGGAATAACCATCTAGCAAGGGGGTTGTCAATCTGCGAGGAATTTTAGAATTTCAGAGATAAAATTATTAGCACTTTGCTTTCAGATTAAATAAAATGCAATTTTGGGAGTGTTTCATTGACATTGGCAAAGTATATACTTTTCAATATCCGAAAAGTAAGCAAATTCCAAATGTTTAATAATTCGTCTACAAACAACAGTTGGCCCGAAAAGCGAAAATTCATCTAGTTGGCAATGGAAATAGCATAGAAACTACTACTCCATCTGGCGGAAAATATCCGCGTAAGTACTACGGCAAAGTACTTTTTTCTCATAGACCGGTGTAATTTCGTGATACTGGAAGTTGGTACACGTAGTTTGCCAGACATACGGACCGACAGATGGGCGGGCAGGCAACTGACTCTCGCTATAAGGATTCTTTTCCTACTTGTTGTCACCTTGTAGGATTTGCACCCACAAACGACGGATAAGTTGCTGGATCACGAAGCCGACAAAATATAGAATGTGGATGGTTAAGTGTATCCACTCAACGTAGGAGCTTCCCTTCAAAAATTCATTCAGTACTGCATGTGCGCCCCTAAAATGTTGACCTTTAGAAATGATAGATTGATTTATTGAATGCACATTTATAAATACCTAATTGACTTCAACTCCCAAGTCATGCCACTACAAACCTCCGAATTCCTACGATCATTCATCAAATTCCCTGCCTCTAAATCCATTAAAAAATCCCCACCAACCTGCTCGACATCTGGCAACCGCACGAGACAAAATTTTGTGTCTCCACAGAACATAAAAACCAGGATATACATCGGAGTTTAACAACCCCTAACTTTCCGGACTTCTAGAAGCCATTAAACAATTAACTCCACGATCATGGTGATCGTCGTCATTATCGGCTGCGTCATCGTGTGCCACCAAAGTATAATTCAAATTTAGAATCACCTCACTCGTGTAAACAAATTCAGAACAAAGTTCTAAAAAAAAAATACATGTTCCTCTTCTTGTGTCTTTCATTTGTGCGCGCGTAGAACAAAAAACAATCCACGAGAAGAATAAATAAACAAAAGTGCACACCCACACTGGTACAGAGTTATATTCGTGTTATTTGTCACCTCGTTACACGCATCTAAAGCTTCAACGCTCCGCGCAACAGTAAGGTCGTAAAATTGTCGTCCAACACGTCGCTGCGATGCCAAGCGTTGATGTCTTCAATTAAATTTTTTGGTGGGCGACCAAAGGCTCTGCCAACGCCTCCCGCGCCCGCCCACAAAAAATTAGGAAAAAAACTAAAAGATTTCCTTTTAGTTTTAAAAGTCAACGAGAAAAACATTTTCCTGTCAATGGAATCAATTTGATATGAACAAGTTTTCCATTAGTCACTTGGTGGTGGATGTACTCGTATGCTCTATGATGCTGCTGGATGAAGGTGTGGCACAAAGGGGACACAATATGCCATCTGCTAAGCGACAAGCAATGGAATCTCATATCTCTGCCACTCTTTGGCGAGATTTGTGAATGGAACCAGAAGCTTGCTTGCTCTAAATATAGCGACAGGGAACGAAACGATTATCCTGTCTATGCCAGCATCAGCACTGAATGGATGCATTTAATCGGACTGGATGGATGGCGACGCCAGCTATACCATGCGGATTGTGGTTTGCAGCATCCAACATAGCCTGCGTGTGTAACGATGACGCCACAAAGCCGCTAAACAATGTCAATAATTCCGCTAGCACGTTGCTGTTACGTTGTCGTCGTCTTGTCGCCGCCACCGACCGTCATCTTCGTCGTATATTGGCGCATTGTTTAGATAGATTTGGATTTGCCGGGTGCAATGTTGGACTGGGTTAGAGATACATATTCTGGATTGGACACGTTGAATGCCATTATAATTCTCACCGCGGTCCGGATGCGTTTTGTGTGTACGCATCTGATGCGTGCTTCTCCAAAATTAATTTGACGATTTGTTTGGATGAGGCAAAGAAGAAGAAGAAGTCATCATTTTTCTGGGAATCGTATATGTTTTCGAGTAACATAAACAATATTGGAAAAAATGTGGAACGTGTTCTCTGACACACGTGTGCCTCGGCTCGGGGTAGGTATCCATCTAATGGGTGGAAAGTCTCATTTGTTTTTGTTTTTCTTTTGGGGAATAATCGTATCTATCTCAGTGTTAGCTAGCTAGCGCGAAGGTGTCAAAAGTAAAGGGTGTTTACACTGGGAATGTATACTCACCCCATTGGGATGGGCTCCGGAAATATCTTTTTGTTTGTTTATCGGATATGGAGATGGGGTATCCCATCTAATTGGTAATCGATGTCAATGTTGTCGCTTGAGGTCGTTAAACTTAGAGTTCAGTTTTCAGTGAACGAGCTAGAGGACAATGGCCTGCAGTTTTGAAGCAATAACAGTGACAATTGTCACTTCGAAACTGTTCCATAGTTTGACGAAACTATTATGAAATCTGTTGTAAATCTAATCTAGCCCGATAGATGCTGGCAAAGGTGAATCTCCTCCAACAGTCAACTTCTATTCAGGCCCTGTTATCATCCGCCTCGTGGAACATAGAGCATTATAGAAAGTGGCCTGAAGAAATGTGAGAAATGATAGTATTGTCACATTAACTCTAGAAATCCTAGGTAACAATCAGGATAGCGAAAGTTTCTTTATTATTTATGCTCCAGTTTATTAAAATCAAGGAGACCATACATCTTCTTGGCGTCATGGTCATCTCTGATGTAACATAATAAGGCCACATCGCAACATCGGCTTTTAAAGCATAGAGATACTTTACAGCGCAACAGCTCCTTCTCCTGTACAAAGCACAAGTTAGAGTATTGTTCTCACGTTTGGAGCTCAGTCCTGAAAGATTCTCTTCAACAGCATACAGAGACGAGCAGTTAGTTTAATAGAAGATCCTGCACTAGAATCCAATTTCCAAGCGTTGGCTGGTACCAGACATAAATATGCCCTTATTACAGATATTGCCTCAAGTGGCCAGGGCTCATCACCTTTATGTCCACCAGGAAACCGCGCCAACATATCTCAAACTTCCTGTTTCCAGCAGACATAATTATTTTCGACAGCTTTTCAAGAGCAGAATCAACAGAAAACAACCAGCATCTCGGTCGCTGCTCCAGCATTATATGTTCGCCTATGCTGCAAAAAAAAACTATGAAAAATAATTTCTTCCAATGGAGCTTGGGAACCTCCTTAAAGTGACATTACAGCGAACATTTTCTCAGACATCTAGCGACATATGTGTACTCGCATGAAAGTATTTAACTGCACAAGCATTACACGAATCCTTTTCAATTTGTAACATGAATGCGAATGAATTTTTGGCAGAAAAGGATGTTTCAACCCTCTCTACAATTTAATTTCAGCAACAAAAGGTCAAACGCAAAAAAAAAATAAATGAATAGGTTCATTCGGTGATTAGCAAAATCTAGTGGACACATAAGAGATGAAATAAAATAAAATTCTCAGTGAAACTGAATTTTTATTCATCATAAAAAGGACATCAACTTCAAACAGAAAAGGAAATTCTGCTGGATCTATATTGCTAGGTCTCTGTTTACTTTCTCAATTTGGTTGATTAACGAACGATGTAGAGTACTTTTGAATGAATCGCCGGCAACACTGAATGCCAATGAAAAGAGTGCTTTCGATACAAAGAGAGCTGATACAAAACACTTACTCCTTTAGAAATAGTAATCTGACGAAGCAGAACAGCTCTTGCTCTCGAGAGTTTTCAGAGAATAAGAACCAATGTTTTCCAAAAGCATTAAGAAAATAGAAAGATAAGTTTAAAAAATTCCTTGTAAACGACAATGACGGGCTACACTGAAAGGCAGTGTTGCACCGACTGGTAAAAAATTATGTCACCTTGTTGGGAGAATTATGTCACATTGTATAATCCTCTATAAAATCCTATAGCGACGTAACTCAATGAGGTGTAAACGAAAATGACAGCCTACACTGAAAGACAGTATTACAATCGACTGGTAAAAAATTATGTCACCTTGTTGGGAGAATTATGTCACATTGTATAATCCTCTATAAAATCCTATAGCGACGTAACTCAATGAGGTGTAAACGAAAATGAAAGCCTACACTGAAAGACAGTATTACAATCGACTGGTAAAAAATTATGTCACCTTGTTGGGAGAATTATGTCACATGGTATAATCCTCCAATAGCGACCTTACCCAATGAGATGGAAACGACTATGACGGCACACACTGAAAGGCAGTGTTGCACCGACTGGGAAAAAATTATGTCACCTTGTTGGGAGAATTAAGTCACATGGTATAATCCTCTATAAAATCCTTTAAGCGACGTAACTCAATGAGATGTAAACGAAAATGACAGCCTACACTGAAAGACAGTATTATAATCGACTGGTAAAAAATTATGTCACATTGTTGGGAGAATTATGTCACATGATATAATCCTCCATAAAACTCGAAAACCAAAAAAAAAACCAAACTCTGCCTTTACCTGATACCTTCCTTCCTTTATCACAAAAAATATAAAAAAAAATATGTCACCTTGAGATTTCAGTAAAGATTTCGCCCTGGTTTTGCGAAAGTTATAACTTGTCGATCAATTTCTTTGTTTCGCAATTTTGAATAAAAATTATGTCACTTATTATGTCAGCATAATTTGATTTTGAAATTATGTCACCACCGACATAATTATGTCACGATGACAGCACTGTTAAAAGAAATTAATAATACGAAACGATATCAGCGTTTTCTTCTTTAAAATATTCAGTAAAAAAATTCATTATTTTACATTTTTATTCATTATTTACATTGCAAGAGGTTTTAGTTGATACACGTAAGTATGAACATACTCGTAGCTACTCGCAACAAAAACCTGCTTGAGCATGGTGCACCTAATGAAGGGCTCGGACTTTTAGCCCTTTCGGGTATATGTAGCCAGGAACAAAATTAAAATCTGATTTCCAGCCCCCAAGCCCTTAAGCAACTCAAATCTTGCCCTTTGCTATTTCTGACAAGTTTCAACTAAAATCTGAACTTTTCGTCCGTGTCCGTGATGCTTGTACTTTTCTTTAGATGACGCTACAGTTCGGGATGGACCTGGACCTATTCATTTCATGTATACAACAATCATGTTCTAAATTCTGATTAGTCAAGGACCCTTGTAGCGTCAAGTTCGGTGTAAATTGGCAAATTAGGAGAAAACGCAATTTTTCGATGTAGAACCTTTTTTCGGTGATTTTATCCCGCATTTATATACATCATGTCCGAGCTCTGATCAGCAGCGATGAGTTAAGGCATGTTTTCGGATTTGTTGAGAAGAGCACTGCAGTCCTGTGAAAAATGTGCCTACTTCGGGTAATTTTGTTGGAAGATAGGAAGAGGGTATGACACTCAATTGCCTGCTGACACTAGAGTGGGTCCGAAGAGTGGAGACAATTTAACGACCTACAAAGTTTTTAAATACGGCATCAGAAGTACAAAAGCTAATAAGTGGTTACAGCTCATGTTAACACCCGGCGAAGAGTTCGGTGTTAACTACTTTAACTAAGAATACGAGTATAGGTAGAGATAGAGTTTTTTAACATTTTGAACTATCATACCTTGTGGATGGGTATGAAGGTATGCCTCAAAGTTATAATAATGTATAGAATTCTTGAAATTCGTATCCTGGTGGTATTACAGGTGCTCGTCAAACTCACAATTTTCAGTCTTACAACCTATTAGGTACCAAGATTCAATTTGTTCGCTAAAAGTCGTTTCGGCTAATGCAGATATGTTCATCTTGCATACTTTTGTTAATAATTATCTTCATTACGGCTTTTTTTATACTGGAATATCGTTTATACTGGAATATCGTAAGGAAAAAAGACTTATTTGCGACACATTTTATTCCGAACTTTGGTTCTCAGTTCTTCATCTTTTTTTACATGGACAGCGTTATTCGGAGTAAAACTGGGAGCTAAACAATAAGGTTCTCTAGCCAGTTTATGATCGATCCTTGGTTAACTTATATGGGAGACAGACTGCTGGTATTGATACCATGGTATAGCAATACTACGTTCTATACCACATGTCTGTCACTGCAATACTACCTAAAAAGCTAGTATACCATAAAATATATCTGGTATTGAGATTCGCAATTTTTTGCTGATATACCACCATCTTACTGATTGCAGCACCAATTTCTCTCTACTTCTTTTTATTCATCGTTTGACACAAAAGTAAATCATTTTTATTCATCCTGTCTTGAATTTTCTATTTTTATTTGTTATCACAGACAACACAAACGTCAAAGTATACTACTTAACGCCAAAGTCATCGAATACTACGAAATGCAGTCTGTCAGGGGTTGTAGTATTCACTATACCATGGTATTCGTACCATGGTATCAATACCAGCAGTCTGTCTCCACTATTAACCTGCGGTTTAAAAAGCACCTGTGTTTCAAACGTAACTAAATATACAGCCTGTTCCAGGGAACGTGTCGTAAAAGGAAAAATGAAAAATGTCAGAAGTTGATTAACTCATTTTTGTTTTTTATTAAAATACACATATTTAATACACATTTTATCCTCTTGCAAGATTCAGTCGCAATATTCAGACCCATACAAAGATTTGGCAGACTTTGGCAAACTCTTTTTTTATAGTCTGAGGGTGAATTGTGCATCGAGGTTCCTTGTAAACACTATTAGTTTTCCGGTGTTTCACTTTGCATTGTAGCAACTTTTCACCTTTCTTGTTCACATTTCTTCCAATAATTGACGAAAAAATAAATTTCAACCGTAAATATGTGCTGTTTTAATCAAGGATCAAGTTCTGTATTGCACAACTCAACCTTTTTCAATATATTGGGTCAATAACTTAATTCGTGCGGTTTGCTAAGAGATGGCGTAACTTGTATTATTCCATTGGAACATGCGTTGGAAAGCTACTGTCATTGTACGTCATTTCAGTATATGTCATTCATTTGAAAGGTAAACAACAATAATTTTTTTTCACTCAAATATGTCGAACTTCATTACTTTAATATGAAGAAAACTGCTGCCGAAAGTCATGGTATTTTGGTGGAAGTTTATGGTGAACATGCGCTAGCTGAGCGAACGTGCCAAAAGTGGTTTGCACGATTTAAAAGTGGTGATTTTGGCTTGGAAGACGATGAACGTCCTGGGCAGCCAAAAAAGTTTGAAGATGAAGAACTGCAAGCATTACTCTATGAGGATTGTTGCCAAATACAAGAAGAACTCGCAGAATCTTTGGGTGTCACTCAAGCAGCCATTTCAAAACGTTTAAAAGCAGCTGGTTTTGCATGTCCGAAATGCTGCTGGAACGCCACAAAAGGAAGTCATTTTTGCATCGGATTGTTACTGGTGATGAAAAATGGATCCACTACGACAACCCCAAGCGCAAAAAATCATATGTGAAACCCGGCCAACCAGCCAAATCAACGGCAAAGCCGAATATCCATGGCGCGAAGGTAATGCTCTGTATTTGGTGGGATCAGAAGGGTGTGCTGTATTATGAGCTGCTAAAACCGGGTGAAACCATCAATGGACAACGCTACCGAATACAATTAATCCATTTGAAGAGAGCAGTAGCCGAAAAACGCCCGGAATATGCGACCATCATGACAACGCTCGGCCCCACGTTGCTATTCCGGTTAAGAACTATTTGGAAAACAGTGGATGGGAAGTTTTACCCCACCCGCCTTATAGCCCAGACCTTGCCCCTTCTGACTACCATTTGTTCCGGTCGATGCAGAACGCCCTCACTGAAATACGGTTCACATCAGAGCAGAATATCAAAAATTGGTTTGATTCATTCTTGGCTGCCAAGCCGCCGCAGTTCTTTTGGGATGGGATCCACAAATTGCCAGAAAGATGGGAAAAAGTCATAGCTTCAGATGGGCAATACTTTGAATAATACTATTGTACATGTTTTTCTTAAAAAAACGTTCAAATTTTGACAAAAAACCGCACGAATTCAATATTTTACGATCAGTAGCGGTTTAGGGCTGCTACCACTGTTCTTGATTCCAGATTCTGCTAAGTGGCATCTTATTGTGTTGATGGACACTCTAACTTCACTTCTAGACAATTGCTCATTTGCTTTCCTCAGACATACGAGTATTGTTGGGTTTTTCCCGAACAATTCACAAATTACTTTATATGATGTACCCTCTACCTGAGGCACTTTTTTCTTTATCCACGTTTTCATAAATGCCTCTGATGTTCTCATATATTTTGCTGCCGATTTGATACTGATTTTCAGTCCTTTTAGTAGAGTTACATTTCCTTTTGGTAGAGTTAAGAACGCTTTTTAAAAATGGCACTCATTTTGTAATAATGTTTTTCTGCCAAAGTGTGACACTATACGGGAGACATGAATACTTAGAGACACGTTTCTCTGGAACATGATGTACTTTAATAAAATTATGAGGATGTGGAATGTTATTTTTTCGATGTATTTTGCATAAAATAAGTTTAAACAAATTTTCGCTTAAAACTTACCCGCATTGAGTAGACTAGGCACATGTCCTCCTTTGAGGCGGACAGTCCTAAGAGTTTTAGGTTTATTTTTGCAAACTGTGAGATGATTTTTGGAGGCAGGAAAATTATTGGTCGCATTCCCAAAACGGTTGACTTGATCTTTCGCTTTGTTCTGTTTTTGGTTCTACTCTCAATTCTAACCACCGAAAGGTCTTAAATATTTTCTAGGTCAAGTCTAGTATGCAGATGGCTCAAAACTAGTAAAATTAGCCAGAGTGGGGATATTTTAAAGGAATTTCAGTCAGAGTCTTAAGTCGTCAATATGTGTTTGTCAAATAAAACTTTGACCAACTCAAGCTAGAGAACAACTTCATCAATTTTAATGAATCTTTATGATTGGTTTTGGTGCAGACATTGATGTTCTGTCTGAAAATTATGTTGTGGTAAGGTGTAAGGATGGAACTTGAAAAAAAATTTTAAAAAATGGCCTTTGCATCGCTTGAAGTGCGGCTAAGTTATGAGGGATGGTATTTGTCACACAGTTAACAGATTTTGTCAAAATATTGTTTGTGATTTGGCCATGGTGTCTTCTTTTGAAAATGATCAAAATCGAATCGAAGGTGGACTTTATAATAAGCGAGACTCTGGACGCACTGAATACATTTTAGTGAAATGATCCTAAGTTTTTCCTGGCATGTAAAACTTAAAATTAAAAATCAGTGCTTTCAAAAACTTTTTAGAATATGTTAAGTAATCCAGGCACAATGTTTTTCTATTAATTTCTTTCATCACCATACATTCGAGATCTATTCAGTTTTCGAACGAATATATGGTATAGCTTGTAGCAAAAGCTGCAGAATTGTGAAACCGTTCACATCTTTTGAGGAATCCGTCTCAGGGAAGAAAGACAGCTCTGGTTTTCTTTTACGGATTTATCTAAACATTGTTTCCCTGATCTCCACTTGATGATTGATCGTCGTAAGCCTGGCTCACTTTTTAAATAGGAAGTTTGAGTATTTAACGATCAGTGGTTCGAACGCGTCATGTCCAGTTTGCATTTCTCCAAAAAGGAGTAACATATCCAAAGGGAAGTTCTTTGTCGCTCTACTTGGTAAAACTGAAGTGTAAACAATTTAAATCTCTTTTTGGTTCGACCTTATTTGTGCTTTTGTATTTTAATTTTTATTCTTTGATTGCATCAGAATGGGAATTCTATGTGACCATCATCTGGCATCGCCCAACCCGTATCTATGAATGAAAATATCACCTTTTTCTGTAAAGAAAAGCTGTTGCCCGTGCCGTACAAATAAACATAAAGTATTCCAATCCAGAAAATTTTAACATACACATGTCCAAGTCCATCGAAAAAATCCTCAAACCAATAAAAAAAAAAGTTTCATACAAATTCGGTTCACCATCGCAATATTTACTGCTTAACCAAAACAAAAAAAAAAAATCCTTATATATGTAGGTAAACACTGGCATAGAAAACAGGAAAATAATCCGAAAAAGTTTAACCAAAGCAAAAAAAACGAAGCTCCCACCCCTTGGCTGAGCACACACAATGGCACAATTCCATACACTGCTGCATGCCTGCTGGTGACGGTATTTTCTGATGCAAAATTAATGATGATGATTTGAAGAAGAAATCTAGTTTGTTACGCGGTTATAAATGGTAAACGGATTCGAATTTCTCTAAACCCCATCTTATCCATCGTCCAGGCCTTGAATCACGCAAGGATTAATACAAAGTTTGTCTTCACGAACTCAAACAATTAAAAGCGTGTGACAGGCCAGCATACAGGCACCCTATTTATTTCTATGTCGGTGTAGACAATCAGCTAAAAATCTATGTTCTCTACCACCAATTTCGGTCTCTGAGTCTAAAAGGAACGCATTCCATTTGAAAAGAAATCTTCACATACTCGTAAATATTTACGATTCCTCAAGGCCGCCAGGCCACTATTTAACACACAACTGCTCACCCATTAGCAAGTCACTTCGACAAGTGAAAATCCTTTTAAAAAATCACAAACTCTATGGATATCATTAAATAAATGTATCCAAGGAACAAGTAGATGCATGACGTTTGACTGTCCTCATCTGCACCCCATCACTAGTATCCTGCCGCCGCGTTGCTATCAAAAAGAATGAGCATCGTAAAGGGGAAAAAAAGCAACCGTTCTATGACTTCCGAACGTTTTAACTCGATTGGATCCATGAAATTGAAGATTGAAAAAGAATTGAATCCGGAGAATATGCTAATCTCCGGAGATCCGTTTGCTCCTTTTTATGCGAATGCGGGTTTTTTTTTTTTTTGTTTTTTTTTCATCTCATTTGTTTTGTTCTCGCCGATGATTACTGCCACTCAACGCTGGCAGAGGGTTGCAAATGCATTAGGCAAAGTGTGCAGAAAAAAAAGGGTTTACCGCGGGCATCAATGCAAAGATATTAAAGGTCCACAGACTCATCGTACTCGTATAGTTGCAATTCAATACCTTTTTGGCCCGATTAAGTTGATTAAATTTCTTTGACTCAAAATCTAATGATGGTCCTTGGACTGTACAAGGGTTGCATTACTGCTATTCGTGGTTAATTTAAGGGTAAATGTTTATTTCATTGATTGAAAGAACGGCTGGAATGGGTGCACTGTCTCACAGTAATCGATTGAGTCAATACCTGTAGGGGTGGCATAGATATACAAAACCAAATTGAATCCACTAAAAGCTACATACATAGATGGAGGTAATCTTTGAAGTAGCTAAAAATTTATTACATAACTGACTTCAGGTGTGGGTGTACAGATTCAAGTATGGAATAATAAATTGGCAGACAAAATTATTTCCACCCGACTCGAGAGGGAAGGGTTAATTGGGATTAGGTCGACTTGAATGCGAGATGGCCTAAACAAACAATGGCTGGCGGCCATTTGGAAACTATTTACTTCTATTTACTCCTGCAAATTGATTAGATTGTTTCAGCTAATTATATTCAATAGAGTAGTTGTGTTTGGCAGGATGTCGTTTAAGGGTACAACCTTAAGGGAATTCTTGATTGGATGAATTGTTTGAATATGAAGTTGTGACAATAGAAGTATCTAGGGCAAACATGTACTTAATTCGACTGATCTGCGAGTGGGTATCGGCTTTTGTAATCAATTGTTGGCGTTGTAACTATCTACGAACAGTTGCCCACGGGTACACAGATGACGTATCATTCTAATTGTCAATCGTTAATGAGACCTTGTAGGAAGTCTTGCTAATGCCATAGATCTGCAATCTCAAAGCCATCGATCCAATCTTAGTACTCGTACTAAACGCAATGATCAAGACACTTAAAAATGTTTGCGGCTAGTTAAATGCATGCAACAAGTTAAATGCATTGCCCTTTGCAGAGCAAAATTCTTTTCAATTTTAGATACAATTTAGATACAGATACAATATCTGTTAAAGGGTTCTACAAGAATACAGCCAAGAAATAGGCTTTGAAAGTCTACTGTCAATTCACTGATTCATCAATGATTCCTTACTTCTCAGTAGGATTATGTCCCATCATCTGAACCCATCATTATTAAAGGGATAGGACACTTACTTACTTGCTTATGACCTGTTTCCACTTGTGGCTCCTATGGCCTCTACTACGCCTCCTGTCTTCCCCAATTGCCGTGACTCCTCCTCAACTGTTCGGCGCCATGTATGTTTCGGCCGACCCGTTTCCATTGCAGCGCGTAGTTTGCTATGGAACTGTCACCTTTTCGAAGTGTATGACCAATCCACTGCCACTTCCGTCGTTGGATGGTTGTGCCTATTGGTTCCTGTCCCGTTCTCTGGTAAAGATGTTCATTAGAGATACGGTTAGGCCAGAAAATCCTTAAGATGTTTCGTAGGCAACTAGATAAAGCCCAGCCGAGGAAAACACTATGTATATCCTCCGACGTACGAGCAATTATAGTGCTGCTTTCCTTGGAAGCCGTCTTGTTGCCACTAAAGGATGTCGCCACTCCTAACTTGATACTACTGGCTACACAACAATAGAACAGTATTACCAATCTGGCTGGGTTCCCGGACATAGTGATATAGAAAGGAACAAGTTAACGGGTGAACTAGCCAGGAAAGGATCAGAACTAGGCACAGAACATACTCACACACAAATAGATATCCCTAATGGTGTAGTGAAAGGAAAGATAGATCTTAGGATCAGGGAACTAACAAACACCACTTGGATATCGAGAAGTGATTGTGTTATATCCCTCAGCCTATGGCCACAATTGAATGAGGGAAGAACCGAAAAGGACAGGGCATTGCGCGATCGGCGCTATGGCAATAGACTAGGCATAAACTCCCCAGACTATTGCAGGAGCTGTCGGAATGAGGAAGAAATAGAAACCATCGAACACTTGCCCAAATCTCTAAAATCATCGCCTCCTTCTCCGCCAGTCTTTGGAGAACTAGGTGAGCTTAAGCAAGCTTCGCTGATGGACTTAATGCGATTCATAAGGAGCACACGCTCGTTCGAACAAGAACCAGCTATCTAGGAATGGTGTTAGACGGTTTCCTCTAATCTAAGGGGAATTACAATGGACCAATAGGCTTCCGTGTAGCACCAGTCGTGGTGTACGTCCCGCTAACCTAACTTAGCCTAATCTTTGATATTTGCGCTACAGGAGCTGAAGGGGTAATATCATCATGTGGTCTACGCGTTACCAAGGACACCTTCCTAGTCAAATTGGATTTGGCTATGGCGAGAGCTCTCTCCCTGGCTGTACCTTATTTAAAGGTATTTTAAATAGCCTTTGCTCAACTGAACTCAATTTAATAAAGTCACTTGTCTGGTGAAATTCTCGACACCACTACCAATGGGCAGTGCATCCAGATTCCACATAAAGTGCTTCCGAGAGCACACTCAACACAAGATCTCCGGAACAGAGTCTTTAAGAGTGGACTGGACACATCTTCTGCTTATCTTATCCTACCGATGCCAGAGGTAGAGAAAGCGATATTGTAGTTGGACCTTTGATACGATCTCACTGTTGCTATTTGAAATTTAAATTTTGTATCCGAGAACGACCCACAGCAGAGCTCTGTGTACTTCAAGAAGCCTAGTTTGGAAACCGAAGGTAGCTTGGTACCCATATTTTGCATACTAATAGCCAAGAACTCTCAATCAGTTCCACATTGAAAAAGGAAGGAAGGAAAAAGGGCATCATTAATCTTAGTCAGCCCTTACATCACAATAAGGTAATCACGATGAAAGCAGAGATACATTAAAGGTTTATCAGTGCTCAGTGAAATCATGGAGGATACTCTGTATTAAATAAATTCATGGGCTACAAGCGGTAGACTTGGTGTTAATCAAGGCAAATCTTGAACTATATCCGACGTGAGATATATGGTTCGAGGTGTGTAAAACAGGACCCATACACATTAGGCTTTTGCAACACATACGTCTTTTGAGACCTTTTGACCACTTAACCTCACGCGATATCAGCTAAAGAACGGTTTTTGTTATCCAAAGAAAAACCTATCCATCCGATCCTCGTTAACTTTATATGAGGCCATCTTACAGAGACAAAATTCATCGAAATTAATTTGGTGGTTCTTGACAATCGTGGTTTTTGAAACGTTTTGGCACCCAGTTTGAATAAATCTTAGTCTTAGAAAGGAAATTTAATAAAAGTCTGTTCGGTAGTTCTTAAGTGAAGGCGGACCTTCTTTTCCATCAACAAACGGCTGAATCGTGTCTCACTAATTTCTATCCATATGTACCTTTACTATGCGGACCCCTCTTTGAGATTGGAGGCATGGTCCTATTTCTAAAATCTACGCCATAAAACTATGAAACTAAGGGAACACTGACTTGCCAGTTTCTCAAGGCACTGCTGAACAACATACCTCAACAATGTGGTTTTAAAATTGCTCAACCATTAGCTCTAGCTGGGTTTCGAGGGGAACTATCTGAGACACCACATCTACAACTACCTACTCACCTAAATACGTGTTGAATGTGGAAGAAATTGATTCTTCGTCCGATTGACGATCGTAGTTCTGCTTTTCTCGACTATCAGTACTTACGATTCGATACAGAGGCCCTAGGCATGAACTGCGACCTGTAAGATCTATTGTGTTTGCCTAGTGGTTACGCATGGCTTCAAGTTCCAAATATCTAGAGTAGCCTTTCCTTTGCGACCACCAGGCATTCGCAGAGAATATGTTCTGCCTCCTATGTATCTGATACGAGTAGTCCTGTTTTATGCAGGTGGTACTTGAGTAAATAGTGTCCAGTCAGGTAACCCGTTAAGAACCTTAAGTCTTTTTTACACAGTTTGAGTAATTTGTTTGAGTTTACTTTGGTTAGGGTCGATCACCTTTTTCGATTGCCTCAGGATCTTAGAGTTGGCCCAGTATTCAGTGAAGCCATCCAGCATTAATAGACGTTACCCCAAATTGTCACCAGATACGAGTAGTCCGCCTGCCCATTTTCTTCGAAGCCTCCATGGCCTGGAATCCAGGGCATGGAGGCCTTGCTTGTCGACGCTATATCTTCTAGAGGATTTAGACAGTCCCAGATTAGCTCTGACCCTACCGTGTATGATTTGAGGACTTTTAGAGCTATGAGACCTTTGGTCCTCCACGTGTGGCGCTCACCTATGACCACTTCGACATTTTTGAAGATCCGATATCTTTTGAGCATGATATCTGTAATTTTGGGAATCGGGTCGCTTAAGACATACTATATTCCAAAATCTTCAGCCTAAATCTTCGACTATCAGTACTTACTACCACGCATTTAATTGTCGAAACGAATGTTTTAGGGTTCCAAAATAGTTGATTTTGCTCAGTATCGCATCCCGATGTAACGAATGAATACTTTGGTAACGATGAGTTCAATAAGGACTTTGTTTTCTCTCCGTCACCCAACTATATGAACACTTTTTCTACAGAATTCAATGAATTATCGGCTTATGATATTTGAAAAAACTTTCAAGGCATCGAGACTAAACATACGGTTGTCTGCATTTGGATAGTACGATCTACTAAGATTTACTGGTCTTGGAACTCGTTGGCTAGATCTACAAAACCGCAGTTTACGGTCCGGTTTTTCCAAGTGGATAACAACAACCTCACTCCTATTTTTACAATTTAATTAAATTGGAATTAATTAACTCCATCCATTATTGACAATCATTCTATTTACATCCTTCTGACATTCTAATGCTGATCCCCGTATAAAAGAAGAACCATAACCGCGCCGCCATTTTCCATTCATCTACATGTCCTACAGTGCTCTTTGAAATCCTTGAATATTCATACTCGAGTGATTTACACAATCACAATGTAGCGCTGGAAACGTGGTCACCATCCTTGGCAACAAAATCAGAGAAAAAAATAAGCAAATGCTCCCCACTTGAATGGTCACTTCCACAACCTGCCGGTTGTCGTGTGCGTTAGCAATCCTTGTAATTACAACACGTCATGTGCAATGTGTACACAAACAAACAAAAGTGCAAACATAAACATACGCATCCACTACTAAATTTAGCTGCAACAACAGTCAGTCACCCACCCACCACAACCCAATCTCTGTTGAAATTCCAATACCAATCCTGAACCCTGTCACCGCAATTCCTGCTGATTCTACCTGGGTGAGCCCGGTTCCTTCTCGTTTAATTTAATGAAATTGCAACGCAGTGCGTTGGAATGGTATCAAACCAATCCAACCAACCAACCAGATTGTATAACGTTGATTCTTGCCATGGAACATCCTCTCGTCGAGATCCTGTAAATCCATTGATACGCACATTGATTCGTTGTGATGCATGTGTCCCTGTATATGACATACGAGAGTATCTGATCCTGGAATATTTGCGTATGGCTGCATTTTGCGGAGCTGAAGGTATTTTGTCAAGGGATGCTGTGTTATTTTCACAAATCCCATTCCAGTGTAGTCGATGCAATTGCCTATGACTATGGAACCCTGCTAGCGGAATGGCATAGAAGAGGGAGGATCTGATGATGATTGGAGCTTATGGAGAATTTCTGTCATGACATAATTTAATCAATGGAAGGTGGTGCTTTTGCGGGTTTGGGAACGAACACTCGAATGGGGGAGCACTATGTATACGAGTATCTAGAAACAGATACCTAGGTAGGTAGATTTTATTGAAGCGGGTTACGAGTATGTGTAGTGAAGAAAAAATGATTTACAGTTTAAATTAGAAAGATTAAGCAGCGATGAGGTAAAATCCTATCAGAAATATCTAAGTAGAGTCGGTACTCCTTACATGTTTCAACTCGCAATACCTACTTCCGAGACTAATCCAATGTCGAAATGTACCAACGGCCATAAGCATTAAAATGAAGAAAATATTAGACCTGTCTCTAAGTCTGGCCAGGACAGAGAGGGCTGGACAAGTGCAGGGGAGATGAAGAGTTGTCTCTTTCCCTGCTTGTCATTATGCTATGCATGGCTTTTAATGAGACGGTATCCTGTAATGACACCTATTACTGCACTGATATGCGTTTTACTTAACCAAGATTGGCTTGAGAAATATAATACGAGTATGTAACCTGCATGTAGCGAGAATCATGCATGCATGCGGGACTCATCTTTTCCGGTAAAATCTGCTAAACTGTACGATACCGCAAGAAGTTTTTCGTCCTCCTATGGCCACCTAATATATTCTACTATCTCCTGAGAAATTCTAAGCCCTCATAGGGCATTTTGCGACCCCTACGAAGTTCTAGGAATTTCTGAAAAGTTCTATGACCTCCTAGAACCCACTAAGAATTTAAGAAAACATTTTACTACCACCAGGGAATTTTCAGAACCTACTGGGAAACTCTGTGACCTCTTGAACAAATCTACGGTCACTTGGGAAGTTTTTCGATTTTTTTTTTTTAGAAAACTCTGCTATCTCCTGAGAAGTTCTACAACCTCCTGGGAATTTTTACAACCTGCTGACAAAAACTGCGACCTCTTGAAGCATACTACGAATCTCTGGGGCATTTTACGAAGCTCCGATAAGTTCTGGGACCTTTTGAGAAACTTCCTGTAAAGTTCTACGACCTCCTAGGACCGTCTACGATTTGTTATGACCTTCAACTATCACCTGGGCAGGAGATCAACTATGATCTCCTAGGACATTTTGTTGACAACCTAGAAAGTTCTACCTACGACCTAGTACTATAAAACAGTTTGAAGCTCGCAACAGGGGCAGAAAATAGTAAAGAATTAAGAGAAAGAAGAGAAAGTGAAGACAAAAATTTGATGTCAGCTATACTATGTCCTTAGTCATCCAACCAGCTTCTCATGGCATCTTTCCATCCCTATTGCAACCGGGGAAACAAAAAATCAGTCTGCCCTTGCCAAGAATAATTAAAAGCAGCCTTGCTTCACTTCAAACGAAATGTGCTGGAAAGAATAAATTCTTTCAGACCAATTATCCTTGTATTCTTCAACATACAAGGTGTTCTTGACAACAATTCACATAAATACATTACGAAAGCTCTGGCAAAGAGAAGGTCAACTGCGTGATTTCAATGTGTAAGATGTTAGGCACCTCTGCATTTTGGAATGGAGAGTGCCGCTCCGTAAAGAGGAAATAGAAAAAAGGAAATACATCGGTCTTAGCTCATAGATCGTGGGCCCCTCTACCTTAGCTTAATGTCCCCAAAGATGGTCGGGAATTGCAGTTCCGTCAAAAACTTTACAACTGAGTAACAAAAAATAATGAACCAATTAATCCACAAAGAATAGCCTAACAGCTCTAACGCCTACGCGCAGACACACGCAGATGGTGCTGTCGTACTTTCTGTCTTATCATGCTTAAAGATTGTCTGCAGTGAGGCTCAGATGGCCCTAGACGTATGAGCCTCTCAAAGCTGAACTTATTCTCTTTATGAGAAGGAGGAAGTAGATCGGTCTGACTCAGACAGTGCTTAAAGGGGTCGCTATTCGAATCTTATTTCAAGCTAAATATTTAGTAGTGATCCTGGATAGTAAACTTCTTTAGTCAAAACATTTGAGACGAAGACACCTAAGGCGTTCTTAGTTTTCTGAGAGACTATTCTTCACCACTCAACCAAGCAATGACATGAATCAAACACTACAACTGATCCTAACCAAACTTAATGCACTAGATATGCGACTTAAAAAGTTAGAAAATACCAAGGACAAAGTACCTAAGCATAATCATGGATCAAAATCTTAAAGTGATATGTTGGAATGCAAATGGTCTCCTGCAACATCAACAGGAATTGCAGGTGATTCTTGAAACAAATAACATAGACATTTGTCTTATCTCAGAAACCCATTTTACAAAACACACGCAAACAAAATTTAAAAACTACAAAATCTACCACACCGCTCACCCTGAAAACACAGCTAAGGGTGGAAGTGCAGTAATAGTAAAAAATAATATACAACAATATGAGGAATTGAAGTATATAACAGAGAAAATACAAGCTACAGCAGTGTGTATAAAAGCTAAGCATAAAAAAATTAATATCGTTGCTATTTACTGTCCTCCAAAACATTCAATTAACAAAGAAGAATATTCAGATTTTTTTGAAAAACTAGGAAACAGATACATAATAGGTGGAGATTTTAATGCCAAAAACCTTAACTGGGGATCCAGATTGACAACAACGAGAGGAAAAGAACTTTATGCTGCTAATCATAAACATCAATGCGAAATTCTCTCGACAGGAAGGCCCACGTTCTGGCCTACAGACAAAAATAAGATACCAAATCTAATTGATTTTTTCATAATCAAAAATTTGTCAAGCAGTTATATACACATAGATGAGTTCGAGTATCTAAGCTCTGACCATTCACCTATAATTCTCCAAATGAGTGAACATATAATTAAAAATACAAATATTAAAACTTTAACAAATAACAGAACAGATTGGCAAGCCTTCAAGCTGAACTTAACGAGTAAAATAGATTTAATGATACCCCTTATAACCAAAAATGATGTAGAAAAAGAACTGCATAAGTTGGTCAGCGATATTCAGCAATCGGCCTGGGAAAGCACCCCCGCCCTAAAGAGAAAGAACACAAAAAGAAACTACACGAAAGAAATAAAACAAGACAACCTCTGTCAACAACTAAGAAGAGAAATTAAAAAATTTAAGGAAGATTCAATGAAAAGGTACCTCAGAGGGTTAACAGCTGAATACGTAACTAATTACTCTCTATGGAAAGCAACAAAAGGATTAAAACAGCCTACTGTGCAAATACCTCCAATCAAAGCAACTGATGGAAAGTGGGCAAGAAGCGATGAGGACAAAACCATTCTCTTCGCAGACTACCTAGAAAACATATTTAAACCACCAGTTGAAAATGGAAGTATACAACCTACGTTAATAGGTCCTTCAGAAGAAGAAAGCGAAGAAATTCTGCTCACAACTCCTAATGAAATTTACAACTTAATTAAGCATGAAATAAATGCAAAGAAAAGTCCTGGATATGACCTTATATCTGGTGTCGTACTAAAGAACTTACCAAGGAAGGCAATAATAAAAATAACAAATTTAATAAATGCCACATTTAAGCTTAAATATGTGCCTAGTTTGTGGAAGGTTGCTGACGTCCTAATGATTCCCAAACCTGGTAAACCGCCAAATGAAGTGTCATCTTACAGACCTATCTCGTTATTGCCAATAATATCAAAAGTGTTTGAGAAAGTACTCGCAAAGCGTTTAAATAAAATAATTGAAAGGAAAAAGCTGATTCCGAACCATCAATTTGGTTTTCGAAGGCAGCACTCTACGATACAAAAGGTACACAGAATTACGAATAAAATCGAAGAAGCACTAGAAAAAAGGAAAGTTTGCTCTGCTGTATTCCTAGATGTGGCGCAGGCCTTTGATAAAGTATGGCACGAAGGACTTATCTATAAACTGAGATGTATGTTGCCAAATCTATATGCTTCTATTTTAGATGGAAGACATTTCAGAATAAAACAACAGAGTAGTTATTCAAATCTAAGAGAAATAAAGACCGGCGTACCGCAAGGTAGTGTACTGGGCCCAATAATATACTTATTATACACTAGTGATATTCCTAAATTAGAAAACCAGACTATAGCAACATTCGCAGATGATACTGCAATACTAGCAGTAGGAAGAACCAATGAAGAATCCACAGAAAAACTACAAATTGGCATAAACAAAATCTGTGAATGGACTAATAAGTGGAGAATCAAATTAAACGAGTCTAAGTCAGTCCATGTTGACTTTACTAATAAAAAAATTTAATATATACCAATTATTATAAACCAAAAAATAGTTTCATGCGCTAATACAGCGAAATATTTAGGTATGACTCTAGATGCAAGGTTGAGATGGAAAGAGCACGTAAAAAAGAAAAAAGAAAAAAGAAAAGTTAGAAATCAAATATAGAAAACTGCACTGGCTGATAGGAAGAAACTCATCCGTATCAATTGGAAATAAAGAGCAACATGGACATATGGAATCCAACTATGGGGCTGTGCCAAAAAGACAAACATAGACAAAATACAACGTTTCCAAAATAAGGTGCTTAGAAATATAGTAAATGCAAAGAAATACTGACCTTCATCGAGACCTGAAGGTAGAAAGTGTATCTGCAGAAATTCTAAAACATGCAAAAAAAACACAAAGAAAAGCTAGAAGAGCATATAAACATAGATGCAAGAAAACTAATGCATAATGAAAATCAATTACGAAGGCTTAAAAGAACAAAACCTCTCGATTTAACTTAATATAAGAAAAATAAAAATGTATATACTTGCTTATAAATACATACACACTCGAAATAAAGGGTCACCAGGGGGTGTAACTCATACAAAGACTAAGATGTCAGTAAAAAATTGCTTATTAGTCCAAGTGACTAGATCGCAATTATGTGGGAGGTGGTTTTAGTCGGTAAAAATCCGGCATGCTGATTACTCGGATCATCAGTATCTTTTGAAGATCTCCCCTTCCTCTAAAAAAAGAAAAAAAAACAAAAAAAAAAAAAAATTCTTCACCTTCTTTGCACCTGCCCAGCTCTCTTCCAAAGAAGGAAACTCCACTTAGGAGCCTTCTGTTTCAATGACCTAGATGATCTGAATAATATTGATGTTAGGTACATTCTACGCTTCATCAGAAGCTCTAAATGGTTCAAGGAGTTGGCTAGAGGCCACGTCTCAAACACATGTGGTATCACAAGGGACCTATTATTGGTCTAAGTGTGTTGGCTTCTTTTGCTGACAGCCACTTCAACCTAACCTAACCTAACCTAAGGGTACTTTCGACAAGACGTGGGGCTGATCACCAAAAAAGTCGTGGCAATGATACCTTTCTTAGCATAGGCGTCGGTTGTTTTGTGGAAAAAGCTTTGAAATTATGTCACTCCTTCTCTCACTAAACGCCAAAGAACAATTTGTCTCGGCTGCCTTCTCTAGACGCATTGTTGAAGATCACTCTTGATATTTATACCATGGCCAGCACTATAAAAGCTGGCTGCCTTAAGCGAGGTGGCTTTCGATTACCTTACGCGACACTTATTTTTTGACTCTTGTCTTATGGATATGCCGTCTGTCACAATGACACCAGAACTCCAACTACTTTCTAAATTCGAAGTCGCCTTTCCTTGCGATCAGGACTGGATTTGTCCGGAATCTGAGCCAAAAAAGAATTGTAGTCGAAATTTTCACGGATGGCTTCACAGCCCTTTAGTAACTTCCAAAATAGTTCTAAAATGCAAGAGCTCTCTGATTTCAGTTGGGTCCCAGGTCACAATGGGTTTACTGAAAATGAGATCTCCGATGAACTTGATAGACAAGATTCGTAGGAGACCTGACTCCGCATTAGGCCTTCCTGTGTCCTCGGTCAGGGGGATTGGGTTTCATATGAATGTAATCGTAGATGGCATGACTTTCCAGGATGTAGACAGACTAAATGAATGCTCCCGAATGTCTGTAGGAAATCCTAGGCATTCTTGCTGTCCCTCAGTAGAAAAGACTGCCAACAACTTACTGTCGGCCATTTCACTTTTCCCAAGCATGTTAATGTTCTAAGCTTAAGCGACAACATCATCTGCTATGATACTGCGAAATACTTCCTCTGTGATTGTCCTGCCTATGCTCGTATTAGTAGATCTGTGGAGTCGGCATGGTGAGTGCTGATACTATAATATAAGTTCCACATCACTGAAGCTCTTACTCCTCTTTCTATAAAAGTCCAAGAAATTCCATTAACAGGGGGTTACTTCCTGGTAGTACAATGAACCGCAATCGAGTCAAAGTGCTCCAGTGGAGTTTTATCTACTCCCACAGAAAAAAAGGCCCAAAATAGCCCACACCAAGGTATAAAGCCGAAATTCACAGATCGGAATATGTTTTCATATTGTAACATGCGAGCTACGGCTCGAGTAGATAAAACAATTATTCTGTGAAATTTATTTCTTTATTTTCTAGTCTATAGAACAATTCAAGTTCACACTATACTATTCTTCGCAAATTCTTTTCTTACAAGGTCTCTTTCCTCTCAAATCACTTTATCTCCTTTCTATTACTTAATTCACAAATCCAAACTAATTACTTTTTCTTGTTCACTCTCAACTTTCAATTTATCACCAAATTACAACTTCGCCCATTATCACTTTTCCAATCTCTTCGCCACGGTTCTAAACCAACTGTCTTTTTTTTTTGACCGCCATCTGTCCTTATATAGCAGAAGTTTCTGATAGCCAGAAACTTCTAGCAAATTCTTCGACCACTGGAATAAGAGAAATAATTCTTGCAGTTATAATTCCCTTTTATCCCTGATATTATTCGTCTCTTTCGTTGACATGAGCTGTGGAGACTTCGTCCCAGACACGAACCTCGAATGAAAGGACAGTACGAACCAAAATTCTGCCAGAATGAAGTCACTTCGGAATTTGTTGCGTCATATTTTTAGGGGGCGTAGTTATTATTATGCTACACTGCCCCCCTCTTAGACATGTTCGTCCCGAACAAGTGCATCCTCATTTCGGCCATTGTATCGACTCAGTCGGTCCACATGAACCACTTTCATTTTGGCCCTCGGTCCTCGCTGGATGCGGTAGACAACATCGTTGATGCGGGTTATTATTCTGTAGGGACCTTCCCAGTTCCGCTGTAATTTAGGTGATTTCCCCTTTTGGCGATGGGGATTATACAGCCACACCAGATCTCCTTCCTGGAATCCTGACGTTGTTGCCTTGGCATCATACCTGGTCTTCATGCGGTCGCTCGTCATCTTAATCTGGCTTCTGGTCCTTTGGTGTATGTCCCTAAGCCTTTCCCTAAGGTCCGCCACGTACTCTTCTTCATTTCTGGGCTCATTGGTAGGAGATCCAAATTTCACCTCACTGGGTAAACGAGCTATTCCACCAAATAAGATTTCGAACGGCGTATGTCGAGTAGTGCTATGCACGGCACTTCTATAGGCCATCAAAAACAAGGGAATCTGCCGGTCCCAATCCCGTTGGTAGTCACCTACGACCTTCGAGAGATGTTCGTCCAAAGTCCTATTGAAACGCTCCACCATACCGTCCGACTGTGGATGAAGCGGGGTTGTCCTTGTCTTTTTGATTCCGAGTAGTTGACACATCTCTTGGAAGATTCTTGACTCGAAGTTCCGCCCTTGGTCAGAATGCAATTCCAAGGGCACACCGAATCTGCTAACCCAATTGTAGACGATCTGCTCCGCCACGGTTCTGGCTTCCTGGTTAGGGATCGGAAACGCTTCCGGCCACTTACTGAAGTAGTCCATCACTACGAGTATATACCGATTACCATTGTCGGTTTCCGGAAAGGGCCCTGCGATGTCAATGGCGATTCGTTCGAAAGGTGCTCCCACGTTGTATTGGTGCATCTTACCTCGAGTTTTGATTCTCGGACCCTTGCTAGCTGCACACACGTCGCATTTTCTGCACCAGTCTTCGATATCTTCCTTCGCTTTTAACCAATAAAAACGTTCTCGTACCTTTTCTAGCGTCTTATTCACTCCCAAGTGGCCTCCGGACGCCCCGCCATGCATTTCCTGTAACACCTCCTTGACCCTCGTCCGCGGTACGACAAGCTGCATTACAAACGACTTTCCGTCGGAGGATTCCCATTTTCTTCTCAGAACACCTTCTTGGACATGGAGGGAGTCCCACTGCGCAAAATATGCCTTTAAGGTCGGGCTTCTGTGAGAGATGTCCTGATGATCCGGTTTCTCCATGTTCTCCTTCCAGGCCAGAATCGGCTCGATATCCGGGTCTTCCTTCTGAGCGTTCCGGATCTCATCTACGCTCCAGCCGGCGATAGGTTCGGCTCTCATTCTTTGGATGGAAACCAGCTCCCGTTCTTCCTGACGCGCACAATGTTTACAATCCGTTCTGCATGGTCTCCGGGACAGTGCATCCGCATTAGAGTGGAGTTTTCCTTTACGATGCTGTATTTCGTAGTCGTAGATTTGCAGCCTTTCGATCCATCTTGCGACCTGACCCTCAGGACTCTTGAACTGTAATAGCCATTTTAAGGCTGCATGGTCTGTACGAAGAACGAACTTCCTCCCGTAGAGGTATTTGTGAAAATGCTTCGTAGCCAAGATCAAAGCTAGAAGTTCCCGCCTTGTCACGCAGTAGTTCCTTTCTGGCTTAGAGAGCACCTTGCTGAAGTACGCAACCACCTTCTCTTGGCCGTCATGCACCTGGGAGAGTACGGCTCCTACCCCGACATTACTAGCATCTGCATCCACAACGAACGTTTCCCCGGGAGTGGGGTAAGCCAGTATCGGGGCATCGCATAGCCGTTGTTTAAGTGCCTTGAAGCTCTTCTCGCACTCAATTGACCATTTGAATTGTTTTCCCTTTTCCGTCAACTGGTGCAGGTTCTTTGCGATCCCGGCAAAATCCTTCACGAACCGTCTGTAGTAGGTGGCTAGGCCCAGGAAGCTCCTTAGTTGGTGTTTGTCTTTGGGGACTGGCCAGTTTTTCACCGCTTCTACCTTCTCCGGATCGGTTCTCACTCCTTTCGCTGAAATTATGTGTCCCAGGTACTTGACTTCCGCTCTAAACGATGTTGTACCAGGTGTGTTCGGCCGTATTCTCCGTCCTGTGAGGCAAATACATCAGCGTACTCATTGATAAGATTCTCTGCCATAGTTCGCTGCTCCTGATTCAGCTCACTGGACTGGAGAATCGTCTCTCTCGTTTCCGCTGTCCAAGGTGATGGGAGAGGTTTTGGAGCATCACGTTCAGATATTGTTGCGACGGCGGTAATCGGCGTGCATTTTCCAGTCACCTCCCCTCGCCTTAGTTTGACAGTGTGTGGTCTTGTGTTCAAAACTCTCACTGGAACCATGGTGTTCTTTGGTTCGACTAACGTCTTTCCCACGACGTAGTCTTGAGAATTCTTCTCTGGGTCTGGTTCTACTATGTAGAATCGGTGGCTCCCAAGATCACCTTCCAGCTTCGTCCAAATGATTGTCTCTGAAGAAGGCGGCAAAACTTCGTCTTTGCTGATGACTGTCCTGAGAGTTGCGGCATTCTCGTTTCCGTACACCATCGGAATTTCCACATTTCGATACCTCAGTACTTGCATCCCGATGTCCAAGATTACTTCATTTGCTTTCATGAAGTCTATTCCGATGATGCACTCGTCGCATATATCTGCCACCAGAAACGCATGGGAGAACGTCAGTCCTGCCAGAGTAATCGTAAGACGAACTTCTCCAAATACCTTCGCCATTTCCCCTGTTGCAGTCTTCAGGCAGTAGCTGTTGGTGTTGTGCAGCCAGGAGCCTTTGACGATATCTCTTCTTACAATGGAGGCGGTGGCACCTGTGTCGATGGTGGCTACGCACTTCTTCTTGTTGATTAGTGCCTCCACTGTCAGGCTCTTGTTACCCCGTTTGGTTTGCGAAACTTGAATGGTGGTCCTGGGGGCCTCGATTCCAGTAACCAACTTCTGCCCCGCGAAGTTGGTCCTTACGCATTTCCCGACTGCTGGTTTTGGGAAGTCTGACTGACAGGATGAATGTTATCACCGCCAGATGCTTCCTCTCTGCTTCTCCTACTTCCGCAATGTGGACAATTTCCTCGTCTAGGTGCACTTCTGCACTGCCGTTGTAGGTGTCCGGTTTGGTTGCAATTCCAGCAACGGATTTGACTTCCGCGAGCTTTGTCTTCATCCAAGACGGCTGTTCTCTGGCATGAGCATTCCACGACGGACATTTCCCTGACACGGTGTATTCCCTGGTATGCTTGGTCCGCAGCCTTCATAGACAGAGCGAATGCCAATGCCTCGGGGAGTGTTCGCTTTTCAGCCATCCTTACAGCCATTTGCAGTTGTCTGTCCTCTATGGCCTGAATAAAAGCTTCCACCGCCATTTCGTTGATAAGCTCCTCACCGGCTTTAGGGTATGAAAGATGGGCTAGTCGCTCTATATCCGCTTGCAACTGTTGGAGCGTTTCCCCCCTTTTCTGGACTCGACTACGCAGCTGAACCCTGTACACCTGCTGCATGTGTTCATCCCCAAACCGCATCTCGATAGCCTGAACCAGAGAGTCGTAGTTCTGCTGTTTATCTTCCGGGATGGTCTGCAAGAGCTCCGCAGCTGGACCCCTCAGTGCAAGTGTGAGTGCAATGGACTTCTCTTCATCGTCCCAGCTATTGGTCATTGCGGCCGCTTCGAATTGCCTTTTATAAATTGGCCATGATGTTTGACCATCGAAGATAGGAGGCTGCATCTCCTTTCTTCTCAGACCGTCAGTGGAATATTCCCGTGCTTTCTGTCTCTTCACGTTGCTGAGCTCCTTAGCAAGATTTTCGACTTGCTTTCCTACTATCTCGAATTTCGTATCCACTTTTTCAAATTGAGTCTCTATCTTCCCGAACTGAGTTTCATGTTTCTCAAAATTTTCATCGAATCTAATTTCGACTTTTTCGAGTTGCGTCTCGACCTTCTCGATTTTCTCTTCGATCACTTCGAATTTGGATTCCAAGTTCTTGTTTTGCTCATCAAGTTTACTTTCCAGAGCATCTAGAGAATTCTTTTGTTCGTCCATTGCTTTCTTTTGTTCGTCCATTGCTTTCTTTTGTTCGTCCATTGCTTTCTTTTGTTCGTCCAGCTTAAGTTCTAGAGAATTCCTTTGGTCGCCCATTGCTTTCTTTTGTTCGTCCATCGCTTTCTTTTGTTCATCCAGCTTAAGTTCTAGAGAATTCTTTTGTTCGTCCATTGCTTTCTTTTGTTCGTCCAGCTTAAGTTCTATAGAATTCCTTTGGTCTTCTATTGCTTTCTTTTGTTCGTCCATGACTAACTTAAGTTGCAGGAGCAGACTTGTTATACCCGGGTCGGCTGCTGTACTTGCTGGTTCCTCTTCCACGTCAAACTCTACGTCGTGCGGATTTTCACCTTCCTGCGTTACTGCTTCTTCCAGACGAATCAGCAGGGCATCTTTTCCCCCAGTTGTGTCGAGGTTCCGCTTACTGAGTTCTGCCTTTAGTTGAGTTATAGTTAGTTTTCCCAATTTGCGACCCATTTTGCGCAACTAATTAACTCAACACAGAAATCGTTTTTTTTTTTTGTTTGTGCAATTTCACACCACGGAAATAGTTATTCACAGAATAAGTTTTATCCCAGCTTCTGACACCAATGTAACATGCGAGCTACGGCTCGAGTAGATAAAACAATTATTCTGTGAAATTTATTTCTTTATTTCTAGTCTATAGAACAATTCAAGTTCACACTATACTATTCTTCGCAAATTCTTTTCTTACAAGGTCTCTTTCCTCTCAAATCACTTTATCTCCTTTCTATTACTTAATTCACAAATCCAAACTAATTACTTTTTCTTGTTCACTCTCAACTTTCAATTTATCACCAAATTACAACTTCGCCCATTATCACTTTTCCAATCTCTTCGCCACGGTTCTAAACCAACTGTCTTTTTTTTTTGACCGCCATCTGTCCTTATATAGCAGAAGTTTCTGATAGCCAGAAACTTCTAGCAAATTCTTCGACCACTGGAATAAGAGAAATAATTCTTGCAGTTATAATTCCCTTTTATCCCTGATATTATTCGTCTCTTTCGTTGACATGAGCTGTGGAGACTTCGTCCCAGACACGAACCTCGAATGAAAGGACAGTACGAACCAAAATTCTGCCAGAATGAAGTCACTTCGGAATTTGTTGCGTCATATTTTTAGGGGGCGTAGTTATTATTATGCTACAATATCAACCTCGGCAAAACTATAAGACCGCCAAGTTGTCATCAATACGAAAACCCGCTCTAAAATTGTATATGAATGTCTTGACAAACCCAACAACCTGAACAAGATAATAAAATGCCATCGTATACTATGTGGCGATCCATATTGTTGGTGGGGATAATGAGGAAGCTGATAGATTGGTGAAGGAAAGATTGGCAACTCTATTCCTTTCTATAAAATGGAAGACTATGTCATCCTAAAATGGTTACAAAGAGAAGAGAAAACCAAAAGAACTAAGCTCTGAAAACCCTCAAAAATAAGGCAAGCAATGGCATTTTTAACTCAAAAAAACATCTCAAGAAGCTACGCGTGAAAACCGACGGGACATCGACATGAGAACCATACTCTGAAGGCAGAATGTGCCTCCATCTGACTCGTTTTTCATCAAAGTTTATCAAAATAGCTCACATATTATGTAAAAATTCAAAATCACCTTTAAAACTTAAGTCCTTCGCCCGCATAGAAGTACCCCCATCAAACAAAACTACCCACGAAAAGGTGTACCCCGACAAAACCCACTTGAGCCCTTCTCAAACGAACGTCTAACCATTCACCACAAAAGAGGTTACATTTGAAAAATTGGAAAAAAAGTAGAAATACACATTCGAACAAAAGGAACCAATGGTCCTTTTGACATCTGATGGAAATACAAAAAATATGTAAAACCCACACTCTTGCCACATCACCGTATAAAGACATCTAACAAAAATTACCCTAGTCCTCGACCACATATAACATCCCATTCAACCGCCAACCCTCGAAACTGTCAAAAGGAATTCCTTTGAATATAGTACACTCCTCATCCACTTTAAATAAAATTTGATAACAAAAAAAACCCCAAAACTAGTATCGTTTCAGGAAAATATCCGTGAAAATGTCAAAAATTCTGACAAAGAGATACAGATGCGAATGTGTGAATAATTTCCATTCGTCATTTCTCAAAAAAGAAGCCAGCTCACCATTCGACTGTCTAAAAGGGTGCATATTCCCGGAGAAAAGGATTCAGTAATTGAAAAGAGTTTTCACCGCAATTATTCATCATCCTTGAGTAGCCGCCTCAACCGAAACTGCCACTGGGGTAACTAATTCAATCATGGAACTACCTATCACCCACCACTGTTAAATGTCCCCATGTCAGGATGATAGAGATCATCCAATTGCTAGAGGCTATACTTTAGAGGCCTTGAGAGTCAGATAAAAAAAAAACGGAAATAAATACATCCCATGGGAGAGCACTAGGAGAGAACAAAGGCAAAGTGTCCTGGTATGGTAACAACATCATCATCGATATGAGACCGGAGTGCGTGTGTATGAAAAATTGGATTACAACGATATCAAGTCATTTATTCATCCTTGTTGTCAGTTAACTGTCAAAAAGGGAAAAACTGCGGAGTTTTTTTCGTCCGGTGTATGATGTGTGTCAGGATACTTTGCATAATTTCAAAAGGATACACTTGATTCAATCAATTCGGCACCCTCACCCGGTAGAATTGGCAAACACAATCGGCGAGAGACTTTTTGTTATGCGAATTTTTGTTTCCTTTCTTCCTTTCTTCGGCTGAACCGAAAGAACTGGGGAAGTATTTTAAAAGTTTCAAGTGCGGTTAAACGTCTTAAATGGTTTAAAAGGTTGATTGGATGGGTAATGGAGTGAGGTAAGACGGGAATTTTGAAAGTCTGTGGAGATTTGATTAACCACTTTTGGCTTAGAACTTACCATTTTTTAGGTTCCTGCATTTGATTGTAGCTCTCATGCTCAGAATAATCCCCATCACTGTAAAACACTTCAGGCTTCCTTCTTCGTTTAACTTAAAGCAGGGAAGACATCGTCTTGATCAGGAGGGCGAGAGCCTGCATTCTTATTAAAGCGATAGGTTCACGTCTGCGTATCTGGCTCAGGATCACGAAGGGTCAATCCCACCGGAATATGAAAACTATCCAACACAATCATTCAAAAATCAGTACCTTCCAACGAAAGAAGGTATTAGCAGAACTAAGTCCAGCCTTGACCTGTGCTTTGTAACCAGCACCTCTGAGTGTCAACCGTTGCAAACAGCTAGAAATATCATATCAAACCGACCAGCAGCGACCAATCATCACTGAGAAGAGCATCACAATTCTTCTTATCGAATAGTGTCACCCGCAACAGATGGACTCGAAGAGCCTCTGGAAAGATTTCACCAATACCCGCTAAATACCTCCGTCAGTTGCAAACTACAGAAGGTAGTGCATTGTCATCTCTGCTGCTAAGAAACACATTCCAAGAGGTTTTCGAAAGGAATTCATACCTGGTTGGAGCACTCAAAGTGAACATCTTTACGAAGAATATGAAAATCATTAGACAAAGCACGGCAGGACAAATGGGCAGAAACGGTAGAAAATATGAATTTCTACCAACCTAAGCTTGTCTCTAAATATATTGTGGGGATGTCCAAGACTAAACCTGAAAAAGTGCACACCTAGATGATGAAAAAATTGTTAAAGGCGGTTGAAAGCAATAACACCTGATTCATCTATTCAACTAAAACTGGAAAAAGCAGCCGAGTTTGATGGAATTTATTCCGAATTTTTAAAAACTTGTGGCAATAACACCAAGTTATAGCTACGTATGTTCTTTAGTAACATTATACAAACTGGAATTTTACCTAAATAATTTAAATGAACCTGACAGAGCTGATAGCAAAGCATATACTTTATGATTCCAGTAGAACAAGCTGGCTGGCTTTCAGATTGAAACTGTGTTCGCTATCTAGAAACATTGAAAATGGATTGTAAAAGAAGCTAAAGATATCGGCTATATTTCTAGATTTTTTTGCTGCACATGATACACAATGGGAGAACGGGAGTTATCTATAAACTGCTAAAAGTTATTCCTTTCAAGGAAATATCTAACCTCATCAACAACATGCTTAGCAATCGTACATTTCATGTTTACATAGACGACGTGAAAAGTAAGACATGAAAAATGGTCTGCCACAAGGCTGAGTTTTATCTCCGCTCTTGTTCAATTTTTACTAGCATGACAAACCCGAAACGAGATCAAGAAAGTTTCATTTCGCCGATGACCTTGCTATATCGACGGAATCCAAAAATATGGAAGGCAGAGTAGGAATATTTGAAGAAGATCTCAAGGCGGTAGGGGAATATTTAAAAAGAAATGGAAACTAAGGATTAATTCTGGGTATTATGCTCAATAGAACCCTAACGTGAAAGAACCACCTGTTGAACACTTGTGCGAAATTGAAGACAAGGAACAATCTGCTCCTAAAACTTGCGCAAACAACTCTACGCAATGCCGCAATAGGTTTGGGCTTCTGAACACCTGAATACTGTGCACTTGTATGGACTAACAGTGCCCACCTGGAAAAGTTGATAGCCAACTCAATATAGCTATTGTCCGAAACTATGAACCTATGCCATGGCTTCCTCAAACGCACTAAGTGGGCGCCGTCGCTTAGTGGTTAGGTGCGCTATCAATGAGCGGCAGATTCAAGGTTTGAATCGCAGAAAACACAAAAAAAAGCTTACTTACGGTCCCACCTCTCGCAAACGTCTAAACAATCATACTTAGATGCGATGAAAATGTTGCGTTATTAGGTGCAGTATCGATATCAACGACAGAGATGAATTACTTCTGATTATATTTTAAGAATGACACCAACATCGTAATCTGTAAAGCCGGTTGTGAATCCACTTTTGTTACTAAAAACAGAGAGGACGTTGCAATATTATCCTAGTCTCTGATAGAATCTCAGACAGGCTTTAAAGACTGATAGGTGATCCTTCTATGATCAGCGATGCATCCTCCAAACCAACCAGATTTGAGAAACCTTAGGAAGACCTGTTGGTACCCCGAATTTTTGTATGATAGCACCTAAGACCTTGATAACCTCGTAAAACAGCTCACAGGTGCATTTAACGAAGCTCTATCGATCTCCTGCCCCATATTCAGGACCAGATACAAACAACGAACATAATGGTGTATCGCTAAGATAAGAGCTATTTGCGCCTTTCAACCATGTTAAGCGCTCTAGGATGTTCATACAAACTTAAATATACAAACTATCAGACTCTTTCGTGATAAGATTGAGGAAATAACTAAGGTAAAACCTATTCAACAAGTTCGACCATTATTAGCAACTTAAAAAAAATGGGGTGACTCGTAGACTTCTTCCAGTAAAGTATCCCATGACCTGGATACTTCCCTCCCTTTCCACTCAATCCATCATTAAATACAACCGCATCATACTCAAGCAATTCACGCAGTCTTATAACTTATAACAGCGACGAAACTTTTTTAGGGCTACGCAGCTTCAAACCTTTTAAAGTCACATAGGAACTGATGGAATAAGATATCGGATATTATTGTGCATTGGCTGGTAACTATCTTTCAAAGCTGTCTGCCTTTAGTCCATATCCCCAGATTATGGACAGAGGGTAGTCTTCAAATCTAAAGCGGGAAAAACTCTCAAGTTTGTCCCAAAGACCTTAGAGCCATAGCAGTTATTATCATTTTTTTTTCTAAAAATCTTAATCTACAGCCATCTCCGCTGCAGCATTGGTCCTAATCTTATGTCAGCGTTCAATGCTAGGAGTATACCATGGTTACCTTCCTTGATATTGAGAGAACCTTTAACAACGTCGAGGCAATTCGCCTAACTACTTTAAGGGAGTTAATCCAAACTTTCGCACCAGTGTGGATCTGGACTTCAACCAACAAGCTCGATCTTGCATTAGTTGGTGGAGGTGCCTTTGCACTTGTGGGCTCCAAATTAAGTGAGGTCTTTCTTTTACGCGTCTTCCTCGGGATGGATTCGGAGACTTTTCGGGCCGGAGCGTTAATGTCCATTCGCTCTACATGTCCTAGCCATCTCAGGTGATGAATTCGAACCCTTCGGAGTAGGTCGATGTCGCTGTACGGTATAGTTCGTTATTGTGTCTTCGTATCCATTTTCGCCGACCGAAAATCACTCGAAGAATTTTTGTTGTGTTTTCATCCGCCGTTGATAACATCCATGCTACTGCGCTGTATAGCAGGACTGAGATGATGAGCGTCTTATATAAAGGCACCTTACTTGTCCGGGCTTTGCTACTCAATTGCCTTCTTAGCCTAAAGAAACAACGGTTGGTAAGAATGATTCTTAGTTTGATCTCTGCGATGGTGTCATTTTTTGAATTTAAAGCTGAACCTAGGTAGGAGAAGTCCTTAACTACCTCAGATGTGACGTTCTTTCCAGCATATACAGCATATATTTTGTCTTGCTCAATACTCGCGAAAGCCCCATTGACAGCCCGTAGCGTTCTTCTAATTTAGTCATGTCGTCGGCGTACGCAAGTAATTGTAAGAAAGATCGTACTCCTGATGTTAGTTTGAGAATTTTGTACAATCCTTTCAAGTTTGATGTTAAAGAAATCACATGACAACGCGTCCTTTTTCTCAAGCCATCTCTGTCAGAAAAAAATTTACTTAGGGATTTATTTTTACTATTACCTCTGTGAGGTAACAAATTCGAATGTCAGCAACCTCAAACGCTTTATTAGAAACTTCAATTTATTCCCGTTTCGTTTAAATTCTTTCACCCCTCGAGGGGCATAGTCAAGGGCGGATCCAGGATTTATTTCTGGGAGGGGCACAAACGCCAGATAGGTAAAGAGTGTACCCCATAGAATTCTAATTGCTAGTGTTTTTTCGACTGGCCTGTTTTATCTGAATCGTGTCTGGTGGGGCCCGTGCCCCTGTGTCACCCCCCTGGATCCGCCCTTGGGCATAGGACATCAAAAACGCTTGTCGCCATCTTGTTCGAAGTTCTGTAACGCGTTTGAGCTGCCTCCAACTCATTCCCAAAGTCAGCTGCAATGGAGTTGTCTTCGCGCCCTAGGGTGTGTCTCTTCAACTGATACTTCCTCCTTCATATAGTAATGCCTATAGATTCTTGGACCGTTTTCTGATAAAGTTGTTCGTTGGAGATACTACTGGGCCAAATAATCCTCAAGATAATTCTTAGACGTATATTTACGAAGGTCTGCAGCTTGCGTGTATTAGTGGTATCTACCTTGTAAGTACTGCACCCATATTCGTTGAAGCGGAACAATCACAGCTTGGTTCTTGTGTTGAGAACATTGCTTCTCCAGACTTCGGACAGCATTCCGAATGCAGCTTTTGCCTTCCCGATTCTGCTGCACACATCCAGTTCGGTGCCATAGAGGTTAACCGAGACCACACGTGCTAGAAAGTTATATACTTTCTCTACTTCCTGTCCGGTAATGTTGATTTGAGCACGGGTGTTAGAAGTGATCAGGGCTTTCGTTTTGGCTGTTTATTTTAAGCCATGCTTTGTTTACCGCAGCTCCTAGATTTTGGGCTATCCGATGTGAAGGTAGGCAAACATCGTCGAGGTGTTTAAGATAAGATGTCATAGTTTTTTTTTCAGGGCACGGGCGTTTGTATAAATTGAGAGAGAGAGAAAGAAAGATTGGAGTGGTGGGTTTGAAACTTAGGTGGTATTATGTTTCAGTAAACTCCAAGGGTGGCGTCCAGATAACTGGGGAGCTTGTTTGTTTTTTTTTTTTTTTTGTCGTTGCTCATGATTCACAGTATTTTTTTTCCCTCCACCAGATGTCATCATTACGATCAAGTTGCATTTAAGCCATATGGCTGGCCACCCTACTGCCAGTGTTATGCCTTCGCAGTAGAGTTGACTAAGCTTTCGCAATTGATCGACTTTTTTATTTATTTCATGCGAAATAAATAGATGATGCTTGACATTAGGATTCGAACCGTGAACCTGCAGCGTGACAAGCGATGATATTACCACTACACCACTGCCACTACACCATGAAATTCCGTGGTTGCCTTCCGTCAATGCTGCACGGAGTACTTAGATGACCACCAAGAACAACAGCGGTGACAGTACGTACCCCCGACGTACTCCACTTAGGACATCAAAATCCTTCGACAACTTACTATTTTGTAAGACGTGACACTTAACACCATCGTATGTGGTCTTGATAATAGGTATGAGTTTTTCTGGGATGTCTCTACTACACAAGGCCAACCAGATAGCATCTCGATTCAAACTGTCGAAATCCCTCTCGAAGTCCATAAACAGAAGATGTAGTGGAGAGCTACAATCGACACATTGCTCTATTTTGATCCGTAATGTGTTTATATGATGGATGCAGGAAGATCCAGCGCAAAAGCCTGTCTGTTCGACGTCTAGATTTGAATCTAAGTGTTCTTTAATCCATTCTAATATGAATCTTGATGATCAAACCTCTTTTCCACTCCTGTGGAAATTGCTCGTTTTCTCACGCTCTACGTATAAACGGGTGTAGCAGTTCTGCCGATGTATTTGGCGTCGCTTGAAATAGTTCGGCAGGGATGCCATCAATATCCATAACTTAGGTAGGTAGGGGGAATCCCTAGATTCTGTAGTATCACAATGGACCCAGACTGGTTGCAACTCGTATCTAACTTCATATAGCCTACCAGGCATAGTCAAAGCAACCCTCTTCTAAAAATATTATTTTTCTTACACAAAGCTGACATCCAACTCGGAAGTAATTGCTAGCTGATCATTGTAATCGACAAGAAAATTTCAAAAAAAGTATCCATCAACCGAACGAAAGCACCATCAAATAGCTACTATATGGCTCTACACTACAAATCTATAATTAAACAAATAAAATTCCAATCATTTCATTTGGACCGCAATCACAAGCCTCAAACAGCTTAATAAATTCTTCTAAATTATACACATCGCTACCTACCGCGTCAACTGCGCCGCAGAATGTTCAAAAAGATTGCAAAAAAAAATTACAAAAAAAAAAATCCAAATCAGTATCAAAATCCGAAATCAATTTCAAAGCGCGAAAAAAGTAAATTATTCAAAAAACAAAAAAAAAAAAAAAAAAGCAGCGGCTCCCGTATTTTTTATTGCGTACACACTTAATCTGTTGCCCAACTAATATACATGTTCTTGGTCGTATTTTTGAGATTTTTTTTTTTTTTTTTTTGATTTAATATCCGTGTGTTTGTTGGGAGCTCTTAATCGCAATTTTTGTTGAAGTTTGTTGTTTTTATGTTCTGTTATTCTGAGAATGTACAGAAAAAATGCAAACCAAATCGCTTAGTTAGCTGTTGACTGACACATTAAAGAGAGGTGAGGTAGCAAACTCAAGGCGTAGCGGAGACCTGGTAGTTTGTTTATTTTTCCACAATGTCTACTAAAGATATTTGATTAATTCGAATGAGTTTTAGGAAAAACCGAGGTGTTCTCGGTATGGAAGAGTGAGTTCAAATGGAAGGTAAGATCGTAAAAGAAAATCGATTAGGGGCGGGCTGGAAAATGATCACAATTCTTATGAATTTCATAGTTCCTTAGCTTTTCTGGGTAAGAAACTTATACCCGAATTTTACAGAAATGTTCTTAAACAAGGAATGTGGAAGGCGAATTAGTTATAAGCGATAGCAATAAAGGTGTATCGGAAATGAAGGCACATTGCTTAACGTTTTAGGTAGGTAGGTAGGTAGGTGTGGTTCTGACAGCATGCTATGCTGAAACATAATTAGCGCAGAGGCTCCGTTTTAATACCACATCTCAAGTTACCTAAATTGTTGTAGAAACTGACGTTGGACTTGTGGGAAAGGAGAGAAAAGATTATTTAAAGCCACCCCGTGGCATTGAGGAAACTGATGATGTCCCCGATGTTTGTCTCCGCTAACTCACTAATATTATCAAGAAGGTGTCTGCCAAGTATACGGTGTCTGATCCTACTAAGGGCCGGGCACTTACAAAGGAAGTGAAGGATTGTTTCAGGCTCGTTGGCCACATTGCAGCTACCACAATGTGCATTAAAAGTAATGCCCAGTCTGGCTGCGTGGACCCCTATGGGCCAATGGCCAGTGCTAATTGCCAGAACTCTAGCAATATCTGCCCGGTTTCTGTTTAATAGCTCTTGTGTTCTGCGCCAGTTATACTTGGGCCACATCTGCCTGGATATGACACAGTTCTGCAACCCTCGCCATCTATTACCAGAATCTGCAAGGAAATGAGCAAAGATTCTACCCTTAAGGGCCCCTAACGGAATGTTGACATCCTCCGTACGGGAGCAGTCAAGAGCAGATCCCTGCCTCGCCAATTTGTTGTACTTTGCTTTCTTATCCGCCGGCCACCAAACTAGCGATCCATAGGAAAGAATTGGGCGCACCACCGCAGTATACATCCAAATGACCATCTGCGGACAGAGTCCCCATTTCTTACCGAATGTTTTGCTACAAGCATAAAAAGTCACACAGGCTTTCTTTACTCGCTGTTCAATGTTAAGCTTCCAGCTTAATTTAGGGTCAAGTACCACACCTAGGTACTTAGCACTAGATGATAACGAGAGTAATTGGTTATTAAGCCGTGGAGGCGTGAAAGCCGGTATTTTGGTTTTTGTGGGAAACAGCATCAGTTCAGTTTTGCTCGGATTGACGCTAAGTCCACATCCAGTGGCCCATGTGCTAATCTTATCCAAGGCACCTTCCATAATCTCACTGATCACAGAAGGGAACATCCCCGATACCAATACTACCACATCATCCGCATACGCGACAACCTTGACTCCGTCTCGGTCAAGCCTACACAGAATTTTGTTTATTACCATAAGCCAAAGAAGAGGAGAGATAACCCCACCCTGAGGAGTTCCACTTACAACGGATATGGTGGAAACACTATTACCGAGTGTCGATTGAATGATTCTGGTTTTTAGCATAGTCACTATCCACTTGCTAATAAACTCCCCTACATCCAGTTGGGATAGAGCTTCCTGAATCGATTCAGTACTAACGTTATTAAAAGCAAATTGTTTGTAGTGTATTGTCTTTTCTATCGTACGCACAACTTCATGGAGCGCCGTCTCAGTCGATCGCCCCTTAGTGTACGCATGCTGAGATTTTGATAGAAGGAATGTATCTATTGTATTACGGATGTGCGTATCTAATATACGTTCCAACGTCTTAAGGAGGAAAGATGACAAGCTGATGGGTCTGAAATCCTTTGCAGATTCATGCCCCCGCTTCCCCGCTTTCGGGATAAACACGAACACTCTTCCAACTCAGGGGGACGTGGTTTAGAAGAATACAGCTTCTATAGATCGGAACTAGCCAAGGGACCACCTGATCCAGTGTTTTTTGCAGCATTACCGGGAGTATGCCGTCAAGTCCAGCCGATTTATAGGGAGAGAAGCTAGAAATGGTCCAAGAGGTATTAACCTCTGTAATTGCTGTCTTAATGTCATTCCAAGATGAGGATTGCACATCTTGAGGACAATTTGAGTGAGTAAACTCATTTTTTGCACCCTGGAAAGTGAGTTTGCAATAAAAGCTCCAGAGACTCGCTAGAGGAATCCGTCCAAGTCCCGTCCGGTCTTTTGATAAAGGACGGACTGAAGTGTTCCTTGGATAGGATCTTACTCAGTCTGGCAGAGTCCTTAATGGTTTCAATGGACTCCATCAAGCCAGAGACTTGGCCCTTTTAATGGATTTCTTATATTCTTAACACACTAACATTGTTGCATCTTACTACAAAAACGACAGTTTTGTAATATCTGTGTATAGCATCCCTGTAATATGGCATCTGTCAAATCCATCTGTCATCCATAGTGACAGGTAGTTAGTTCTTGTCTTGTCATTTTGCAATATGGATCGTTTAAGACTCTACTCAACGCACTAACAACAGTTTTGTAATATTTGTGTATCTGTGTATAACATCCCTGCCATATGCCATCTGTCAAATCCATCTGTCATCCATAGTGACAGGTAGTTAGTTCCTGTCATTTTACAATATATATCGTGTTGCAACTTACTACAACAGTTTTGTAATATCTGTGTATCGCGATTTAAAGACAGATTATGGTCGTCATAATGGGCAAACAATTCAAAGCACACTCACCAAATTCGAACAAACCGGTAGTGTTTGTGATGTCGTAAGGCCTGTGCATTACCGTAATGCTCGATCAACTGAAAACATATCCGCTGTGACTGAAAACATATTCCGGAATTGTCAATTTCATACCACGCTCAGCAATTTCCAAAAGCTCCGTTTGGCGTACTCGTATTTTGCAATTAGAATTGCATCTTCATCCCTATAACTTATGTTCTGTATCTCCTTGTGGGTCCTAGGGCCTCTACAACGCCTACGCGCTATCGTGTGCGATTTCTGGAAATGTGCCTCAGCTCTCCCCAACTCTTTCCCAGTTGCCGTGCTTCCTTCTCAACTGTTCTGCGCCACGTACTCCTAGGACCGCCGCGTATCCTGCCATCCTGGGTAAGCGGGTTCCATTGCATCGCTTGGGTAGCTATGGACCTGTCACCCTTTCGGAGTGTGTGACCGATCCACTACCACTTTTGTCGTCGTATGGTTGTGTCTATAGGCTCATGGCCCGTTCTCTGATAAAGCTATTCGTTAGAGATACGGTTTGGCCAGAATATCCTTAAGATTTAGCGTAGACACCTATTGACAAACGTTTGCAGCTTCCTCGTGATAGTGACGGTCACTCTCCAGGTACCACATCCATATAGCAGCACGGATTCAACGTTGGAATGGAACAGTAGTAGCTTGGTGTTTAAGCTAATTGCATTACTTCGCCAAACTATGGATAGCACCCCAAACGCAGATTTTGCTTTACCTATTCGGCTGGCTATATACAGTTCGGTTCCGCCATCGGTTGAGACAATACTCCCAAGGTATTGGAAATTCTCTACTCTCTCAACAGTTTGTCCAGCAATGCATACATATATGAGTTGATGAGTTTGGTCCTAGGCTGATCATTTTTGTTTTTGCCGAGTTAATTTTCAGCCCCACGACGTCTATTTCCCTCTCCACATTTGCTGTCATTTGGTAAAGGTCCATTATTCTATGAGACAGTAGGCAAACATCGTCGGCGTAGTCGAGGTGTTTGAGTTCAGATGTGAGTGTCCATCGAATTCCTCCATTTCTTGTTGATAAGGCCGCATTCAGCACATCGCTAATCACCAATAAAAACAGAATTGGTGAAACTATGCAGCCTTGCCGAACCTCACTTTGGACTTCGAATAGCCTTGAAGTAGTCTTGAAAATTGCTATTAATTTATCCGGAATGCCTCTCCTGCGCAAGGCACACCAAATAAATTCCCGATTGGCACTATCAAACGCCTTTTCAAAATCGATGAACAACAGGTGAAGTGGTGATCGATATTCAACACATTGCTCGATGATGATCCGCAGGGTGTTGATGTTGTCGACACAGGAGGATCCAGAGCGTCGAGTGTATCTTCAAGGTGTTCTTTGATTCGCTCCAGGATGATTAAACAGAAATTAAAGCCTGCTGATCATAGGATGCGCAGAACATACCCCGATTGGGTGCTGAAAAATCAACAAGTTGACGCTGATTTTTCGAAGAAAATCTTCAATTTGGGGTTCCCAAGCGCTCGCCAATTGAAGAAGACTATACAGAACTTCTAAATTTGCTGGGACATCACTTTCTTGTTTATGGTGACTTTATCAAGCAAGTCCCAAATACAACTTCGAATTATTTTCATCTGGATCGCCTACATACTGGCCATCTGATCCCAACAAAATACCAGACCTATTTGACTTTTTTGTAGCAAAAGGTATTAAGCGAAATCATATAAGTGTTGAAGGTAATTATGACCTATCGTCAGATCATACTCCGGTGATCTTGTCACTAAGTGAAACGGAAGTGCAAGAAAAAAGTTATCCTAAGCTTGTAAACAAAAGAACGAATTGGATTGAATTCAGAGAAAAGTTAGAAAGTTTTATAAACCTAAGATCTCCTATGGAAACAAGAGAGCAAATTGATCATGAAGTGGAACAATTCATTGCTGATGTACAACAGGCGGCAGAGGGAAGCACTCCAGCTAATTTGAATAGGAGGCAACCTGAAAGAACCTGAAAAAAAACGCCGTGATAAGGGAGCTGATATTAGAAAAAAGAAGGGCTCGTAGAAAATGACAAACCACGAGGTTCCCAGGCGATAAGGCTGTGTTCAACCGTCTTAATAACGATCTTAAAAAACGAATCTACGAATTCAAAAATGAGTCACTTAGTAGATTTCTAGTCAACCGACTACTCCTTGTGGAAAGCAGCTAAGCGTCTAAAAAGACCTCAGTTTCAAAACCCGCCCTTGAAAGCAGCAGACGGTAAATGAATCGGAAACCCGAAACAAAAAGTTGATCTGTTCGCAGGACATCTGTCAAACGTTTTCAAACCATTCTCGTCAAGTACAGCTACTGAAAATCTAGAGTTTGTTGATAAAAGGGACGAAGCTGAAATCCCCCTTGTCACGCCAGAGAAGTAAGAAGTATGTGTCAACATCAGTTGTCAAATAAAAAAGCACCAGGTTACGAATTAATAACTGTCCAGGTCTTGAAAGAAATGCCATTAATAGCCTTAAAAAAAACTCCAATTTATAATAAACGCATGTCTAATGACCCGATATGTCCCACATCATTGGAAAATTGCTGAAGTAATTGTAATACCAAAGCAAGGAAAACCACCAACAGAAGTAACTTCTTGTAGACCGATATCCCTTATACCAATTATGGCAAAGGTTTTCGAAAAATTACTCCTGAAAAGGCTTAGCAAAATCAGTTTGGATTTAGAAATAAACATTCCACGATAGACCAAGTCCACCGAATTACGGATATAGTGGAAAAAGAACTGGAAGAAAGACAAGTCTGTTCGGCACTATTTTCAGATGTTGCTCAAGCCTTTGACAAGGTTTGGCATGAGGGCCTTGAGTATAAACTACATAGAGAGATCTCTATGTAGTTTATACTCAACAGTATTACGAAAAACTGAAAGCCTATATTTCAGATCGACTCTTCCCAGTCCGATACGAACAAGAATATTCGGAACTAAAGAAAATTGAAGCAAGTGTTCCACAGGGAAGTGTCTTAGGACCAACCCTATATCTGTTGTGTACCAGGGATATTCCTGTGGACAATAATGCCATGATGGCTACTTTTGCAGATGACACTGCAATATTAGCACGTGATAAATGCACTGTGAAGACGACAGAGAAACTGCAGAATGCAGTCAATAGAGTAAGTGATTGGACGCAACAATGGCGTATCAAACTTAATCAGACAAAGCCAACTCACATAAACTTCACAAATAAAAAGATAAATAATCTTCCGATATTCATTAACAATAAAATTGTACCCTATGCCAATACAGCAAAGTACCTTGGAATGACTTTGGACGTAAAGCTAAAATGGAAAGAGCACATTAAAAATAAAAGAGAAGAACTTAACTTTAAATATAGAAAAATGTACTGGTTACTAGGAAGAAACTCAGATATGTCTATCCAAAACAAAATCTTGCTATATAAGCAAGTATTGAAGCCTATCTAGACGTACGGCATCCAATTATGGGGCTGCACAAAGAAAACAAATATTCAAACTATACAGACATTCCAAAGCAAAGTCCTTCGTGGAATAATAAATGCCCCTTGGTATATAAGAAATAGCGATTTGCACCGTGACGTACAAGTAGACATGGTGACGAAAGTGGTTAGAAAGCACGCTGTGTCCCACAATCAGCGACTGCAAAATCACATCAACTCCGAGGTAGAAACCGTCTTAAATGTACGAGATAATATCCGGAGATTGAGAAGAACCAAGCCTCACGAGCTAATGGTCTAAAAGCTATGGAAAGTACTTATAATTTTAAACTTTCCTCAACGTGATTTTAAATGTAAAAAAAAAATATCATTTGTCGATCTTACATAGATCGGTCCTGATTAAGGAGGTGTTCCATACTACTTGGTAACCGTGAACTACCAAGTTTCTTTCGAGATTTTTCATCTCCCTTACACTTTCGTAAGAGCAGAACATGGACTGTGCTCCAGCCGAGCCTAACTCACGGTTTTTACTGGGGTTTTTGAGGTTCTGAGAATTCAAATGTGATTATTGAGAGGCCATTGCATCTTCCACGGGTGACAGTGTGGTGCGCGCTGTGAACCGGTTCGTTTTTTTTTTAAGATGATGAAGGCACCACTGTTACGGTGAATTCTCTGCGGTATGGTCAAGTAAGAACCAACTTTTTTTGGCCTGCGCTTGAAGACATTGATGTGAGCGACATGTGATTCCAAAAGGACGGGGCTACGTGCCACACAACACAAGCAGATTTGGCTCTATTACACAAAAAGTTCTCCAGCCAGTTCGAAATTTGACGACATTAATTGGTCACCAAAATCGTCTGATCTGACTCCGTTGGATTTATTTTTGTTGGGCTATGCTAAAGATGGTATCTATGCAGACAATCCCCCAACTTAGGAGCACTTAAGAACCAACATCCGTGAAGTTTTGGCCGCAACTCAGCCAGAAATATGCAGAAAAGTCATCGAAAATTTTCTCACAAGAATCGAAGTTTACAAAAACTCCTGTGACGGCCATTTATACGTTTCTGTACCCTACATCATGGCATAGTCCAAAGATTAAAATCGTAACAGGATTACGTCGAAGCTGAAGGAATTGTCAAAGTCTCTACAGCTATTGAGTCTGTACAACTTTCGAAGATTTTGAACACCTTATAAGGAATTTCAAAAACTAAATTTTCGACCGTAATGTTGTTTTTTTTCGTAAGAGATATTGAGGCTCTAAAATGATCTAAACCTTATTTCGGGGTAAGGTGGGATATTTTGTAAGATTTTTTATTCTTTTCGAAAATTTTTAAGCCTCGTCCAACACTCAAAGTAATTTTCACGAACTATGGGTCGAACCTTTTGGAAGATTCAGTACAATTTTCGAAAATTAAAAAAGAAATGGTATCCGTTTCATAAAAGATTTCAAATTTTAAAAATTCGGTCAAAAACTTTTATCGTAAGACTCATTGTTTTCGAGATATTTGTACACCAAAAACGATTTCCACAAACTTCGGAGTGAAGTAGAATATTTGGAAATATTTTGTACAATTTTCAAAATTTTTTAAAAGTTCCAGAATTTTCTTAAAGAGATATTCAAAACCTAAAATTTCGACTTAAATATTTTTTCCCGAAGGTCAAACCGTTTTCGAAAAATTCACAGTCAAAAACGTTTTCGACTAACTTCAGGGTAAAACAAAGAAAAACTTCTTACAACGAGGACATTCCCAAATCGCAGAGCACTCAGACTAATTGTCGGTACTTTGTACTGCCCTGCAGGAACCTCGTTATGTTGTAGTGGTTGGAAGATCTTAGATTTTATTCGTTTCTCTTTTATGCTCGGTGGCTGTTGGTTGCCGTTGATTGCTGTGGTCACAAGCACACTACCCACTACACCGTGGCCACCGGCTTTCTTTGGGGTTAGTTATCCCTTAGTTATCCCATAGAAGAGCACAGCCTTATCGAAAAGGAACAAAGTGCACATGTGACAAGTGATCATCATTTTGTGTTAATGTAGGTCTCTGGAGCACGAATACTGATTACCTTTGCACTTATGCTATTCGAGAGACAAATTCTTTTAAAGGTTTATGGTATAACCTGCGTAGGCGTCCAGCGGATCAAAAGATACAATGCCGATCTGTAACTTTACAATCTGAATGACAACACCGATGTTGTCAAAAAGATACAAACTGAGCGGGTTAGATGGCTTGAGCATGGGAAGTGAAAGCGGAACCACTAGCTGTGAATGTGACACTTGAGGTTTCTTCTACGCATAGAACTGCCAACGAAGAACTAGCTAGAAACTCATACAGTGCTGTAACTAGAATGGTGCCTCAGGGCACTATTACGCGGTTTATACATGTACATATATAACATTTTCGAATGTCAGTTAGTTTAATGCCATCCGTCCTGACCACCCGCTTGGTCATCGTCTGTTCAGTCTTCTTTGCTACCTTTTTACCTTGAATTGAAGTAAAAATATGTGCCAAAGATTGCGGATCCGTCAATTGCCTTCAAGGAATTCTTCACACTCATTATTCGAATCCCCCCCCCCCCCATTTCGGTGCCCAAAACGGAGTGTGGGGGGGACAATGTTGAGCTCGCAGCGGGCGTAGCTTGGACTAGTTACAGCATTGTTTGTTGATGATCCGAACAAACTTATAATGTACAACGATTTACGGATCTGTACACTTGGGATGTTCTGGCCTTGAAGTTTAACAGACCGCGTGCAACCGATTAGCTGTAGGATATCCTTAACTGCTATAGAACCGCCACCCAGACAGTACGATGGGATGAATCGACCTGTGATTCTTACTTTGAAATTTACTGGATTGGGCAGCAATGACTATTATTCGGAAGCGATTTCGCTATCAGAGGCAAACTGATGCAAAAAGTCTAGAGCTTCCGCCATGTAAGGTAAATTGCACAACATTAGCCCCATTTGCGCTCACACCCCTACAGAGGAGAAAGACGATAACACCGAAGTCTACTCAAAACTCTAGAAGTCTAGAAGTCCAACTGCTGTAGCAGCAAATACAGAAGACCAAGGTGCTAGAATTCACCAGTCCACCTTCTAGAAACGTCTGACTTGATGACAATTGTGTATTGGGGGGAGTGCTGAAAGAACGAACTGTAGACAAATTACAAGAGCCACTCGGCAGCCTTATGAGCAGAAAATTAGGGACGAAAAACACCCTGCTCGGGAAATTGAAAAAGGTACACGAGATTTCTTGTACGAGAAAAAGGTACAAGAAATTGAAAGATGCTTCAGTAGGAAAGCATCAACAACAAAATCGGGAACACCATAGCAGACAGTCGCTGCTGAAAAATTAGAGAAATCATTTCAGCGAACTGATAAACGGCGGTAAAAGCATAAATCTCGCAGATTGATCGCCTCAATTTGAATCATCCGACCGAAATGAAGTCAAATCTGCTAAAGCAAGTCTCAACTCAGACATAGCCGCTGAATCAGACTAACTAAACGCCGAAATATTTCAGGCTGCAGGAGATAACCTAATAGGAAGCATGTAGCAGCTCATCTGCAATATATGTTTGGATGAAAGTGCATCCGATGATTGCAGTCTTAGATCCTGGAGAAGACCCAAATGCTAGAGTATACCCAGTTTTTGCCTTAGGTTCTTGGATTGAGAGCTATTTTTCAATGGCCCAGTGTATCTGCGTCAACTGAACAAATTACATAATCACTGCTGTTTGTATCTACTGTTTGTTCCTCCTGCTGAGCATCAATTTTATTCTTCGGGTTAAAAGTGTTGATTCCGAATACGACCAAAAATAAACGATAATCTTAAAGAAGCTGCCATTCTCCTATAGAGCCGATAGGCAAAATTCTTACTTTGGAAACAGGTATGACTAGGAGCCCTCTGCTAGCTATATCCTTAAAACATTTCCACCATAAGACAAATTAGCATTCTAAAGATTAATATAATCTTGATGGACTACATCTGGCGCCTTACTTGCTCTTAATTGAGTTCATTAATCGGGCATATTTTGACACCAGTTACTGATCAAATCACAACATAAATTCAATCTGGAAGCGCTTTTTTCATAAGCAAAAACCAACATAATCTACATAAGTCTATTAAATATACAATCTCCTGTCAAATTTACTCAACCAAAATTATCTCCAACTAACCATCAGGCATTCTAATCGATAACCTTTCACAAAACTCTACAACCCGCTATTAATTAGCATCAGAGTCTACCACCAAACACGAATTATCGATAAACCTAAACCCCATCTACTAACCTACGGACATCGGCGCAATCATCTTAGAAACAAATCCTCACACAAACATATAATTTAACTAATTGAGACATAAATTATCGTGACACTTTCCGGTTAACAAAATTATGCAAATTCCCAATACTTTGGTGTTTCGATAACTTCGCTTGTGGAACCAAAAAGCGAATATTAATCGAATGCCATGCAGCCAGCACTCGTGTTTAGTTTATCGCTACTTCAATCCAACAGCAAAACGGCAGCAAAATTCAACCAAACAGCAGCGCAACAATAACCACAGCCTGGACCGGTATGTGTGATCACCTGCTGCGAATTTTATTGTTCATAATTATCTAAAGGTAATCATTCAAAATATTTTTGTTTAAACGATTCGATAACAAAAAGTTTTCATACCGATTCTATGTTTATTTATTCAATTTGCGAGTGGAATTGAGGGAAAAGAATGTATCTACGAGTAGTACACGTATGTATGTTCAACAGCGAGCCATTTTCTAATAAAACACATACAGAGTGCCACAAGGTTGCATTATTAGTCCTAAACTCTTTGTTTAGAGTAAAAACAACGTTTATCGATGTAATTTTCAATTTGAAAATGTATTCTCTTCTCCAAAGTATTCGGAAAAATATGACCAAGAAATCCAGATGGCCACAGATATATCGAGAAAGAAGAAAAAAACAAAAAGAGGCCACTCACGCATCCATCAACATCAAGCAGATGAACTTATTCTTAAAGCATTGGCTCGTCGTTTAGCAACAATTGCCGGCCAGCAGTAATTACACCAGATTTAGCCCCACAAAATAGTGTGTGAAGATGAATTCTTCATCTCGTCATTGGATGGTTTGCCCCATCCATCGATAGATTGAAATTAGCACAATTTTTTAGTGTCTGTTTTTGAGGTTTTATAAGATACTTTGAGAGATACAAACGAATTCCACTATAGCTGGAGAACTACAGCACCGGTCCGTGGTGGCGGCGAGATAGTGGTGTCTGTTACATGTCTGTCTACCGATGGCCATAACTATTCCACTAAGTCATTGTTAATTGACTTAGAAACGAATATTGTTAGTCGTTTGCTCGGATTCCGTGGGCATTCTCTGTGCCTAGCTACATTATAGTGAGCAGCACATACGAGTACACACACTGGATTGTTGATAATTAAAATGCGATAATTTTTCGAGAAATAACAGCAAACTTTGTACCGAAATGATGCAACCAATAATTCACCACCCAACGCAGGTGTGCTCTTTGAGGATTTTTTTTTTTTCTTTCGTTGCTTTTCATTGATTGTGTGTAGATAGGGAGATTCATCACATGAGTACGAGTAATTGGTAGCAAGGTTATTTTTGTATGTTAAATTACTTAGAACCATTAGAAAGCAATAGAAAAAGTTGGTAATAAAATTTAGAAGGCGGATTGGATGTCGAACTTTAATTAATGTGTGGCGCACAACAGGATAGAGATTAACGCCCCGTCAAAATTCAAAAAATGTACCTGTCTACGGAAGACCACTTAAGCATTGGATAAGAAAAAAGACTTAAGGGACGACACCTTTTCCCAGATAAGCCCATGAAAAAAAAGAGATGCTAAACCTCACACTAACCTTTTAATCCCTTATTGCCGCTGCCTACTCTGTTCCCTGAAATGAAATAAGACGTTATACGACCCGTGCTATCATGAGAATCAGTCACCCTTGATCTGCGTATAGATTGACCTGCTAGTGAGACAAAATAATAAATCCTCAAAATCAAAACCCTAAGAGAGGTACCTACTCATAAAAACGATCGGCAGATACCAGTACCTTCAACAACCTGAAGTGGTGACAGAAAAGACTTTGGCAGTCTAAGCCACCGCAAAAGCTGCGTGAATCTGTGTTATAATATAACCCCCATGTTTTGTACACATCTGCTTTGGCGGTTAATTCTTCTTCAAGCTTGAAGCATGCTTGCATCTTCTAAATATCCTTAAAGATACGCCAAATGACATTAAGATTCCCAGATCGCTAAGAAAGCATTTCAGAGGATAAATTGTCTGAGAAACGGAAGAATTCTCTTGAATGGAGGATCAATATCATCGGAGTGAAGAATCCAGCAGAGATCCCACGTCAGTGGCAAAAGTTAGTGGATACGTATGTCTATCAAGGATGAGAAGTGGTTCAACACTAACACGATCTACATGTACTCGTCTATCTATCGATCTACTACACTTTTTTATACCGACGATTCAAAAACTAACGACGAGGTGGGTGGTAGTGTGTTCTCTGATAGACTTAATTTAAACCTCTCTTTTCGTCACCCAAACCATTGTAGCGTGTTCCAGGCGGAGATAATGGCAATAAGGAAAGTCTTGTCTTGGCTAAAGGAAAACGTGATATGCGCATCTTTTCAGACAGCCAAGTCGCAATCAAATCCTTGGAATCTTCCTCAACAAATTTTTTAACAGCTCTAGACTGCCGATCGTCTCTTATAGAGATGGCGGAGCAGTTCAACATTCACAATTTGGGTGCCGGGGCATAAGGATATTCCAGGGAATTGTAAGGCTGACGAACTTGCCAGACAACATGGAACAACAATACCCATCCTTCCAGTCAAAAGTTTACTGGGTATGCCTATCGCTAGATGCAAACTTAAATTAAAGCTGGATGCTATTGAAAGGACAAATTCTAGGTGGACAAGTGGTACAACTTGTCTAGCGACAAAACAGATTTAACGCTGTTATTGGTGTCATAACTGGACATGAATTGGCGTCTTCTCTAACGATTTCTGCAGAAGCTGCATGGACGAGGAGGAGGAAGAGACTATTCTTCACCTTCTTTGCATCTGCCCAGCTCTCTCCCAAAGAAGGAAACTTCACTTAGGAGCCTTCTGTTTCAATCTAAAGGAAAAAGGGTCAAAAGGGTCATCTAGTGCCCCTGGTGGTGCATCTCACATAAGCATTTCGCCTGACAGGTGCAAGAAAATAGAAGATATTCACATCTAACTTCCTACAGAAACACACTGGCGTATAGTATCCCAACTGAGAATGGGATAGCATTAGGATCACATTAAGCTGATCACCTGTTGAGAAAAGAGATCTACCACTTTCTATAGAAAGAGTGGGACTAGAGTCCGAGTAGATTGAGAAAGAGCTAGGTCTGCTCCCGTACTTGACTAGAATGTCGAATTTCTACGAAATTTTAAGAAAGTTGGCCAAACCCACATGAATTCCAGAGTATGGAAACAGAAACTCTGGTCAGGTACGGGACCGACCTAGGAGGTCTGTATCACACCCAAGAACTATAACTAATGCCTGAAGCCGACGGGTATTTCTATTGTAGTCATGGGGGCCCCACGGAGGTATTTAAGTCCACTGAACAGCGTTACCCAGTCCCACTTCCATTTTTCCATTTTACTCTTGTATTTCTTGAAGATTACGACTCAGGCTCGTCAAACCAGGTGGGTCCTCTGCTTAATGAAGACGACGTCAGATACGGATAGAACAGCAGCTACATAACTTCAAAACGTTCTGCCAGTATTGTTCCATTTAAGTCAATAGAACAGGGCAAAGCCTTCTTAGATTTAGTTCATATTTCCGGGATGTTGACAGGTGAAAACTACCATCTGTGCCTCAAAAGTCTAAGACTAATAAATTTTGAAAACTCTGGGGAAGGTTATATTGATCTTTTTGTCCCTGGAGTTGGTGTCTTTCACATGAAAGTTTAATCCACTTAAGTACAGCATATGGATATTTCAGGGACCTGTAGGGCTTATTAACTCGAAATAACATGACATAGAACTGCTCTAGAATTTTGAGCTCGTTAAAAAATGTGTAAATCAGCATAAGGGTAACATCATTGGCTTGGGTCGTTCTCAAATGACGGTCGTAAGAGCTGTAAATACTCGGAGGAGGAGGCAACTCTTCATTTTCTTTGTACATTCTCAAACCAGAGGTCCATGTGTCAAACATAGGCAGCCTTTCAAATATAGGTTTTTTTTTTTTGGATTGCGCCAGGGATGTGTAATCTTCATAGATACTAGTAGCCCGAGTGCTACTAGCATGCACGATTCGCAAACCTGAGTACTCGATGCCAGGAATACGCCTACGTACTAAACACACACCCTACACAGGTAGGTATTACTTCGCGGGGCTGGTTAGCAATTCATGCTATACTTCTTGTATTGCTGCTTCTGATGCTTCTGTTGCTTCTGCTGCTCTTCTTAGCTTTTATATTCTCCGCAACTCTTTTTGTAGAGTTGTTACGAAAGAACATATTGCCATCCAATTTTCTTCCAACCGTAACATATGGTCGAGGAGTAATGACGGACTTGGCAGAGTAATTCTCCATGCCGTGAAACGTGTGCAGTAAAACACTGCGTGCTCCGTATCCTCATCTTCACCTGGGCATTCCGGGCAGGATGGTGAGTTGTCGTATCCGAATCGGAGTAGATATTTGCGGTAGCCACCGTGGCCAGACAGGAACTGCGTTAGATGGTAGTTGCAGTCTCCATGCTTTCGACTTATCCAATCTTGGATTGTCGGTATAAGTTTGTATGTCCATCTGCCTTTTGTTGTATTAGCCCAACGAGCTTGCCACATAGCTGCTGACGCTGCCCTTTCTTCAATTTGTATCACCTTGATACCAATGGCGTCGTGATGACTCAATGCTCTTCTGTTATATATCCTCAGCATTTCATCTGCAAGAATATCGATGGGGACCATTCCAGCTATGACAAATGCAGCTTCGTCAGAGATGGTTCGAAAGCCGCTGATTGTCCGTAGCGCACAGAGTCTGTATGATGACGATAGTCTCCTTTTGGTCTCCTTCGTCCTCAGTGAATCCGCCCAGACTGGGGCGGCATATAGCAAAATTGAGGTGATAACTCTAGAGAGTAGAATCCTTCGAGCGTATCCAGGTCCACCGATGTTAGGCATGATCCGCGAGAGAGCTTCCTGCATTTGCGATGCTTTTTTGGTAACAAAATCAACATGCGTTTTAAACCGTAGCCTGTTTTCCAGCATTACTCTAAGGTATTTAACTGCCTCTTTCGACCTGATGGTTTGGTTACCAACCTGAAAGTTGGCAAATTCGACGGTTTTCCGGCTGGTTATAAGAACAGCTTCTGTTTTATGGTCAGCTAGTTCTAGTCCGTCGGATATTAGCCAATCTTTTATCCGGGCAATTGCTTCATTTGTAGCTGATTCTACTGCACGGATCTGTTTAGCTACTGTCACGACTGCAATGTCATCGGCGAATCCAATTATCGTTACTCCCCCAGGTAAAGATAATCGTAGTACTCCGTCGTACATGATGTTCCAAAATAGTGGCCCTAAAACCGATCCCTGTGGAACTCCCGCAGTTACGTTGTAGTATTTTACTCCTTCATCGGTATTGTACCTCAGCTTCCTGTTGTTGAAGTAGTTCGTCGCTATCCGTAGCAGGTAATATGGCGTATCCATCCTGGCAAGTGACCTTCTAATAAACGACCAGTTCGCAGAGTTAAATGCGTTTTTAACGTCCAGCGTTACTACTGCACAATACTCCTTTGTGCCGTAGAGCCATCTTTCTCCTTCGATGGCACCTTTGGTGATATCGACTACCGCTCTTATGGCATCAACAGTAGATCGTGCTCTTCTGAAGCCAAATTGGTGATCTGAGAGGGCTCCTTTCTCTTCTGCTACTGCGAGTAATCTATTATAGATTATCTTCTCGAGGATCTTTCCCATGGTGTCTAATAGGCATATTGGGCGATAGGATGATGGTTCTCCTGGGGCTTCTTTCCTTTTGGCAGTAGGACCAAATACTGCGTTTTCCATTTTTCGGGAAAGGTTCCTTCTTCAAGGCACTGCTTCATTGTTGTTATGAAGAGGTCTGGTCCTTTTGTTACAGCTGCCTTTACTGCCCTGTTCGGGATGCCGTCGGGTCCCGGCGCCTTGTTGTCACCTATCTTGCTGCATGCCCTTAGCAGTTCCTCGTGAGTAATTAAAGGAATATCTTCTGGATTGACTTCTCGTATAATATTGCACATAGCAGCAGGCCTTTGAGGGAAGAGGTGCTCTACTGTGGATCTCAGCATTATCGGACATGTTATTTGAGGAGTCCTATAGCCCTTTAATTTCGTCATCACCATTCTGTATGCCGAGCCCCATGGGTTGATGTCGGCTTCTTGACAGAGACGTTTCAAATATAGGTAAAATAACTTATCTGTGCGTCAGTGAGTAGGCCGCCTTCAAAAATCCCCAACCATGATTGCAAGCTTGCCTTTGAAGTCATTGACTACGGTATCGAGAAAGAAATTCAAGGTGCTTAACATACAAGAAAGTTGGCAATGATGTCATCAACACCTTTCATAAAGTTTGCAGTGAGGCATGATCTTGGAACCCAAGGCGAAATGCAACGTCTCCATAGAAACAAGATGACAACAAAACATGTCACATGCTCTGCAATTTTACAACTTTCACATCACCAAATCCAGCTACCAGCACAATATTTACAGATGCAACAGGACTAATTGCTTTAAGTTGTACACAACTACTAAAAGTCTGATGCGAAGCTTAAAGATAAATGTTTAAACAACAACAGCCTATCCATGCTTCGAATCCTAGAATGAGACCGATGAAGCACTGTGCTTTAAGGCGTATCTCTCACAACTAGCTAGACAATCGGCGTGTTACAAATACACCAAATTTGCTATCCGCTAGTGGTAAAATTATGGAACGACCTTTTGGCCTTACAACAGCTGACATCTAAAAACTTACTATATTTACTAGAGGTGGGTAACTATCGGTAGTTATCACTTTCGATAATTCCCGATACTATTCGATTGTTTTCATTGAACCTTTTTAATAAAATCTAGTTAAACTAACAAAAAACAGTATTAGGCTATGTAAAATGCTAGTCAAATTTTAATTATTGTAGATACTAACATTTTGTCAAGACCTAATCTACTGAACTCCAAATAAAGTAAAAATCCTTTATGTGTAAAAACAATTAAAATTAAAAACTAGTTTTAGAATAAAATTCCGAAGCGAAATAACGATTACTTTGAAACTAACTGATTTTGATTCAGAACATCTACTTGTTTTAATTATGGAATGATTCTATCGATAACACTTTTCGACCGTCGATTTTCGATTTTTCATTCCATCGAAGACATTGAAATATCAAAGAGCAGTCTAAAATGAAATTCAATCAAATCTCATTGATCTGTAATAGAAAGTGGTAGACTAATCCTAAAAGATTTTAATTGAAAAACAAATAATTTCGAGCATTTACTGGATATATTCATAATTATCGATAGTAACCGATAGTTTTTTTTTCGTTCATTCGAAAACCCCATCGCTAATGGTTTGTATTGACAGATAACGTTTTTCTCTTGTTCTTATCTAGCTAAGTGTTGTAGCAAGAATGTCTTTGCTATATCCCTTCCACATTTCCCCGCTAGCGCTAGTAGCGGAAAGTTTTGACAGCGCTGTCATCCTGGTACAAAAAGTCGTGTTGCTACATACTAGCAGAGTACTTGGAACGCGTCGAATTCTTCTTTTTTACTCCTCCCTGAGTGAAAGATATGTCGAGTTCAAGAACTCTTGGTAAAAGTTAATTTGAAGGATGCCTTCAATTCAAAATAAAAAGATAAAAACTATGCAAAACCGTGTTTTTTTTTTTTTTTTTGTAGTGATCTGTCAGATTAAATCAGCTTTATACGGAGCTTGAGTCCACTTAGCCAGCTGTTCTCACCTCGTTAAGGGGTTGTGGAATAACAGCAACTCCCTCTAATTTCTAGTTCTAATACTTGGACTGCATTTTTTTTTAAACAGCTTTAGCTAAAGCTCAAAGAACTCTTAGATACTTTAACTGACCTCACGTAGATCACCGATCAAATTGGAAGTCTAAAAGATACTAAAATCACATTCACTTGTTAACTCGTATTTTTTTTAATTTTTTTTTTTTATCCAGCCAACTGCGGCAATAAAACAAAAACAACAGCACACCACTAATAGCACCAAGCTACGACCCCAGCCACGACGATGATGGGAGAAATATCTCCTCGCGTTTGATTGATGTGTGGCATATGTCAACATCGATGATATGTGGACACACTAGAGAGATTTTTCTTTATCTCAATAAGGAGATCTTTCTATGAGACACTACTTCAGAATGAGATACATGCAGACTACAGGGAGATACGTTCCCTGCCCATATTGTATAGAGACGCGCGTATTCAAATGCCACCGCACTGTCATGTGGACCATCGTGTCGGTCGTCTTGCCCGAGTAGTGGTGATTGTAGTAGAATTTTTGAATTACTATAATTATCTGGCAGAGTCGCAGCAGCCTCAACCATGAGAATGGACAGCATCCAATCTTGGTCGGTTCAGCTCCAGTCAAGCGTAAACTGGCCGGGCGACTTTTGTATCCGACATAGGGCGGGAGTGCGGGGCCTTTAAATCACTTTGTCACCTGTCGTCAACAATTCCACATTCACATGTCGGTCGGTGGTTAGTTTGCTCGTTGGTTGGTCGGTTGGTTGGCGGATTTGTGTGCTGGACGCAGATTCAGCACGCTTAATTGTTACTTGCAGCTACACAACGCGTATCTGGCATTCGACGTTTTATGAGAACGTACTGTGTTGTTCCTTGATGGCTTTTTTGTGTGTAAGTGTGTGTGCTTGTGACGTTTCGTATGGGAATGTCTGTTAGACATGCTCGCAAGGCTATAATTTAGTTTTTATTTTGAGGCAGGCGCGCAGGGCCTTGGTGGTTGATTTCCCATTTTTTCGTTGAAATTTTCTTGACAATTTGATTTGTTTTTTGACAAACGCCACAAGGAACACTTGCGCGATTGCGCATGGATCTTGGTGGATATTGGGCATACAGAGACTGGCGATTTTCAATTTGACACAAGGGGGCGAGACACTTTTGATGGACGTTGATTGTGGTGGACAACTTGTGCATTAGGCTTTTTGTGTGTGCGTGGACAATGGATCGAGTTGTTTGGCAGTGATCTAATTCAGAGCCGCCGCGCCGCCGACAATCGTTTGAATGGGCGTTCATACCTTTGACGGTTGATGTGCTTCGTAATGGGGTAAAGAGCTTAAGGGCGTTTGCGATGCTTTCACTCAAGTTTTAGTCAAACACATCGAAGCTAAATGCCGACAAACATTTTTGAATTGTTTTTGGTTATTTTCAAATGAGATGGCGATACGACATCTTCTCACTTTTTCTTCAGTCCTTGAATTGACTTTTCTCTTTCCTTACTCCATCGCTATATGAGTCTTGCAGTGATTTTTTTTTTTTTGTTTTTTGTATGAATGAATAGGCAAAAATAACCGGTTAATACCCGTTTCTGTGTTGCTCTTGGTTAACCGCATAACCGCTTATTCATTTCGAGGTTGGAATTTCACATCCCTGTCATATGACATATGTCATATCCATCTGTCAACCTGACATCTATTATTACTGACAGTAATAGTCAGTTTTTGCTTCACCATTTTACAATGTGGATTGTTTAACAGTGCTGCAATATGTGTACGTGTATCGCGATTGGGTGCTGGAAAATCAACAATTTGACGCCAATTTTTCGAACACAATCTTCTTGAGCGTTGAAGCTCATGCAGAATTGGGAGCTCTGAGAATTCAAATGTGATCGTTGAGAGGCCATTACATCTATCGCGGTTGACAATTTGGTGCGCGCTTTGGATCGGCGGCGTGGTCGGACCGTATTTTTATTGAAAGTGACAAAGGCGCCACTGTTACGGTAAATTCTCTGCACTATGGTCAAATTATAACTAACTTTTTTTAGCCTGAGATTGAAGACATTGATGTGAGCGACATGTGGTTCCAATAGGACGGGGTTACGTATCACACAACACAGGCAAATTTGGCTCTATTGCACGAAAAGTTCCCCGGCCGTTTAATTTCGAGATTTGGCGACATCAATTGGCCGCCAAGGTCGTGTGATCTGACCCCGTCGGATTTCTTTTTGTGAGGCTATGCTAAAGATTGTGTATGCAGGTAATCCCCAAACTTTGGAGGACTTAAAAGCCTCGGAAATGGAGGAGAAAACACAATTTCAGCTCTCTATGTCAAAGGGTTTAAAGCTTAAAGCGTGTAACAGACTTGGTGTGGAATCCAGTAGTGTTCTTTAAGAAGAAACACTGATAATAATTAAAACTTAAAACTAAGTGGACCCAGTTAGGTCCCAAGTACTTGCTCCATGTTCATTCGTAAATAGTTCATATTTTAAATTTATGAATTTCTATAGAAACACTAGTTGGACCTGCTCTAGAATATGCTTAAGAGATTCATATAAGGAGTATTGAGCGAGTACTCGTACAAAAGAAGTTTACCAGGTAAGCAATGAACAAAAGCAGAAAATCAACTAAAAACAGCCCTGTAAAGCTGACGATTTATCTTATGCAAGGATACACTCCTCCGAGTGAGAATTTTGAATTTTGTTCTGGTGCGAATTTAATTTTCTTTGACTTGGAACTCTGGGTACAGAGAATTTCTTTCAAATTTAATATTAAATACAAGTTTGTCCAAGTAAAACTTTTCGTTTCGGAAGTTACGATACGTATTTTGAAATTTTAACGGAATCGTAGAAAATGAAAAAATGAAAATTACTTGATAGTGGTGTTCACAGAAATATTTCGAAATTACCGCTATATTTTTTCATGCTGTGGAGTCAGATGTCTGTTAGCGATAAGAATTCGTTGTGTGGTCGTTAGAGACAACAACTTGGAAATAATGGGACGTGTAAAACACTGCACCGCAGAAAAGCGAGAACTAATTTTAGGCATTAAAAGGTGAGGTAATATCTAACATCGCCAGGTTGCTCCACTGCTCCAGAGAGCTGGTCCAAAACGCTATAAAGCATATGAGAGTGGAAGAAACAACATACAGAAAAATTCGGAAACCACCACCAAGAAAGACCACTGGGCATATGGATAGAACAATGCAGCGCCTTAGCAAAAAGGATCCGTTTTTAACATCTGCTGAAATCAAAAACCAAATTAAGGATCGATATAATATTGAAGTACCGGCAGTAATCGTACGACGCCGTCTTATGGATGGTAATCTACATGGACGCATAGCAAGAAAAAAACCAGCTGTATCGGAAAGAAATTGATTGAAAAGATTAAGATTTGCATGAGCACATGCATCTTTCTGGAAAAAAATTTTGTGGAGCGATGAATCCAAGTTTAATAGGGTCAGATCTGATGGAAGAACGTATGTACGACGTCCCCTAATACAAGAATTCAACCCGCTGTACACAATCAAAACCATTAAACACAGAGGTGGTAGAATAATAGTTTGGGGATTGTAACAGTGTGGCTCTGTTATGAAATTCGTGGTGCAATATGAGGATTGCGTGTTAAAAGAAAATCAAAGGCGTGCGTCTTTACCAAAAACTAAAATTGAATTCTTTATTACGTAGTAATATGACATAGTAAAGTACACAGAAACCGATGGTGCCTAATGGCAAGAAAAAAAGGAGGAAAATAATCGACAGGTAGATGTCGTTGCGCTCACACGACCCCTTCTTGTAAAATTGACTCCTGGCAATTTACCTCTCATAGTCTTGGAGCCATCTTGGTGGTTTTCGGGAACGAACCGGTGCTGTATCCTTCCGGTCGACGATTTCCTCAATGTCTTCTTCTTTGTCACTATCTTCCATTTGATATACTGATGACCCATCACTCGTAGAATATTGTTCAGTTGGCAACTCTTCCTCATCGCCGGTATTTGTCTCAATGATGTTTCGTTTATGAACTGGCGGTCGCTCCATGAATAGCGGGAGGGCTTTCTGCGAACTGGTATATCATCTATTGTACGTAAGGAATGTTGATCTATGGTGCAGTATCCTAAAATCTCGTTGTCTGTCGAGAAGGCTTGTAAATTGTTGCTGACTATTTCTCGAAATTTTTGAATTTGTGTTGGAGATATAGATTTCGGAAATGTTGAGATTTGATGTTCGACTTCTTTTAGAATACATGGTGGTATAGACTGGCTTTGTTTTAATATGCAGGAATTTATATTTGTGTGTGTGGTGTAGCCTGAGTTCGTATTTTGTTTTAATTGGACATCTCCGTTCGTTTCGACAGTTATGGTGATGTTATTGGCCTTTCTCCAATCGCTGCCGAGTATCAGTGGTATTGGTGCATTGTTTACCACCGCTACAGGACCAAATGTGCAACATATGTCGCCTACTGCAACGAATAGGTCAATTTGTCCTACAGGTCTACACTCATTGTCAATGGAAGTTATTGCTGAGCCTTCGTATTTTTGAACTGTATAATCAGGTGGTATAGAACGACGATCGATTACTGACTGTTCAGCACCGCTATCGATAAGAGTGGAAATAGGTTTTCCATCGAATGCATAGGCATCTACGATGGGTAAGCCTCGATCACCACCTTTTGACTTCAATGCGCAGTTTGCTTGTTTTGGAGATGGTTTATTTGGGCAGTTGCTCAGTGAATGACCAGTTCTATTGCATGTGTAACAGGGTATTGGACATTGCGAAACGGGGTGTTGACCTTTTTTACAGCGTGGGCATACATAAGTATTTATTTTTGTATTTTCTGTGTATGCTGGTTTCTTGAAATTATTGTCTGTAAAGGACTGTGGCGTTCTAGTGTTGCGATACATTGTTGTTGTGTTGTGGAACTGTTTGCTGGTGTGTTTTGTGTCATCGTCAAGTTTTTGCCCCAGTTCGAATAGTTCGGTTATGGTCGAAGGTGTGCCAATGCGTAGAATACGGCGGTCTGTATTGTCAGCAACACCCTCGAGTAAATACGCAATTTGATCTTCCGTAGGAATATTTACATTCTTTGGGGGCTTAGAAATAATATCTAACTTACTGCTGAAGTACTGGATTATAGATTCGTTCGGCCGTTGGATACGTGCATTTACTCTGTCATTCCATTCGCGTAATGTTGGTGTCTTTATGAATCGTTTCCTGAATGAATTGAGCCATATATTCCAGTCGTCCCTTGAATCGCCTTCGAAGTTCTGCCAGTTTCTTGCAATGCCCGTTAATTTGCTGGTGCAGAATACTAATTTAACCTCGTCACTCCATCCGTTTATTTTTGCGGCTTTTTCGATGGATTTTATGAATTGCTCGGTGGAGTTGCTATCTTCCCCGTTGCATTCCAAAATCGTTTGCGTCATGTCTGGGTTGATGACGACAGTCTGAATAACTGCTGGACAAGTCCCTACCGAACTAGAAGTACCTGCTGATGGTTCGATTTTCCTTGCTTTAAGGGTAGATAGGATTTTATTGTGTTTGATTATGATTTGAATTAACTCATCTTTTGTTGTTGCTGTTGTTTCCAGTCCTCTTGATTTGACTTCTGTTTGGAGTGCATCCTTCGTGAACTGGTTCAGAATTTCTGCGTCGATGGTCGTTTCTAAGAGTTGCTGGACGAGAGACATTTTGTTGTCGGGTGTTTGTTGTTTCTTTATTGTATGTAGGTTGAGATACCGGCTGCGCCATGTAACAGTGTGGCTCTGTTATGAAATTCGTGGTGCAATATGAGGATTGCGTGTTAAAAGAAAATCAAAGGCGTGCGTCTTTACCAAAAACTAAAATTGAATTCTTTATTACGTAGTAATATGACATAGTAAAATACACAGAAACCAATGGTGCCTAATGGCAAGAAAAAAAGGAGGAAAATAATCGACAGGTAGATGTCGTTGCGCTCACAGGGATGCATGTCTTGGCACGGCGTGGGTCCAATTGTGAAAATTAAAGGGCGTTTGGATCAATACAAATATAAAGAATTCCTTGAGATCCATATTGGAGCTCTATTGCGACGAGTTTCCCCCACTTGCCTGGAGATTCATGCAAGATAATGACCCGAAGCATACCGCAAGGTCTGTAATTCAGTGGCTTGCAGACCAAAAAATAAACGCTTTAGAATGGCCGCCACAAAGTCCTGATCTTAACCCTATAGAAATCCTATGGAACTATATAGGGAAAAAGATTCAAGACGAAAAACCGTCAAGTTTGAGTCTTTTACGGGAAAGCACACGACGGACCAGGTACAGAACGATATCGGAAACTGGTTGAGTGTATACCATCAAGATAGAAATTAGTATTGAAGAGCAAAGGTTATCCAACATGTGATCATTCCTTATCCGAGGCATAGTGTCGGTTTCTGTAGCGATCAGGGTTCGGTAACGCAGGTTGCTGGCCCACGTTACCTAGTCTAGAATCAAAGCCCTAGACCACCCGCACTTGCAATTTTAGCCTACACGCATAAGGGTTTATACGTATAGTTACCCGGGGAGCACCACTAGGAGGTAAAGCAAGCACTTCATCACGAACTTGATTGTTGCGCTACTGGCCCAAGCCAAGTTCTGAGCAGTCAGTAGTTTCCCGATCAATCGCAATGCAGATCCCCTGCTTCGTGCAGCTTTGTCGACGGGAAACGGAGGAATTCGATGGACTCTCACATCCCAACTTAAATATCTCGACTACGCTGATAACGTATGCTTACTCTCTCATAGAATTATGGACCTCCACCAAATGACAGCAGATGTGGAGAGGGAGGCTGGCGTCGTTGGTCTGAAAATCAATACGGCAAAAACTAAAATTATCACTCTTGGAACGAACTCATCTGCTCAAATATGCATTGCTGGACAACCGGTAGAGAGAATAGAGGATTTCCAGTATCTTGGGAGTATTGTCTCGACCGATGGTGGAACCGAACTGGATATAGCCAACAGAATCGCCAAAGCAAAGTCCGCGTTCGGAATGTTGTCCAAAGTATGGCGAAGCAACGCAATCAGTTTGAACACCAAGCTAAGACTGTTCCGCTCCAACGTTGAATCCGTGCTGTTATATGGATGCAGCACGTGGAGAGTGACCACCGCTATCACCAGAAAGCTGCAAACGTTCGTTAATAGGTGCCTGCGCAACATCTTAAGAATTTTCTGGCCCAATCGTATCTCTAACGAACATCTTTACGAGAGAACGGGTCAGGAACCAATAGGCACAACCATCCAACGACGGAAGTCGCAGTGGACAGCTTCATAGCGAACCATGCTATGCAATGGAACCCCTTAACTCAGGACGGCAGAAGGTCTGGTGGTCTAAGGAGAACATGGCTCAGAGCTGTCGAGAAGGAAGCACGGCAGTTGGGGAAAAGCTGGGGAGAGCTGAGACACGTTGCCAGAAACCGTACACGATGGCGCGTAGGCATAGTCGAGGCCCTAGGACCCACAAGGGGATATAGGACATAAATAAGTAAGTAAAGGTTATCCAAGCCCCTGTGCCACCCCCCTGGATCCGCCCTTGATTGTGTTTGTTTCATCAATATGGGTGAAGTATCATAGTGTTGCTCCTTTACCTCTTTGACAACACTCTGAAATTCAAGGAAACGCGCCTGTTTGTGTTTCATCAAAATCGGTTCAGTAGTTTTGCTCTAGATAGATACCTATGTACATTGATGATGCATCCGCTTTGGCATGACATAATTTGAATACATAATCTGACAAAAGGTGCTTTGCATATCCATAGCGATGGTGGAAACCGCATAGTATGGGTGGAATATTTTCAGTGTGCAATGGACAGAAGTTTTTATCAGGAGTTTTCTTAGGTGGAGGTCAGACTTTTAGCCTGGAAAATTAAAAAATCTCCAGCCCTCTAGCCCGGGCAATTGAAATCTAACCAAGTTTTAACCAAAATCGGAACTTTTCGTCTGTGAACTTCGTCAAAGCTTCAAAATAAAAGTTTTACATTTTGTGCATTCATTTCATCCATGCTATGAAAATCTTTAGTTCTAAGTTCTGATTAGTCTTTGTGACGTCATATCTGGGGTAAATTGTGAAATTAGGTGAACTTTCTTAAAATTTAAAATCTAGCCCGCAAATTGTTCATTTAGCCTCCTTTTTTCCCTGATTCTTGCCCGCATTTAGAGACCGAGTCCTGTATTGGAGCTCAATCCGGTCTCTGTTACCTCTATAATGATGGTGCGAATGGTTGGGTTAATAGTGACATACAGGGGAGTCGTTGCTTTAGGCGGTCTTTGTAATCTCTAGATTCTCGAGACCTGACCGCAATCATGCAAGACAGTTGGTTTAGGCGGCTTGTGTAATTCATGTTTGCCTAATAAACAATAAGCTATTTGTATCCCGACGAGGTTACCTACGTGTGCTCTGCTAATACGTAGCAGACCTGTTGTTTTGCACCGACTTACCTAAGGCTACGTCTGTCTCGCATAATTCCACGTATCGAGTTTACGTCATCTCTCATTAGCATGTTGCTGTGCAGAGATTTTGTATCTCGCCGTTTTTTTAGCGGTAGATGGGACTCCACTTCTGTTAGTGCTATTTTTAGCTAATTCGTCTTCTGGTTGGTTTGATCTTCTGTAGCTAACCACCGCATAAACCATTACGTAGGCCTCCTCATTTGTGAATACAAATAAGAAGCCACCGACCCCATTAGGAGGTTCTGAATGTTGGTACAAATCCCTAAAGGGTTTATCTGGACTCTATATTGAAGTAAGTTTCTAAAACTGCTTTAAAATTTATTTTTCCTTCCGCTGTCCGATCGCATGAAGCCCTTTATGTTAGGTGCTAGACTAAGAACTGTTATACCAAATGAGCAACCTTATTAAAACCAAGTTTCCACCAGTAAAACAAGGAGTTTCTATGAAAAAAAGATTCGACCAACAGATAAAACGTGGAAACTTCCAATCCACTTCAAGGCTGTCAATTCACGTCCAAAATCACTGCATACAATTCAGCGCATTTGAACAACGAATTCCGTTTCAAATAAGAACAACAACAATTTCTCAAATTTTCTTGTGTAAATTCAATTTTTATTTTCTGTTAATAAACTTTAATTTCTCCCTTACAAGCTAGACATACAAATTTACAACTTAAACAAACTTAAAACTATGCTTAGTGTACAAAACTTGATTTTAAGCAATGAGTACGATAATAGGACAAACTTTTAACATATGTAAATCTATTAACTTAAATACACCGATAAGGATACGATTATCCTTCAACATCTTCAGAGAGACACAATATAAAGCTACCTTCTGCAAGTTGCTTGACTATTTTTACACAGGAAACGACATTTATTTACAAAAAAAAAAAAGAAGTATAGTCAAGTCCCTTTTATCGCTCCCTGGTATTGCACATCCTTACGAGCTAAATCTAGGACTACTCTACAACTCTAACAATACTTTCATAGGTAATTCGATGGATGCGATTCTTGTATTAAATATGTTACATCTGTGGTACAACAAGTCAACAAATAGGATAACAAAAGGACGTCGTCGTCCTTTTCAAACCGAAATTGTCGCATTCGATTGCAACTCACTGTATTGTGCCTTGAGGCTGTTATTCATTAACATCGACCGGTAGACCTCAGAGAGGATATTCCACATCGCAGGGTTGCTTTGCTGCAGTAGTTCCGCTGGTGGATGTGGAAGGGTTGTTTGAAGCAGAGTGTTGGACTGCTGATCGTTTGACTTGACTGAAAGGTCTAAGAGGTCGACTGAATCGGTGGCTTTTGGTGGCTCTTCAGTTCTTTTTCGCTTGCCCAGTAAACAATCGACAGAAAAACTTCCTGAAAGTTTCACAGGACGATGTTGAGTCTCACTGGGAGATTCCTCACTTGCTGGCGGACTTAAACGATCATCAGTGACTCGTTTTTTAACAGAAAAATCCAGAGGTTGATTGTCATCTGGCACACAGGGCTCTTCCTCTTCCTCATCGCCCATTTGCAGCTCCTCTCCGTCGTCCTCATAATCGTCTTCCTCCACTGAAACCATTAGTTCATCTCGGCATTCCTCATCTGACTCACAACCACTGATCTTGTAGTCATCACTGAAACTACTATGACTACTGCTTCTTCCACTGTTCGCTGGCATTCCGCACATTTCTCCACCACCCATGCCAGCAAACATTCCATGATGTCCATGTGGATACGAGGGATACGGAGCAAATCTATCGAAGGGATATACTCCACCACCAGCAGGACCTCCTGACGGCATCAACGGCGACTGAAAGAGTAGCGGTGGAAACTGTTGCGCCGTTCGTCCATCATGAGGTGAAATCTTTCGTCGAATATGAGGAGAGTGCAGTTTCGGATTTGGATTGGCGCTATGACGATTTCGTGAACGCCTTGAGCTGAACACCATATTGCATCCCTCCACAGTGCATTTGTGCATCTCACGTAAGTGCACCGCCGAAAAGTGAATCTTTAGCGCTCCCTTATCGCAGAAAGTCTTCAAACAGATGCTGCATTGGACGCGTTTTTTGCCAGTAGCTGGATTGATAAATTGCGCTGCCAGGTTAACCGGTGGCGAACCCCAGCGTTTGGGCTTCGGCAGAGATGGTGTTGAAGGAGTTGATGCTGATGTTGATGTTGGAGTTGTGGGCGACTTTGATGCTGCAGCTGCAAATGCTGCTGGTAATAGATACGGTGGTGGGACAAAAGACAGCGGAGAGGTGTCCATCGATTGAAATCTCGACATTATGTGCTCCATGGTTTAGGAAATCTGAAAGAAAAAGAAAAAAAAAAGTCAGGAAAATATTCTAAAATATCGGCAGTCATTGTGAGTAAGAGGATGCAAAGCAAGGATATTTTTCTGCGACATCATCCCCCTTGAGATGGTTTCCTTTCGCCAAGAAAATGATTGATGAACGATGCAAGAATGTGTTAAGAAAGAGGGTGGAAGAATTCGATATGGAATGCTAAGTGGAGACCCAGCAGACGGAGGATGACGGAGCGCATTTTTGGAAATCCCTCAATGTCTGCTTCATTTGACGATTATGGGTCGAAATGAACGGTTGTTGACCACATATGTTACGCAGTAATAGAGTTTGCTGTGATTTCAATCGAATGATGACATTTGCTCTTGTTTTGCAGGTATGAGGGGAGCTTGCAAGGGAGATAGATGTTAGAAAGTTAGATGTCAAGTAGAACGAAGGGATTTCATTAGCCTATGAAGGAGGATTTTTACCAAATCTGAGTTAGATTCTGACAAAAAATAGTCAGTAAGTTAAGTCTCCTCTTTGGGAACTAAATTTGCAGGCAATAAAGTCTGAACTGAACCGATTTCAATGTCGTTTTCGTGCCCCTATAATGCGTTCTTGAGTATGGTTATAGGCTATAAATCTTTGCTTTTCAGGGGACTAAGCAATGGCGACGTATGACGTCCTATCGGAATAGTTTTAACTATTTAGCATAGCATTTACTATTCTGTAGGTTGACCAACGACCGATAAACAAAAAAAGATACATTGTACTCTTAATCCGGCTCGAAGGACCACAATATTACTTTACATTTCAATCCATTCTCGATCTTCCACACGCCGCTTAAAAGGGCACATAGGTATTATAACTTTCAGACAAAATGCCAAAATGAATTCGAAGAAAGACCGCGCATTGTGACAAAACTTTTACTGATTTATCTGATTTTTATTACCCCATCATCGATTTATGTGAATTTTTGTCTGCGCCGGCGGGTTTTTCTGACTGATGTGGTTCATGCAAAAAAAAAAGCCCACGAAAACGGTTCACGGTCATTATAAAGTGGTCCCGCTTTTCAACGAATCATAATCCGGCCACAAGAAATAAACGACACATTCACCACAAGCGTCCAAAAGAGCAATTATAAAACCCACTCCTACTCCATCCTATACCACACTAGAACCGACACAACGATACTTGACCACAAGAAATATAATTTTTTGACAGTTGAATGTCATGCGACGACGGTCATCTCTGTGTCTCTTGTGTGACCAATTTTCCTTTCCTGTATCTGTATCTTTTATAATATCCACATACCCGTGAGGAATTACCTTTCATAAGGTCCCCACACACTGGAGTTGAATTATGACTTTTCGAAGATTTATTCATTCATAATGTCCCTTGCGGGGCTTTAATCCTTCCATTCGATCCTTTTTTTTACGTCTTCGTTTCCCTTGAAAACCATTTGGGGATGGACGAGCGGAACTTATGTATAACTTCTCTTTCACTACGCGGCGGGATTATGTGACAACACTTTATGCGATCGTGTTGTTTGTCCCCGAGGGGTGACGCGGTTTGGTTTCTGTATCCCAAACTACTCATCTCGATCGATTTTTATGATCGTTACCTGAATTTATAACCACACCAAAGATATAGCGATCGGCCGGCCGGCGTGGCGGTGCAATATAGTGTGGGTACGAAGATCGGGGGATGCCATAAGATCCTACAAATGCACGCTGTCCTGGGTAATATCATAGCCAAGGAATCTTAAAAGTTATATTGCGCTCGGTGGATTGCATGCGCTGCATGCACCATGGAAAAGGGTGCTTATAGGTTTTTATTCTTTCAGAGATTGAATCTTTTTCGTCGTCATTTTCTTCTTCTTCTTTGTCTTTTTGTTGTTATTTCTGGGCTGATGTGGTGTGAAAATACTAAGTTTTATTACCCACTTACAGCCACAACAAAAGCAGCAGCAGCAACAGCGTCATCGGTGTGTAGTGATGATCCTGTTTTATTAGATGATGTGAGGATTCCGCTTGTTTTTGTCGTTTTATTTTCTCTCCCAGTCTTTTATAGTGGGGGTACTGTAAAAGTTGAGAGAGTCTTCTTTTTGTTTCCTTTACTCAGTCACGCAAGGTCTTTCCATTTCGGTTTTAAAAGAATGTACTAAGGTATGTCTATGAGATGTTGACCAGGGATTAGGGCTGTGTGAGACGAAGGACGTCACATTTAGGTGTGAAACTTAGTACGGTCCCGTGAGACGAACCTTAAGTAATTAGGGTCATTACCGGATTCCGGCAAAAAACGTGAAATTTTTGACGCAATTACAAGTCAGGTAAGGGATGGGTTAGTTATTTTTCTCGATCTGATCTTAGAATAAGCCTTCGCTTCAAATAATTGTGATTTTGTTTGAAGTACGAGTAGATACATTTTGTGATGCCTTTTGACATGTTGCACTCAAACTGTTTTCGTAGAACTTATGAAGGTTTAAGGAAAATGTTAATATAATATTCTGATTGATAGGCTTTCAAACTATTATTCTTCTCCAAGTCTTTTAGACACATTCGTCATATTCTCCATTCATCTCAGCTTAAATGTCATATTCTACTTCCAACTCAGTACTACCCTCACATTTCAGCGATACTTATGAAATTGGTAAAAGTCTGAAAAGCGGATTAAAGTCCACTTTTTCTTACTTGACGGTCTCCTGAATATTTAAGAAATTTTACTTGGAAGCTGACAGTAGGTATACTATTTCTTAGAAATCACTGGAACGCTGCTTTCTATATCCAGAGACAAGCTTCCTAACATAAAGCCGTAGGGACCCTATAAGTCTCTACTACAAGTGAATAGATTTTAGTAAAAACTTGAGAATAGTAGTTCGATCTTTCTGAAGACTAAGTTCGAAAACCGTCTTTCCAAGTAGGCTAGATTAAAGGCAGACTTCGTATAATTACAGAAAAATGAACGAAGAAAAAATGATATCTCTCACAATGTTGGTTAGTCTCTCAATACGCGTACGGTTTACAGATGTAATACTACCAGTGTCGATGGGACTTAAAAAAATTATGTCACTTAGTTGGCAGAATTATGTTACATGACATAATCCTCCACAAAACTGGGATACCAAGAAAAAAAGAAGCCAAAGTCTGCCTCTGTCTTATACCACTTTCCTCATCTAACGAAAAAAATATCAAAAATATGTCACCTTGACATAGTTCACCTTAAATGCCAAAAAAACAGCCATGAACAATATTTTCGATACGAAATACATTTCTTATCTTATCCCGTTGCCAGTAGAAATTTTGTCCAGGTTTTACGAAAAAAAAGGAACTTATAACTTGTCGATCAAATTTATTGTCAGCATAATATGATTTTAAAATTATGTCACCACTGAAATAATTATGTCACCAGTGACATCGTCAACGATGACGATTTTCTCACAAACGGCTCAAACGATTTTAATAAAAATTTATATACAAGTTCTGGTAGGTATATGCTATCAGATGGCTTGCCAGGATTTTGCCAAAAAATACGCGTAACGGTACTTATTATTTGTTTTCTTAAAAATTTTCTATTTCTCGTCTATGGCTGCATCTATTTTATTCAAAATTAATATCTAGACAATATTAAATATATGTAAGGTCATAGCATACTAAGTTTTGGAAAATAATCAAAATACATGTTTTTTTCGAATTTTAGCGGATTAAAAAATAAATAAAAAAAAATGTAGGTGCAAGTACATGCGACCCATTTGTGCACTTAATTTACATTTGATTGTGATTTCTAGTATCTTTTAATTCTATGAATTTGATTTACCTTCGGCGGAGTGCAGTCGCATAATTTATTTTGAAACAAGAAATTGTTTCATTGCTATGGTTGCGAGTTCAGGCAAAAACTTTCCACTTAATAGCAAAACAAGTTTCGATTGAACTACAATCACCAATATTTCAACCTTTTTTTTTTTCTTTAACTGGTTCCTAGCATTGGTCAATTTATAGCCGGCGTTGCTGAAAATGTCTTCCTCTGTCGACGAATTGATCAAGCTTTTGCTCGATCTACCACTGGACAGTTGTTTCGATAAAAAAAAAGGGCAAAATTAACAAAATGGTCTTTTCTCGAATTTCCAAGACCCGCTGACTTTTGTTTCTAGGTTTTCTGGATCAAAAGATATTAACTGAAACACAACCACATACTATCTGTGAGTAACGAGAAGTGAAGCCTATAGCTTTCGCCTTCCACAAAGACACCAGCATCAGATCAGACCTTTGACTGGTTCTAGAACCATGCTTGGAAATTAATCCTTTCCTTTCTCAAATTCTGGCTAGAACTAGTCCTCAACGCATGAAAAGTCGATTTAATGCCATTACGTCAGCCGGCATCATATTCATAAGACAGGAGTCGAAGGATAATTGCCGCTTAAGGTTGTCAAAAAACCAGTGCGGAACCAAAACCAAAAAGCCATCTCCTTTTAGACGAAAAATAGTTTTGATAGAACTTCCATGATATAGAATTCAAGGGGAGGAGAACATACCGTTCTTTAGAGTTTAATGAAAGCAGCAGTGACATATTTTGCTTAGAAGGCTCTTATTATTTCTGTGAAGATCCATGAGACTTTATTCGGTGGTAAGCCCTATGTCAACTTTAAGCAACAATACATGAATCTTCATTAAATGCCATCTTATACGTTGTAAGCTATTAGAACTAGAATTGAGGTTGCCAAAACTCAAGAACGTCTGAGCAGATCAAACACTGCAGGTTTCTTTGAGAAGCTTATTGTTGTCTGGATAGAGTATAGATGACTCTTATGTAAGTCAAAACTTAGGAAACAATCGTCTGGTCAAAACTTGTCCCGGTAAGTTTAGGCAGACTTCAAGGCAGACTTCAAGACAGACTTTCAGTCAAAACAGATTCTTCACAAGTCTCTTCTACTGACTTTTGCCGACACCACAGAAGGATTTAAAACTAATAAATGGAGTTAATGCAACGCCTCAGCCCTGTGCATTTGATCCTCAAAACTTACTCCAGCCTCTCCATCCATCTTTTATAATATTCTTTCCACAGTATACAAAATCTAGATGATACTTAATATATTGCTAGTAGTCTCTATTAGGTACTTAAAATGTTGCAGAAACATGTGTAGATACATACTATCAAATATTTGGTCTGATTTCTTGCAAAATGTCGAAATTGTCAAAAGTCGAAAAGAACTCGATAACAAGAGCACTCGTCATACGAAAAAAAAAACCGAATCCTCCCTTAATTTGCAGCAGTACCATGTACTTTTCAGTAATCAGTGCGAATTATGTATCTAAACAATGTATCCAAACAGCATTCACTTGGGATATAACCCACAGCAAGCCATTGTTGTTCTCCAGCAAATTGTTGTTCTATTTAGCACGTACATTTCCGCTGTGCTATATATAAAGTCACAAAAAAAACACGCCTATTAACGAATTCTAGCAAATCTTCAAGAGTTGTTGTCAAATAGAAATAGCATTCATAAATTAGCATTTTCCAACAAAATTCACATTGACATTGACATTCCGATCAAAAATTTAACTGAAGAACCTTTATGGGTCCCGGATATGAAAAATTCTTGACAAAGGCGGACTGGCATCCCATTTTATCGAATTTTATATAAATTGGCCTAAGAAGAATCTGACCTACTTGCGTTCGTTGTGTGGTATTTTTTTTTTAATCCCGCTAAATAGATGCTAATCTAAAATCATATAAATGAACCCCCATTGTACACGTGGACATTGGCAGAAGATCAATGTTCGCACAAACTTGCATGTCACTTCAAGGGTTTCGGTGTTAGATGCTAATTGGTATTAAGCAAGAAAGATGTCCGCCTGTAATTTTCCTCTTTCGATTGGACCAACATATCGAAATGTCACCCTAGCCGTCACGAATCTAGTTACTACCCATTCATCTCCAAATCAAAGTAGACTGGGTTAAGGTCTAAAAAAAAAAAATGAATGACTTTGCTCATCTTCAAATTTAATTATTATCACCTCATTACCAGTCCAGTTAATCCAATTAACATTCGTTTTCAAATTTTCCATTCATTAAAAAAAAAAAAAAAATGTCAAAAACTTTTTTAACAAATTCTACATCACGATCGTCAACAGATGTATCTGTCCTGTGTGTGCCTCCTTTTTGATTTGTTTCTCCTTCTCCTTCTAATACTCTGCTCTGGTCTTTGTTTGAACTTTTTCATAATTTAATTAGCAACGCGTTGTGGCTTTTGTTTCTTTTTCTTTTGCTGTAGCTTTTGCAATGGGTGCCATTTTTTTTTTTTTTTTTTGCTGTATTAAATGCCTCACTTAACCTCCACTCAAGCGTCTCAATTAGACATCTCTTTGGCTGGTTTATTTTGGCCATAGATACTTATGAACTCTATAAACCATTTTCATGAAAGTGAAAGTGTATCTGAATTTGAATTTCCAACGCACCACACTATGGAGACCTTCGACGCGTCAACGAAGCACAGCCAAACAATAAACCTTAGAAACTATTAAAAAAAATAAAAAGATACGAGGTCACAGATACACACACACCAACCATTTAGATGTCAAAAGCATAAAAAATGAACTAAAACTCTTGTCAAAATGATTTTCAACCAATAAAACGTCAAAGCTTTAGCCCATACAATAGGGCGACTTAAAAGGGTTTAGAGTGCTGTCGGGCCCGTTCAGCTACTGTGAGAACAAACCAAAAAAATAACGTCCACGAAATAAGCTTACAATTAGGTTAAAAGTACCTTAAGCCCAAGTCACCGCAAATTGATAAGTAATTACATGTACTGGTAGGTATCCAACGTGGGACATTAAGTGATGGACTGGACAGTTTAATGGTAAAGTCTCCGTCTTCGGTACTAAAAGGTACTAAAAAAAAAAAAAAAACTAAATTCTACGTCATATCTTGAAGGTTCATTTAATTGCTCCAATTCCCATAGAGCCATGTGTGATGTGTTAGCTTCTGCTAATGAGTGCGCCCATAATAGGTATCTCAAGTTCGAGGTACCCCTTGGTCTTGGACGTCGACTTCCAACTGATGGCCAATGACCGACAATCTCTACACACGGAGTCACAAAAAAAAAAAAAAAACCGTGTTGACTACTGGAATTCATTTTACAGATAGTTTTATGATTTTTATTCAGTAGAAGTTGTGGTCGGTTTTTTTTTTTTTTTTGGTACAAGATACGTCGCGCAGATTCTATCAGGCGCTCTAATGGATGAAAGATACCAAGACAGGGAGTAGGTTTAGTGGATCGTAAAAAAATCGTGTGGTGTGCTTTCCTCCTCGCCCTCACTTCTCTTCTGACATTGAAGTTTAGCATCAGCTAGTTTACTTCGGTTCATTTAGTTAGTTGATGGTCATCATCATCAGCGAGAAACGAATGGAATGTCATCAGATGTACATGTATCTGTTACTCTGTCTAAATACTTTCTGTCTGTACCTATATCTATTGCTTTAGTTTGATTTTTAAGTGCAATGCGCACGTTCATGTAATCTTTATTACAGCAGTAGTCGCGACGAGAGGTACACCAGCAAAGGCATCAGGTGAGGCTATTAAAATCGAGACAAAAGCACACAAAAGATACATGAGAGAGTTGACAAACGTTAAAGACTTAGGTGGCGCAACAGCAGGAGTCTGTAATTTTATATTTATGAGCCTTGTTCTTTGAACAATTTCAACATTTCAACGATGATTTAGAATCAAGTTTAGGATTAACAAAGTGTGTATAGTGAGTAGAGTGTACTACCATGTTAGAGGTGACCAGTGTTGTCAGTATTTTGTTATTGTTTAATTCTTCGTGCATGTTTTTGAACTATATCTTGGTGCTATAGATTTGCCCAGTCTATATTTGTTCTACTAGTATTCGAGACATGGCATTAAACAGCATGAAATGTACTACAAGTGGCTATAAACTGTATTCCTCTTATAACTCTTATCCTCGTATCTCTAGAACTGTCGTACTTATCTGCATCAAACTTTTACCAACATGTGTTACAAGTACGTAGGTTTTACAGTAAAAAACATTCTTCATTGCATAGTATGTATATTTTAATTAAACAAGTTTGTAGAGAATTTTAGAATGTAAAGATTAGATCGGAATAATTTGTTTCCTAGGATGCACCGTTTTCGAGATGATCGCACTCAAAAATGATTTTCATTAATTTCGGGGACATTTTGAAAGATTTCGTGCCTACCTGCAATTTTCGAAAATTTTCAGATGAACAACTCTAATTCCTTTAGCTGAGACCTCGGAATTGAAAAGAAAAAAGTTCCCTGACATTCTGAGAGCTCAGAATAATTCGAGGTGTGCCCTGAGAAATAGTGGGCTTTTAGGTAGCAGGAGAAGACGCATATATTAGACCCTGATTATGTGTAGTAAGAGACAACGGTCCGAATAGGCAGATTCGACCATCTGCTCTTTGCAAAACAATTGTAACTAAATATGTTCAGTAAAGGAAGGCATTTGATAAGATTATAACCGGCCATGGTGTTTGGAGGTATGTCAACTGGAAGGTTGCTGAATCAAATCCAAACATTAGTTGCGAAATAGCTAACGCAAAAATGTTAGCATTTATCATAATCTAGCCCGGATACAAACCATAGAGTAAATATAAACAAACAACAGCTGAGTTTCAAACCTAAACGTACTTTTTCTTTCTCTCTATCCTCCTCTCTTTCCAACTTACACGCATCATAGAACATCAATTTCAAGACAATAAGATGTCTCTTCAAGACAATAAGATGTCTCTTCAAGACAATAAGATGTCTCTTCAAGATAATAAGATGTCTCTTCAGTCACCAACCAATAAAAGTTGGACCTTCTGACGAGGACACATTTCTAAGCTGTACGAAAGGTGTTCTCTACTGCCGACTAAGTCCTTGAATTTCGAGGATATTGGTAACTTGCCTCCAATGCCGACTACTGTATTCCTTTTTGGATGAATTATGCCACTTGCAAAACACTAGGCAAAGAGACATTTTTAGACTCATAGCGTGATGTCATGTGGGAAGTTCTTAATTGTTAGAGTATCTCACGATAGAAACAGTGGATGTAACAGCGCCATCATACGATTTCCACTTATCTTCAATCATTCGGTAATTGCGGACCTTAGTCAGCACTTAATACCCGGACAACTCACGTAAAATTAAAGTTACATCCGAAATTTTTCAACCGTGATTCAATTCATTTAGCCAAGTCTCAAACCGGACTAATATCTCAACCCAATTTCATGAACTTGTACCCTTCTCTACTAGTGTAGCTTAATCATCTGGGCCTTAGTCAAGATCTCTATAGCTATCAAGACACAGACCAGGCGTTTTGTGGGTAAAATGTAGCTTCTACTATAAGTAGATACATATGTACATACGAGTATATCAATAAGCCACGACTGTAATTCCTTTTGGTTGACTCTATCGATTCCATTACTCAATCGATAAATGTATTCCTTGAAAGATGGACAGAGATACTTCCTCGGCCTAGCTTTAGTACTTTCTTTCTCAAAATCCTGAAAAATTGAGATCATTGAGCAGGAGATATAAAAACGAAAACTTGTTAAATGTCGGAATGATATCTGAGCTGGCTTAGACTTGATGGCAATTTCTTAACACTTTAAAGCCTTAACATCGGTTCGGAACTTTAGGCAATGTGCAAATGATTTCTCACTTAGAACTTAGCAGACTACCTAGTTTCTACGCATTGAACTGTGTTAAGCCTTTTTTGCATGGCGTATGGAATTTCACGCTTAGGCTAATAAGATCTTTCCTTGCAGCAACAGATAAACCTAACCGTCCTGGACTCCACAATTCATTCTCTACGTACAGCGGAATATGAACACAGAGCACGAACTATTAAGTTCAAATCATTTTTGAAACGTCAAATAAGTTCACCATCGGTACCAGTCAATTTTAACAACTTGACGCCAAACCGATAAGCATGCCTGCAGACATGCTAAATATACAACTCACATTCAGGTCACATATTGGTCAGTATGGTCTTATTTTAGAACATCGTCAGTTTATGTCACACTTAGGTCTTAATAGATGTGAACCTCGGGACATACGAGAATCTTTGGTTGCTCGTGTAACTTATCGTCTAGCTAAAATTAGAGGTACGAACGAAGTTTATCTCAAAACTACTATTGATGGAAATATACCAGTTACCTATAAATAAAACTGGAAACAGATTGGTAATTACTAGATTCTAGATTCTATAGAACCCGCCCAACGCAAAAGTTGACATTTTGCGAAGACTCCGTTTAATTTGACTGTCTACCTCGTACCAAAAAAAAAGGCGTAAATTACGGAAATTTTTTGTCAACAACAATTCGATTAAATGTAATTAGCGTCTTGCGGTTGGGGCTGTCATAACTCTTAGCGTCGTGCTAAATCGATTTTAAAAGATCGCTAATGGTGTGGAACAAATTTCGTACAGTGAGTTTCCATGGATTAATTTATTGGTCACCATAGATGTCAGGTGAGGATTTTAATTAAAAAATGTCACCAGAAGCCTATCTTATCTACCCGCTAGATTCTAGAGTACCATTTCGTTGAATGACAGGACTCGGTTAATAAGATAGAACTAAGTCCATTGGCGTTGCAGATTGCAGATGTTTGACAGCCAAAATTTGACAGTTAAATATATGTACATTCGAAATGTCAACATTTTTTTCGAAGTTATATTAGAAATGACACTGGAGCTCGAAAACGTCCAGGGGATGACTTCAAAGTCTGTTCAAACATAGAAAACTTTTCGAGCCAAATTACCGAATAACAAAGAAGTCATGTATTGCATGAAAAATGACAGCCATGTTCGAAAAAATTATACTCCTATCCTTTTGCTGGCACCCATGACTTTGACTTGTAATAAAACATTTTCTAATTGTCTGCTAATTAATCTGTTATACCAAATTAGGTGTTATACCAAAAATTACTATGAGATTTGATTTTCGAAAATGAAAATTTTTCCAATGCCGACACTTGACAGTTGTCTTCGAAAGATATTTCATCAGTTCGAAATGTTGTTGTTTTTTGACTTCTTGGGTGGGGACTTTTTTGTTACCTAATTTTGGATGCTAATTGAATTAATTATTAATGATTGGTGATATTAATTAGATTAGGCGTGGAATGGTGTTATGGTAAAAACAATTTTAATTGTTTATTATGTCGATGCTAAATAGATATTTTTTTAATGATGGTCACGTGACAAAATGTGATTCCGAATTGAATTAGGATGAGAAGAAAGAAAAACGTTTTTTGTTTGTTAGATATGCGTTCGATGGTAATGAACTTGATAATGAACCGTGTGGACCAACACGTAATAAAAGTTTATTTTTATTTAATTTAATTAAATTTAAACAAGAAATTTGTATAGAATGACACGTTTCAGTTTAATTAATGCTTTAAGTGTATTAAATGGAAATTAATTGACGAGATCACAAGATTAGAAATAGAATATAAATATGGTGACGGTTTTCATGTGTTAGAAGTACAAGAGGCAGGCAGCGACGATTCTGGGAGTGTCGTGAATTTAAGTGGCACAATTGACGTTTAGAATTGCGAACTGTTCTATATAAACATATTCTGAATACCGGCAGTGGAGGAATGTGTTACAGTGCACACCCACTATACCAGCTAGCTACACTTACATTTTCTTTTGAATACAATCACTATGTTCAAAGAATGGCGCTTAGCTTGCATGTAGAATTAAAGCGCATGAAGACGCCGGGCTGTATGTATCTTCGGATGCAGTATCTTAACAAAAATAATTGATAATTGACCGACTATTTCGATTGCCACCTCTTCAGATACTAATGGTGCCAAAAACGCTTGAAACAATCGTATGCCAAGCTTTTGGTTTTCAACCAATTCTTTGATAAATTGTTCCTTTTTTTTCAACTTAAAAGTTAAACTAAAGTTATCGCAAAAACAGCTAGCATATTTCCACCTACGAAATGATCTTCCAAAAAGAGGATCGGTTTCTCTTTTGTGTCACTCTTTATAACTTCCTAAAACTAGAAGTCACCTTTGATCTTGCGTAAGAGGTCAACTAGGCTAGGAAGTGTGGTACAAAAAAAAAATCATTCTCGTTACCATAACGATATGCACGATCCAAATCGTAACACATAATCGCACACAGTTACGATAGCTAGGCAACGAGAATCGTCAATTGAAACCATTGAGCCACATCGAGCCGAAAGCTTTCTGCTGTCGAGTGAGGGAAATATTTGAGTCTGCTGTCATCTAGGGTGGGACATACGACAGCATTTGGTCAGATACTCTCCAGTTAGCAACCTCGATTCAAAATGAAAGTGACCCCAAAACTTATCTTTTTTGCATACTAATCTAACATAACTTGCTCAGAAATAAAGCTTTACTTTTTAATACATATTCTGAACATGATCAGTCCACAAATGCATTAATTGAAACCATGTATACCAATAGCAAGACTGCAAGTCCAGCTGTTCAGTCCTCTGTTTAACCGAATCGTTGAAGCTCAGTCTTACACACTCAGTGCAACGCCAAGCCTAATTTTGATAACCACTTCTAAATAGGCGGCCAAGTCTTGTGGTTTCAGTGACAAGGACGATAGTTTCAATGTGATCAGACCTTTTAATTGACTCATTTTGGAATAGTCTCTAGACCAAGTTGCGTCGCGAACTTATTTTGGTGTACAGCAGGATTAATACAGAAAAGTTTGCAAAAAAAGAGGAAACTTCAAAATATTCAAAGCACCCTTAAAACAAACTGCAGCCAAGCCTTTGGAATTTTTACTTATTTGTCCTTTCGGGCTTATCACTCTGGACTAGTCACTAAGTAGCCCACTTTGGTTTTAGCCAACTGTGAGGACTTGCTGTGCCTTAATTTTGCCTGTCGACTGTCTCCATTATAGAAGTGAGTATTGCTTTTAAAGCGACTTTCAGGCAGACGTTCACGAATACCGCACTTCACTGTACCTGCCATTGATGCAATCTCTAACAGTGATTAGTATTTGGGACTTGTACTTGACAGAAATGTAAACTGAAGATAAAACACAAAAAAAGACCTTCTACTTCTGTGCGTGCAGTTGAATTTTTGGAAAAACCTGGGTACCAAAACCCAAGACTATTCGTCTTTATATATGCCTACACTGGAAGCTGAAAGTCGGGGCACGCTCAGATCCTGCATTTGTATGTAAGTAACTTAGTAAAGAAGTACACCCTATCTGGACTTTACAAAGTCATTTTCTGACCTATTTCCGTGTCCATCTACATATACGGATGGCTCTAAGCTGTTAGAACTAACCAATTCAATCAGACTTTCAGACCATAGCAGTGTTTTCCAGACGGAGGTTCTGATAGTAAGAACATAGTAGCCCGTAAGACTAGAATGAAGGCAATACCACGTAATGAGATCACCTTTTTCATTGATACCCAGGCAGCAATCAAAGCAATTTCTTTCCGAAATGAATTCGAAGCTTGTAAAGTGTTGCGCAAAGCTCAAGGGTCTTGGTACGCCGCATAAGGTAGAAATAACAAGAGTTGCGCTTTGCAATCTTCAGAAAAAAGCATTTGCATTTTTGGGTAGCATAAAATTTTGAGAGCCACTGCTTTGGATAGTATGATAGCCATCCGACTTTTAATTTGTGCCTTAGTTCTTATCCCGAAGATTAAACCCATCAACGAAGTTGACAACTTTTGATGCAACAGCTCTTTCGGTTATCACGGCCAAACTCAACTGAAGTCGTCTATGATTTGACCGTGCTACTTCCTATATGAATTTTAAACTCGTACCAACCAACCCATGGAACTAATTTCAACTAAAGCGTTTCAGTGCGACAGTAGTGATCAGGGGTCTTGTTGTGTGTTTCGAGACGAGAGGCATGACCAAATTCTTTTTAGATAACGATACCCACGACTCGTAATGATTTACGTGTGACGAGAGTGGTAACAGAAAATATTACTGGAAACATGGTGATGAAAGGCAATAATCCAATGCTATTTTGAAGCGCACCTATCTTCACTTCAATTGGTATAATATTGAAAGCTTATTTCCAAACTGAGTGCTGAGTTGCTGAATTGCAAAATTTAAAATTTTTTTGATTGAAATAATGCATCAATCGTGCCTGCTGCACGCAATTTTGTGAAGAAAGGTCGAGAGATTCGCATGCGAATTGATACAATAAGTTATTGAAATGAAATTGGACGTTATCTGGTTCCAGCAAGACGGCGCTACGTGCCATACAAAGCGTCCAACAATCGATCTTTTGCGCACTAACCTCAGCCGTTTTGGTGATGTTACTTGACCTTCGCGGAGCTGCGATTTGACGCCGTTTGACTTTTTTTTTTGTGGGGCGCCGTTAAAGATCGAAACGATTCAGGGACTTAAGCGTAATATTGATCTAGCTATTCGTGAAATAGAGCCCCGAATCATCGAAAATATATACCGCAACATTGAGTTGACAGAATGGGCAAGCCAGCCATTTAAATGAAATTATTTTCCATAAATAATTGGAATGTGTACTCTCTTCAATAAAGCAAAAAACTTTGAAAAATATTAAAAGGATTTTTTTATAACAATTTAAAAAAAAGGCAACAGATGGTCCATCCTTTATGTTGAATTTCATGCGGCAACTCTACCAAAACATAAAACGTTGGCTTTTTTTTATCTGTGAAGTTCAATTCCATGAAAATAAACCTAAAGCATGCACAAGTTCACATCTGTTCCTGGTTTAATTTGTCATAAAAAAAACAACAACCCCATCCTATCTCAAACAACGTCTAAGGAAGTGTGGTACAATAAAAATCATTCTCGTTGCCATAACGATATGGATGATCCAAATCGTAACACATAATCACACACAGTTACGATAGCTAGGTAACGAGAATCGTCAATTGAAACCATTGAGCCACATCGAGCCGAAAGCTTTCTGGACACCGGTAATACCTAAGCGTATATCGGTTTGGCAAAGCTTTTATGCAATGATTCCACTTCATAGTCTTTCTGACGCAAAAAATACACAACCGATGTCTACACTATTTGTCTCCAACACTATCTGATCCTGTGAGACCATTTGTCGCCAATTGCAAATTTTAAAGAAGCACTCTCACCGTAAAATAAATGTAACAACGTTAAAATTAAACATTTCTCGTGTTCCTATGACTATAAGGCTGAATTGTTAAGAAACTTCACTTCCATTCAACCTTTTGAACTCTAGCTGATCCTAAGTCCTGATCCAGTCTGTAATGTTAGCTGCAAGGAATTTTGAGAACCAATTAGATTTTCGTCAACACGCTTAGTTCCTCTCCAAATTCATTCTTCTTGTCATGAACCCACCACAGATTTTCACGATAAATTGCTGTGGCTAATCACAACACAATTTCAAATTTTTAGATACCAACAGGGTGTGAACAATTTAACATTTTTGAGATACAAGATACAAGGCACAAGAATATACCACAATTTTTTGCAAATATTGAGCTAACAATTGTAGATACTCTTCCACCAACAAGTATTCACAACTCAAGACCGCAATCACCGTCGGTAAAACAAGTAACAAAAATAAAAGTTAAAATCTCCATCACTTTTTAAAAATTTACTTTCAAAACCTTGAATACTTACAATTTAGGGAAAACAGTCCAAATCAGGATGGAAGCCTTAGTTAGCAATTTCTTCGAGTAACAGCTTCTCACAGACCACAACACAGGCGAAAAATCCAAGTTCAAAATGTTCTAGATACTTTTATTTGTTTAGTTCCTTTTTTTAAAAAATATTTCTCGTTCAAAAAAACACCATCACAATTCCACTTTATTGCCCGTTGGCATTCTAGTTCTTCCCTTTAATTTTCAAACCACACACTATTTTTCTGAATTCGAAGACAAAAAAATGTTCCAAATTGTTTTTATCACAAGATATATTCATAATCCACTTGTAAACTACTAACTACAGGTTAAGAAACATCCTAACTTCTTCTCGCACCTCTCAAGAGCAGACAGAAAAAAAAATATCTAAAAGTTGACAAATTCCACTTCCTTTGGCGACAATCTCTCAAAAAACTGATACGCACAAGACGACAAGTTCAACGCAACTGCCCACAAACGTCTCTCGTTTCGTCATCCTATCCTAAAACTCCTCAGGCGCATATAACAAGCACACACTCTTTAGCTACAGATACAGAAAAAAAAAGAACGACGAGCAAAAACCGTAACCCGCCACAGTCAACAAATACACGGCAGTGACAAAATACGCCACCCTGAGCACACACACTTATACAGTCAAATGGATCCAACATAGAATTTATTTTTGTCACAAAGTTGATTTTTTTTTTCCTCATGGAATGGAAAAAAAGAGAAAAAGATACAAAAGTATCTACAAGTCATATCACATACACTAAACCAATATCTATCCGTCTTTTTTCACCGAATGGTACCAGTATCTCTGTATCTCATGAAAGGGACAATTTTTTTTGTGATACCTCCATCATTTGTTTGGTATCTTTTACCTGTTTGAAGAGAGTTTTTGTATCTATATACTTCTCTGTAGATAAGGCAGTTTAGTTTACTTTACCAAGTTTCTCTCTCTTTAGCATATCAAGAGAGAAATGAAGAGTACTTCATCTTTTTTTGAATTTACTTTCGGAATGTATTTGTTTCTAGAGATACACTACACACACTCTCGCATCGATGTGTTTACTTCTCTCAACTGTGTCGTATTGTGGGACGACACTTTTCCACTTTGCCGTACAGAAGAGAGAGAGGACTTTTTTATTTGGTGACATGCGACTTGGTGACCAGTGTTGGGAATATTGTTTTCTTCATAAAGATACAAATATATAGGGTGCAGAGGGAGATAGTACTACTGGAGCTATATACATTTCGTTTGGATTGTGTGTTATATGGCTGAGAATATTTTATTCCAACCAATTGGGACATTCGATGTGGTGACAAAATCACAAATTTTATATTTTTGTCATTTTATATATTTTGTGTTGGAGGGCTTGGTATGGAGTATCTATTTACTGATGCCCGCATACAGAGATATTATGCTCTGTGGATTCTGTGAATGGAAGTGGGGCGTAATCCAATGGAAGAGCAGAGTTTTTTTTTTTTCTGGTATGTCACATAGATACAATGTTGTAATGTTGCAATTTTTTTTTTGCAAATCTATTTCCGAAAATTTATTCAGAGATCAAACGGCAAGCGATTGGAAATTACTGATTGCGAGTGAATTATATTTTCGTTGGGTAGTTTTGCCGACGGCAATTCACTGTTTGAAGTTGGAAGTTCATACCTATAGATATGTTCTTATTGACTTTGTTTTGCATCTATCTTACATTTAGATAATTAAATTTTATTGGAAATAAATTTAGAGGTAAATTAATTTAGTTTTGTGATGCGTTCCAGTGCATATTTGTACTGCTCGCGCAATGCTGCCAGGTGATGGTAAATTTACCATTTGGTGGTAAAAATGTAATTTTGTCCTTCTTCGGTACAAAAAAATGGAAAAATCTTCTATCACGTGTGTCATCTAATTATTATTGCAGTAATAGCTAATAAATAGTTCTGAACATTATGTCTCAAGGTTCCTTAGTAATGTGCTCTTCGATGCGTGCTTTCACAGGGTCCATTGTGATTGTGTTTTTGGAGATTTGAGCAGTCGCAGAGCAATTGCTATTTCTTCTTCATCCTGCAGTAGTCCGAGGAGTTGATAACTAATCTATTGGCCATTGAACTGATCGGGCAGTTCCCTCATCAAGATGTGGATTTTCTTTTTTCCCTATAGCGAGCACATAGATAGGTATTTACTATCATACCTTGAAAGGTGTAGATGGGTTTTTACTCCTGTCACATTCTTGAGTTTCCTTGATCGTGTTCAGCGACAAGCTTGTAGACTGATCGGTGACCACGTTCAATAGAACACCACCGAAATGTGAAAATGACGCTTAGCGCTCCTGTACCGGCAGTTCCACCACAAAAGTGAGGATGAAATATATACATATCTACATAGTTGTGTCCCGTTTGTTCATCTATTTAATCGTAATATAGATGTAACATATTCTACACATGAATGTACTTTAGAGCTTTTCCGCACTGATCACCATAGGAGATCATTTTTTAGCCATTCAACATGAATGTGAAATAGCCTGCCTTCTTCAGTATTTCCAGAAATCTATAATTTAATTTATCGTTACCTCACTTTCTCTCCTTATCTATCCACTCTTTAACCCTTCCCTATACCTTTGCCTTTCACTCGATCACTAGGTCTTAAAAACTTCAAAGAACACCGTTCTAAATCGTGGAGTCAATAAAAAAAAAAAAAAAAATTGCGTCTGAGCCCTAAGAGTAGAATAAATACCTACAATGGGTAACTACAGCGAGTTAATTTATCAATTTTGGCCTGTGCATGCATTACCGCGAATGCAAATCTGAACTTGTGCTGTCAAATTGACAGGTTTTGAGGACGTACTTACGCTGAAACGCATTTTGTACATTCTAGTCCATTCTTAAACTCTTTGCGGGCGACGTACGCCTCTTCTCATAGGCTGAGAATTTGTTAATTATTTTTTCCGTGTTTCCCGTTAAAAATTCCTTTATAAACGACTTTAACAATTTGGCATCACTGTTATCGTGATCGTTTCTCTGACTAGCGCCCTTGTTATTTTTTTTTTTTACTTTAAATGGCCCTTCAATGGAGTGGATCTGCTGGTTAACTAAAATTATTATTCAGACAGGTCGATCCTCTGCTAGCCACGATCAATTTTGTGCCTTCTTCGGCGAGGTTTCAATTTTTCTACGGCGTTATCTATCCGGGTTAGATTTGAAATGGCATTCTAACAGTGGTCTGTATAATGTTGTCGGCTGGACTGCAACAATCTACACTTTACAGGGAGAGATCTGTACTTACCTATGTAAATACGAGGGGTGGCTGATAAATTCGCGGTCTAAGACATTGAGAAGAGATCCGATCTGAAATGCATTTCTCACATCGGGCATACCACCGAAAAATATTCTTTTTCTTTTCCTTCAAAATGACTTTCTATAACCTCCTTGATTTCGTTCTCATCTGGAAATCTCCGACCTCATAACTCCGTTTTCAAATTGGAAAAAAAGAAGAAGTCGCTCGGGGCCAGTATGGTGGCTGGTCTATCGTTGAAAAACCTGTGTCTTTTAAGGCCCATGTGAATAGACGCGTTATCCTGCAAAGCCAATACTCCGTGCCTGAGTTTCCCACGTCGCTTCCATACAATCGCTTCACATGTCTGAGTCAATAAAATTACGTAATATTGACCATTCATCGTAGTCCTCTTTGACAGGTAATCAATCAGCAAAACACCTTCCCAGTCCCAAAAAATAGTCGTCAAATCTTCTAAGGCGACTTTCTCACCTTGAATTTCTTCGGTGGCCTCTCCCCTTCTTCAATCCACTGCATAGACTCTTGTTTGGACTCCGGATAGTAATAGCGAACCCAAGTATCATCTACAGTTACGATTTGGTTAGAAATTTCGTCGAGATTGTCCCCGTCTAACTCCAAAAAATCTTTGGCGCACTCGAACCATCGTATCTTGTCGAACGGGGTGAGCATTCTTGGTGCCCAGTGCGCACAAATTTTTTTCATATTTAAATGTTCTCCCAAAATTTCTTCAATCCATTCTTTGTTGATGAGCAACTCGTCCGCTAACTGCCACATTTTTAATCTTAGGTAGGCCAGAACTAATTTTCCAACTTTTCCGACGTTTTCTTCAGTGACCACTGACACAGGACGACCTGGGCGGGGGTCGTCTTCACAGCTCGCCTTTGTTGAAATAAGCGAGCCCAGCGGTGCTCAAAATTGCGAGAATTTCCGATTTCGGCTGACATGATGATGTTTATCCTACCACAGATAATAACAAACAGATTATTATTGAAACGAGGTCATATTTATACTACTAAAGAGTGCCGCAGGTCGTGCTATCACTAATGAGAAGATGACTCGTTGTTTAGTATCTCAGGCCGCAAACTTATCAGCCGTCCAGTAATAATTTTCTATCCTTTTCTCATATCGCTTGTTACATGTAGCTCTGTTCTATTTTGCCTGACTTGTACATGCATTACCGTAGTAAAATACATTTTTCGATACATTTTTCGAGTTACCAACAACATGTGGGATTTAATGGTTTGGATATGATCTTTCGAGTTAAAGTGGTAGTCGATTAACATTCCAAGGTATTTATAGTGTTGCACTGATTCAATTTTAAAACAGTTAGGTTAGGTAACTGGGTACCCTTGTTGACAGGGTTGTCAACAGCTCACTTAGACCAATTATAGTCCATTGTACCAAATATTTAAAACCTTGGGAACCTAAAAATTTCAATCTTCGACCGCTAGACTAAACCACCCAAATAAATGTATGAATCCCAGGAGTTTTCTTAGCTCAATGCTACCTAGCTCATCCAGCTCTGAAAAGAAGTATCTGCCAAAAGCACGGCTTCTTTTGATGGCCAGAGCTGGACAATCACACAGGAGATGATGAACGAATTGTATTTCCTCTACGTCCCTGCAGCTTCTACAATAGTCGTTATGAGATAACCCTAGCCGTGCTGCGTGATTGCCTATCACGACACCAACAGCTATACGGATATCCCTTCAACTTAGTTCTATAAGATTGATGAATCTCTTTTTGTCGTAGACTGGCCATAATGATTTGGCTGTAGCGTATGTATCTAATCGACTCCAGCGTTCATTAGCTTCATCATTACACTCGGTGTCTATCTCCCTGTATAGGGAGCGGTACTCTAGCCTCGGAAAGGGCCCGCGAAGGGGTTATAAGAGCAATTTCGGCTTGGAAAACACTACAACCAAAAACAGTTAGTAGAACAATTTCCGCTATAGGGAAGCAAAACTTTTTACAATCATATGCGTGGAAACAAAGATTAAAATCATGAAAGACATTAGTTGATATTTTAAACGACATGAGTTTTGTTTCCTTACTGATGATTAATTTATGCGTAGTAAACGAAAGCCTCAAGGTGTCTAGTTCTATGCACTCGTATCCTGTATGAAACTGATAAGTGAAGTCTTCTGCAAGGGCAGTGGATGATCCATTTAGATTCAATTTACAAATAGAGTTTATGTAGATTAAAAACAACAGGGGACTGAGAACCGAAACCTGTGGTACCCCATTAATTAAAAAAACAGAGTCACAGAAGTTTCCATTTGTATTAACATTTTAGGTTAGAAGTGGCTTAAGAAGTTTTTCAAAAATCTTAGAGAATCAAGGTAATAGGTCTGTAATTTGATATACTCTTCCTATTACCTTTTTTTTTAAAAAAAAAAGTTGTATAATTTCAGCGCATTTAGGTGCCGAGGAAAGCAGCCGCTTTGGGCACTAAATTTAAAGAAATAACTTAACACGTCAACCACATATGTATAAGCAAATTTTTTCAACAAAACGCTTCACTTGTAAAAGAATTTTTATTTTTTAAAGACAATTTAGCTCTATAGATTTCACCTTAAGAAAACGACTGAAAAACGAAACTATTCGATTGCATATTTACTGCAGTAATGTACGAGGATATTGAACAATTGCAGCCTGCAGAAGGTTCAACAGATGACTTTAGTTTTTCCGAATTTTTTGTGAAGTATTTATTTGAAATGATACTTCAAACGGGGAAGCTCACACTATCAATTCTAGAATCTAGACTACCAATTTCTGTAAACTGTTTACTTTACCCCGAATGTTATCAACTACTTTCCCCTAGCAGGTTCGTCTAAAAGACTAAACCAAATTATAGAGCAAAGAAAGCTTATCCCCACCCACCAATTCGGGTTTAGAAATAAACACTCGACGATAGACCAAGTGCATCGTATAACTAATGTTATAGAAAAGGCACTGGAAGGAAAACAAATTTGTTCTGCAATATTCATAGACGTCGCACAGGCTTTTGATAAAGTTTGGCATAAGGGTTTAGAGTATAAACTTCATAGGGACCTACCTAGACAGTACTATGAGATACTTAAATATTATATAGCAGATAGATTCTTTAGAGTTCACGGTGGTTCAGCGTACTCTGAACTTGTAGGAATATAAGCAGGTGTTCCACAGGGAAGTGTTCTAGGACCCATCCTATATTTATTATATACGAGTGATACAATGATAGCCACATTTGCAGACGACACTGCTCTTCTATCAACAGATGGAAGTCTGGCTAAAGCAACAGAAAAGCTACAAAATTTATTTAACAAGATATGTGATTGGACGCAGCGATGGCGAATTAAAGTTAAAGTCCATCCATATCCATTTTACAAATAAAAAAATAACAAATGTTCCCGTGGTTATTAATGATCAAGTAGTTCCTTAATCTAACACAGCTAAGTATCTGGGTATGAATCCGGATGCTAAACTGAAATGGAAGGAACATGTTAGAAAAAAAGTAGAAGACCTAAATATTAATCCTGAGATATACGACGCGACGTCTTAAATGTACGATATTATAGAGCCCGTATTTAAATTATAATACCTTCTCAAAACCGATTTAACGTTGAAAATAAAATCTTTTATCGATCACTAGATGATTGGTATTGATCAAGGAGGTGATTTTAGTGCGGTTAGAGTCCCACACTACTTTGGGTTTCGAACCCCACTGTGTCTTTCAGATTATACGTCATCCCATCCACGACTTTCAATATTTTTTACTCCTCGAGTTGTGCAGTGACAAAGTAGTACAAATTTTAATATTTTTAAAATTTCAAGAAAGATATCGAAAGATGGACCACTTTCTGAGTAAATCGGCTCCCAAAATTCATATTTTAAGCATCCCTTCAATAAATTATAATCCGTCCAATATTTCTACTTTACAGATGCGTTGCAGCGTTTTAATGAATCGGAAATGAAATTTTATTGCACAGCGAAAGGGTTAAATTCAACCGAATATTAGTATGGATTCGGGTTTATAAATTTGTATTTTTTTTTTATGAGCACTAATTGGGTACAAATCGTAATTGTTTTCAGATTTAATTTCGACTGCATTTCTGTGAAAATGTGTCAGGTAGAACGGAAGGCAAAATAATGACAGAACTGACAGAGGAATAATACGAGTTCTTCGTCTACCTAGGTACAATAATCTACAAAGAGACCACACAATGACAATCCAAAGGATAATACACAGAACAATGACGTAATTGTAATTATGTGGTAAATTTGCGGGTGGTTTCATTGTCCTTACAAAGGAGATTGTATAAATCCTATAAATGTCATTCATGACATTTACTATTATTTTGTAATTAACTGTCCCTTTTAAGATACAATGGAGGGGATCAGAGTTTCCCTATTTTGTGGTGTTCATGCTTGTCAACGCCTATTTCAAATAAAATATCTATCTGAAGTGGAGAGGTGGAATCTTTGTTCCTAACTATCAGGCAACTGTTACTAGACATCTGGGAGTCCTTAAATTGTAAACGGGGAAGAAACAGTCAGTCATAAAACTGCGTAGACTGCCATAAGAAAACGTTACTTGCTGATGGACGTAAGAAGATTATTGAACTGACGATCTGAGGATATCTTCGCTTACTTACCAAGTGTGCACATGTACATAGATACTGAAGTGGAGTTCGTGGTGGCTACGGTGTAGTGGGAAGTGTGTTTGTTTGTGACTCGAACTGTGCAAGTTCCTCCAACCAACTAAGTTTCTCCAACCACTAGCACAATGAATCGACTCCGAGTGCTCCGAGATTTGGAAATATCCTTTTATTTAAAAACTCGCAATAGTTCTTTTGTGATAAAGTCACACGACCGGCCCCTTTTGAGGCCGTCGCTGCCACGGTGTCCAGATTCGGAAATGAGTAAAATAGCGTCTACATTTTCGAAAATTGGGGAAATTCAAAGGAGAACACCACCAGAAGGTAAAAAGAGCATGTCAAGGCTAATAGGCCGTAACAGAATCCTGTAGGGATGAAGAAAGAAATGTAATAGTAGAGTCACAGTCGGTGCTGAGAATTTGAAAAGATCCCTTCTGTAGACTGTTAAACGGGAGTGACGACCAAAACTTCGTTGTCAGAATTCCGTTCAAAAGACAAAAGTGAAGTGAAGGTCATCTATCCGACGGTCCAACTGACGGGCTATTTAAAGCAATTTATTTGGTAAAATATGGTCGGATGAAAGTATGCCCGATGAATGGAACTTCATCATCGTTTGCCCGATCCTTAAGAAAAGAGACCCTCTGAACTGCACCAACTCACCTCCGCGTACGCTTTTCTTCGACATCACATATAAGACCCTATCAGCCATAGTATGACGCCTTAACCCTTTTGTCAACAATTTGATTGGGCCGCATATGTGCGGTTTTAGGACAGGAAAGTCCACTATAGATCGGATATTGACTTTGCAACAGGTCTTGGAAAAAAACTCAGGAACTCCAAATCGATACTCACCACCTTTCGATTTTAAAGTCGCCTATAACAGCGTCTGACAAGTGGGTGGCGCAGCTCACTGGTTAAGTGCACGATCAATGAGCGAGAGGTTCAAAGTTCGAATCCAAGAAAAAAAAAGAAAGTTTTCTCACGGCGCCACCTCTCGCGAACGTCGGACAAACATCCGAAAGTAAAACTGTCATGAGACTTTAGGTCCCAACTATTCGTGAGGCGCACAGAACGAGTGGCTGCGAGAAACTAGGCCAGGCCCTGGATTGGGCTGTTAGCGCCAAAATATTATTATTATTATTTCAGAGTTTTTAACATACTTCTCAGCTCTAACGCTGGAAATTACCTATCACGGGCTTTGCCAAGAGATTAGGCTCTGTGGTTGTGTTATATTAGTGGTATCTTCTAGGATAATTGAAGAAATCGTCGTACTAAATTACATGTACTAAGAATAACAGCTTTTTGCATTTTCTCCAGTTGGTCGATGAGGTCTTCGGTTCTTAAGTGTGACACAAGAATCTTTGCGATTAACCCAGTAGCAGATATTACTATTGACAGAATATTTACTCTCATGCGCGAGTTCCGTATATTTCCCAATTTTATTGCTGTATGTCGCCTGTAAATTTTGGCTAAGGGGGAAGGTGACATATCTGGCCTATTCGCTCTTATTGTTTGGTCTGTTATTAGACACCTATCCCAATATATCTTATATTCACTATTTTCAAGAACAGAGGAAGGGTTATATTTGTAGTAAGGTGTTTTTCCTACGTTCAGTTCAAATTTCTCTGCCAGCCTTAAGTGAATGATTTTTGCGATTTGGTTATGCCTTGCAGTATAATCATGTGCAGCCAAAGCGGTACACCCTCCTAATATGTGGTCAATTGTTTCGGAAGCATTTTGACAGCGTCTGCACAGGTCATTCGGCAAGTTTTCCTTTAGAATCACTTTCCTATAATTCTTGTTCGGGTGACTTTGTCTTGGATTGAAATTATAAATCCTTCAGTTTCTGGGAACAGTTCACCTCGGATGAGCTAGTGGTTGGAGTATGCTGCATTTGGGCAGGGTGTGTCCCATGTAGGCTCTTATTTTTCCAGCTTTCCAGGAGGTCTTTCTTAGAGTGTACATTTGGTGGAGTTTCGTGGACTTGCGAGCGTAAGTTAAGGGGAGTGTAGTTTTCATCAGCGAGACTTAGATCAGAGGAAGCTGCTTTAGCCTCAAAATAAGATCTTAGATTGCAGATTTGATTGTAGTGCCCCCTTCAGAGCGTGGTGGGACTACTCTTTCAATAACTATATAGTGGTGATATCTATATTTTGACAACTGGATTCTTATGTACATATTGATGTTGTTCAAGTCTGTACTTGACCGTTTTATGACTCCAAATGAAAAGGTGAGTATGGAAGTTTTCCAGATGTTTATTGCTTTGACTAAGTTTCCAGCGTTTAGCTTAGACCTAAGTAATGTTGAAGCAATGCTGTTTTTATTTCCGTGTCACAAATTCCTTTTAGCTGCAAAAATTCCAAGTACTTATAACTTTGTCCATCAGACAGATTAGCGATAATATTTTGATCATCAATTGCGCAGCCATCATCATCATTTTATATTTTTCCTCTTTTAAGATGAATGATTTTACATTTCTCCATACCAAACTCCATGCAGATGTCATCGCTGAAGCATTTTACAATATTCAACAGCTAAATACCTTATCTTTGCCATTCGCATATATCTTCATGTCATCAACATAGAGAAGATGGTTTAGGGTATGTATTCCCGCCTAAGTTTTGATGTTGAAGCCGATGTTAAGTGACTTAAGCAATCTGCTTAGCGGGTTTAATGCGATGCAGAACAACAGGGGACTGAAGGCATCTCCTTGAAGTATTCCGCGCTTGATGCTTATACTTGTACTAATCTTCCCTGCTAAATGCAGTTTTACACTCCATTTGCAACTTACTGTCTTCAAGAAATTTCTGACTTGCGGATCAATTTTGTAAATCTCCAAGATCTCGTGCAGGTAAGAGTGTGGGACCGAGTGAAATTCTTTCTTATAGTCCACAAATGCCATACTTAAATTGCGCTTCTCTTGCAATGCCTGGCGAACTATAACTGAGTCCACCACTAGTTGTTCCTTACAGCCTTGAGAGTCTCTGGTACATTTTCCGGTCTTTTGTGATTACATTGTTACACATGCTGTGATCGTAGACCCGATTAGTAATTATTTTTGTTAAAAGCTTATATGTGGTAGATAAGCACGTAATGGGTCTGTGCTGCAGTTTCCTTTGGGTAGCAAGAAGGTGTTGCCTTGCATTAAAAAATCGGGCGTGTTTTCTGGGTGTTCCAGAAACTCTGTGATATGTTTAGCCAGATGTGCGTAAAGTATTGGGAGCTTCTTAATCCAAATATTTTGAATTCTATCCGGCCCCGGCGACTTCCAATTCATTGCCGTGCGTATAGCTGTAGTAACTTCATCCTCGCCGACCGGTCTGGATAACATTTCGATGGTATTAATATTGTTTGATCGTTCAGTCTCAATCCAGGGCGCTTCCTGTTGGTGTTCTTTGACATTTTCAGATGTTTGTACCTGGCAAGTCGCTTGGCTAAGGCTGCAACTAACTGAACTTTCTGGTCCTTATATCTAAGACAAAACTAGTCGTGAGTTCAGGATTAAGTGTTACTTACTTATGTCCTGTATCCCCTTGTGGGTCCTAGGGCCTCTACAACGCCTACGCGCCATCGTGTGCGATTTCTGGAAATGTGCCTCAGCTCTCCCCAACTCTTTCCCAGTTGCCGTGCTTCCTTCTCAACTGTTCTGCGCCACGTACTCCTAGGACCGCCGCGTATCCTGCCATCCTGGGTAAGCGGGTTCCATTGCATCGCTTGGTTAGCTATGGACCTGTCACCCTTTCGGAGAGTGTGACCGATCCACTGCCACTTTCGTCGTCGTATGGTTGTGCCTATAGGTTCATGGCCCGTTCTCTGATAAAGCTGTTCGTTAGAGATACGGTTTGGCCAGAATATCCTTAAGATGTAACGTAGACACCTATTGACAAACGTTTGCAGTTTCCTCGTGATAGTGACGGTCACTCTCCAGGTACCACATCCATATAGCAACACGGATTCAACGTTGGAACGGAACAGTCGTAGCTTGGTGTTTAAGCTAATTGCATTACTTCGCCAAACTATGGATAGCATCCCAAACGCAGATTTTGCCTTACCTATTCGGCTGGCTATATCTAGTTCGGTTCCACCATCGGTTGAGACAAAACTCCCAAGGTATTGGAAACTCTCTACTCTCTCAACCGTTTGTCCAGCAATGCATATATGAGTTGATGAGTTTGGTCCTAGGCTGATCATTTTTTTTTTTGCCGAGTTAATTTTCAGCCCAACGACGTCTGCTTCCCTCTCCACATTTGCTGTAATTTGGTGAAGGTCCATTATTCTGTGAGACAGTAGGCATACATCGTCGGCGTAGTCGAGGTGTTTGAGTTCAGATGTAAGAGTCCATCGAATTCCTCCATTTCCTGTTGATAAGGCCGCATTCAGCTCATCGCTAATCACCAATAAAAACAATATTGGTGAAAGTATGCAGCCTTGCCGAACCCCACTTTGGACTTCGAATTCCTCAGACAGCCTTCCTCTGTGCAAAACGTGACATGTGGACCCATCATATGTAGCTTTGATAATTGCTATTAATTTATCCGGAATGCCTCTCCTGCGCAATGCACGCCAAATAAATTCACGATTGACACTATCAAACGCCTTTTCAAAATCGATGAACAACAGGTGAAGTGGTGATCGATATTCAACACATTTCTCGATGATGATCTGCAGGGTGCTGATGTGGTCGACAGGAGGATCCAGAGCGGAAACCTGCTTGTTCGGCGTCAAGTGTGTCTTCAAGGTGTTCTTTGATTCGCTCCAGGATGATTCTAGCTATTATCTTGGCCACAACAGGCAGCACGCAGATACCTCTCCAGTTTTCGCACTGCATTAGGTTGCCTTTCTTAGGGAGCTTGACAATTATTCCCTTTTTCCACTCATCTGGAAAACTCTCGGCTTCCCATGTTCTCCCGACAAGTGGGAACAGTAGCTCTGCCGATGCTGTTGGCGCAGCTTGAAAAAGCTCCGCGGGTATGCCGTCAAGTCCTACCGCCTTATTAGTTTTCAGTGCTTTGATTGCGGTAATAATCTCCTCTTTACTGGGGGTTGTGGTGCGAATTCGGGAACTTCTTTCTACGGACACTTCAGTCTGACTTGGGTGCATATTGCTGGCGAATACTCGGTTTAGAACCGAAGCAAAATGCTCCTTCCATCTCTTCAGTTGATCCTCATCCGATATTAGCAACGAACCGTCTAAGCCTTTCACTGGGTGTTAAGTAGAGCTTCGGATTAAGTGTTGGGGGACAAAGTGTCTTGATCTGTTTCCTAAGTGTTTTTGACCTACTCCCTGCTAGAAAATTATTAAGCCAACCTATTTCTTTTCTCAGTGTTTGTATTTTCAGATTAATATGTCTTTCCCAACCTGATGTTATTTGAATGTTTTCAGCAGCATTATTTATTATTATTATTATTATTATTATTATTATTATTATTATTATTATTATTATTATTATGACAGCGTCTGTAGAGAAGAGCTATACAAAGCCATCTCTAGTTTTGGCATCCCTTCCAAACTCGTCCGTCTGAATGCTGAATGACAATAGAGAATCCACGCTACACCAATAACAATAAAATCAAGGGGGGCTAACTTCACACAGGCATGTTGAAGTGGTCTTCTTTTCTTCACTTGTCACTTGTAATCCGGTGTCAAATAAATATCATTGTTATGAAGTACTTTTATTACTCAGATGGATTCGAGGATCATCTTCTTAGATTCAACAACTGCAGTTGGAAGGGCTTCTATAAAATCTGAGAGTTATACCATACCTCGAACATACCGTTTAATTAACAATCTTTTATCAAACCGCCTGTTACAGGTGTCCGTTAATGATGAAGAAAGTAATATAAATAAATTTAACAATGGTCTACCGCAGGGCACAGTACTCGCTCCGCTATTATTTAACCTACCTAAAAAATTTAAAAAATTTGGGTATGCTGAAGACCTATCGATTGCAACTTAGGATAAATTTATACCAACAACCAGGCAGTCACTGAGCGAAGACCTCAAAAACCTCAATACGTAGTTCAAGCAATGGAGATTGTATCCAAGTTCATCCAAAACAGAAGTGAGCTGCTTTCATCTTACTAACCAGCTAGATAATTATAAATTGAACGTGTTTTCCTCCCTCGGTCTAAAAAAGATTGTAAGGACATAACTATTCCTTTTTAGTTTGATAATTAGTGAAGACTCTTTTCAGGATACTCAGATTCAGGATCATATTCTGAAGGCTCCACATCGACTCAAACTCCAAATGAATAAATTTTAATTAAAAATTTCCAAGTTACCAGAATTAATTTGCCAACAATGTTGACAGCATTATGAACCTTCGCGCGTATCTCCCGACACAACAACGAACGCGGAGACAACGATGCTTCCAACTCACCGGTTCACATTTAATTTCCTGGAAAGTTCAACATCATTATGCCGCCAAAAATCGTATCTCATCCCTTCCGATTGAAATATAATGAGAACCGGCAACGAAGGAAGTAAAAAAAAAAAAAAAATGAACAGGATTCAACCAAACTCATCCTAATTAATTCCCATTCGGGGAGTTGCCTAATTTCACGACAATTACAATGGGATAACCAAACAACAACAATCAAGGGCGCCCCGGAAGGGTTAAATTTTTGAAATTATGAAAAATCAATAAAAGGACACATGGAACGATATAGCTGGCAGACAACAGGACGATGATGATGATGATGAACGATCAACGCAATGGGGTCTACGATGACAACGAAGATGGAGTTCAAGGGTGAATGAGTTTAAGGATGTGTCTTTATGGCATCTCTATGTACACCATCCTCTCCGCGAGGTGGAAGTGAGGGTTTTTTTTTTTTGTTTTTAATAATCCAGAGATTCCTTGACGCAAAATGGCAGCCAGCAGCCGATGTCGGATACGTTATTAAGATGTAAACCCTTTTTTTTTCGCCATCGTCATCGTCATCGTCGCACGGATCACCCACCACATTTGCATAATTATAAATAATAATGAAAATAATAACATCCTGGTCGTAGTGGAGGCAGGAGGCGGCAGCAGCAGCTTCCGTTCCGCAATGTCATGAGATTCATTATGACAGGCAATGGGTTGAGTGAGATTGCCTGTCTCTTGGTGTGTCCTTTGTTCGGGAGTCGTATACATAGAGTACACTGGGTGTACCTACTCCATGCCACCAACAAAAGGAGACGAATTCAAGGAGCAAAAAATCACGATTCTCTCCCATTGAAATGAAGACCTACAGCGAGTTAGTCGAGATGTAGGTAGGTATACTATGTACAGTATGCCAGGGAGAGTTCGCGCTCCAGGGCAACCCCGGAGTCTATTGTTATCCTTTATAGTTTTAATGGGTGCCCCTTTGGATGAGTGGTGTGCCAAGAGGAAGCAGGGTTAGAGCTCTAGTTGATGTGTCTGGTGGACTTGTTGAGAAAGGGTTGCTGAACAGCATGGACATACAGTAGAACCCACCCCGATTATAGAGTCGATAGTTGTTGTTGGTAGTGGTACGAGTATAATCGTCATGTCGTAGTTGTATTTTTCGTCCTTAGTTTTGCTCTCGGTGTACTGCATTCAGTTATCCTTCAGTGAATATGGGCGGTGACCATTATAAAGTTTGCCATCGGGTAGATTAGAATCCTTTTTCTGAGTCATCAGAATCCAATCCTGCATGTAGTGTAGATATCCGTACGAGGTTGTGTATGCAATGTATAGAAATGGCCGAAGGGAGTCACAAACTGCAGTAGGAATCACATTTATCCGACCGGACAGAGTACACTTTGGTATAGTTTTCTGTTTAGTTTTCGATTTACAAGAGCCCCAGGGAACCATGTTGTCTATAGCAACTAAACAGGACTATAGGTACATGAAATATTTATACACAAATAAAAAAGTTTATTAAAAATAATTTGTCTCATCTTACTGGTGTATCATCAGATCGTAGTGGTGTGGGCGTTAGACACTTCGAAAGAGTCAGGCTACCGCGATTTTCAAAGGGAAAATGTGCTTTGTTGTTTATTTTAAAATATCTATCAACTAGAACCAAATTTGTCAGAAATAAACTGATATTGCGGGCTCAGCTTTGAACCCTCCATTGTTCGTAATGCGTGCTGTTAGGAAACAGCAAACTCTAGGACTTAAACCATCGAATTTTGGACAGCTCATCGGAGGAGATGATGCCGTTCTGTCTGTCGGATCGTGGCTAGCGACTGTTTGCTCTAAGGTGCAGATGGCCCTAGACGCAATCGACGATTGGTGCGCTAGGAATGGGCTTTCTGTTAATCCTCTCAAAACCGAGGTGGTTCTCTTTACGAGAAGGAGGAAATTGACTGGTCTGATGTCACTATCTGGCGTCACTATCGAATTCTCCAAGGAAGCCAAATATTTAGGAGTAATTTTAGATAGCAAGCTTGTTCTTCTCTGTCAGTCTTTCGGCAATACAGAGGTGTTTTCGGCAAGACATGGGGCTTGTCGCCAAGGAAAGTCCTTTGGATCTACACGGCAATGATAACACCCTTCCTCTCATATGCGTCAGTTGTTTGGTGGAATAAGCTCTCAACTAAATACGTTACTGCTGCTTTCGCCAAACTGCAAAGAATGGTCTGTCTCGGCTGCTTGGGAGCTTTCCCAAGTACGCCTGGCTCTGCTCTAGACGCCTTGATGAACCTCCCCCCCTTGATATTTATATCATGGGGTGTTTTCTGGCACGATTCGCACTGGAGTTTTGATGACGTTGCGCGACGATTATCCTACGACCCCTGTCTCATGGATATGCCATCTGATGCAATGACACCAATGATCAGGATTGGCTTTAGCAGGAATCTGTGCCAGGAAAATGTAGTCGCATTTTCACGGACAGCTCTAAAACTGGACAGGGGTCTGGTGCTGGTGTTTTCGTGGAATGCGACAACATTAGGCTTCACTTCTCAGTGGGAAAACACACATCAGAAATATATGCTATCCTAATGGCAGCGGACTATATTGGTAAGAACAGGTGGAAGGGGCGAAGTATCTGCGTCTGTAGTGACAGTCAGGCTGCGCTTAAGGCCTTGCTCAATCCTTTAACCACTTCCAAAATAGTTCGAGAATGCAAAACATCCTTGAATTCGGTCGGAAGGCTGAACTCGCTGAATCTTGTTTGGGTTCTAGGGCACAAAGGGATAACAGGAAATGAGATCTCTGATGAGCTTGCTAGACAAGGCTCAGGAGAGAATTTCTCAGGACCTGAACCCATGTTGGGTTTGCCAGCGTCCTCGGTTAGGGCTTCCATTGACGACTGGGTTTTCAGTGAACATAATTGAAGGTGGCATGACTCTCCAGGATGCAGCCAGACTAAACGAATGGTCCCCGTCGTCTGTAAGAAATCCGCGGCTTTCTTGCTATCCCTTGACACAAAAGACTGCAGACAACTTACTGGCGCTCTTACGGGCCACTTCTCCTTTGCCAAGCATCTCCATGTGCTAGGTTTGTGCGCTACCCCTGTCTGCAAACTCCTGTGGAGAGGGCGATGACACTGCGGAACACTTCCTATGCGATTGTCCTGCCTTTGCTCGGATCAGGTGGCAGATTTTCGGTGCTGATGTGGTGAGAGCTGATGACCTAAGCTCTTCATCACTGAAGCGTCTACTCGTCTTTTTACAAAAGACGAAAAAAACACATTAAAATGGGGTTCTCTGCCTGGTTGTACAGTGGACCTGATTTTGAGTCTGAGTGCTCCAGTAGGGTGTACCCGTCCCGACAAAAAAAAAAAAAAAGCAACAATCGTATCCGATGGACAAGAAATGGGCAAGCTTCGATTGCTTCAGATATCCTAATCTATTATCTCATGGGATATAAGATGCCATTGGAGCTCCACATGACAAAAAAGAAAACACCTTTTCGAAATATTCGCACAGAAAAGCGGTTTCCATTTAATTCGGGGTAAAGTCGGACATTCTTGACAATTTCGAACAATTGATGAAAAACATCAAAAATTCAGTACGCACCTTGCACAAAAATCCAAACCTTAAAATTTAGATCACAGTTTTCGAGATATTCGCACTCTAAAACGACTTTCATTTTCTGGTGAAGTATGACACTTTTCAAAAACGAAAAAGAATTCGGAATTTAGTGTGAACGACGATTTTTTTTTTATTAGCTTCCGCCTTAAGTCGGATATTTTTGAAGTTTGACTACCTGCGATTTTTTAAGATTTTGAAAATTTCAGCATACAACTTGTAGATAATCTCGAAGCTTAAAATTTCGTCTGGACGCATCGTTTGCGAAATATTCGCACTGAAAAAGAAGTTTTTCATCAACTTCCGTGTAAAGTGGAGCATTGTTCAAAACTGCGTACTTTCAATGCTAAGAAATTTTTAAAAACTCGGCCCTCTTATAGAGAATTTTAAATTCTACAATTTTTACAGTACACATTTTTTTTGTTCGCAGGACGCACCGTTTCTGAGAAATTCGCATTGAAAAACAAATTTTTCATCAACTGCTGAGTAAAATATGACATTTTTGGGAAATAACGCACTTTTAATGCTCGGAAATCTTGAAAAATTTGGTAACTATCTCGTAGAGAATTTCAAAATCTAAAACTTTGATTGTACACACATTTTTTTGAGCATGACGCATTAGTTTGCGAGATATTCGCACTAAAAAACAATTTTTTCATCAACTTCCGGGTAAAGTCGGGCATTGTGGAAAATTACGTACTTTCAATGCACGGAAATTTTTAAAAAATTCTGGAGAAATTGTAGAGAATTTCAAAAGCCTTAAATTTCGACTGTGTACACATTTTTTTTCGCAGAACGCACCGTTCGCGAGATGTTCGTACCGAAAAATAATTTGTTTTGTAGGACGAATTGTTTCTCTTATATGCTCGGATGGCTCTTGCTTGTTGTTCCCAGTTCGGGTTCAAACCTGCACATGTTAGGTCAAAAGCAAACACAGTATCCACTAAGCCGTGGCCACCCTGTTTTGGACATATTCGCAGTCCATTAGTCAATGTCATAGTTATCTTATGCGAATTTCGCTACAGCAACTAAAAAGCCATGTATGTAGATAGACTTAAAGGAAGATGCTGCAATTTCCTATTGTTCAAGCGGATAACATTATGGGGATATTTCTTTAGGCACACATTTTTTGGGCACATCCTACCCTATAGAAGCTATGTAATATAAATTTTGGCATGCACACACACACTCCACGTTAATCTTAACCAGTGATGGACACGTGCCATTATACTCATTCAAGACAATTGTTGGGAGTTTCCCTTGCGTTGTTGTTAGCATTATATAAAATAGAACGAATGCATTGCGGAAGAGTGTTTTAAAATTTTAGAATCGAGAAATTAAATGTATACGTGGGATTCTTTGAAACGAGAAATGAGGGTGTGCTCCACTTGGTGAGCAGACGCTACTGCAGACTCAGAGCATGAATATTTCATCCACAGATCCCCCTACAGGGCCACTGCCGACACGAATGATGGGGACCCACAGATTTTATGCAGTTTCCAAAGCCTGTGTGAAGTTAGCCCGCTTTTTTTTTTCGAAAATCAAATTTTAATGCAAAATATTAGAACTACAAGAATAAGTCGAAAAAACTATTTCTTTTCTCGAAATTCAAAATCCCAAAAATTGTTTCAGATTATTCCAGTTGTTCTGAACATTGTTCTAAGTTTTTAGATTTTTAGGTCTCACCGTTTGCCAAATATGACCAAAATTAAAAAAATTTCGAAAATCGAAATTTGGACAGTTCTTCTAGATTTGTTCTAAATTGTTCCACGTTTTTAGACTTTCGAGTCGTATAGTTCACAAGATATGACCTAATTTTCGAAAATCACATGAATTACATTTTTTTCCTAAATCAATCTTTCTATTGCTGGATCTATGGATTGTTCTAAATTATTTTTGCAAAATATGAAAAATTGCAAGAATAAATAAAACAACACGACTTACTTTTTTCGAAAATCAAACTTTTTGTTTTGAAATTCTAAAAGTTGTTCTAGGTAGTTCTATGTTCTTTTTAAAAATATTGTTCCAAATTTGTATTGCAATAAGCCAAAAACTGCTAGAATCAATGTAAAAAAATACGTTAAGCGCGTCTCTGTTCGCACATAAAGGGTTCGGTTGGAAAAAAAAAATTATATCATTCCATACGAAAACCAAACAGCGCATTCTGCCGGCGTTTTCCTGTAACTAAAGTTAGTTAAGCGCTACTCTGTTCGCACATAAAGGGTTCCGTTGGAACGAAGGTTCTTAAAAATGATATCATTCCATACGAAAGCCAGAGAGCGCATTCTGCCGGCGTTTATCCTGTAACTAACGTCTCCATTATTGTACCGATTTTGTTAAAATTTTGTTCATTGATTAGAGGACTTTCTGGGAAACCATCGAGATATAATTTTTTCGGGCACTCCTTCAGGACGCGTGGAGAAGAAAAATAAAATGAACCATCCCTTACATTAGAAATGTCGCAAATTAACAAGAAAATCGCAATCAGACTTAAGACTTTCACAAATCGCTGCGATAGTGATGTCGATAACGATAACGATATCGATAACGATAACGATATCGATAACGATAACGATATCGATAACGATAACGATAAATTTCGCTATAGCGATAAACAACTAAGCACATCAGCGCTATGCGATAAATATTTTTTTTTTTATTTATGTTCTCAGAAAGTATCTACCTATCTTGTTAATATGTGTAGCTCAAGTGATGAAGAAGAAGAAATGTTATTGTTTAATTAATACTATGCTTCTACTTAATTTCAGCTTGTTAAGCATGAAATCAATTTGAGGCGAAGAGAATTTTTTGTATTATTTCAAAATTTTAAAACCGAAGAAAATCGATTTCACCAGTTCTTCAGAATGTCGCTCGGTTGTTGTTCTCTGAGGTACAAGCATTAATTGAAGAAGATATTCGGGAAATGGATACCAATTTATCGTTGTGCTATTACGCCAATAGAACGTCTGGCGGTAACTTTGAGGTAAGCTCACAAAAAGAAAACCCAGTATTTTAGTATGCTTGTTTGTTAATTAGTTTTTAATTGTAATGCCATAATAACTAAACAACATTGTATGAATGAAAAACTGGGCTGTTGTCGACAGATTCTCTGAAGGAGGACATTCGTTTGAGTTGCTTGTAAAGGGTGTTTTTATGAGGTTTTTTTTTCAATATGGCAACACTCAGACAGCTGATAGTCAATCTGACAGCTGACACCATCTTTTTATTCAGTATTGTTTGATAAATCATCATGCAAAGACTTTCGTGCGAGTAGCGTTTACAAATTGTGGAAATTTATTTCAAAAATCAGTGTTCAGTAAAAAAAACCAACTGAGTCGGCTATTCGCAGAACAATTGAACAATTTTTGTTTATGGGTTTTCGGCATCATCGGGCCTTACTCCTTCAAAAATGAAGAAAATCGAAATGTAACCGTCAATGGCTCCCGGTACAGAGTCATGATCAACGATTTTTTTGTTTCCAAAAGTGCGTGAACATGGTCTACAGTGCATTTGGTTCCAACAGAATGGTGCCATATGCAATACTGCCGGCGAAACCATCGAGTTGTTGAAGGAAGTGTTTGATGACAACATTATCCCCAGAAATGGACCTGTGGCCTGGCCTCCAAGAACGTATGATTTGACGCCGCTGGTCTATTTTATGTGGAGGTATTTGAAGTCGTTGGTCTATGCGGACAAGTGAACAACGATTCCAGACTTGGAAGCCAACTTCGAGAGCGCCATTCGTGAGATACGGCGTCAAATGCCGAAAATTGGAGCTCTAGGATGCAGTTCCTGATACGCTCCCGTGGTGGCCATATGTCCGAAATAATTTTTCATTATTAATGCTATCAAATTTCCTATCGAATAAAAAAAAAAACTTTGGCTCGGTGGTTCACCTTGTGTGTGTTTTATTTCAATTTCAAATCCTATAGCTCTTAAGCTCTTATTGGACCCGTGGCTCAATCGTTAAGTTTAGTTTAGTTTAGTTTATTATTATTATTAGTGCGCGATCACTGAGCGAGAGGTTCAAGGTTCGAATCCAAGAAAAGAAAAAAAAGTTTTCTCACGGTCCCACCTCTAGTGAACGTCTGACAAACATCCAAGAGTAAAATTGTCATGAAAAGCTTCTCCCAATGGAAAAAAAAAATTGCCATTCGGAACCGCCGTAAAACTGTAGATCCCAATCCTTCGTGAGGCGCACAGTACGAGTGGCTGCGAGAAACCAGGGTTGTTAGCATTGGGCTGTTAGCGCTAAAATATTATTATGGCCAGGTTCGTCATATACAAGCCTAGTTTGCAAAACCTGCTGCGTACACTTCCACTCAAAGAAGTGCTTGTTGATTGAAGTGCATGAAGAAGTTGCTATAGTTTTGGCAAAACCTCGAAGCATGTGCTCAGTGGCATTTAAATTGAATATGTGAACATCGGAAGTGTTTCACTTTTGTTGAAGATACGAGTACGAATATGGTAAGATTTTATCGACTGATCTTTTCGTTTCGCGTTTTCTTTTTGTTGATGCTACAGTGTGTTGTAGAGTTGTTGTTCATATTATTCTTCATTTGCTGGAGAACGCGGGATACTTGTCGACACACTGCTTTCATTGAGATCTATTTGCACAATGGTTTCTGTCTCAGCAAAATTTAGAAAAGATTTGAATATGGCTTGCATTTGTAATAGCGAGTAGATGGTGCAGCTTTACCAGTTGTGGTCTTCTCGTTTCTTATATGTCTTGCATTTATGGCGCCTAAAGCAGCAATAAAGCTTAAGAAATCCTCACAGTTGGTTAACGCTAATACGAGCCACGGGACAATCCAGGATACTGATCGGCAAGAATACTATTCCTAGTAACGGACTAATATAGTCCCTCACATTGACTTTGATGTTAGATACAAGACCAGAATTCCTAGCAAATGCGCTTGGGAATCTAGAAAAATTTTGAACGATTATGCGATAGCGATATACACAGATGGATCTAAGTCAGCATATGGTACGGGTGCAGGAGTCTTCTCTAGTGTACTGTAGTGTATTTCAAGCGAAAATTACGGCAATCCGCCAGGCAGCGACAAAAGTCTTGGAATCGCCGACTATACAATTCAAGTGGATAAAGAAATACTGCAGGTCTCTTAACGAGATCGCTGATAGTCGCGACATTTCTCTCTGCTGGATTCCAGGACACAGCGTCTTTCCGGGCGTCTTTCAGAGCGAATAAGTTGGCAAAAGTGTGCATGAATACACGTGTTGCGATAGATCTCTAAGGTTATCGCTATCGCGACGGTGTATTAATAAACAACCCATGGAATCGTCCCTAAGCTCTGGAATCATTTGGGAGTCGTTGGTTCTGCTTCGCATAACCCCAAAGAATAAATCTAACGACGTGATATCGCACAATCTTGTTGTCCAATTTTGGTCGCCGAAACAAGAGATGACGCGGTCGGAAAATTGTATGTGCAATAACTGCATTGATTCTCGCGCAGTGTGGCATGTGGCGACGTCTTGTTGAAACCAGATATCTTCCACATCAATGTCGGTTCAATTGGTGCCAAAAATAAATTGTTATCATAACGCTGTTACAACAGTACCACGAGAATTTTCGAAGAAGTGCGATCCAATCACGCCGCTGGCCCAAAATGCACACCAAACATTGACTTTTTGGTTGTTCGTGAATGCTCCGTGAATTTTCATGACCCCAAATTTGGAAATTTTGTTTGTTTACGTAGCCAATGAAAGTGAGCCTCATCGCTGAGGATGGTTTTGTTCTCGAATAACTAATCAACGAAGTCAAGACGATGTTCATGTTGTTAAAATGCGCTGCGCTGGCGAATGAATTTTGACGGATTGTCACGAACACTGTCACTCACTGTGGCGATATTTTCACGTGACCAGCTACTACGAGGATGCACTGATCTTTATTCATCCAACACTGATCCGCTTCGATGGAATTTTGTCCTTAAATTCATACTGGAACCACCTTCAAAATTACGGGTTGTGTTTGGGTTATTAGTTTGCATGACTTTTGTGAAAACCGTGCACATAACCTTTGTAGTTTAAGAGCTAGAAGGTGGTGACGTCGATGCTCTGGCGAGAGCAATCTTATTCCGTGGTCTATTCCCGGAACCCTAAAAACGACATCTCTTTCTGCGTGAAGTCAACTTGGATTTTTTTGCATTCATTCTTGCAGTTTTTGACTTATTGCATTCAAAATTCAGTAGAATTTATGAGAAACGTGGAAAATCGGGCGGGAGGTGGGACCGTGAAAAATGATTCTTTTTTTCTTTTTGTTTTTTTTTTGGTTTTTCTGGGACTCGAAGCTAGTGACAACGCACTTAACCACTGAGCCACGGCTCGAAATTTATCACAGGAAGAAGAGTTTAAGAGATAAAAGTAAAAACCTGCGCAGGCAAGTGAATGCGCATTTAAGTTGCCGCGCTTAAAACCAGCCTCTGCTCCCCTCTTCGATTACACAAAAACTAGTAAGAAATACATCACAATACCTCGATCACTATTTAATAGGCAACATTTTCTTCTCTCACAATTTTTCGTAGAATGAAACGTTCGGAAGATATTGGCCCACTGGGGATAGATTTTCACTCCAAAAACGCTGAAGCACCCATCGGAACTATTCGGATATTTATTGCTACCACTATCGAGAACATATTCCCCAAATTTTGTTACTCTAATTTGCGTGGACTTAAAGAAATCTTGGTCTCTTGAAACTTCATTATTAGCGACAGTATCCAATCTAAACGTACTCTTTCTAGAAAGCCCTACCCTGCCCCGTGCCACTCTAAGTAATCAGCTAATCTTGTCAAATTTGTGATTTTCTTATCTTAATCGTTCCCTTGTTTGATGCCAATAAACAAAACATTACAAAGTAATAAGAAAAGAAAACAAAATAAATAAAAAAAAAGGCGAAATTCTTCTTTATCTCGCCGAAAAATCACCCCTCAGTATGTGGGGGGCCCGCAGGCATGAAGGACAATTTAATTCACTTAACAGACTTAACAGCGATGACGAACGATAAAGAAGAAACAAAAAAATAGCAAAGCATGCCATCGCACAGTATACTGCCCTTCCTCTCCCGGAAAACAGAAATCAAAGAAAACAAGAACAAGGCTCTCCCACCCCCATTCCGAGGACTGTGGGGTGGTGAAAAATAACAAAACTCGCGATGTAATCCCCAATTTTTTACGGCATTAAATGATGGAATCCCATCCGATTTGCGTACACAGATACACGAAGGGCAATCATCAAATGTCCTGTGACTGTTGTCTGTCTGTCGACAACTTTATCGAAGTGATTCCCCAATCATCCCTTAAGTTTTGTGTTTTCTATTTTTTTTATTCATATTCCCGCCGGTTTTTGTTTTTTTTTGTTCGTCCTGTGATTGTAGCTGGTGTTGTTATCTGGGTGATTGTGATGTTGTTACAATGAGATACTTTTTTTTACTGTTCGCATTTTTTTTTGTTTATGACGTATCTATTGGCAGTTAGAGTGGGGGTCATGGTTGGATACATGCAATGTGATATACCAGTGAAGTTACTGGATGCTGTGATCGGCCCAACATGTGGACAGGTGTTGAAACCTCGATTCTGCCCAAAGTCGTGTTCATGTGAGGAAGCAGGTTGGTGGAGATGGAATATCTGCACAAAAAAAGCTGCGGATAATATTTTTTCTAACCGATATCATGTCTCCCACCGGGGCTTGGTGGTTGGTTGGTAATCATTTTCGCAAATTGAAATGTTAAAATGCGAAATAAATGGAAATTCGTTTAGCTGTGGAGAGTTCAATTGAGGTTGCCCGGATGACGGATAAAAAATATGGAATTTCAGAGAAAAATCCGACTGAAAAAAAAAACACAATTACACGAGTTAACATGCAGCGCAGAGTGTGATGTAACGAGCTGTACTCGCGATATAAATGGAGAGGGATTTCAGCGGAGTATTAATAAATTTTAAGAGCTGGAGATTGTGTGCAGTGGGACATGGAATTCAATACTACTCGTACTTCAATTTATAAAAAAAATGCAGTAGGCTTACGAGTATGTAGAGATACTTTTAATATTCAGAGGCGGGTCTAGTATGTTCTTTAAATGGAATTTGTATAAGCCGACGATCATCGAATTGTAAGCTGTTTCGAGAAGAGCCCCCGAGACGAAAGGTGTGAACTCGGTGTGAGAGATGATAAGGACTACTAGGACAACTGAAGGTGTGGTGGGACAGAAATGCATCACAAAATAGATACTGCTCACCATAAATGTAGAGCTTTGTTGAATACTAACAACTGTCAAGCTGACTGACGACATAGTTTTCATTGCGAGAGAGAATGCGATGAAACACTGAGACATCATAAGAGTCACTGCCAGAAGGCTTAAGTGGAAGAAAAGTCAACTTGAGCTGCACAGACCGCTTGACACTTCAGCCAAACTAAAACAAAGATGGTACCTTTTACAAGGGAAGCACAGTTTAGACATATGTATGCAAGCCTATTAGGACATAACTAAGCCTATTAAATGGGATTAGAGTCGACCCGCAACAGTAAAGTTTTGTGAAGAAAGACGAAGGAACTGTGGGTTGGCGATGCAACCCAGTAGCGCTGAGATAGAAGCAGGAACACTATGATAGTTAGACCCGTCATTACGATCGGTGCAGTACCCTGAGTCAACAGAACCAGACTGAGCACGTCAAGGAATACACTTGAAAGCGCAAAGAATGGTTTGCATATGCATAACAGTGGCTATGATAACCTGTCCCTTGGGACTTAGGTATATCCCTAGACTTAGTGCGAAACAATTTTCCTAAGAGGCATAGGAAAATACATCGCACAAAAAGACAGGAAAACACTCTGAATCGGTTCCTCCTCTGAACTGGCCCAGAGATGGTATGGCCAAGAGATAATCCTTTAAGAGAAGGTTCAACTCAAAGCTGAGCAACTGGACAAATCTGACAAGTTGCTGTTTAAATAAATATCATCAAATGGTACTTGGATGGATTCAAAACATCCACAGAAAATATGGCGATCTTGGAAATCCTCGGAACTTTCTCCAGCAGGTACATCTTCAAAGAAAAAGTTCATGGACCCAATTCACGCTCGATAGGTAATATTACGGGCAAGACATTGGGATACAGTTCCAGGTGCAAAGTGGTATTTGAGTGGCCAGAGTCACTCTCTATTTGACTGGTTACCAGGTCAAGAGGCACAGATATTCGTATAATCCTGTGATCTCTTAAGCGTGATAGTATGTGTAGGTGCATAGCGGTCGTCGTCACCGGAATCCACAAATTGCTTAATAATCTAAAAGACATGAAAAAGGTTCAAGCAATGCTAGGTTAGACTACATACCTTCTCTTGAAAGCGTACAGCTAAAGGATTGCATCCTTTTCTAGGTGGATTAGGGTATTTGACATAACGGCAACCGAATGGATGAACAGCGATGCCGAGGGCTGAATGGCTAAGTGGTACTTAGTCGCAAGTTGCAATCTTCGGATACCTGGGCAACTCTGATTACAATTTAAGTCCCTTCCGATGGTAATACGGGGCTCTGCCATCAGTGACTGTCCCTTCTCTCGTGAGAATAAAATTCCAAACCAAATAAAAAGGCATCCACTTGACGAAGAGAGCCTTCTAACAGAGAATAATACGCTCAACCCGAACAAATAAAGGTAACGCGTGATCGCCTAAGCGGAGCAGGTCGCAAAAGTTATAAATGGCTTTTAGCTCAAGGGCAAGAAGCTTGGTAAAAAGCCAACACTTCATGAGGTCCCGATAAAAGGAATAAGTCAAATCGTCCTAAACTCTCCTCCTCAGATCCTCACAACAATAAAAAGAAAAATCTCGCTAGTTCTCCCAATCAGAGGCGTCCGCCTTAGGAAGGCATCTCACTGAAGGCAGTCAATTCTTAGTGACCGAACTCTCGTGGGACAATTTCCTGATACTTAAGGCGCTAAAAGCGCAGAATGGCGGCATTCTCGTTGACGACAGGAAAGTTATCCGTCCATAATACTCTCTGAATAGATCACAAATCTGTTCAGGGACTCTAAAAACAGGGCTTTAAAGTCTACTTCAGCTTTAGTGATGTTCTACTATGCACTACGCACTTTCTAAAAAGGAGACTACGGGTCAATTACAAAAAACCTGTCATCTTCCGTTAGGGTGTCCCCATCCGCCATAGAACCCACTGGAAAGAGCAGTCGCTCCCCTATAATATAATGAAGATCCTCTGACCCGTCTTCCTCCCCTTCTGAGGCTACTTCTTCTTCAAAATAACCCTCCCTGCCAACAATCCCAGTTCGTTTATCGGCTCTAAAGACGCAACTAAACGAGCTCAAATAAAGGATACCGGAACTAAAGGTAACCCCCGTCTGAAGTCAATAAAGGCTCTCAAGGTAGTAAACCTCATACTACGACCGCCTTCTCCTCGGCCTGTAACAAGTTTATCCACAAAAATCTTGACATCATGCTCATCCAACAGCCATGGTGCCTTCAAGACTCAATCAAAGGACTCAACAACAAAGCAGCTCAACCCAGAACTGCTATACCAAGGAACCTAACAGCTGCATTAGCAGTGATGTCCACAGTGAGAGGTACTTGATAAGCAGTCTTAGCCTCAGCGTACTTTCAAGGAGACCATCCTTCAACCTGAGCGATCAGACTCGTCGATTTCTGCCGGAAGAAAATATCCAGCTCATCATAGGCTGCGACGCTAATGGTTACCATTGGATCTGGGGAAGGACAAACACGAAAGAGGTGAGTTATTTTTAAACTATCTTATCAGCTCAAACCTTGAAATAGTTAGTAGGGGAAACGAGCCCAAATTTGTCAACTTTATCAGGTAGGAAATTCTTGACTTAACATTAGCTAGTTCACTTATGTATCTGCACTCAAATTCTCAACTGGCACGTCTCAAAGGAAGCGTCCCCCTCATCTCACATTAGAATGGAGAAAGCTGTCGCGATAAGTATCTTCAAACTCAACACCGGGACATCTCAAAGGACATATTAAAATCCTATTCATCCTCCTGATTCTTTCTGAACCAGCGATGCTTGTTACAGACTTCTTGTATCTATAAAAAATCTTTCCCGCCTTTTCAACATCCTGATCACCAAATGCAACGAATGGAACTCTTACTCAACGCGGTATATCGATGGATCCAAAATGGAGAACAGAGTTGGTGTGGGCGTCTTTGACCTCAACTATGAAATAGCAGTCCCAATGGAACACTCCACAAAGACCGAAATCTTCACCATCTCCTTAAAGCCAATATCAACATCCTTTCTAACAGTCAAGCACGGCAATAAAAGCCCTTCGCTGGTTCTACTTTAGATCTAAACTTACCTGGAACTTTCTAAACGTCTTAAAGTAGCTAGCTGCTTATAACAACATTACTAGGGGTGTCAAAGGTAAGTACATTGCGGATGAACTCGCTCTTCTTTCCCATTCTTAGGCCCCTTACCTCTCTGTAGCTTGCCCCTAAGCCACCTCAGATTAAAACTGAACTCTTGGGAGCAACAAGAACTGCTCTCTAAATAGAACTCTACCCTAGGCCTTCTTAGGTATTTAAGAGATTGGTACTATGATGATTTATTAGCATTTTTTCCAGATGAACTCGTTCATCAGATAATTCCCAGAAATTAACAGTTAATTCTATACAAATCCACACGACACACTTCAATCTTAATCCGGAATTAAGCTGTCCACATCCTCAATTCCACTTCATTTAAGAGAACCAGTTCGACAAAAGCGAATAAAAACATCACGCGGAACATGCAGGTGAATTTGTTAGCCCAATCATCTGGCAAACTTCAATTAAACACACGTTAACAACCACACTACCGGGCGGCCCGGGGCAAACTATACCAAAACGCATTTGTCATTCCATCATGGCGTGCTAACCCGCCACTGCTCCAACTACTATGACCATGACGACGGCTAACACCTGGTGGACATCGTGCGTCATCCATTTCATCATCATCATCTTCATGGTAATCATCTTTTTGGTTTAGAGAGTAGACTCCAAAGAATTTTGCCCCTCACCACCCAATTTATCTAGCTACAGCCCACAGGTTTTCCAACCAAAGGAGGACCAACCGCTCCCAATCTAAATCACAGCGTTATTAGCTCCGCCGACCACCGGTTACACCATCTTCAGAGGGGAAAACTAAGCTCGGCATCAAGCCACAGCCACCGCGCACAAATTACAACATCGCGTGTTAATGCATCGCCTGCGCGTCTCATTACAGCGACACCACTTAAATGCCACCGTTGCGTTGCGTTCCCCCGGATATGGGTGTGCTCCTCGTTCTTGGGGACTTAACTGGTCCAGCACGTCAGATGAAAGCTGTATAATTTCGCCATGGAAAAGTCCACCTGTGGACATGGACTCGGACATGGACTCGGACACATGGTGGTCATTTTCCAATCATTAATGTGAGTGAGACATAAACGTAGAAATGCATGAAATGACAAATGCACTGCACGTCTCCAGATAAGTTGACATTGTGAATGGAAAGATGGGAGTAATAATAACGGATTTTTCTTTGATTGTGGATCTTCCAATTAAAGCCACACAAGTCAGTTGGACATGTGTAACGAAGTTGCCTTGTCAACGGAGTTGATTTGGCGCACAGATCACAAAGCCTTTGGATTTGGTGGGTAAATTATCTGCGCACGCGGCGATCATGATGAAGATGACTCTTCTTCCGCTTCAGATGCAGTCACGAAATGGATAGCTTATTACAATATGTCCATCAGTGTGTCCGGTATGGATTGACTGTCGTTTGTGCCCAGTTAAATAGGGCCAAATGGGAGACAGCACAGCCCGAGACAGTTAATGAGCATCTTGTGCTAGTTTTTCCTGTCGGCCACTTCCGAATATTGTTTTCGATCTGCGTGCGTCGTCAGATGGAGTTTAGGTGAAGAGCGGTGTGCTTCAAAGGGATGTCTGATTTACTTCTGATGAAGAATCCCATTGTCATTGGTCAGACAGAGTTGACATAGGGAATGTGTGTTCCATTCTTTGATATCAATCCGAACGAGGACTCTGACAGCGAATGACGTAATTATAATCCGAAGGACGTCAGGGATTTTTTTCATTGAAAGATGTTTTGTTTAAAATGATTCGAGTGCAAGCAGCCGTTTCTCAAGATTCAATGGGAGTAGATGCAGGTGACTTGGATTCACATAAAACAGAGTACTGAGGATGGAGTTGCATGCTGCGGTAATGGAAGAGACATCGAATCCCACATAGTGTACGGAACGAGGCAAAGAGCAGCCCGCTCAAGACTGTCATCACTATAGCCAATTATTAATAAGTGCAAGGCTGAAACACGTGAAACAAGATTGTTGTGATCCAAATCAATTTGTGTTCAAATAATGCTTTCAATCCGCAACCTCTTTGATTTAATGTCACAGATCATAGTACGTCTGAAAGAAAAGCACAATATGGGGGCTCGAGTTTCACTGTTCCCTAAGACCTTGTCATTTCATTGTACAAGATAGCTAAGAGTTACCCTCCGCATCCTCACACTGGAGGATTAGAAAAAGAGCAAAATCGGGGAAGGTTAAGTCGAACAGCTGTAAGAGAATATAAAGAGCAAGCATATCTCTCCTCCATAAAGAGCAGCAAATTTTAACGGATGTAAAATCTAGAACAGGCCCACAGTCGTCTGAGAGACTAAATTTGATATTTAACTCAGACATGTTCCTGGTGGACTACGCTGGTGCAAAGACAACAGAGTTGCGTTTAAAATAGAGTGGCGTCCAAACTGATCCTAAGCTGGCCCAAACCAAAAAATTCTTTGGGTATGTATCCATTGGCTTGAATCCACTTCTGAAAATAATTAGCTGCAGGAGGTGAGGAACCATTTTGAAGGACGTTAGCAATCGAAAGGAAGTACCGATCTTGGACCAACGTAAGTACGCGGATAGTGCAGCATGAAACACGTGCTAAAAAAAACTTTATCTCTCTAGATTCCCGACACAAAATGACTGGACAGACGAGCAGATCACAAGTACTCGTAAAGGAAAATTGGCCTCCTGCAGAGATCAATCCAAAATCTGACTGATTTTGAATTTTAACCGCAAAAGTTCTAAGTCCCATTTTCTTACACGTGGATATAGCTACTCTCCATTTGGACATTCCTCGATCGACCTAGAAATTTTTTTTCTTTCGAGTCCCATGCGTTGCATTACCCAAGCTTGAGTCACAGCATTTTGAAGTTCCATCGCCAGTAATGTGTTAATTTCAGTCCGCTTAATGTGCCTAACAGATCACTGCTACTTCCAGTGCTTTTAGAATATTCTTCTCTAACCCCTGACTCTCTGGTAAATAATTCAGCGTATGCAGCAGAGACGGCTTGTTACAGTGAAGTTGATGACTTGCTACATTACGTTCCTCCGAAAAGATACCTGCTTCGGCTCTGCCATCCATCATGGAACCACCGATGGAGATACATAGGTATTTTTTCTTATCATCTTATCCGGAAGGGATCCATTTTCTATTAGAGTTTTGTAGCATCTCTCAGTAACACGCTCCTTTATTGCGTTTTTCACTAATTCCAAGTTCCGGGATCTTCCTATGTCCATAGAGCAAACGAAGTGCAGTGGATGCCATTGGCTTTCTTGTTGCTATCTTCTTTATGATAAATTCTGCAGCGAAATTCCTAGGCCTAGAAGGTGACACAATATGCAGATTCTATAACGAGACTCCAGACTATCTTCTAAGAAGCAGAAGTGATACTGATTTAGAAAGGGATCAGATCTCTGGGTGCTTACCAGGAACAGACTAACCACTTCAGATACTTCAATTTCAATAGGAAACTACATAGACAAGGGCACAATTGCATTTGACATCATTCATCCATTCTTGTTTCTGACCTACCTCAACACTCACTAAGTTCATTTGCAAATGCCATGGACATACCAGAATCCAGCTCCATCTAATCGAAACTTCAATATCGAACTCATTCAAAGGTCATCATGCGTAACTGTGCATCCTTATCTAACCATGACACAACAAGCACAAACCGCATCATCCACTCATTTTCAGTTCATCTTATCTTCTTGCGAAAGATACGCAAACTGATCACAATACAGATAGACCATGGCCATCATACCAAACACTGACCAGTGACCATCTGAACCGCAGAAGGTAACAAGAATCGCATACGATGACGATGACGATCACGACGACGACCGAGACGTATTCTGATCCTTATCAGCTGCCACAATCTGGACGACGAGTGAGCATGAGGAACGCTGGACCTCGTCGAAAGCCAACCTCTTGTTGTCTAACATACCCCGGCAACGATAAGAAGACGTTTCGCATGCAGATAATGGGAAAGTCTTGTTAGAGCCATTAGTGTGGTGGCCGCAGCGGATTCTTGCATCTTGGGGAAGCATTTACTTTGCCTTCATCCTTTTGCATCGTGTCGGCCCCTGTGGCCGATTCTGAGGAGATTTTTTTGTTGTTGTTGTTGTTGTTGGCGACAAAAGTAGAAACATTGTATGCTCTCGTATGATTGATGAAGTGCTGGCACTGGCATGCTGCTGCTGGTTCAAAGAAAAGCAGGAAACTAAATTGAATCAAATAACGGTTGGCATCTGGTGGAGTACTCCATCTCGTCACCGTCATGTCGTCGTCGTCGTCGGTCCATCATGGTACTGCTGTTGCACTAAATCACGGTTAATTGGATTTACAAAGTTATAATTAATTTGTAAAAGTCTTAATTGGCTTAATTGGTCGTGCGGCTCGCGTGGCGCTCATAGAGAGAGATATTTATGACACAAAGTGCAGAGAACAGTGGTTGGTCTTGGTCGGTTATAGCCGGTTCGGCGTCCGTATTGATTTCATTGATCACCTAAGTTGAACTTGATTTATAGAATTATGAATGGCAAGGCTAATAGCTTTAGAGTTCCATGGATAGTTTTAGGATTTCATTTAAAAAAATTTAATAATTAAGGATCACCCACAAATGTTAACTTTCCCACACCTTGTCTGTCAGTGATTGGTGTATTCCTTCTCCCGCGCAACCATACAGGAAACGCAATTCCCACCTTGAACGTTGATTGAATTGAGGGTCACAACTTATGTAAGCCGGCGTGTATATAAACAGGATCAGCAGGCAGCACCCATGCCTACAATCGAACCACCACCAAATTAAACTCGATTAGGTACCTCAACAGAAAGGGCAAAGGATCCGAAAGAAGAAGAAGAAGAAAACAAAAGCAGATACTTTTTTTTTTTTCAATTGCACGTCCTGATGTAAACGGGCAGAGCACAAAGCAATCCGCGGACAAACACTAAAGAACTGGATTGGCTTCCTAATTGATGTTCCCTGGATGGCAGAACCACTGATCCTTTTTTTTTTTTTTGCTTCTGCTTCAAATCTCGAGATCTAATAATATTGCATTTGTGCTCTTTGTTTACACATGCAATGCTGTGATTAATGCTACAGGGAAACACAGTAGCGACTCATGGTATAATGCACTGCTGCGCTATGTAATCGTCATCTTAATGTCCTGCATCCTATCCTGAGTATACTAAGAGGACTTGAATTGAAATATGGTTGTATGTACAGTGTTCTTTTTTTTATGAAGGGAATGATGAGTGTAAACAGGGGATTAATGCAAATCGTTATTTCTATTCATTTCTTTTATGTACCTCTCCCCCTTGCATATGGTGAATCCTTGAAGTTCGTACATAGACCGAGTCCATGTATAAAGAACACGAATGGGAAAGTTGTGAACTCGTCCAGATGCTGTCCTTAAATTATTTCATAACTTTATCTCTCCTGTTGTGATTGTTGTGATGACTTGGTTTGGTTTGATTTGGTACTGGGATCTATATGAAGTCCTTCGAGTTGCATTACACAGCAAAAACAAGAAGGACTCACTGTCTATCACTGTCTGTCTATCTGTTTTTGATAGGGTGATGTGAAGTATACTACGATTGTGACCTTTTTTTCGGGAAGATTGTGCTTATGATGAGTCGTGACGTGGATTATTAAGGATAATAGATGAGAAATAAAAAATCACAGGATCTACGAGTACTCGTATGCTGGTCTTTGCTGTAATGATAGATGTTGAGGGCAATGATGACTCTATTGTTGGAAGGAGAGGGTGACCGTATGGTATGTTGCGCATGATGACGGAAGTAATTAAATAGCTCTGTGAGGATTGGGGGAGGACCTCTTAAAAATCATTTCAAATACTATTTGTGCAGTTTAGCCGAGCTTAAATTCAAATTTGATAAATTCCTGACATTTTTAGACAGCTTGAGTAAATATCGTAGATATAATCTTACGGACAATCCCCTGTTTCTTGTACAGTGGACATATGGGTTACAAACAAAATGGCATCTTTGGAGTTAAAGTACGAAGTTCAATCGTAACTCATGTTACATTTTACTTTGAAACTAAAAATAAATCTCTAGCCAACTGTGCTATCCATATGGGAACACTTTGTTTTATATATAAGGGGATTAATTTAGTAAAGGAAACAAAACCATGTTCACTTCTTACTTAATGCTTAGAGAGCTTCTGGTAACTCATGTTACATCAGGCAACATAGTACTCTCAATTCAAATGAGAGTACTCTAAGAAATTAAGCAATTCAAATTATAAAACAAGATGGTTACATAGCTATTAGTGTTAATCATTAAAATAAAACCTTAGAAAGTCTTAAAATTAATTTTGTAAAATTCAGAACAAAAGTAACGCACGTTACATGAATTCGGTAACTCACGTTACTTTATGAGCTTGTCGCAGTCCTCACTCGATTTTCTAAGGCAGTAACTTCCTTTCTAAATAAACAGATTTGGTTCTATTTATTGATTATGTTTATTTAGACGTTAATTTTTTTTGTTTCATTAAATCGCGAAGATAATATCGGCCAAGTGGTAGTCGTTAATGGACATTCGGTCTCGTTAGACAGCATTTTCCATGATTTTTCTCAAAACTTCTGGCTACAAATTCTCCACTTCTTGTCGGATGTTTTCTTTTAGTACCGCCAAGGTCTGTGGCTTGTTCGTATAGACCTGTGGCTTCAAAAAACCACAAAGAAAGAAGTCTTGAATGGTCAAATCGAGCGATCTTGCGGGCCATTTTAAATCGCCAAAACGAGAGATTAAGTGGCCGGGAGGTTGGAGAAGAACTTGGGTGTTATTTACACGTGATTGACGGTCTGCAGTTTGCACTTTGTACGGGTACTTCTTCAACTCTTTTACCAAAATTCGCTGTAAAAACCAAATATTGATACCTAAATGGGTGGCCCGTAATCTGGCGATATTCTCGACCGAACGGTTGCTCTGGGCCGGCCATGTCTGATACTGTCCCGTGTTGAGCCAGACTACTCCAGGCGAGCGGCTAAATGCCGTAGTGATTGCTCAGTTGGTGCCACATGACCAGGGAATCGAAGACGAAATTCACGTTGAGTCAAAACCACTGACCGATTATTTGTCAAAAACATTGACACAAGTATTCCGCTTTCTTGAAGAATATATAAATCCATGGTTTGTCTACGTGCATTCTGCTTCTGTTTACTTCACAAATGTCAAAGTCGCTATGACATAAGACGCCATTTGCAAAAATGAGAGCGCCTTCATCTCTCATGTTGCTCTCATAGGAAATCATGTTGTAATTTCATGGGATTACTCAAAAAACTGTGTTGTGCTGAAAGGTACAATTGCTGGAAACGATGGCGAACATTACCAGTAACTGTTGCGGTATTTTCACGTGACCGGCCGCTACGAGGACGCACTGGCCTCTGCACATTCAATACTGACAGAGTTTGATTAACAGCTTTACGAAATGGGCGTTTACGCATACCGACATTATTTCGCAATACGCGAATCGTGTTGGTTAAATTTTTCCATTTCGGGGATGACTTTTACAGATTAAAATGCGGTGGTCTCTCGTATACCGCTCGTCAATGCTTAGCATCCACAGACCACAGATGTCAAATATCAGCTGTTTATATTTGACAGAATTACAGTAGTGTCAGGTTATTTGAACCTCCAATTGAATCATCATTTAAGGAGTATTCACAGCTCAGCGAACTGCGAAAAGAACACAGTTCAATTAATTTATTTTTTAGTTAAAAAAAAAAAACTAAATTTAATAAAGCTTCTTCGAAGAAATTAACAATTCGCTTATTTTTCCGGGAATAAACGAATGCTTGTTGTGAACTGTCAACTTTTGTTCGCAATCCACAAATGTAGAGCGCATTCCACATTCTCGCGAATAAAACATTCGATCGAGTTTAACCTTAGAATTAATTTGTTTTCATCGGTCAGGCCTCATAAAATATTTTCAATACCAATTATGCGTGTGTTCCTAACACACAAAACAATGAAAATTGAAATTCGCAGATTGCTGCTAACATGAACAAAAATGGCTGCGAATGACATGTCAAAATGGCGACTATTCGCTCGTTTGCAGTTCGCTAGCTGTGAACACTCTTTTAGTTTGTTTTCTGCCTGCTGGTTTCTATTTGGCAGCCTTAATGTTGCAATAGAGCTCTAAAAAGATGAGACTTATGCAGCTTACCTATTGTCCTGTGACGCGATGGATATCAATTTTATGGATTCGGATATACCGATGTAGGCCGGGTAGTCAGGATTGAGCGATAGCATTTCCTCTAACCACACTCGGTGTAAGTTATTATTCTATTTCCATGCTTTCAGAAAATCCATTCTTTAACTAAATCTGTCGAGTTATATAAAAGTAGGCACATCTTCAACAAACCGTCTATCGAGGAACTTTTAGAATCTCCTTCACTAAGCTTGGCTCTCCATCAGAATAAATTCTCAGTCCAATCAGCGTACTCAAAATAAGATCCTTAAAAATCCCTTTGCTGCATGAAAATAATTTTTCAAAATGTCTACCATTAGCTTTTTAATGCACCACTACAACAGCCAACACCACTCAACGGATGACAAACAAGGGAACACAAACTCGCTATGACAACAATGGCGGCGTCCTTCCATTGTTTGTGGAACTCATTACAATACTACCGAACTCGGAGCACCCTCTCCATCCGGCACAGTGCCGTAATTAAACAACAGATAAAATCTAATATTGACATATTCATAATGTACACACGGAATCAGAGTTATGGAGGATTCTATTGCACAAGGACGCACAGATTCAATTTCGCCGCCATATCTCCCTGCGAACCCACTCTACTGCTGCAGCCCTTCGCGGTTGATTGACGCGACTCAAATCACTGCTCGGCGCACATTATCATCGTCGTAATAACTTCGTCAACCCTTGATTTCCGTAGGTATTGCCATTAACCACACGCGCATACCCATGTTATATCCTCGAAGGATAATCACAAGTAGAATATACATAGCTAAGCAACAGCACCACAATGGCAGATCAAAAGGGGTGTGGAATGTGTTTAACATCAATGCGAATGCATTATGAGAGTGCTGTCATTGTGTAACGAGAGTAGTAAAAAAAAATAAAACCAAACCCTAACTGAAGGGGGTAAAGTCCTTGGTCCTGTTTTCACTGAGTTTAATGCTTTTGGGCAATAAAATCGTACACCAGCCGCACATGCGAGTACTTAACATCAAAATTAATACGCCATCGTCAACGGCAGCATACAGCAAAATATTATATGCCTCTAGGAAGTATGTCATTATCACATACATACATACCTACATGGCCTGTAGGCTCAAGTGCATGTATCACTGGATCAGTGCTGTATGTGAAAAAGGATATCTTATTACCGTGGAACTCTCATTCAAATGAGTTTTACTACCCCACAAAAGTCTAATAAACAAGGATTGCATTTTCATTAGGGTGTACGACCAACCAACACACACGCAGCCATATATGGGAGTACTCATGTCCTTTTTAGTGAATCCTTCCTTTTTTTGGGGTAAAGTTTTTCTCAGTAAAAAAAAGGGGTGGGTGCTCTAGCGAAGCACATGCATAGAAATAAAACTCATCATGACAGAATTCACGAATGAATGAGTCCTTTTTAGAATCTTTTTTTTTTGTTTTTTTGGAAGTCCTTGTATGCAAATAGCCGTGTATGTGGACGATTTTTCAGAACTAAGATGGTAGGTGGATTCTCAAATAATTTTTAGCGACGACCCTTGAACATTTTTCATTAAAACTTTGTGATTGGAGAAAAGGATTCAAGGGAATGGGATGCGAATGAGTAGCAAGTTGGTCGTCGTTGGTCCTTTGTCCCCGTGAAGGGATGTGTTAATAATTTCCATATTGACTAAGAAAAATATTTTAAATGAAAATATGGAAAAAGGACCAAGGGTCATTGATTTGAATGGACATGGCTGGATGTTTGGGAAGAGATTTAATTTATGGTCAGCGTTTTTGAATATTCACAGAGGAGGATTGGTGCATGTGAACAGGATAATTAGAAAAAGTTTTTAATGGATTTTTGCTGTTAAGCGAGGATTCGCCATAGTCATTTCCGAATTGGACGGTCTAGGTAGTATCATGTCATAGGTTGAATGTTCACTTGGCTTCTTTTCTTTTCTAGATACTTAGTACATAAGAGAGTGAAAAGAAAGAGGCAGGTAACCAAAATAAAGGAGGAAAAGTGTTCGATACAAAAGTCTTGGCGTCCAAGAAGCAATAAATGTTGAATCTGATGGGAGATAATTAGATGATGCTGTTGGGAGTACGTCATATTCGCATTCAAGTCCAAGCTCGTATCCAATAATACCTACGAGTTTTGGAAAAGGTAGGTAAGAAGTTTGGGTTTATGTACTCGTATATCCTCAAGGAGAAGGTAATTGTGCCAATTTTTTTTGGACTACATTCGTACCTTGGTACATCTTAGAAAGTTCGAAATTGCATCTTCTTCTTCATCTGTTATTCCCGTAAGAGCTCGTCTCCTTATCGTCTATCATTGGACACTCTACAACAGAAATGGCAGGATGATCAATCTGTGCAGCATCAGTTTTGTTCTTCGAGGTAGGTTTAGCCAAACGTTTTCCTAGGCTCAGTCTTCGTTTTATCTGTGGGGTATCTTTTGTGTTTTCTAAATGAACACCTTAACTATACCTCAACGTTATAGCTGTAAATAGTGACATTTATCGACAGCATGTATTTGGTTTTGTCCTAGTTTACTTCAAGACCTAATCTTCTCGCCTTATCTTCAGTTGCCGTAAAGTTCTTTATAATATGTCCTTGGGAATGTGCGATGATGTCGATATCGTCAGTGTAATCCACCAGGTGGACAGACTTGTGACAGTGAACTATCTGCCCCAGGTACAAGGTTGAAGAAATTACATACCAGCGCATGTTGAAATGCGGGACTCATTTGGTGTAGTCCGACGAATGATTTCAAATTGCACAGTAACCGGTTATTTTCCAGCCTTTGTCATACAGAATGCTGCTTTACGGCCACTTTTTTCCAGAATTTGTTTTGTCAATTCGGCAGAAAGTAAGCAAGACTGGTACGTTCTGACAAGCATGCTGAAAAACGGTTTTTAGATGTTCACATGAACATTCATTGTTTACTATATTTGGTAGCACTCTTTCTAAGGCTTGCCATACACACTCTGTTTTTCCACTGTGCTTCCAGTAGCGTCTTGTGCCGTCGTGGTGTTAACATTATAAAAAAAAAAAATAAAAAAACTTTTCGGAATTATTTAATTCGGGATAAAGTCTGATACTTTGAACGATTTCGAATAATTTTGGAAAATTTATTTTCAGAGGACGGCACTATTTCGAGATATTCTCACTCAACAACTTCGGGGAAAAGTCTGACATTTTAGATGCAATCCTACATTATAAAAAAATTGGTATCCGTCTTGTAGAGAATTCCAAAACTTATAAAATCAAATTTCAAACACGACGTACCGTTTTCGAGGTATTCGCACTCTTAAACCATTAACTCTTCCATTAACTTCTGGGTAATGTTAGACATTTTGCAGGATTGTCTAGCTATACACTATTTGAAAATCAAAATAGATTACGGCACCTATCTTGTAGAGAATTTTGAAACCTAAATTTTCGATCAGAATAATATTTCTTCCGCGTTCGTCCGCGAGAAAACCGCACTGAACTTTTTTTTAAACTTTCATGTATATTCGGATATTTTGGAAAATTTAATTTAGAATATTTTGGAAAATTCGACATTCATATTGTAGAGAGGTCTAAAATCTAAAATTTCGACCACAGAAACTTTTTTCGTGGGCCACACTGTTTGTGAGTTTTAAAAATGATTTTTTTAATTTGCTTGCGGGTGTAGTCAGATATTTTGGAAAGTTACCGACTTTAAATTTTTGGAAATTTTCAAAAATTTAGCACTCGTCCTGAACAGAATTTCAAAGCGTAAACTTTCAATTGTAACAATTGTTTCGTAGGATGCACCGTTTTAGAAGATATTTGCACTCAAAAACATTTTTTTTATTAACTTGCGGGTGAAATCAGATATTTTGGAAGATGGCCTTACTTTAATTTTTTGAAAATTTTGAAAAAATTCCGCATCCATATTGTTGAAAATCTAAAATATTGACCGTTCTTTTTCGTAGTACGAACAGTTTTTTTTAGAAATTAGCAATTGAACCGATTTTCATTATCAATGTCAATTGCGGTCACGTACTACTATGAACGACACGCCACTGCTAGCTGCCTAACTACCCATTAACAAATGACACACAGTGGACGTAGGTAGGAAATACTCTGTATCTATACCTAGCTTAACTGATTCCCATAAAAAATCTGCTGGAAGTGCTATTTGTATCAAATAGACTGTGTTCTGGACAAAAAAGCTTTAAGAATATTCAGGTGTTGTTTCCATCGCAAGATTCTTCGATTTTTTGGAGTTGCGAGACTTTGTCGATGTAATTCTTTTTTAGACAAATTTACAGCTTCGGCACTCATCCTTCGCAGCTCTTATTTTGCGTTGCTACACTTTTTTTTTTTTTTAAATTTTGTTGCCTTTTTAATAGAACCACTGGTCGTTGGCGTTTGTGAACGCTGCTGGCATACTACTAACTTTTCACCCATTACAAGCGTACTGCGGCGTTAAGTTTCTTCTTCTAGATAGTCTGAATTCTAAACAATAGTAGGAATCGATATTTACCATTTTAAACATTAGCTGTCTCTATGAAAAGTCGAGGTAGGTACTACGTAAAGTGTTGTTATCGATTTGAAAAAAAATTATGTCACTTGGTCCGCAAAATTATGTCACATGTCCACAAAACTCTGTCTCTGCTTATATTTACATATGTACATACATTCCTTTCCAACCAAATCCAAGTGTTGCCATATTATAATATTTCATTCAGGTTTAACAAAAAATAGAAAGTTAATAACTTGTCGATCATCAAGGGAATTGGACGTCGGGGAGCAGAATAGATCTACAAGGTCAATCAACTTGTCGATCAAAATTATGTCACTTATTCTAAGAATGCCGACAATTATGTCACCATGTCAACACTGATTACGCACCCTGGATTCACCGATAGAAGTTCGATTTTGCCTTCATGTATTGCGTATGTCTGCCAAACATGTATTCATTTATTTATTACCCCAACCAGGGTACCAATATGTGAACTGATAGTGACAAATATATTGATTTGAATCACCTTAGCTGGGGCTAAATTTACGCAGTCTTCCGTTTGCATGTTGCATTGTTTTGTGGAAGATTTTGAATTTTGCAGTTGCGACCTAAAACGCAGTCATAAGTCTTACGCTACACTAAGTAAACCGAAAATCTGATGAACCTAGAAACAACAGTTGGCAATTGTGATATTCTGTCAGAATTGACAGTTTTTTTTAAAGTCATCGGCGGGTTATAACAAAAATTGTTAATTTAAAACCTCAACAAAAGGCATAGATCTAAAACAACACTGTCAACTTCAAAAGGACACACTCAATACGAAAACGAAAAAGAGAATAAAAAACAATTAGTTGAACAACAAAGAGACACTTGTTCTCCTCTTCAAATCACACATCACCAGCAGTGTGACATACAAGAGTCCCTTCCAATTCAAAAAGGACAATCGACCGTAAAGAAAATACCTGTTGGCTATGTCCACCCTGGCATTAATCTTACGCACATCCAGAGTGCGACAGATAGAAAGAAGTCAAGCCAACAACAATGCCGCACAAAGGACACCCGAACAAGAACAATGATGTACTGGAGTGTCTTTCAAACACATGTCGAATCGCTAAATGACACAATCCGTAGAGGTTAATGGATTCCACTTTCCTTTTTGACAGATCGTTCTCCACTCTTGAGCGAGCACCAACACTCGGCCACTTGATGTGAGGGGTGTGCGCATAGCTATGTCACTTCAAGTCAAGCCCGAATCCATTGTCGTAAGGATCATTATTGTCGTCGTTGTAGGTGTTGTTGTTGTTTGATCAATGATCGTGTGACCCACAGATACCTACGGCGATCATCCTTAATGACATACCGGTGAAAATTCCTTTGGTTAGAATGATCAGGATTTTGGGGTCCTCTTTTTTTTTTTTTTGTTCGCTGGACACATCGTCCTGATGAGTGTTATTATAAGAAGAAGAGAAAAAAACCGTTCAATTAAGGACGTCAGAGTCGAGATCAGTTCCATTGTGTATGGATTATTACAAGTGGATGAAAAATGTCGACGCAAATGCATCATCAGAAGGACATTGAGTGAGTGTGTGGATTGGATATATGTAGGTGGCGGTGATTTTCAGACGCCAGCCGCTTCGGTATGATAAATGACAAATGAATTGGACGATTCAGCGGAACATTGAGAAAGTCCCTGAGAAAGTGGAACATGATTGCATTTTGATTGATTCGTTCCGCATTCGTGTTTAGATCGAAGAAGAATACACCGCGAAGGATCGTTGTGAGATTTCTTAGAACTGTTTCGAGTGTAATCGACATATGTTTGCTTGGTGCCTGATGGTGTCGCTGATCGATTACTCTAAAACATTTTTATGGGAATTCCATTGAAAAACGTTCTGTCCTGATTAAATAAATATAAAAGAGAAAATGTTATACAACCACCGCGAGATGTTTGAATCGGTTTACTATAGGATGTCCTTTGTTTCAGGAAAAGTATCTTTAAATGGCCGATAATAACCATAAAATTTTATTACTTTGCGGAATGTTGCGTGTGTATGCTGCAGCAACAACTATGCGCGCAAGCACTCTTTGAACGGATGTTAGGTGTTAATTTTATGAAGAGTCTGTTTGCACAGCGATCGGCATTTGTAGGAAAATGTCCTTCAATTGATAGTCAAATGTTTACTTTACTCAATAGCGGGCACTATACCTAATACCGAAATAGTTATATAAATTGTATCGAAAGATTATTTACATACGTAAACATACGAAGGCCTTGTCAAGGACTTTGTAGATTTTAACTGAGATAAAAATACGAGTAGTTTGTTGTTCAATTTGTAGACATACATGTTTCATCATCAGTGTCTTAGGACAGGAAAGTCAACTGTCGACCAAATATTCACGTTTATGTTAAATTTTAGAGAAAATTCATAAGGCCACGCTTAACTTTAGCAACATAGCAACAAACAAACGGAAAAGCTCGTTGCTCCGACAATACAGGGTGGTTGACATGAACTGTTACTAATACAAATAAATGTATTTTTTTTTAATTGTGAATATTTTTTATTGAATCCAAAGAAAAAAAAGTTGGAAATTTATTCAAATTCAAGGATTTAATTAATATTTTCGATACGGCCACCTTTGGCACGAACAATTTCCTTGAGACGGGCAATAAATTTATCGCACCCTGTCAGCAAGTGTGTCTGTGGAATTCGTTTCCATTCCCGACGAAGCGCTAACTTGAACGCGTCCGTTGTTTGGTATTTTTTAGTGCCAACCGTGGCTTTCAAAATGCCCCAACTATGTAAGAAAAGTCTAATGGATTCGCATCGGGAGAATTCGATAGCCATTGTGTCGGGGAAATGAAATGCGGAACGTTTTGTCGCAGCCATGCTTGATTTGCTCCGGCTTTGTGGGAAGGTGCAGAGTCCAGGGTCTTTGGCGCTTGCTTCCCGGTGGCCATTCTTTGGTGGAAATTATCGTATGACCTCTCTGGTAGGTAAACTCGATCATTTTGCTTGTTGACAAGTTGCTCAATTGGAAATGGTGCTTATTAGAGAAAACGATGTTTGGCATTTGGCGTGACTTGCATGCAAGTGGATCAACTCCTTTGTTCTTTCCACTATAACTTTTTTTTGGTCAGGTCTTTGAGAGATCGTGCACTTTTTGGAACTTTAAGGTCTTGAGTCCGAGCTCATTCCTCAATCAAATAACAGAGCCACATCCGCTAACACGATCCTTTAAGTGATTACTTTGACAGTCTGCACTGATTCCAATGGATTGAAGTTCATCGTTCTCAGGCTTCCATACTATGCCAATGGTGTTGGTAACATCCCTACCATTCATACTCAATGGTATCTTACGATCTGATATTCGAATCGTGTCCATTTGCTTACTATCATTCGAAAACTATTTCTTCAATTCAAGTCCAGCGCTGAATCTAGCAAAACGACTTTGTACCAGAATGACAGGGCTGTCCAAACTTTCCGCTGCTAACGCCAGAGGGAAAATATGGAGGGGATATAGCGAATAATTTTTTAGCTAGAACACTTAGCTAGATAAGAACAAGAGAATATCGTCATCTGTCAATAAAATTTATTAGTGATGAGGTCTTCGAATAAAGGTCGAAAACAGTCGATTTCTTAAAAAAAAAAAACTATCGTTACTATCGATAATTATACATAAATACATGCAGTAAATGCTCGGATTTGTCTACAACTTACTAAGCAGATCTATAGAATTTGATTAAATTCTACGTTAGACTGCCCTTTGACATTCCAATGTCTTCGATTTTCGATAGAACGTAAAATCGGTATTGATGGTCGTCAAGTGTTATCGATAACAAATAAAATTCGAGAGACCTCGAATCGGCTGCGAAACTAGTTAATTTTTCCATCAGTTGATTGTATTTTAATCAAAAAATTCTGCCTGACATTTTAGTGAGCTGTACAAAATATCGAAATCAATTAGTAAGGAAAAATTCCTTATTTTGCTCCAAAATTCTATTCCTAAACTAGTTTCTAATTTTAATTGTGTTTATACATTAATGGAAATGATTTCAGGGCAAAAGTAATATCAGGATATATACTGGAATGTCCAAAATTTGCCGCATTTTGACAGTAAAGAGGTTGTCTGCATTTTGAGCTCAGTAGGTTTAGGTTATATCTTGACAATCATTTTACTGTCTAGTTTAGTTTTACTAAAACTTTAAACGGCCTAAGACTTTTATTTTGTTAGTTTAACTAGATTTTATTAAAAGATTAATTTAAAACAATCGAATGCTATCGAGAATAATCGAAAGTGACGACTACCGATAGTTACTGTTGTATGACTAAAAGTCCATTCCATGATTTTGTGGCTAAGAGTGTGCACTTGGAACGCGGCTACTGATTCCATCTATAAACGTATCTCATCGGCTTCTTCCAACTCCAGAGATGAGATCATGGGTATAGAAATCTTTTTCGATAACTGCGGACCCAAGCGAAACTATCGAAGAACTCTTTACAGCAGACATTCCGTCTCCCAACAGAGAAACGACCATGGTTGCAACATTTGCCGACGACACAGTACTCCTGAACTCCGGAAGTCATCTCCAAACAACTATATATAGACAGTTGTAAATATTCGAATAAAAATGTCCCAAGGACTTGTACTCTCGCATGAAAAACACGTACTGGTGCTTTATTTCTACCGATTTATCGAGACAAATTCAATCTACTAAACACTTTCATTTATGCATAAAGGGCTGGTTCTGAATGTATTTCCGATAGAGATGTAGAGATAGTTTTCTCCAATGCAGCTTTTGGAAAAATGGAGCAACAGTCCTCTCCTATACAATCTATAAAGTTCAGGCTTGATACTGAAGCCTGAAGAATGGCATGCAGCAAGGTGGAACAATATCACCACTTTTCTTTCGTTGAGGTAGAACCTAACTTGCCATTTAAGAGAACGAAAAAATTTCTGTCTATAAATTGGTGCTGGCATCCCGGAATTATTTGTGGTATCACAATGAATCAACTCCTTTGGTCTAAATATGTCCCAGCATAACCTATCTTGATGCTTTCGAAGGTACATCAATTTTTGTTTTTTTTAGAAACGTTGCGCCTCACTTTCCTTCCAAGGTTTAAAACAATACGAGTACCCATCATAACATTGCAATTAAGTTATGCACCTAATTGACGGAGTATCTCGGACACTGGCTACTTGAAATCGGCACAAACCACATCTGAAATAAAAAAAGTCTTTATTAGTTCCTTCACGCACTAATCTCATGCACTACTTGGATCAAAAATCTGGTGCATATCTCAATTTCCTTTTCAAAATTTCATCAAAATATGACAGACTAAGCCGCATTCGTGTGGCATATGCACACCAATCCCTGGGACAGGCGCATCCTTTCTCAAAGGATTTAAATGTATCTCTCATTTCTTTTTAGTCAGATTTATTCTGCACCATATTGTTTTGCCACTTTGTTACACATTGGCCGCATCCTCATCAAAACATAAAAAAAGGAGACTACAAACAAAAGCGAAATGATGGTAAATCCATGAAAATCCTTTCTTCTTTTAGCGAGGCTCTCTACAAACAACAGCAACAGGAAGAGGAACAACAAGAAGCAAATCTGCATCTTATCGGTTGCGCATCTCTTTTGTTGGCCAATTATCTACCAAATGCAAAACAGAAGGATTTTCGAGGTTTTTCTCTCTCTTTTTCCAACTGTGTTGTCCTTTTTTTTGTGGGTTTTGTCTTAGGATATAAAATTTCGAATTGATTCCCAGCTGAGGTAATTGGGCTCTTGAACTTATGCCGCCGTATGTGATGCTTCTGTTGTGAAATGATGAATCCTCTCGAAATGGATCACAACGTAGCGCCATGCGCTTGAAGATTTTACGCTCGAAAAAGAAAAGAAAAGCGATCCCAGCATCCTGTCAATTTTCGGGTGCAAACCGAAAAAGTGAATAATTATTCATGTTGCACACCGGTGTGGTACTGAGAAAGTGATGCGCCTCCTCTCTAACAAGATTAAAGTGGAAAATAAATTGAGGATCCTTAGAAGACAAATAGGAATTCGAGGCCGACACAAGGATACATGATGGACTTCATTAATCAAATTGTTAATTCGCACAGGTATACGTATAGAGTTGCTGAATTCTCCAGGGGAGAAAATTGAAGCGGAACATCTGAAGGATCAAATTCATTAGGACGCAACGCGTTGACATTTTCTTTGTCTGGAATAGAATGAGCAGGAATGAAGAGGCGCCTAGAGTCTGTGTGAGTGGAGCAAGTTTATTTCCCCAGAGAATCGGAAGTTTGAGAATTAACTAAGAAAGGGGATGTGCACGGCTACCTTTTGTCGGTTCTATTGAATTGTTACTTTCTATTCTCAGAGAGGGACCACCCTTGGAGAGCGTATCTATTAATTAAAATAACCGTTGTGAAATCCTTATGTTCCTCTTTTATAAAGATCCGCATTTTCATTTAAAGAAAGAGTTGTCAAGTCACGGCGGATAATTGAAGTTGGAAAATGTACGGTTGGAAAATGTATCGCATTTGAATATTTCGTTCTGAGACAAGAATTTTTTCGATCAAATTGAGTTTTATTTTTTAACATAGCTAATTCAATACATTTTTTAGAATGATGCTCCTACCTCTTTAGCCCTTCCAAATACTATTTGGCGTCTCTCACTGCAAAATAGGTGTCTACGGATGCGACGACCTCCTTGTTCGATAATAATCTCTGTTTTTGAGCTTAGAAAACAGAAAAAGGTATCAGGGCACTAGATCTACTTCTGGATTGTCTATCAGCCCGCAATTCGTGAATTTTGGCCATTTTTAGCAAGGTTCAGTCGAATGTTTTTTTTTATTTAAAGAGAGCAAGCGCAGCACCCAATGCCCCAGCCTCTGTCATCTTTCTAACCTTGATTCGACGGTCATCCAATATGGTGGTCGCATTTGTTGGCCGTCCCGAACGACCATGTTTAAATTTAGCTGTGCATTCTTTCACGATGGCAAACAAAGGAGCTGAGTTCGTGTAAACAGCGATCAAGAATAAAAAGAATTTGATTTCTGCACGATATCCGATTTTTTCCATTTTTACAAAAAAACTGACATAGACTGACACAAACGACTGTCAAACAACAACTGAGCATCCAAAATGGCTGACATTTTCAGTGGTGTCTTCCAAAGCATATAAAATTGTGATACTGAAATAGTTTTGACGAGTAGCGCTATCTTCATGTTGAGGCTCAAAACTTTTCGAACGAAGTCTGAAACCCTCGATTGACCGTCTTTTTGAGCAAAAAATTATTTAAACCAATTACTTCACGAAAATCTGTTCACTGCACAAAAAGAAAAACAAAAAATCGATTTAACAGAAAAATGGTCTCCCTGAAAAACCTACAGAGCTGAAATTCCCGAATGTAAGGCCCTTTATAACCTAAGCCTCTAGATCAACTAGAAAGCTGAGGCATGGCACACCATCGTATGGAACAATGGCAGGACATAACCTAGCGAGGTTTTCCAATTTCATAATACAGTGGTATAAAGTTTTTGTATCTTTTCTATCCTACAACATGCTTAGGACAGGATTTTACAAAGAAAATCACCGGAATATCCTGTTCCGAAAAACAATAGCGACTCAAGTTCCAGCCGAAGCTCGTAGAAGATCATCAGCCTCAGCGATGATGTGATCCCTGTAGAATGATATTGAGACCGATACGTGAAAGAAATATTTAACATAAGACGTAAGAGTATGAACGGCAAGTAGAAGAAGAACATGCTTAGCATGCCTACACTAGTGGTTATACACATAATGTGACATACCAACGAAAAGATACACGGAAAAAAGGAAAAAGTCCCAGTATCAGTAGACAGGAATTGGTTGACGCTGGTAAATCTATCGGTAAAAAAAGGGTGGAGAGGGGAAGCCCGGTTTCTTATAAAGAAATTGCTATCCCTTCTCTGACGATTCGCATTGGGAAGGCTGGCAATGACCATAAGATGAACTACGCAGAGTGCAAACACTGCGAAGATCAAATTTGGGAGACGGCTATCACAGCTAATGCCTCCATTTAAATGGAAGGCTGTGGATTAGAGAACGGAGCCTTTACGGAGAGATGTTCATCACACCAAACCCTTGATTGGATAAGCGAGTCTGTGCCTACTAAAATTCCTCACATTAGGACCAACAACTTTGGTAGTTTTTATGATTTCGAGAAGAAGGAAGACTTCGGATGTGCTTGTGCGTCTATACACTCAAAATCCTGAACTCGATACGAGTGAATGGATTGTCTATAGCCACAAAGATAATTATTAAGTTGCTATTCTCTTTGTAGGTCTAGACGAAGGCTCTTTCGAGATTATCAGGTCTAGGTTTGACATGCAGCCTTATTTGCGTTTTGGAAGGATTCAATTTCATTTAAATTCCAAGGGAGAGCTAATATATATGCTGACATATAGCAGTCTTTCCGTGGCGCATACCAAACCTCACATAACATCTATCCAGGAGCCATGGGTGCAAAATAAACGCGTCTGTAGTTTTGAGGGTGTTCATGGCATCACGGTACTCTAAGACGAGTGATTAGAAAGACCTGACTATGCTTGGACAATTCTGTAGTCAAGATTTGGTTACTGCAGCCATAAGCTACGAAACGAATGGAAAGTGGATCGTTGGGTCATTTTATTTCCAGTATGGTTCACTAACGCCTCTATCACCAAAGGTAGTGAATGAACTCATAGAGTGTTGTGACATCAAACAGATGCGATTAGTCATTTGTTGTGATGCTAACGCTCAGAGCAACAACTGCAACACACGAGGAAACCATCTCCTGTACTTCATGCTTTCGTCTGGCAAAACAATTAACAATGTTGCCACCCAGCCGACTTTTGTTACGACAAGGAGACAGGACTATGACTTGGACTATGACTTGACCCTGCCTAACAAGAACTTTAAGTCAATTACTTACTGGCGGGTATTACCGGAAGTGCCTCTCTCAGACCATAGACACATCGAATTCCAAATCAAATGTGAAGCCATACCGTTGCAGAAGAGGTGAAATCCGAGGAAAACAAATTGGATACGCTTTAGGGAGAACCCAGAACGAAACAAAAAGTAGAGGAAGCCGTTCAGAACCTGAATGGCACCCTTACTAGATGTTTTGAACAGACGTGTCCAATAACAAAATAACCCCAGCAGATCGCCAGTTCCCTTGGTGGAGCGTAGATCTACAAAGACTTCGTAAATAAACCAGAAAACTTTTAAACAGCTCTTTAAAGACTAATTTGGAGGAAGACTGGAATCTTTACCGATCAAAGCGAAAAAAATAATAAGAGGTTAATTCGAGCTTCGAAAAGTGCTTCTTGTAGGAATTTTTGCGAAAAGATCGAAACACTGAGTGAAACCAGTAAAGTTATCAAGAAGGGCAAATCAGCAAACCGGAATCACTTAGAAAACCGGATGCATTTACTGAGACGAAAGCGGGAGCTGGGTCACAACTCGGCCTGATCACCGAGGCCGAACAACTTGGCGCAGTTGGTATTTTGCATCGGTTGAGGTAATGGACGCTTTAGCTTCCTTTGATGGCTTCAAGTCACCTGATATTGATGAAATATACCCCGCCATGCTGCAACAAGGTATAACCCAGTTGCTGTTAACTCTGAAGAAAATTTTCACTGCAAGCCTACATACCAATATCCTGGCTAATAGTTTGAGTGGCCTAAATAGCTAAAATCGGTAGACATCACTACTCGATCACCAAGAACTTGAGACTAATAAGTTTGACTTCATTCTTGCTGAAAAGCATGGAAAGACTGGTTGAACGGGGTACGTGCGCCAAGTTGCTGTCTAACAGCTGTTGGCACTGGTACTCATTGGATGAAAATAGAAGGACGTGAGAGTTGTCTGTTTTGTTTGAGTTGGTACATCCCGGATTCACTGGTCCATTCTATTTTGCTACTCAGATTCGAGTTAAATCTTCTCTCGAAGAAGTATCTTTTAACCCATTTTTGGGCTAGCCCAAAAGGGGGAAGATTTGGAAGTGTTCCTCGCTCTTTATGTGCAATCCATTTTCCTTTCCCGGCGGCCTTTTTGATTATAATTTTTTTTTTATAATTTGCGCGCGCCGAAGGGGATATGAATACCCTTAAACTGTTTCAGGGCACGGGCGTTAGGAAAAGGGGAAAGAGGAACAGAGGATGGTTTCTTTGGCAAGTCCTTTCTATCACTAAGTGTAGAGCGGTGAGTCCCAACATCACTTCTAGTGCCTCTAGTTCTGATAGCCCTTATTGTTCAGATGCAACCTAGCTTTTGTACTTTTTAAATGGTTCTCCTCTTTCTGCTCAGCCTGGTTCATTTGACCTAAGATACTGCTACGTATGTTATAATGGGCTTACCCATCATGGTGTACATCCATCTCAGTGTGTCTGAGTTGAATCCTCAGGTTTTACCTGAAATGTTTCTGCACACCATTAATGCTGGGGTTGCTCTGGCTACCACAGCTTCTTCATGTTTCTTCCAGAAAAGTTTACTGTCTAGTGTTATACCTATAATAGATACTTGACCTGTTCTTGTGGGTCTACAACGATTCCATTTAGTTTTTTTGGTTGGAAGCACCACTTCTGTGTAACTCATAGTACCTTCTGAGAGTTTATATCGGTATCAGCGGATTTCCCGGTCCTATGAAGTCAGACAAATTGGTCTAAGGAATTTAGGTGAGGTGGTACCTTTTGTCTCCATTTTCAAAAGTTGGAAAATGTGTTCGGAGTAAGAGAAGAGCTCTCTGCTCTTCATTCTCAGTGTAGCTGCTATTTACGACGCATCTATTCGGCCCCAAGATAGGGCCTTGTGTATTCTGATTGCAGCAAGGGTAAACGCGCTGTTCTCACAAAATGTTCTTTAGTTATTTCTTTTAGCTTTTCTTTACAATACTCCGTACTAGCCTTTCAGTGTAACTTAGCCAGTGTCCGTCACCCTTCACTTTGTTTAATAGCATGCGCGGATTGGATCGTAAGTAGACTAACGTCCTGTTCCACCATGGAGCATCCTTTTGTTGCTGAAAGAGGTTGCTAATAAGGAGGCTGGTTTCATATGCCTGCGTTATAGCCCTGTTAACCTCCTCCTTCGTCGTCTATGGGGTAATTTGCCCTTTTGTCCCTTTCACACTCATCAAATTCCACTCGAAAGTGGTTCTATATACTATCTCCCAGTCAGTGTTGCGGGAGTTTCTTCAGGTCTTCCCTTTAATGTCTTCCTTTTGTTCACCATCAGTTCTTACTGTTGGATACAGAACATACAGAGGACACCACTCGTGGCAGTGGTAGGTACTCGCTTATTGGCAATTGAAGGGTTGAGAGAGTTTTGTGCAAATTGTACCTAGGTACCTACGTCAATGAACAAAATTCAAACAAGCCTCCTATGTCAGAATCGACTGAACAATAGAAATATAATACAATTCAAGGTAGTCTGTGAATTGGAACCCCGCTTAGCGGTCAAAACGGACCATAAAGAGGTCAACATTTGAACTTCTTTAGTTGACACAATACACAATGTTTCTCAAAAGACACCCACAATTCAAAATCTCAAAATCAGGTCAGCGCTTCCACGACATAATTTCCACATAATTTTCTACAAAAATTAATTTACATAAATAAAATATGTTTTTCCACATTTCCCACACGCAGCAATACAAGTACATTGTCCTCTTGCATTTAGAAAAAAAAGAAATATAATCCGCCGACCCAAAGCCCCGGGGTTAACAAATCATTCTCAGATCAGCAAACATCGCCCGCAACCTTAGGCATCTACGAGTATCTGCCTATCTGTAGCGGAGTATTTCGAACAAAGACGCAACATTAAATTAATAATTCATTTCATTAAGATTCATTGTCCCAGACAATTGACTTAAGAGTGTCGTCGTTGTCGTTGTAGTATAGTTAGTGTGAGAACAAAAATGTGTCACTGTGCGACGATTGTGTGTCGTGAGGAAACCAAACCAAACCGAACTGACACACCGATTCACCTGTCTAAGGTTTCCTTCTTTCTGTCATTGTCTCCCTTGTATTACCTCAGCGACTGTCATTATGCTAAATAGACGCGTCAGCAACCTAGACTTCCTCTCTTAATCCATGTCGTTCTCCTCCATGACACTGTGTTGAAAAATATTCATCGAATTTTAGCATAGATATGAATCTAAGCTTCCTCTTGATCTAGAGCGAGGTCTTTTTGCTTCAGAATAGCCAAACAGTGAAAAAAGTGTCGTCTTTTAGAAGAAAAAAAAAAAAAAAACTAAGAAAACACGACATAAGGAGTTCCTTGCCAAGAGGGAGCGCTACATTGCGGTCAGCTCAAAGCCAAATTGGATAACTAATCATAAATGGTAATTGTCCAACGAGGAAGAGAGGGCGGAAGTCGCAAAGCCCATAGAAAAACAATGAAATTACCCTGGGCGTTAGCCATGAAGACACACCACACACTCATATCAACGGGTTTCACCAAGCAAAGACACCCCAAAGGGGACGTTTATACTACCACGCGCAGCAGGTTGATAATAAGCGACGAACGTCATAAATATTCACATTAGCTGAAACGTCACATTTGGCTGCACACACAAGAATAACGAGAAGAAGAAGAAGACGAAGCCGCGGCAGAAGCATGACAGAACGCCTGCAACCTGCAACTTGCAATTGCATACTGCAGAGTATGAAGGATGTCGTCACTCATCGATGGACTGAGATAGATGGTGTTGGGGCGGTAGATTGGAACTCTGAGTAGGAGGGTGAATGGACCGTATGCCGGTAATTTCGCGGTACAAAATTACCGTATCCACGGCTAATTGTTTGTGTCAGTAGAGGGGGTCATTTTATGACGTTCAGTTGCAGTTAGTGAATAGAGTGCGTATGTACACATTTTAGCGCTCTGACACCTGTCATATATCTTTAACAAATGATCATTCAATTGGTAGGAGTTTCTGTTGATTGAATTCTTTGTCAATTATGGCGTCATTATCCTTTCTCGTGTATCCGGGTATAAATGGATCCTTGGATAGTATCTTTTGTAGTTTTGTAGTTTTATTAATGCTTTAGAGACTCGTCAGTATGATATTATTTTGCATTCCCACTTTCACTCCTATTTCTACAACCACTTCCACTTCCACTTCCACTTCCACTTCCACTTCCACTTCCACTTCCACTTCCACTTCCACTTCCACTTCCACTTCCACTTCCACTTCCACTTCCACTTCCACTTCCACTTCCACTTCCACTTCCACTTCCACTTCCACTTCCACTTCCACTTCCACTTCCACTTCCACTTCCACTTCCACTTCCACTTCCACTTCCACTTCCACTTCCACTTCCACTTCCACTTCCACTTCCACTTCCACTTCCACTTCCACTTCCACTTCCACTTCCACTTCCACTTCCACTTCCACTTCCACTTCCACTTCCACTTCCACTTCCACTTCCACTTCCACTTCCACTTCCACTTCCACTTCCACTTCCACTTCCACTTCCACTTCCACTTCCACTTCCACTTCCACTTCCACTTCCACTTCCACTTCCACTTCCACTTCCACTTCCACTTCCACTTCCACTTCCACTTCCACTTCCACTTCCACTTCCACTTCCACTTCCACTTCCACTTCCACTTCCACTTCCACTTCCACTTCCACTTCCACTTCCACTTCCACTTCCACTTCCACTTCCACTTCCACTTCCACTTCCACTTCCACTTCCACTTCCACTTCCACTTCCACTTCCACTTCCACTTCCACTTCCACTTCCACTTCCACTTCCACTTCCACTTCCACTTCCACTTCCACTTCCACTTCCACTTCCACTTCCACTTCCACTTCCACTTCCACTCCCACTTCCAAGTGTCGTTAGTCAATGCTAAACTACTGACTTATTCTATTCTACAATATTATGAAAAAAAGGTTTGATTTGTTGATCAAGTTCAGCAGAGTATTCTAGGAACTTATCGCATTGCCAATAACAATCAACTCTGAGTAGCGCTGGGCATTATGGATTGAATTCGGCTATCTATAGTTAGTAACTGAATAATTTCAAATGTTGAATAATTTTGTTCTTCGGTCTTAAAGTTTGGTACTTCGGAGGACTGTGTACTTACAATTTTAAAAAAATTCCGCATCCACTTGTAGAGAATTTCGAAACCTTAAACTTCGATCGCTACACTTCTCCTCATATGGCGCACCGTTTTCGAGATATGTATTTACACTCAAAAATAATAAAAAAAAAGTTGGATATTTTGGAGGGTTGGGTACTTTAATTTTTGAAATCTTTTTTTTTTTAATTCTGCCTCCAGCTGGTAGTGAATTTAAAAACCTAAAATTTTGTTCGGAACAATTTAGTCCGTACCATGCACCGTTTTCGAGATATTAGCATTCAAAAAACGATTTACGCAATTAACTCCGGGTTAAAGTTGGACATTTTGAAAGATCGCGTATCAAGCTACTCGCGAACTATCGAATGAAATAAACTGAATGAAAGAACAGTTTAATTAGCGAAAATAGAAATGAACGAATGACAATCGATTGAATGAATATTTCGAAACTATCGAATGAGTCGATAGTTTTTATTCGATAGTCCCATCACTAGTTCTGAGTCTTCGGATCGGACATTGTTTTGCCCTGATCATCACGATCGAATTCTTGAAATTGGAATCGATTTTTCAATGATGAGACATAATTTCATTCGCCGAGGTTGGTCTCCGACTCCAAATGAAACAATTAATACTGGATTCTTTCATATCCTTCAGGATCCATCCGTTTCGTTTAATCAGAATTCTCTACTGCTACACTTTCCATTTCATTGAATTTCAAGAGTCTCAGTCTACCACCAACCTCTGTAAAACACATCACTGAGAGTACAAATTATTTAGATCCTGATATGATCGAAGGATGGACAAAAGCCGATTATAATTACGAGAGGTATGTGGAAGGTCTTCACTACAGCACACGCATATGCTATTAGGATGCAAAATGCAAAAAAAAACTACACAGAAAGACAATAAAAAAGGGAATATTATTGAAATATACTCCTTGCTCGTCCTTTTCCTTACATACAACACTACAAAGCACCAGCCTGACCTTCATTTGAGCTAATGAAATGGGGGCGGCTATAGGTAGCTAGTGGGACTCTCAAATAGTTTAAAACTTTCATTTAACTGCTCATCGAGGATGTGTAAGTAACTGAAGTGTACAATAATTACACTGAACCGAGGACGAAGGGAGTGAGGCACTTCTAGTGCATGGAAGTGAATGGAATGTTGATTGCAAAAGCAAACATTTCAATTGACGTATGCACTTTAATCAGGACGAAGGGTAGGGTCGCATCGCCACCGTGATGAGATGATTCCATTCCAGAATTCGGTCAGCGGCGCATGGTCCAGCCAGAGATAATCTACCGAAATCGCGCATCGATGGAAACAAATTTTAACCAAATTAACGAAAAGAAAAAAAAGGACGTTTGCTCACAAAGTCGCATACGCTTTCTAGAGTCCTTTCGTTGGGAATGGGGGGGATGCATGTTGGATTAATTAATTTCCACGAGAATGAATTTCACAAATTGTAAAACGCGTGGAAGGAGAGGCTGTCTGCTGCTCCTGCTGGTACTATGAACACGGGATCAGGAGCAGAATTAGATTTTCGAAAATTTTAGAAATGCCTGCGGAAAAATGTGAACCAGGGAGGGAGTGGCAGCGTTCAGTTGGTTTTGTGCAAAATGTTATTTTTGTTTTGTGTGACTTTGCAATTTAGGGCTGTGTGTGGGCGGGGGAGGGTAAATACTGTGATTGTTCGGTGCGTTAGTTAATGCTTAATTAAATTTTGATTGTTTAACGATTTGTGGCAGTGTGTTTCTTTGTTTCTATGCTAGCCGTGTGCTGTTGTTGTTGCTGATGATGGCATTCGTTGTGGGCCTGTTGTGGAATCGGTGAAAGAACTTCAAAGGACGCCTTGATTTGGAAAATATTGAGAATGTCAATGCATTTAATGAATGTTTACGGCATTTAATTGAAATCACGGGAAAGCAACAGATGTAAGCAAAGACAATTAGGAACACGAGGAGGAGAAATGATTAGAAGGGAAAGGAATTTTTAACTCGATCTTGAATAATTTTGGGGTACACCAAATTGTTACTTATATAGTTTATCAAGTTACCAGTTATACTTACATAGTACCTTTCTGTCGCATGTCCTTTATGATTTTCGAGGCATCAGCGGTTAATGCTTGCACTTTGAGTGGTTCTTCCATTTCTATTATTGTTCCCCATCACTTTCCTACCACTCATAACGACGAGGCTTGGCTGCGCTGCGAACTTCAAAGGTCTCTCTATAGTTCTATCTGACGGTGCACACGGTGGGGGTACAGTGTTTGCTATGCAGGTTCGAGCCCTAGCGGGGAACAAAAACCAACAGCCACTGAAAATAAGAGAGGAACAAACAAAATCTAAGTTTTCCCAATCACTACACCAAAAGGGGGTTCAGCTTATTTCATTCAATAGTTCGTGAGAATGTATGCAATCTCCAAAATGTGGGACTTTATACCTAATAGTGTACATTTTTTTTGAGTGCAAATAACTCGAAAACGGTAAGTCATACAAAAAAAATTATGACGATCAAAATTTTAGGTTTTGAAATTCTCTACAAGATGGATTCCAAATATTTCACAATTTTCTAGAATTGCAGGTACGTACTCGTAGTCGTCCAAGTTATCCGACTTCATCTGGTAGGTAAATTTAGAAATCGTGTTTGAGTGGAAGTATTTCGAAAACTAGGTTTTGAAAATCGCTAAAAGATGGATGACGAATCTTTTGAAATTTTCGAAAATTGTAGGCATTTTTTGAAAGGTGGACTACAATTTTTTTTTAAGTCTTCTCCCGAAGCTAGTGATGGAAATCAGTTTGCTCGAAAACGGTGCGTCGACCGAGAAAAGTTATAAAAATTAAAATTTCAGGTTTTACAATTGTCTATAAGATGGGTGTTCAATTTTTCAAAATTGTATGTAAGAAATTCTCTTGAGTGCGATATAACTGCCTAGCTTCTCTGCGTACGGAGTTTAATTTAAAGCAATCATTCGATAGGGCCCAGTACTAGTACTCGTAATGTAGTAATTCTGAGTTTCAAGAATTTTGTGAAACACTCAATCCACTTGGTGAAGTAGTCCATGGATACTACGCGTACAATATATCGGTTCAGTGTTATTTTTGTTTTTAACAAGTTTTCAGACGGCTAGATTGTTGATCTGCTTTGCACTGCGCAGAGTCGGCAGCTTTGTAACGTCTACTGTTCTGGCTTTAAAAAAGTTTTCAACTTCTAAAAGTTTTCCTCCTATCCTAAATGGCTTCGATATAATTGTCTTGCAGTGCGGTCAATATTTTTGAAACGGTAGCCTTTCTTAACCACATACCTTCATCCATCTCCATGTAACAATACTCTGGTCAAGTTCCAGTTAAACGCAAAGTACGCAGCAAGCCTCCAGACCGAAACTCCTCTGAGACTGATGTATGCTCTGTCTTCAACACAAATCGTTTCTCGAAGATCCCGAAGGAATAGTGGTGCAAATGATGAATAGCCAGAGCTCATCAACACTACGTTTTCGATGTCAAATCTCGAGGCGTATCTGTTCAAAATTAACAAATTATCTATGGTCGGGAATGGCAGTACATATTTGGAAGCTCATGAGCCTTTGCTTGAGTGCGAAGGAGAATGCTATGGCACGCTCTCTTTCTCCTTCTCCGACAGTAGTCTAATGATGGTTGAAAAACTCTTGATAAATTTGGGATAATGCTCAAGAAGATATCGATTAGTTCGCGGTATCATTCCGATCGGTTTTCATTCCCTTCTTCAACACCATATAACTGATTGATCATCCTTTTTCTTAAATTTATAGTTCCCGGTGTTCAGTTACAGAATAGAAGCTTACAGGTGCTGCAAGACAACCTCTAGGCTCGTAAAATGTTCTTCGAAGGTTTGGTCATGGTATATACTACATAAGTGCCGCTGGCAGTTTTTCTTTATAACTTCAATCTCTTCGGTTCAGTATCCGCCCTGTAATCTATTTCGTTCCAGCTGAGTTGGAAAGCAGATCGTTGTTTCGTTATATCGTGAACAGAGTATAGCTCCAGAGACTATTCGAGGGCTCGAGGGCCATAATCCATCATGTCTTAGATCCGTAGCCGCTTAGTGATATGAACTGTACGGGACGGATTAGTGTTGTGTTTCGTAGTTCCTTTACCCGTTGTTTAGCTAGCCAATTTCGACCAAAATTGCGTAGTTCTAACAAACTGATGTGTTCATGAGTCCGGGAGATCCTCCAGGGTAAAGTGTCACACAGAATAAAAACATTGTTGAAGGTGTTGTCCAACAATACTACCCGTTGGCCAAAATCATTCCCAAGGAACCTAAACTATCCCATGATACTGCGCTCTCTGTGTAAGATTCTACATCGAACCCAGCTAAGACGATCAGTGATAGTAATTTCATGCCAGTTTCAGGCTTTTCTGATAGAGTTTGGGCGCGGTGGTGATTAAGAGCCAAATTTGTGGGCTAACCCGTTTTTATAATGAAGTGATGTGATGACTTGCTGAATTCAAGGCAGCAAAAGAGTTCCATTAAGACATCAACGTAGATGCAGAAGAAAGCACGGCTCACTTTTTCTCTGTGAATGCCTAAGCATCAGCAGAACAAGAAAGGCCACCCTCGAAGAATATTTGTCCAACGATCCAGTCAACAAAGTCACTGAAGGTAATTCTATACTCTAGATGTTTCAGGGAGGCCCTCCTCAATCTTAGTACAACTAGAACAAACCTATTTTGTATCTTTTTATTCCAGGTATGGTGTTTTGTATTTATCGTGGGGACCACCGTCCATGAAGATGCGACCGGAGCAGTATGGTTAACTGCGTAATTAGCCCATCAATCTAATTTAACATAAGATATCGATACCAAGGATTATTCAGCACCTTTTAGGTTAGTACCGACTTCAGATATGTTCTCTATCCTTATTGACATCTCAGCTATTCACGTCGTCTTTAGTACGAACTGCTGGACTTTTTCCTTCCAGATAAATAACCTTGCACCCCAGGGCATTCGTCTAAAAATGTGTGTTTGTTTCAATTGACGCATTCAGGCCTTCTGTTATGGTTTATGTTCGACGGATAAATAGTGAGTTTTTCTTACGCGCCTTTTACTACTTCCGGAATGTTGTCCCTCACGAATCCATAAAGTGATAATGATACATGCCACCAAATTTCCTATAAAAAAATAAATTCCTCCCCAAACCTTTTCATTATTCAAAAACAGGTATGACACCCAAACGCAGAATTAAAGTCCTTCAAAGTCCACTTTTTAACGATTTTGGAAAACATTTTCCTTCCAAGTGAATGAATAGCCCAAGTGCACCTCTAGGCAATATATCCACTACAACGTGCACAGTTTCCAAATAATTGCAGGCCGCCAAAATCTATGACCAAAATTTCAATCTAATTCAGTGGTTCCCCACTGGCTGGACCAAAGCATTTCCAGCAACCCCAACAGCACAAAGGCAAAGTATCTCACTCTCTGCCTGCATCCACACGGAGTCCCAAGGGTATCGTGACCAATCGAATGTGAAAATTTAATAGAAAAACGGGCAAAAAAATAAGAAAACCCGCAAACAAAACGGAACTGCCCTCTGAAAAAGAAAACCTGCTCCACTTTACAATTATTTAATGGCAGGGGGTTTCGCTTTATGATTCCTTCAAGGGATGCATGAACATGAACAAGTACGAACCAGCACGAACCACCAACATAAGTCACATATTTCACGTATCGTTACCTAGGCCGGATGTCGAATTGTATCGAATTGGTTCCGTTTCGAATTTTTCTTTTGCGGTCCCGGTAGGATGTTATTGATGCACAGGATGTGACCTGGGTTTTCAATAGATTTACCGAATTGAATTGGCAATGACTGTGAAGGACTTTTGACTTTTAACGGATAGAAAATATATTTTTTTAAAAAAAAGTCATGAGACATTCACAACCTCCCTAGAGAGTCACTGACCGAGCAAAATTTGACAGTAATTCAACATTTTTGACCCCACTTCGCGTGTGATAAAATAATGTGACACTGACAGTACTAGTAGCGCATATGTGACACATCATCTTCATCGCATACAGAATGTGTGGAGTGTTGTGCGTGCTTGAGCTTCTCTGTTGAAATGCGCTAATGACAAAAAATGTGCACAATCCATTAGCGACGACAACATTTTGACATGATTGACAAGTGATTTCTCATAAACTAATTGTGTCGTCAAATTTTTTGACACATTGTTGGGTGGCGAGGTGCTTCGACAAAAAAAAAAACAAAATGCTTTAATACTTTAGTGAGAGAATTGTTTAATTATAGCGAACGACGAGAAGGAGACGACGACGAAACAAATCTGTCACATCACAGACAATATTTTTGAGAGTGAAAGTCAGTCTAATTTAAAAATAAGTAAAGAAAAAGTGTCGAGGTAAGCGTCAATATTTTTAGATTAGCTATTGTTAAAAATTTTAGTTTTTTTTTTTTTTTTTTGTCTAAATTGTGTCTAGGAATACCTATGTGGAGTAAACAGTTTGGAAGCATCACAATGGAAATGGTACAATTTAGTCATATTTTGGGAGGACTTATTTTTAGAATTTGTCAACGTTGACATATGTCAGCGGGAAAAGTTTTGTGAAAAAAATGGACAAGTCTATTTCTAGGTGGCGACACATAGTTTGTGAGGTAGGAAGAAGTACAGTAAGGATAAGAGCAAAAGTCGATGGGTAGCTTCCAATCAAGCATCCTTCGTGACCAAATGGTGGGTATAAAGTAAGTGATAGTGGCTAAAGATTCCCGGCTAAACAGGTGGAAATTGAGAAGTAGTCAGCACTGTGGATGGTGTGTGTAAATAATAAACTCTGCATAATAGGGGTTGCGGATTAGATCAACTATTAACAAGTTCCACATTTACTTGTGGATTATAAGCCTTACCTCAACTTTTTACGACTCTACGTGGGAAGAAAAATATCTCTGATAAGTACTAACCCAACAAAAAAAGAATAAATACAGCGATCTGGATGCCGCCATACTACCTATGGTTACATTCGGTCATGCTAAGGTGCAGATGGCGTTGACTCATCAGAAGGAGATCTCCCAAGAATAGAACTTGCTGCAGAAAGTTACTCTAGATTTTCTATGCAAATGAAAGTTCCTGAGAGCCAATATTCATCGGATTCTACCTCATTTACATCGAAGAAGATAGCATGAGCTAAAGAATTAATAACAAAGAACTGTCCATCTTGAAACTGGATTAGCCAGGGTTAACCTAAAGGCAAGATCAACCATAAAGATACTTACGGATCAGAGAAAAGCCAGCTGTGACAAACGAAGCTATCGCTACTCCAAGTTCTATTGACATGAAGCGCAAAACGCGGTGGATCCATCCTAAAAAGCAAAATAGCCAAGACTTAAGCCTGATCTGAGATCTTCATATATCAGGACGATACAGAGTTTGCAGCAGTCAACTGTGATGAGCTTGAGTAAGTTCGGCGGTCAGTATTCTTTCAAAAGTGATGAACTGATCAAAAGCTCTAGTTAGAGTAATTATTACCAATGGTACGACATAGCGGGATGAACATAATAGAGTCTAAAGACCAGTTTTAGAAAGACTCGTGAAGGACACAAGCAATGCCACCAATGGTGGCCGTGGTGTAGTGGTAACATCATCGCTTGTCACGCTGTTGGTTCACGGTTCGAATCCTGATGTCAAGAATCATCTATTTACTTCGCATGAAATAAATAAAAAAGTCGATCACTTGCGAAAGCTAAGTCAACTCTACTGTGAAGGCATAACACTGGCAGTAGGGTGGTCATATGGCTAAAATACAAATTGATTGTGATGATGACATCAGGAGGACGGAAAAAAATACTGTGAATCATAACCAACGACAATAACAGCAAAACAAAAACACTCGCCAGTTATCTGGACAGCCACCCTTGGAGTTCACTGAAACTTAACTACCACCTGAGTTTCAAACCAACTACACCAATCTGTCTTTCCCTCTGTCTCTTCCCCTTTCCACAAAAAACGCCCGTGTGCTAAAAATTAGTATAAGAGTACTCATATCCCCTTTAATACGTGAAAATTATAAAAAAAAATCCGGGATGAGGCTGCGATAAGATTGCGAAGGTTTTGCAACACTGATCTGGGGATTAGTAAAAATGGGATTCTTGACTTTCTGATAGCTCAGTGATGATGATCTGGGAAATATAGAGAAGAGGTTCCTAAAAATTGTGTCAAGAGGTTCGGACCCTAATAGATGAGCTACCGATATTATTGCTGAAGGACAAGCAGGTCAAATTATTTTTTAAAGCATTGGGCATACCAATAAAGCTTCTGAAATGTACTCAGTCTAGTTAAATCCACACAGAAGACCTATAAAAACCTAGAGGCTACATGGAAGGCAAACGTTAAGATATTGCTTCGCACAAAGTAGTGTTCACAGTAGAAATGCGCCTTCTTCAACATTGAGGAGCTTTGAGTAACCTCAGCGTCAAAGCTATCCTTAGCAGTCTACGCAGCAGTCAAATCAATGTTCATCCTTGGGAATGGATTAGCTGGAAGGTAAGAGAAGAGAAGTCAATAGTGGAACACATCAGGTATATGTGTTCATAACCATATCTCACATTACGAAAGATGATATTCTAAAAATATTAACAACAGTATTGAACCCTCATTGTTTCAGTGTGGTAGCGAAGTGTGGACTTTATTAAAGTCGCATGAATCTTGGAGTCCTTGGAATCTTGGAAATACAAATTCTTCGTACTATCTATGTTACTATCTGCGCTGACGTACTATAAGGATTGTACAGCGACATCGAAGGAAGATACGCATTCCAGCTCAGAGGGACTAAGCGAACTAATTTTCGATGGCATGTGCAAGTGGAAAAGGACCTCAGTCGAATCGGAGTATACAATTGGAGTCAGTTTCCGTTTTTTATAAGCGGAAACTGACTACATAACCACTGAGAGGAAGTACTCGTATACTATTAGAATTCGGACTTTTCTACGAAGCTTTAGTAATCATCTGCTGTTTTCGGATTGTGCTACATATTTCAAGACGGAATCAGTCACAACCATCCTTCATCCCTAAAAATGACTGACAAACTGACGGTCTGTAAGGCTCTGGGAATCAGTAAAAATCTGATGAGAATTCGTTTACAACCACTATTCCGCCGTTTTTCCAGAGTAAAGGAATCGGTACTGGAACTTTTCCTCTTCTTGACTTCTCTGTCTTTTGTCTATTTCTGTGTCGTATTTTTTTTTTGTTGCCTCCCCATATTCAGCGCAGAGTATTTATGACTTTCGTTTTCTTTTTTCCTCTTTTTGAGCATTTGCACTAGAATTTGTGTTTGAGCAGGTGATGTATGAGCGACGGGAACGGGCACTACGCCATCGGTATCCCTAAGGAGCATCTAGGTGAAGTCCACATTTTAGCAGGCGCTGTAGGGACAAGGACAATAAATACAATCCGTATGTCATCTGGTTTGTGAATGCCCCACTACGGCTTATAGATGAATGAGGACAGTTGAGAGTAGCTTCTTTGACGTATGTGAGGGCATGGAGCTAAAAGCCGTCGTAAGATTCAAATATCCAAACTATCACCCGTGGTGGATGCAATTACCACTCAACGATCACATTTGGATTCACAGAATCCCATATTATGTTAGGCGATTCATATTGTAAAATGACAAGACAAGAACTAACTACCTGTCACTGTGGACGACAGATGGATTTGACAGATGTCATATGGCAGGGATGTTAAATCCCAACCCTATACTTTTGCACTGTTCAGCTTCCTTTCTAGGTTTATAAAATATTCCCCACGTAAATTTGTTAGCTTGTATCTGAACCTTACCCATAACTTTAGTAATTTAAATGATTTTACTCCATCATTGTACCACGAGAAATCGTACCATTTCTGTAGAACAGAATGCTCCTTCTTCTATCCGGATTGTTGTTCATAACTTCTTTTGTCAAGACGTCTTTAACCTTAATTGTTTCGTTATTTTCTTCATACAATCTTGCAGTTTTCTCTTGTAGTTTACAATACCATTTTTGTTCCACATAAGCCTTTATCTTCAGCACACACAGATGTACATATCCTTGCTTTCTATATACCTACAAGCCTAAAACGAGTGCCAATACTTATAGGACAGCAGCATACCTCAAAATTAATTACCAAAAGACCCGGAAGCCACCCCACCCACGTAGCCTAATTAAATGCAAAACTTTCATGAGACCTTATTAAAAGCGGATTTGGCAATTAATTGGAGAGTTCCGTTCTGCTTATTTGAATTCAATTTCTTTCGTCTTTTTTATCGGTTTTTTTTTTTTTGCGGAAACTTCTTCATTCGATAGGTCATTTCTAAGGCTTTCCACTTGTACCTCCTCGGATGGTCGTCATTTTCCTGTCCAATGGCCATTATCGAACAGTTGGTGTGGTGCACAGCATACCACTGTTCTTCGTAATCAAATTGTTAGCCGTGGAGTGAGTGTTGGTTGATTTTTTTTCTCTTCTGTTCCTGCAGAACTAATTAAAAAGTTTTTTACTCCCCATTTTTTTTTAATGGCTGCTCCTAAGTACCACACAGTCGCGGCCATTGCGCGCACATAACAGTGACTGCGGTATGTTCTTGTTGTTGTTATAAAGGAGCCACTATACAAGTGCTTTATGACTGTTGAAAGGTAAATTATAAAAATTACTAAAAAAAAAAAAAATAGAAAAAAAAAATATCGACGAAGACATGGTGGAGAGTATAAACATTTGCATAATTATTGTTTGTTGGACTTGTGGCGCACTTAATGACCAAGCACCGGATTGGGTTTATGTTGTGAGACGTCGATGGAACGGTATGTGATATGAAATGCGGTGGTATTTGGAAGAAATCTCCCTTCCGAAGAAACAGTTTAAGTTTTGCCTTGATATTGACAACGGAACAGTATATCTATCCAACGACGAGGTGAGTGAGGAATTTCGAAATACTCGTATACAAGACGAAATGGCCATTAAATGGTGGTCAATGGCCATGGAGCACGTGTTTACGTTGAAGTTTGCATAAAATTTTCTATTAAATTTCACCCTCGATGAGATGAGTGAAATGTGAATAAGTGAATCAGTTAATGACCTGGAAGGTGGTTTAATGACATGGTGTAGTCACTAGTCAGTTATTATTGCATTTTTGGTTTCTAGTGTGGTATCTGTACAGAAATTAACTGAAGGAAATGGTGGAATAAACAAGAGCTGAGCTGTTATTCCGATGAGAACAAATAAAAAACAAAGAAAGGGCGCTTATCACCAAAATAGGTGGGAAATGATACAATAACTTGATAAGAGATTTATGGTCCACCTAAAAGGACCACAAACTCATCTATCGGGTCATAGTTTTTTTTACTGGGTATATACAGTACTGTTCATAAGTTTAAGACTACCAGTAAGTTCTATGAAAAGAAGGTGTTATTACAAAGAAGCAGTAAATTATTTTGTTTCCCCCTTATTTTTATTTATTGGATTGCACTATGTTGGGATAACATCCCTGCCATATGACATCTGTCAAATCCATCTGTCATCCATAGTGACAGGTATTTTACAATATGGATCGTTTAGCCTCCACTCAACGCAGTAAAATTGTTGCATCTTACTACAAAAATAACAGTTCTGAAATTTGTAAGTTAACGCCGATTCTAATTTTCTTCAGCGATGAAGATACCTTTCAATGTTTACTTAACCGCTCGGCGTTAGTTACTACGAACTTTTGTTGACCTGAGATTGAAGGCATTAATGTGAGCGACATGTGGTTTCAACAGGACGGGGCTACGTGCCACACAATACATGTAAATTTGGCTCTATTGCACGAAAAGTTCAGCGGCCGTTTAATTTCGAGATTTGATGACATCAATTGGATACCAAGATCGTGTGATTTGACCCCGTTGGATTCCTTTTTATAGTACTATGCTAAAGATCGTGTCTATGCAGACAATCCCCAAAATTTGGAGCACTTGAAAACCAACATTTGTGAAATTATGGTCGCAATACAGCCAGAAATGTGCCGAAAAGTCATCGAAAATAACCTCACAAGAATCAAAGTTTTCGAAAATTCACGTGGCGGTGTTTTATTCCATACATAACGGCATAGTTCGTAGACGTATAAAACAGTAGACAAATTTTCCTTGAAATTTGTTGTCTTATTTAAATTAAAATCCTAAACCACTAATTGAATAACCCTGTACCTGTCACTATGGATGACAGATGGATTTGACAGATGCCATAAGTCAGGGATGTTAAATCTCAACCACGAAATGAATAACCCTCTATTAAGAGTATCGTGGAGTTAGAAAACGTGGGTTTCTCAATTTTGTTTGTTTACCTGTACTTGTATATACATTTTTTTTTCGTATATTTACTACTTCTTAAAAAAAGCACAGACTTGAAGGATTGTGTTTTGCAATATGTTTGCCTAAAGAGGAACTCTAAGCTCATTGATTTCGGTGTCAGTCGGATTGATAACGAAATGTTGGTCGATAGTTGAGGTATTTAATGTCCAGTAGTTGGGTAATTCTCTGAATAGAAATGAGTTTGCCACCTGAATTACTCGAGCAATCCCGAAAATCTATAAATCAAAAAAATATGTCACCACAATTTTACCAGTTGAACATTTTCATTTCATTTTCAATTCTTGCTAATTATGACGCTTTTTGAAAAGTGTCCGACATTTGATTTAACAATATCATTAGGTATATTAATTTCTAGTTTTTCAAAAAATATTTACTCTACAGACATGACTCTTCATGAGGATTACAGAGAGGGTGGTTCCAAGAGTTCTAATTTTTTGAAAGTGTTGAATCTGATTGATCGGACATTTGCAAAATTATTTACACTTTACATCTAAAATATTTTTCGTAGGACGTACCATTTCCGAGTACATATTCGCACTTAGCCGCCACTGGCAACAGCCACGAAGAATTTGAATTAATAATAGGTCTGTGCGAGTACTTTTCTGAAAAAAAAGAAAAAAAAATGAGAAACGTCAAATTTCAGAAATCGAGAGAGAATTCTCTCAAATTCTCTCACTCGTACAGTTTACATATGAAATCTAGAGTAACGTCAATTACTTTTACAATCAAATGTCAGTGGAAAATGTTTGCTTTTCAAAACAAATAAATAGGAGAGGCCACAAATAATTTAAAATCAACTTTATTAAGACTTTTTTAATTCAAAATTGATTCCACTGTTTCTTTTGGTGCTTAATCCTTTTTGCTGTCAAATCAGCTGTAACTAATTTGACAGCTTTCATTTTTTCGTTAGGGAAAACTCCTTTGGAAGAAAATATCATATCTCTCCCAGTTAAGTCTCTTAGTATGATGTTTGTAGACGTAATAACGGGTAAGCCATCTACTGGTTTCTTTTTTAAATTCTTTTAAAAGTGTTATTTTGACACTGACAGTTCTTTCGCGCTTAAAAAATTTACAGAAACAGAGTATCATACGCTTGAACGACGTTAGGAAATATTGAAAACTTATTTCTAAAGTGAGTGCTGTGTTGCCGAAACACTGCGAATTTTGAAAATAAATTTAGGCCGAAATAAGCTTCGTTATCGCTTCTCTGTTTGTACTATATAGAGCAGCTCGACTGGCTAAAAAAGTAATATTTTTTTCGGATAAGGCGTATTTTCATCTTGGCGGCTATGTAAATGAGCAAAACTGCAGTATTTGGGGCTCGGAAAACCCACACGTAGTCGTAGAAAAGCGAATACATCCTCAGCGTGTGACTGTTTGGTGTAGATTGTTGAATGGTCGCATTATTGGCCTATTTTTCTACGAAGATGAAGATGGCAACAACGTTACGGTCAACGGAAAGTGCTACATAGACATGATAACCCATTTTTTTTTGCCCAGAAACTGAGGAAATGAACTTGGACGATCTCTGGTTCAAAAAGATGGCGCTATTTGCCATATAAGCCGTCCAATAATCGATATTTGGGGCACTAAGTTCAATAATCATGTAATCAGTCGTTTTGGTGATGTTGCTTGGCCTCCGCGGAGCTGCGATTTGACGCAGTCGGGCTTTCTTTTCTAGGGTATCGCTAAAGATCGATGGTATGCTGACAATCCAGAAACGATTCAGACACTTAAGCACAATATTGATCAAGCTATTCGTGAAATAGATCCCCGAATTATTGAAAATATACTGCACAATTGGGTTGTCAGGATGGGCTACTTTCAAGTCAGCCGCGGCAGCCATTTAAATGAAATTATTTTCCATAAGTAATCGGAAAGTGTACTCCCTTCAATAAAGTAAAAAACTTTGAAAAATATTAAATGGATTTTTTTTTATAGAAATTTTAAAAAGAAACAAACAGATGGTCCACCCTGTATTATGTTTGCATACGAGTACGTTTCCATAAGAGTATCCGAACAAAAAAATGGTTCTGTCATTTCAATGAAAAATCTCTGATCAATCAGACTGTTACCAGAGCAATTTATATTTTTTTTCCCCAACATAATCCGCACTCACTGTTGGCTGAACAAAAAAAAAAAAAAATTAAATCAAATCAAATCCTCCCGCAATTAATAATTTTTCTATGATTTATGATTATCCTGTTACAGTAACAAATTACAACGAACATGTCTCCATCTAGGCACTGGCTTATCCTTTAATTAATCGAATCTGCGTCACCATTCCCTGCAGAAATCACTCTAAGGGCACCCCTCCCCTCCCCAAATCCAATCATCCCTCATCAAACAAGTGCAAGAAAAAATATTTAATTAGAAGTAGTTGTAGTCCTCTGTGTGTGACCCTCCCCGTCAATATCCTTTTCTAATCTGTGATTAATATGACACAACTTGTGTTGCGTCTATGTGATGCAGAAAAACTGCGCAAACATTGTGACAGCAATCAATCATTTTAACACGCCAATGACAAACTGTGTTCCACTTGCTGGATGTGGAGGAGGTTTAGTAAAATAAAGGAACCGGATATGTATGCCATATGTGTGGGGGATACGACAGTATAACTGAAATCCATAGTCATCATAGTCGCCTATGCAGCCGCACCCGCTGCTACTGCTGCTGCTGCCACAAAATCGCATGTTAATAAACAATCAATATTGGTTCCATTTCGTTGATTAAAAATAGATTCAGCACACACACTCAGTAGTGGTGTGGCGACCGGCCGGCAGCAGGACTAACGTCCTGTACATGGTACACTTATGGAGATTTTGTGCAAACTTCCCGGTCACTGTTTGGAATACCATGTTCTATTCACTTTACCACATGCCTGAGGCTCTGGGACCAATTTTGAAGCCAAAATGGCGTTGTGTTGTTGTCATATCCGGTGCTAATGGAAATTCTAATTGATTGATTGATTGAGTCTCTTTGGCTATAAAAACATAAAAACAATTGCAGACAATCTGGAAAAAATGGGAAAAGCGGTCAACGATGGGAGCAAAATGTATTCTTGGACATTTTTCGGGTAGGAAATGGAGATTTCTGATGATTTCCGGCGAGTAGACATCGGACGGATGTCCGAGGAATGTTGTCACGATGTAATTTATGCTAAACATTACGAAATTTATTTTTTTTTTTTTTTCATTTTTATGTTTATCTAAAAGTATGCAATGGGAAAAAACGATAAACTGATCGCGGGGTACAGTACGAGAACCATTGATAAATGTTTGTGATTGTTCTACATTATTGCCTGATTCTAGGCGCTTAGAAACAAATAATGTTACCCCCTTCAGGGTTACCAAAATCTGTGTTTAAGAAGGAATGCGTAGCTTTTTTTTATCCTTTTTAACGAATCTGTGAATTAAAAAATAATTCACTTAGCAGATTTTTAGAAGTTTAACGACAGATGCGTCATCGACTACTCTTTGCGGAAAGCAGCTAAGTATCTAAAAAGACCTGAGTTACAAAGCAGCAGACTGAAAATGGATCGCAAAATTGAAACAAAAGTCTGACCTCTTCGCAGAACATTTATCGAACGTTTTTAAGCTATTCTCGTCAAGTACAGCCACTGAAAATCTAGAGTTTGTTGATAAAAGGGACGTAAGTTATTAAGTAAAAAAGCATAATAAACGTATGCCTTAAGCTCTAGATATGATTAACTTTGGAAACTTGTTAAAGTGATTGTAATACCCAAGCAAGGAAAACTTCCAATAGAGTGACATCAAATGAGGCTAGTGCCTCACTGTTTATTTCGTTCACTGCATATTTTCAGAGGTTACTCGTATGATGGCTGTTAAAATCGCCAATGTACACAGTGAGTTGGTTGCGTGTGCGCATAATGAAGCTGGAGGTTTGTAGATGTTATTGATGTTTAGACTAGCAACGTTGATTGTGACCATATGGACGTTATATTCAGAGTTCTCATCTACCAGATGAACATTAGTTCGGAGGAATGTGACTGTCCCGTAAATATGGTGATATGTTGCGCCGATCAGAGAGTCGCCTTGGATGTTATCTCGGGATTTAAAACTCATGTGTGTTGCAGCGTGTGTCTCTTGGATGACATCTCCGCCGATATTGGGGTACTTGTGTTTGTCCTTTTTTCAAGTACCACTCCTGGTACTGGTATTGGTTATGGTACTTGTACTTGCAAAATTATATAGCTCTGATTCGTAAGCCATAGTTATACTTTGGTCCTTCTTATGTTTATTCCCTGGACGGCGAATCCCTATAGCCACTCCTCAATTCTAGCTCGATTATGTGTATCGAGACTCCAGATGGAAACGCATTAGAGAGATTCTCTATCAGAATTAGTAACAAAGAAGATTGGGATGAGGGTGATGTACGTACCGAAGACGAACTGTCTATCTACACCGATAGATACAAGTTAGATGTCGGTACAGGATCCGGTGTCTACTGTGAGTTTCGAAATATGTACAAATCCCTCTTCTACACTAAAAGATATCGAGGAAAATATTTCAGGTAAAATAATCAATATCTATGTTGATAGTAAAGCAGCATAAAGGCGTTGCAATCAACTCTGATAAAATTCAAGCTCGTAAAAATATGTAAAATAAAACTGCTGGGTACCAGGGCATAGGGATGTCTCCGTAAATAAAAACCAGATGAACTGGCTAGAAGCGGGTCTGGAATGAATTCGTCACATGTAACTTTACAGGAAAATAGACATAAAATCCATCGAAAAATAGGCGTCGCTGTCAATTAGATATATGTGCTTAGTTGCAAAGAAATTTGGAAAGCACCGGTATCCTGACTGGGCACTGGTTGATAGGCAATCATCCAGCGCGGCTAGGACTTCCATACAACGACTACTATAGAAACTGTAGAAACGGAGAAGAAATAGAATCTATTTGCGAACTCAAGAAGAACAGCTCTTGGCAGCAACTTCTTCTTAGGACTGGAAGACCTGCGTAATATAGAGCTGAGATTCATTCATTTATATGGGTGGTTTAACTAGCGGTTGGTAGGACTTTAGGTTCCCAGGCTTTTAAACAAATTGGGCACAAGTGTCTCAAGTGGTCTAAGGGAGCCGTTGACAAATCGTTTGTCAACAAGGGCACTCATTTATCTAACCTAACCTAACCTTTGCGTATATAAGCCCACCAGCCCCTCTTTTCGACATTCTCGCATCATACCAACCTATTTTTAAAATACAGTATTTTACTTTGTAAAATTTTAGTCAAATTATATAAAAAAAAATCTTTCTTATACGCTATCACTCTGATTTTGCAGGAAAAAAAAATACCTTCCAGGGGTTAACCCTCTTTGTTCAAGGCAACTTCTATATACTCGTACTTAAGCACAAATAAAGTCTAATCTTATGCTTATAAATAAATTTCCTATTATAAAAAAATTACAAAACGCTGCAAAATCTATTATTAAAAACAAAGGACAAAAAAAAAATTAATAAATTTTAAAAGACACAACAGGAAAAGCAATAAGACGCCGCGACGACGATAGCAACAAACGAGGACAGTCTTAAGCCTTAAAACTGCCTGGCATTATCCTTTCATGCCGTTACGACACACTTTTCATGGAGCTTAGTATTTTTTTTTTTAGCTCCGCCGCCGCCTTCGTTTTGTTGCTCCTGTTTTTATTCTTTTACTCATTTTCATCATCCTCACACCTACAGCGCAGCCCACTGGTTCATAGTATCTACTCCTTTGCTTATTCTGCTGGTGCTGTCCATGAGGGTAGGAAAATATGACATCATAAAATTTAATATGCCATAAATTACCGTTAGAGGGGATAAATGCAACAGTAACAAGGCAGAGAAACAACGACAATAACGACGACGACAGAAACAAGACACCAACCAACCAACCGAACGAACATCCACCTAACACCAAAGTGTTTTGTGTTATCTTCCCAGTCCTGGTTATTCTAAGATTCTGCAAGGATACATTGCTGCAGAAAAAAAAAAAAATACGAAAGTGTTTAATATTTCCAGGACGATAATTGAAAAGTTGTACGAACACAGAATGGTTTTTTTTTTTTTTCATATTTAGTCGGGTGTCGCTCGAGAAAAATTGGGAAAACTCCAAAAGGATAATGGGAGTTAAGTAACCTGCTCCTGCTACGGTAGAAAGGAGTAAAAATTTTAATTAAGCCATTTAACTGTTTCCCCGTACAATTTTTGGCATAAATTATTCATAAACCCAAAGAATCAACGAATTAGTCCTTACAACGGCCTGAGGACATCATTTGAGAAGTTCGTGTTTTTTTTTTTTTTTTTCGTTCTCCTTGACTAGCGCATAAAGTTTAATGATGTCCTGTGTGGGGCGCGCATAGAATAATGGTTGAACAGTGTAATTTTGAATAATTACACGATGGGTCCTTTGTGGACATGGATAAGTAAATTTTGTGCATCCTAATTGAATTCATGTAAACTGAACACAGAGGCGGGTTAATGGTGTAAATGGGTTAATATCCTTTGCTTTTATGGTTATGAGATGGTTGGTTGGGGGTTTCAAATTCCTTTGATGGTATTTTTCTATTAAAAAAAAAAATATGAAGGTTTGTCTAATTTTTCAAAGGAACCACAAAACTATCTGCCAAATTAGATTATCCTCCACCTCCAACACGTGACATGGTAATTTTGTCCGGAATGTCATGTCAAACTTTAAAATTCTAGGAAATTCAATAAATGAAACATAAAAACAGAGGAAATATGACAAGGGACGCCGGATGTTATTAAGTTGTCAAATGGAGATAAAAATGTATCCAATGATTTTTTTTTTTGTTCTTCCATTTTCTAGTTATTGTGGCAACCCTGCGGAGGGTGAAACAATGTTTTTACAACCACGAACGTGTGTCATAAGAAAATTGTTTAGAATTCCTGATGCAATATGCCGATAAGGTCAGAAAGCAGATGCTTACTTGCTCTTGGTAGGGTGATAAGGTTTGTGACAAATGACGGCACTTTGTAGTACAAAAGCTAATCAAATGGGTCACAGGAAAATTGCATTTTCAGGCAATGGTGGGAGAGCATTCTTTAATAAATAAGATCAAAGTGAGTTTGACTGTAATCAGAGACTATAATACTACAAGACTATGCACGTACAACAAAATGTTGGCCCATGTTTGTTTGATTTTTTTTTAGCAACATGTGGGTAGACGAGGAATGTTTCCTCAATAATTCCTTCGTCCGTTTTGTGCAAAAACCGTATTTTCCATTTTTCATTTTAAATTTGCCATAGGTTTGGAAATATTCGTAAAGGCAATTACTTTCTCTACTTTAGATGGCGCTATAGTCCGGAGTAGGCCTGGGCCTCAATGAACAAGCGTCTCCAGCCGTCTCGACCTTGTACTAGCCACCTCCAGTTTTGCACACAAAGTTCCGTTGAGGTCTTCATTTTACGCGTCGTCCACCGCGGATGGATTCTTTCCGGGGTGGAGAGTTGATATTCGCTATACATGTCCTAATATTCAAGCCATCTCAGGCGATAACCTAGAACCCTTCTGACTAGGTTGATATCGGTGTACGGTGGCCGTGGTGTAGTGGTAACATCATCGCTTGTACGCTACAGGTTCACGGTTCGAATCCTGATGTCAATAATCATCTATTTATTTCGCATGAAAATGTCGATCAGTTGCGAAAGCTTATGTCAACTCTACTGCGAAGGCATAACACTGGCAGTAGGGTGGTCATATGGCTAAAATGCAACTTGATCGTGATAATGACATTAGGAGGACGGAAAAATATTCTGTGAATCATGAGCAACGAGAAAAGCAAAAACAAACAAACTCCCCAGTTATCTGGACAGCCACCCTTGGAGTTCACTGAAACTTAATACCAGCTGAGGTTCAAACCAACTACACCAATCTGTCTCTTCCCCTTTCCTCAAAACGCCCGTGTCCTAAGAATTAGTATAAGGGTATTCATAACCCCTTTCACACGTGCAAATTATAAAAAAAAAAAAATAAAAATTAAGTTCGTTTTTGTATCTTCCCCTCCATTTCCCGCCGATACAAACGGGATCACAAATCACTCAAAGAATTTTTCTTCCAAACCAACCAAGGGTGTTTTCATTCGCCATGCTTCTTCTGTTTCTTTGTTTGTATGCGTGACTGTTTATAACTTAAGAACCGCTTAACCGATTTTAGTGCAGTTTTCTTCAGTCCATTAAAACATTTGCCACGAACCTACTAGGCTATATTGTTTGTCTAATAAGAAAATAGGAGAAACGAAAGATTCCTATTTAGCTTATCTTTTGGATTTATAGTGCTAAATATTATATATAAAAAATATTCTTCAAAAATTCATTATTTTCTTGGAAGTTACGTCTCTTCTTCTGTAGTTGCCTAGTTGACTTAGATTGCATTTTCAGCTAAAACTGACGTTACGAGGTTTTCTTATTAGGCCGACGATATTCCATTTCCGTCTGACTTCTGACCATTGGACCCTGAAGCACCGAATTTGGAAAGAATTCATCAGAGCGGTGAATTTATTTCAATATGACAGCTAAACTATGTCAAAATATTGTATGACTTTTAGGGTTAAAAAAGATCTACAAAAACGTCCACACAAAAACGCACTTTTCCTGTTTTCAAGGATTTAACGTTCTGTTTGAGTCGTGCCATATATCTTGAGAATGGCTGAACAGATTTTAATGTAGTTTTTTCATTAAGAAAAGATGAAGTGATAATATTTATTAGAGCAGATAAATGATACACCTTAACCATACAAACTGAAATATTAGCAATATCATGATCTCTAATGCATTAGAACAGGCTAGGATACACTGATACACTTTTAAAAGCATTCATCACTAAACTAGTATTGAACACATTCATTCTACGAGTATATTGACAGGTGCTGAATGGGTGACATTTATACTAAGATTTCCATCAACCTCGTTTGTACATATGTAGTGGGTCGATATTGGAAACCGTGTTGTAGTAATTGGCCTTCACAAGTGTAATATGGAAAGATGCGATGTTTTCCGGCCCTTGCGATCGCTTACAGTCCGCCGGATTTTTGTGTATCGAACTGTTAAATTCTTTAAGGACACTGATGGAGTAACTGACCGTTGAAGATCCGGACGCTCCCGCACTGTCAGAACTCCACAAGCTGTTAAAGACAAGATTAATCGGAAACCGCTGCGAAAGTAGAAAATATTGTCACGAGATTCAACGCATATAAAAGACACACTGGCCACTGACTCACAGTCAAATTAAAGCAAAAACGGAATGAAAGATCGAAAGCTCAACGAAAAGGACGAACAAATTTTTACCATTGAAGAATCGTCCAATAAGCAAAATGACAGAGCCCGGTCCTCCAAAGAAACATCAGAATTCATTCCACGAGTCGAATGGGGCCATCATTCCGCATCCTATAAAGGTTTGGTGGGGAGTCAGCTACGAAGGAGTTACCGATCTTAATTTTACAGAAGGGAAGTAAAAACATTGCTAAAAATCTGCCAAACGGATGTTCTGAAACTCGCTGGGAAGGGACTTAATCAACAATTGTTTTCAAACAACCAATGAAATTTCTAACAAGACTCAGCGCCAGCTCATAGGGCTGTCTAGACCTCATTCGTTTGGATTATAAGCTCTGGTCTATTATAGAGGCGATTGCTTGTTCTACTTGATACCCACATATTGAATTCTTGAAGTTCGAACTTATCCGTATAGTGGGCAATTGTCCAAGAAGCGTGCTGTTATCGATGAGTGGCCAGAGTGATTTGTATTTGATCACCAAAAATGCATGTACCAGTATTTATGACCCGACTAGGTATAATCCAAGGCAAATTATAATTGTTCTTGCTTTGAGGCACAATCGAAATAAAAGCACACGTTTAAAGAGTATCCTCATAGTAACATATTTCCCTTTTATTGTTTACGTCTTTGCTTTAAGACTTGAAGTACACCCCCGGTATGGCAAGTCCTTACGCAATAATATTTTGTTTACCAGGAATATGTTGTAATTCTAGCAAAGTTGTTCCTAAATAGTATACTATAGTTTCTATCGTTCCTTAATCCTTACACACTTCTTAGACCAAATATTTTTGTTTTTTACACATTGTTTTGGATTATGAACAATCAACGAAAATAACAGGACTTAAAATCTAATCACAATTTATTTGAATCTGTAATAGTTTAGTAATTGTTCTTACGACCACTCCGTGCTGCGACCAAAATCCAAGTGGCCGAGTCCATGGACCACCGACCATCAGCAGCAAGAATGCACCCACGAAAACAACACCCACACACATGCACTCGCTCCATGTGCATTCGACTCCAGTGGTGTGTGAATCGTACGATGGATGCTGGTACGCACGGATTGGTGGATCTCGATGAAACATCCGATGCACCCGAATGGTGTGATACAGATAATACAGTGACTCACAGCTTATTTAACAAAATTAACAGGGATTAACAAATGATCATGAACAAAGATAAAAAAATAATATTTACATATAATAACAAAAATAATATTAATGAGCAGAATACAAATGAATATTGAATTGTTACAAACAACAAAAAAACACTCATAGATCTTTGGAAAGGCGAACCTATAACGCTGTGGGCACGCCCGAGTTGCCATCTATCAAGCTCCAAAATGTAATAACTAATGCTTCACGGAGCCTATAGCAAAATGTGGTGGTATCTCATCGGGCGACAAGGGTCTGGATCCATATCTACCACCTTCTCTAGATCAGACGTTGACCAGTATGCAGCACGTTGTCTTTTAAGGTTACTTCCCCTGAATAGCTTTTAGTTGCTTCGTAGCTCGAAGCTATTTTCGCCCCTTTCCTGCGGTGGTGAACTTATTACTCCTTTCAGCAAACCAGCCAAAGGTTTTACCAAAACTTGGAACTGTCCTTCTTTACACTGTTTGGAGCTGGAATTTTAATAAACGGATAAGTTATAGCTCGGTTCCTTAGTCCGGTGATATGAGAGATTTTTTTTTTTGGCCTAAAATAAAATAAATTAGGCAACGATGGTAAGTTTATGAGTGCTAAACCTAAACAGGTCACATCTTATGGTGCGTAGATTGGTGCTAAAAATTTACAGGGCCAAGGAGAGTTCATTTGACTGCTAAAGCCAATGCAATCTCCATGACAAAACGGCGCGATACCCCTTTCGGATAAATTAATTGTTCTCCCACTTTTCTTCGGAAAATTTGAAACGAAACCAAAAATTAACTTAAATTCTAGTCTCCTTCCCATTCAACCCTTTGCCGTTGTAATCGAAACCGCTTCACTTCTCTAATTTACCAAATGGGACACAATATAAGTTACCACTTTACTTCTCTGCCCAAAACCCTTTGGGAGCACACAAATAAAAGCAAAACAAACCCAGATCGGCTTACATCGAAATTCTTCATCAGACTAACAGACTATAGTTACTTCCTCCCTTAAAATACCAAAACCCGTCCAGTCTAATTAATGACATCAATTTGTCTCCTTGTTTTCGCAGTTATGAGACACTGTTTCGGTTACAAAAGATCCAAAAGTAAATTGCTGCCACAAATTTGGTACTTAAAATGCCCTCACGCTCCATGTACCACGACTATGACTACGACGACAACGACGACGACGACACAGTGATGAATGGCGTGTTAACAAGATTTTTCTCGTTTCACCAAATCAGTCTCTCATCCCCCAGTTTCAACCCCTTTTCCCCATCCGAAAATAACAGCAATTACAGTGCACAACTTAAGGCCTTGTTGTACCGTAAAAAATCAGCATTGACATTGACACTTTTTCGGGGGACCAATTGATAAATTGGTCTGTCGAGCGTAATTAAATCGAAGTTTGGCGGGGTTGGAGGGGGTGGTTCTTTAAAAAGCTGCTTAATTTAAATTTAATTACTTTCTATTGGCGGTGCTCTGTGAGATATTCAGGTACGATGACTGGAATGACTTGCTCAATGATCGACAGTCAATGTTGCTACCCTTAACTTCTCTGATTTACGATATATTCCTCAAGCCATTATGTATTCAAAGCAAACCGCATAAAAACAGAAAAAAAACATAAAATTACGCCCATTAAACCGTGTAACGTCTGCTGTCCGGTGTGTGCGCCTGATGACGATTTACGATCCGACGTTTAAATCATCATCAGATACACCCGCGTTGAGGTTTTTTTTTTTTCTTTGAAATTACCCCGAATGGTGGTGAAAAAACTCCGTCACAACACCCTTAAGAAGGGAATTTTTCAATCAATTAACTTTTTCCCGATTTTCCATCGCGAGAGTGAAAGTTTTCACGAAAAACACGAAGAAAATGGAAAGTTTGGCTTTTTTTTTGAGGGGGAGAAAAGTCCTGATTTATGTGAATTTTTAATGCGACCCAATGCGGAGCGACATCTAATTAGGACCTCTAATGGAATTTTAACATTTTAACAGGAGTTATGCGACGACTTGGCGAAGACGCGCAGTATACTCTGGGTGACCTGCTAAACGACGTGGTTACCTATGGTTGGGAACGCGAAAAGGAAACTTACTGACAGGGGTGAGTGTTTATTACAGGGTAGGTGATTTGGAAATGTTTTATGACAATTTTTAATGTTATTTATGAGTCCATAATGGGAAAGTTTTAACTGAAGCTGTTAATGTTAAACAGAGAGAGGTATGATGCAGGCAACTTTGAGACACATGACCGATTCTTCCAAAAGGAGGCGATGACATATGTATACTTACTTTCACCCCTTTTGTTCTCAGCACTGCAACGCATTTGAGCTGCCTTCAACTCATTCCCAAAGAGCTGTTGGAGACATGATTGGGCCAAAAAATCCTTCAGATGATTCTTAGGCATCTATTTAAGAAGGTCTGCTTGGTCCACCTTCCAAGTACGGCACACATATAGTAGTACTGATTCTACGTTGGAGTGGAACAGTCGCAGCTTGGTTCTTATGTTGAGAATATTGCTTCTCCAGACTTTGGATAGTACTCTGAACGCAGCTTTTGCCTTCCCGATTCTGCTGGACACCCAGTTCGGTGCCACCGTGGTTAGCCGAGACCACTCTTCTTAGATATAGAAGGTTGTCTACTTCATCGACTTTCTTTCCAGCAAAGTTGAGTTGAGCGCGGGTGTTAGAAGTCTCAGGGCTTTTGTTCATTTTATGATAAGTCCCAGTTTGTTTGCCTCCGCTTCTAGATTTTGGGTCATCAGATGGAGGTCATTTACCCGATGTAAAAGTAGGGAAACATCGTCAGCGTAGTCGAGGTGTTTAAGGTAAAATGTCATAGTCCATAGAATTCCATGGTTACCTTCCGTCAATGCTAAACGGAGTATATCGCTGATGACCGCCATGGACATCAAAATCCTACTTACCTTGCCGTTACGACGTTAAACTTACTATCCTCGTATGAAGTCTCTCCTGCGCAAGGCTAACCAGAAAGCATAGGGATTCCAGCTGTCGAAAGCCTTCTTGAAGTCGATAAACAGTAGATGTAGGCGAAAACCTGTACCGACGCATTATGATGCTTAAGGTGTTTATGTGGTTGATGCAGGAAGATCCAGCGCGAAAGCCTGCCTGTTCAAGTAGTATTGCAGAATCCCACAAACCGCTCACCGTTGTAATTTCGGTCTCCGAGGCCGTTCACTCCTGTCACGTTTAGGCATAGCTTTGTCGCTTTCTACCTTGACCTTAAAATCCCCCATTACCATTACGATGTCTTCATTAGGCATTTGGTTGTAGACGTAGCCTAAATGGGTATAGAAACTGTCCTCATCATCTTCAGTCGCCTCTTCGATCGAATTATAACACTGTATGATGGTAAGTTTTATTTTTCTGCTCTGGATTCTAGCCGTCAATATCCGGTCACTCACAGTGACACAGTTTGCAGGATATGAGGCTGCTTCGTATCGCTGAAGTTAGCATCAATCCTACGCCATAAGTCCGCACGTGATAGTGGTATTCCCCAGCATCAAACCATCCTATCTCACTCAGCCCCAAGATGTCTATCTTATGTTGCGTGAACTCACACTCTAGTCGGTGGAATTTGAAAATTTTAGGCCCTTCCTGACGTTTCAGAAACCGATCGTTGTCCGTGTACGATACCCAAAGGTCATCAACAAAGTATCCGTCCATATACGATGCCTGACTGAAGGCGTCTTGACTTTGACGATGAATAAGTTACGAACGAATTGTGAAGAAACAATAAATGGATGTTATTGCTTCAGGTGAGACTTGCAGCGTCAGTGCTCTTCTCGATGGCGGCCGGGTAAGGATTATGGAGGCTCAAACCGACAAGTTCAATCTTCCCACCTGCTCAGCAATTAACATAAAAATTGTGAGAACAGTTGCTTACAATGACGGTGGTTTCTTTGATCTTACGAGTAGTCTGGACAAGTTACTCGATGGGAATGGAGGTTATTATCTATCTTCAGCAGCTCTGCGTAATATGCGCCGGTGATCGTTTTACCCTTTTCAAGGTGATCGATGTGTCGCCCATGACCTTGTTTGCTGACAAACCCGCCTTGGCATTCTTCGGCTACGATTCAGCAGGAGAAGTCCATTGTTTTGACTGTTCCTTGGTTTCTGGTGTGTTGTGGTGAATCTAGGTTTCATTCACGGTTACGAAACAGTGCAAAAACTCAGCCGAATTTTTCTGGATCACCGCCAAACAAACCTTTGCAGTTGTCAAACGAATGCGTTTGTTGTCGATTATGAGCAAACGCGGCACCCATCATGCGGAAAGCTTTTTCATATCCAAATATTTATGTAAAATCGAAATAACTGAGCCATGTGATAAGCCTGTGGCTTCTTCAAGCTCGCGCACTTTCACTCGCCCATCGTCCATTATCAAACCATGGATTTTGTCGACCATTTCTGGTGTGGTGCTTGAACAACCGCACCGAAATTGAGTAAACCAGTGGTGAATGGTTCGAATCGATGGTGAAGAGTCCCCATAATATTTGTCAAGCTTTGTTTGTTTTACGTGATAGTTTTTTCCCGCAAAAAATAGTGTTTAATGAGCACTCGAAATTCACTTTTTTCCATTTTAACGAAAATGCTAGTAGGCGTCTATATAAAGTGGCTGCCAGAACAAAACTATTTGACAGATCTGTCTGAAAATTTGGGTGCGTTCTTTTGAAAGACGATTCTTGACAAAAAAAAATAAAATTTAAGGTGACTACACAATTTGTGTTAATTTTCAGGGACTTATTGACTCACCCTCGTATGCTATGGGGTTCATCAGTCATACACTTTTTACACTTTGTTCTAAAGCACTTTTTAATAGCAAAATCTATGCGACAAGGCATCGGGCAGCAGCTAGTTGCACATAAGAGCCATGTTACGTCTTACATCAGGAGAAGTTATGTTGCAGAGTGTAATTGTTATGGTAGCATTAAGCTAGCATGCATATTCGGCGGTTGTATGCAACTTAGTGATCCCCATTATTCCTTGTTTTGAATTTGTCAGCTGTCTTCGTGAAATGTTTGTAGAATGATAGAGCGTAGTCAAGGGTCACAGCGAGATATTTAGGTTGAGTCTCTTGTTTTAGTCAAACTGGACTTCGGGACGGTTGTTGGCTTGGTGGCACTTGATATGAAAGCAAGATGAAACTCTGCGTCTCTAGGCAGAGATTAACGGAGTACCCAAAGGTTTTCGATGCTGTAGTTAACAGATCTGATACGTAGAGGTTGAAGAAATGATCCCTGTGGAATGCGTACCTTGGTTTTTCCAGCTTACGACTGGCATCGTTTAAGAAAACCTGAAAAATGCGATTGGAAGGCTTGTTGGTGACCAGTTCGGGGACTTTTGTGCTGCAGTTAGGTCTGCGAATATGCAGATATTTTCATTCAGGTCTGGAGACCTGATTCTATGAATGTTGTTAGGGCAAGAACCTGATCAGTACAGCTTTGTCCAGCCTGCTCCACTGGGATGTTTATGCTGATGATAGGTGGAATGCTGTGGTAAAGCAATAATAAATAAAAAATCCTAAAACTTTATAGCATTCGCTTAGAAGGGCCGTAGGACGGTAGCTGTCAGCTTTTTCTATTTGTTTCGCCAGGTTTGCAATCACTTTTGTGCGTTTAAAAGCGTATCTAATGGGTGGTTCCAATTGCGTTGTAGCCAGCAATCTTTTCCCTTGTAGAAAGTTGATCATCGGATTCAGTGAATTACTACATCAACTTTGTGTTCAAGCAGTTAGTTTGATAGGTAATTGCATTTAGGTCTGCTTATACATTCAATATTTAGCTGGCAGATACGGACTGAAGGACGGCCTGACGCAATGATATCAGAATCTCGCTTACAGAGCAAACGCAAAGTCAAATTTCCTCGTGTTGAAGACTGTCTTTTTTAGAATCTCAGCCAAGAAGGAGTTTTAGTCGAATTTTCACGGATGGCTCAAAAAGCTTTTAAGGGTCTGGATGGCACCGCTCCATGAAGACACCATCTTAGGCTTCGCTTCTTGTTAAATTCGTCTGACTGTTCAAGCGGAGCCTTTGGCTATCTTTAAGGCTATGAACTATAGTATTTTGAGGAATAGGTTGAAGGGGAGAAATGCATCCAATACCCGCATCTATGGCCAAGCTTGTGCTTAATGTCTTACCCAACCCTTCAACTACTTCGAAGGTAGTTCGATGATGTAAAACTTCTCTGAATTCAGTCACAGTGACTTTAATGATCACTGAGTCGGATTATGGAAATAAGATCTTCGACAAACTTGCCAAGGTTCAGAGGAAGACCTTTCACTGTTTCTCTTTCTGCGAATAGAAATATAAGTGGCATGACTCTCTAGGATGTAAGCAGGGTAACCGAATTCTCCCGAACGTATGAAAAAATTGCTGTCTCTTAGTAAAAAAAGGCTGCAGACAACTTACTGCCACACTTACAGGCCACTACACTTTTTCCTATAACGCAATACTTCTTCTGTGATTGTCCTTCCTTTGCTCGTTAAGATGGTAACTTTGTTGGGCTGATGTAGTGGAAGCTGGTCACCAAGTTCTTTATCACTGAAGTGCTTATTTGCAAAAGACGAATAAGTTTCATTAACATTCTGAGTTGTCCAGTGGAGTTTTTATTACCCCGACATAAAAAATAAAGAAGTACTTTCATTTCATAGGCAATCTTGAGACTCCCTGTGAAATAGAAGGATACCTTCTGGGCTTTTAAAAGACGAAAGCGTAATGCTTTACAATACATGGACTTAGACAAAACACAAACGTTTTCAGATTTGAGAGCATAATTACTTGGGATCTTGGAAGAACGTGAAGTAAAACACATCACTCATTTCCACTTCCACTGTCATTCGAATTACGTTCTCTTCCATTCACCCTCTTAGAGGTAATTAAGTAGGTGTGGACATCCCCATTTCCTGCATTCATGAGACATTCCAGCTAATTTCTCCCTAGAAGAACTCTTCACTCGCTCTCAACCCACATTTAGAGCCATAAATGTCAAGCAATGTTATTTTATGTCTTAACAAACGCCCCCGCCATTGTCGAATGTATCGACCCTCCTCCCGCTTGCAAGCTCACGCAGGCTTCAATTTGTAAAAAGAAATAAATCTTTGGAGTTCTCTCTTGCACGAGCGTCGTTACGAGTACTCGTAGAATCCATTGTATTTATGGGAACACCTCATCAAAGGCAGCAGTTACGACAAAAGGACTCTCATTGAGAAAGTTGCTTCCCCCGTAAAATTATCCTTAGAGCAAATGAGCGCGTATAAAAATCGCGTGTGTAATACACCACCACCACCCCCCCTGGTGGAGAGAATTTGTCAAATGGGAAAACATTAATTAGAACTTGGGTCGTAACCCAAGAGCATTCACTGAGTTATTGTGATCCTGCAGGATATGCTGGACCACAACACTGAACTAGGAACCAATGAGACAAAATTCCTGTATACTATTTGACAAAGGACCACGCAGTGAACGGAAATAACAATAAAACAAAAGAAACGAATCCTTATCCAAGGATTGCTCGCCTCTGTTCTTCCCCCTGGTTTCCAGGAGCAGTACTACTAAGAAGCTTATTTACGGTACAATGTGAGCCATTGAAAGTTGTCCACGTTGGAGAGTAGATTTACGGGCAGGACAGAAGGAGAGGTGTACATAGTAGATCTCATGTAGCCATTAATCTCGTAGCATGCCATAAAACAAAAGCAATTATTTGTACGTCGGTGTTACTGTTGTTGTTGGTGTTTTTTTTTTTTTTTTTTTGTTGCCTGCTTCTCATAATATTTATTAGCGCATCCAAGGATAACGAATGGTGGTCGTTTAATTGATCCCTTTTGTGTCCTCAACGTCGACAAGGCCGACGATGACGTCGAGACTATGGTTGGACCCCGGGCGAGATTCACTCTCTCCTCGCTCCGTTTGTTTTCATATACTGCATTGCAATAACAAGGTGATTATCGGACCTGGAAGTAAATTATGTCAGAGTGTGTGGGAGGCTTTAAGTACCAAGTTACATATTGTCGGTGATTTCAGGGAAATTAAGGAGGAACGTCAGGGAGATCTGAAGGCAATTACCAAGTGATTAAAACTGATGGGAAATAGAATGGGATTCTAGCATCCTTATCCTTCTTGTCGACCTAAAAGCGTGATAGACTTTAAGTTCCTTCAACCTTAAAGTCAACTTCACCCTTCTGTCCCGCAACTAAATTATTTCACCTGAAAGTGCGTTTAAAATCTAATTCCTGCTCCGTGCATCAACAAAACCAAAGCCCGGCTTTTCACATAAACTTTGCCACAATTATAATCACCATTTCCCGTGCCACTCGTATGTATCTACCAATCTTCTATGCTAAGGATACAAACGTCTCAGCCAATTTTCTCCACAAAATCACAAAACCGCACGCACTTTACGGTTCGCATATATTCACCGCCAGAGGCCATTAAATCTCTCAGCCATGATGAATGCTTAGCATATCTGACGCTATTCTAAGATATTGTTGCCACAACAACTAGGCGTACGAGTATACATATACGCACTCTTACTCGTATGCATCCCGGTTCTGCAAATTCGGGAAACTCTCTCGGAAGGAAGTCGTCTTTAGTCATTCCCAGTCGTCGTCGCCCACAGAATCGGTGGTGGTGGTGGAGTTAGTGTATCCGTTTTTTGCCAGGCGAATAATTCCATGAGTAAACCATGAAGGGAGCACGTATGTTGGGTTAAGGACTCAAATGATTTTAAATTGGCTTACAATGGTGTGGAGGGTGGGAGTTACTTACAATATCCTGGATATCCCATGTGGAATTTTTGAGATATAAAATGGGGAAGGATTTTGTTTAGTGGATGATCTGGAAAATACACTTTTGTCATGAATGCTTGAAGGTATTGTCTTTGATGGATGAGGACCGATGTCATTATTTAGTCCTTTGACAAGTAATATGCCACTCAAAATGCAGTCGGTTGTAGATAATGTGAGCGATTTTACTGAGATGTGAAATTACAAATTGGAACAGACTTGAACTGAAAAGGTCAAGCCGGACCTTTTAAATAGAAAACTTTTTGAGACTCGACGCAGTAACGAAAGGTGCTCGCAAAAGAAACCATGTCCTATCCGTGTGGTTTCTGGCAACAGCTGTCCACAGGGGACTTAGTGACCTATCTGTCAAAAAAATAGAACAAGTGCATTCATGATCATGGAGAGTTGTTGCCCTTGATATCTCTAAAGCTTTCGATAGAGCGTGAAGAGTGGAATAGTGTCCTCGTTAACAAGCTTGAAGCTCATGGTGTTTGTGACATTTCCGTGAAGTGGATGTCTTTTAAGCGGTTAGTCATTTCAGATTGTATTAGATGGATGTGCTTTAGGGCTCAGTACTCTCTGTTACATTTTTCTGATTTACATCAGTGGCCCTCATTCTGTTATTCGTAATCCGATTTATTCCGTCTTAGATGACAGCACTCTTGACTTCGCCTATTCGCTAACGACACGACGGCAAAAGCCTCAAATGGTCGAGTCGCAGCGGCAGCAAATCTCTATCGAACTCTACTCTGTTAGTCCTAACCTTCGGTGGAACCAGCAGATTACTTATGATGCAAACGGTGGTGCTAGATGCATAGAATGTCCTTAGCTGTTCCTTGTTAATAAGGTCGTAGTGCATAAGTTGCTGGAGAACTTAACGGTGCCCTATCGTGTACCTTGATATGAAAAACACTGTCGTTCTTAGTGAGAAGAAAAGAAAAACTCAAGGGTTCCGGCTGAAAACCCATGTCTTCTATACAAAAGGAATATAGTGCAGTCAATATTTAGTGTCAACTTGCTTGAATGATAGTGGGATTTCCACTCACTAAACCCACCTCCCACTTCCTGTCATTTATCCTCGTGGGACTGCCGTCAAGAATTTCATCGCAAGGAGGGCTCCAGCCTGAGACTTTCGGCTCACTAGCATTTGTAGCCGACGCTGCCTCTTCAAATTGGTTGCCGTAGTGTTGTTAGCTACGTCCCAGCCATTTTTTCGTACTCATAATTTGCCTGGTAATGTTTTCTGGGGTTAAATCCTCATTCAGAAGCCGTACTTCATTGTACCGCGGGCATGACGTTTCCGCATCTTCGACTGCTTCCGTGCAGATTTGAAAATTGGGGTTGTCGTCGTGCCCAAATCTGTTAGCCTAAAGCAACCATGACCTGCAAGCATTTGAGTCAGATCGAAATTCAGTTCACCATGCTTCCGTTGATCCATGAGTCTATGTTGGGGATCACCCTGTGCGTCCATCTATGTACCTTTGTCGGAATGATCTCATTTCTGCTGTCGGTCTTGCAGACTTATTTCCCTTGTTGATAACTGGGTATTGCTTTGTGTCGTCGTTGTTAATGGCCTTGTTCTGCTGGCGAGGTGCTATGTATTGGCTTCTTTAGCAAGAAGATCGATTGGCACCATGCTAGCCACTACACACACCCCTTTGTAGAAAGCTGTTTTGAAGACGCTACATTCTTTCAATGCATTAATTCTGTATGATGCCTCCGTCTTCCTCCTGTAAGATGACGTCTTGATAACACTGGCTCATATTTGCCACCCATAGAACATTATCGATGCCGAAACTGTTGTTAAGAGCAGTCTTCTGCTGATATTTTTCATGATCGTTGGCAGGGCAGTGGTTGCCTTTGCAGTCTTGTCAGCTGCATGCTGCAGGTGTTGCTTAAACGTCTGTCTTGCATCGACTTGGAGAGCACTGCATGGTTGCCGACGGCTACTGTTATAGTCTCCATCACTCTTCTGTTGCTGACGAGCAGTACTTTTGATTTCTCCATGTCAGCCAGTTTACAACTATCCTGATAGTTTAATTGCAGTCATGCTCTAACTCCTCCAGGAATTTGGCCACCACAACGATTGCTATATAGTCAGCGAAACCAATTATCTTTACTAATCTCGGGGATAGCATTATACATCAGGTTCCATAGTAGCGGACCTAGTACGAAGCCTTGGGGAACGCCGCTTATGACATTATACTGCCTGTTCCATCGTCGGTGTCCTACAGCAGAATCGTACAAGTATTTCTGAAATAGTCCGATCTTCTGCAGGTAGTGAGTGCTCCCAGGATGTTTCTTCAGTTTACTATGTGGAAGGCGTTTTTGATGTTAATTGTGATGTTTACGCAGTATTGCTTACTTCCTTCCTTTCATCGTCTTCACTCGATGGCTTTTTGCTCGCCTCACTGATAACTCCATCGATGGCGTCAACCGTGGAGCATGTCTTTCTGAAGCCATATTAGCGATCTAAGAGAATCTGCGCTTGCAGAGTATGCAGAGTATGCACCTCTGAGGAGCAATTCCTAGCCATGAGTCCTTTTTCACCGCATCTGAAGCCGTGCTCGAAACTATTTTCGCTCTGAAAGTGCTTTGCGAAGTGATCATGCCCGAAGCATCGGTAGCGAACGTTTCTCTCAATCGCTTTGTTGGCAAGCTGTGTCCCAGTATGGGTCTTCCTCATAGACCTTATTGCTGGTGCTGGTATAGACTTTTGATGTCCTAACTGCTCCAAGAGGGTTAGATGGACCTCCTCTTTCGTCATAATCTCATCTAGGTCCTTTACCTCTACCATTACCTCATGTTCTTAGGCTTTCCATTCATTTACACTAAAATCGAAATAATTTTTCTGTCATTTTAGAAAGGATTTTCTTTTTACAAATTTGGGCTTAACAGTGTCAGAAGGAAAGCGGGACATACCTCTTTTGGCAGTATTTTGGGTTTTTCTCGAAACCTGAAGAACTAAAAATTTCAAAATTGTACTGAACTCAACATTTACCTGTCTATTCACAGTCCGTACCTTGTACTTCACATTTTGTGGTAGGAAAAATATGTTTCGTAGGTACTGGCCAGGAATTGTAAGCAACCCTTCCATTCTAAACACAAGTTCACTTGAATGCTGGGCAACATCTCATTCCAAAATTTTGAAGGGGCCTTAAGAATACCAAAACTGACCCTTTAGTCGTTTAAAAGGTAAACCTACATACACAAGTATAAGTAGCCGCAAAATGAACACAGTTTACATTGTTAACCACCTGCTAATATCCTTCAATAGGAATTGACATCGTCACCCCCTTTTAGAATGTACAACATACGACCCCAAAACACGAACTTTAAGCCGGAAAAAAGAAAAAAAAACCAAACGAACAACGAAAGAACAACACACATTGTGATACTGAAACCGCCCCAAGGGTTACATATACCCGAGTAGGACTAGAACTTGAGGACTTAAAATAAAAACCTGCTTGCTACCCCCAAGTAAATACTTCCGAGAATTTTTATTTGGAGCTAGCAGCTCCGGATGATTGTTTAATACAGCAGAAGGACAAGCAAGCGACCGGCCTAGGCAAACACTCACTGTTAAGTCCACCACCCACAACCCCTTTTGTTATTCTGGGGCATTGGATAACAATGAAGCCAGCCAACAAAACAGTTAAAATAAAAGAATAGAAAAAGTGCTTCGGTTAACCGTTAAGTGTTTTCATATGTTTATCTGTGAAAGATGGGGATGGTTGACATGACAGTGTGTGGTGGGTGGCATTCTCCTGTGTGATCTGTTAAAAAAAAAGGATATGATATCCTCTGACAGAAGACGTTTGATACGTGTGAATGCCAAGTACGAGATGAATTCAAGACAATACCAGAGGAGGGTGGCATTCCCATGGCACCCCATGACGACATTAGGTTATTCCTGTACCGTTTAACTGCCAGCAAATCTTCCTCGGGCAATAAAAATAAATGTCGCACATTTAAAAAGTCTGCATTGGTGTTCTATGGTTTTCTTTTTTTTATTATTACGATGACTTTTGATAGGGGAGTAGTCGTTATCCTTGCCGTCTTAATTGTTTATTGCTTGTAAGAGGCTTATATGGATCGAATGGGAATTTGATTTTGTCGACGAGGGTGTGTGTGGAATGTTATGTGTGATTACAGAGAGTAACGGCGACATGTTATGATAATGCTTCCAAGGGGTTGGAAAAATCGTTTTAGAAGTTTGTGTATTTGATTACCAAAGCTCGCAGAGGCCCTGTACATGCGCCAACACCTGGAATTGAAAGGTGAACCTTTGGCCTTGAAATTTGTCCTAACAACAATGCTTCTGGCGTAAATAAATACCCCAACGACACTACGGTGTGTGCTGTGCATGTGATTTACAATCCAACCAACACCCCGCTATAATTTGATCAACTTTTTGATCAATTGACATACGTGAGTGAAGTACGTTATCTATCAAAATCTGCACTTGTTAGGCATTTATTATTTAACGAGGCAGGTCACCTCTGTTCCAGCACCACCACCACCACCCCAAAACAGTCATAAACATGACTTATAGCCGAGGTAAGTGAACTACTCCATGCAGCTACTGACTAGAGAGTGAGAGTAAGCTACTTGTAGCGAACTGAGCGATAAGGACGATAGTAAATGTGTACGTTCGGTGTGCTTGATGTCCCTGGCGGATTCCCGGCCGGGACCATAAATCTTTATTGAACTTGTCATTATTGATTTCGACTTTGCTGTCCTGGGAACGCACAGCGGACTGGGCAGCTGCTAGTTGGAGATTCCCAGTGTGATGTCACCCGGGGCTTTTGTTCCCATGGTTGGAGAGACAGCTTCTGTGATTGAACTTTTAACATTTCTGGTGAAAAATAGTTTCGTAGATAATAAAGTAATTTCTGGTCACCTACTACCAACAACAACCCCAACCTGACGGTGTGATGGCACCCCTGGTTTTTGGCGAGATATCACCGAATGGAATGGAATTATTTTTGTCCAGATTGCTGGGCTCGTAAATCACTTGTATGTTGTCATAAATATTAAAACATTTTATCTGGCGAGTAGGACTTATGTAGTTGCATGTGTGTAAGTAGTAGTGATGAATTATGACGAGGGCAGGGGGTTGCTTTGAAGCTAACTTAGTTAATTATTTATGTGGGTTCGTTGGCTGAAATAAACTAACTCACTCAAGAAACTAGACCGCACAAAAAGTTCAGAGCTACTGCTGGTGGATGTGATCGGGTTTTATGATATATGGGACCGATTTTTCGATATGCTACCGAAATGTGGTGGTAGCTCTTGGACATGTGATTAAGTTCGTCTCTTATAAAGTCATTCACACAATGTGGAATCAGTGGAGTTACCCTCCCTACCAAAAAAAGTATTTTATTTGTTGTCACAATGGTGGAGATTACAGACGGGGTTGTTTATTATGTTTGGGTGGATTATGATAGAACAGTGATATGATATTGAGAATATTTAAGAGCTTAAATAGTGAATAGTTGCTTGTCAATCTTGTACTACGGCTAGGCCAAAAAAACAAATTTTTAGAGAGTTTAATGCACTTTTATTGAAACTTGATGAAGTGCAAATAGTGGAACTATACATTTCTTAAATTAGCTCAGTGTAACCTTTTTAATAAACTTTTTTGCTTTTCTAATGGGGGTACAAATTAATTCGGTCCGTTTTCAGCAGACGGCGCCACCTGCAAGTTGTGGTTGATCTTGGAAGCGATTACCTACTTCATTGGAAAGGTGTGACATTTGTCAGCAATAAGCGTCTGTTTTAGACAACAACATTGTTTTTGCCTCTTCGAAAATGTCCAGATTTGTCTTAAATAAACAGCATTTGCGGGAAGTTTCGATTTTCTTTTTTAATTGGAAGAAAAGTGCAGCTGAAGCCCATCGAATGCTTGTAGAAGTTTATGGTGAATCTGCTCCGACCGATAAATCATGCAGAGAGTGATTTCGACGCTTCAAAAGTGGTGATTTTAGCGTCGAGACAAAGAGCGTCTTGGTCAGCTCAAAAAAGTTTGAAAATGACGAATTGGAGGCTTTACTGGATCAAGATCCGTGCCAAACGCAAAGTGAACTAGCAGAATCGTTGGGAGTGACTCAGCAAACAATTTCCCTACGGTTAAAAAAATTTGGATTTATTCAAAAGCAAGGAAATTGGGTGCCGTACGAGTTGAAACCGAAAGATGTCAAAAGGCGATTTTTCACCTCGGAACTGCTTCTTGAAAGACATCAAAGGAAGGGATTTTTACACCGGATCGTGACTAGCGATGAATAGTGGATATACTACGATAACCCCAAGAAGAAAAAATACTATGCAAAGCCTGGTGAACCCGTTCCATCATCGTCTACATCGACGCCAAAGAAAAACATCCACGGTTCAAAGGTCATGCTCTGCATATGGTGGGACCAGACGGGTGTGGTGTACTAAGAGCTGCTAAAACCAGGCGAAACCATTGATGGGAAACGTTATCGACTACAACTAATGCGTTTGAGCCGTGCATTGCGTGAAAAACGGCCAGAAACGACCGAAAGGCATGACAAGGTGATTTTGCAACATGATAACGCTCGGCCCCACGTGGCTGTAGCGGTCAAAAACTACCTGGAAACGCTGAAATGGGAGGTCTTACCCCACCCGCCGTATTTTCCAGACCTTGCTCCTTCCGACTACTGGCTTTTTCAACGGATGCAAAACGATTTGGTGACCCGGTTCGGGTCTTTTGAAGAAATCGCTGAATGGCTCAATGATTGGATCGATGCCAGAGAGGACTCATTTTTTAGAAATGGTATTCGGAAATTACCAGAGAGATGGGAAAAAGTAGTCGCTTCCGACGGACAATACTTTGAGTGATGTATTTTTGACGTTTTTTCAATAAATACTTTTCCAAAATTTTTCTTTAGGACTGCGGGTTAATAAAATTCAACTCTGGTCCACATTTCAACCTTCTACGTCATGATTTCTCTCACTCTAAGGTACAATGAAAATTGATGAGTTCGGTATGTCATTTCGGTATAACTTTTATCTTATACATATCTGAGGTTTTTTTTATATATATAGGTACAGGGTATTTCAATTAAAGTGTATCAAAGAAAAATTAAATTATCTCTGAAAATACTCAATATTTTCATTTAATTTTTTTTTTCTAGATGTTGGCAATCGTGTTTTCGTTGCGACGTAGATTTCGCTCCTATTTGCTTGTCACCTTCTTCACGTTCGCAGCTGATGTTGCATTAGGTCGACGGCCACCACCGTATTTTTTATTTACTGTGCCGATGTACTGATATCGTTTTATGGTCCGGTAGATGAAGATACGATTTACGTGTAGATGATGCAACTCATGAACTATAGCCGAAGTAGATTTCTTTCCCAAATAAAGTGCGATCACTGAATCGCTTTTCGTTTGCAAGTCCATAGCGTCGGTTGGTGTTGTTTATTTCTCAAAATGTTAGTTGCGTTTGTACAGAATGCTGAAGAGCGTTTGACATTTCCATTTGACGTTCCATAAATACATCAGTCTGAAGTTGGTTACACTTCAATAGAAATACCCTGTATATTTTTCGCAATTTTTAAATTCCTACGATATGCATGCAAAGGTTGTGAAGACAATGAGTTAGAGGATATAATGTGGAGAAAAGTTGGTTCAGCATTCAGCGAGGTCATTGACTTCCCACTGCTTTATTTTGGAGGTACACTACTAGGTGGTACGCCAAAGCAGAGCTCAGGTGCCTCTTTTCGTGCCAGGCCACCGTGAACTTTTTTATTGACGCAAGATCTTCTAGGAGGTTTAAAGAGTCCCAGACAAGCCTTGACCTTACCTCATAGGAATTGAAGGTCCTTAGCACTGTCTGACAGTCTGAAAAGATGTATGTAGATGCGAGTTCTTTTGACTCTTCCTCGCAGAAATTCTCGTAGACATAGTTCAATTGCATGCACCTCCGCTTGGAATATTATTGGGGATTTTCCAAGCTCTGCAACTCGGGGCACGTTTTCGCCATGGACTTTTCAGGTTGGAAGGCAAATTCATTTGCATGCAGACGATCATGAGTATGGAACGTGTCCTTATGTAATGAGAAATGAACTGGGGCTAATAAGGCGAAAGGATTTAGGCTTCTGTTTTGCCTGTTTTATCATCCGATGATTGGGCTAAAGGTGGATAGTACCCCTTTAGCATGGTTGGCCTTGAAGATTTTGCCAGATAGGCTGTAGTCTCGCATTGAGGGAATGAGAACATTATTTATCAGACAATCTGGAGTGATGGCACTATCAGAGATGCAGGGTCGGAGGTGAGTATTTGTTTGATAAAGTTCCTCAGGTCTTTCAGTGAATTGCCGATTTTGTTTCTAAGGGAGCTGAGATGATACGAGTAGGAGTGACTTTGAGCTATTTGATTTTCAGTTATCCGGAGATACCCAGATGATTTTATGACAGATTTTATGCGGAAATAAAGTCCCACCCAATGCAAGCCGATGTACACTACAAAATGTTATGCTTAAAACACACGTGCAGCAGTTAATGCATGCAGCAACGCATGTGAAATAGGCGTGCAGTGAAATGTTAACATTTCATTGCATTGTGTGCTATCATTGTCATATTGGACAACTAAATTTCAAAAGCAAATTTAAAGATAACAACCGTTTTATTCGTTCATTTATATTATATTAAATACGGAAAGCATTTCTCTTTGCATATCAACTCTGTTGTTGTGTCAATATGAAGTTCTTTTTAGATCCTTCGCATCTGATCCCTTGGTCCCCTAATTTTTATTTTGTCAATTAATGATGTTGACGGCATTATTAAATATTCCCGTCTATCAGTTTATGCGGACGACATGAACATTTTTGCACACATCTCCACTCTCACTGACTCCCGTGTACTTCAATCTGACTTGAACAGCTTTTCTACTTGATGTAATAAAAGCTTTCTAGAGTTGACTATCAATAAATGCCAAACTATTACTTATTCCCGGAAGCGTCTTCCGACAGCTCCTATAACGTACGTGATTTGCGACGAGCCTGTTCCCACTGTCACCTTTCTGGGTGATTTGGGTGTCATTTACGACAGTGAGCTTAATTTTGGTTGCAAACCAAATTATGCGCTGGGTTATGTGAAACGTTGGTCCATGGAATCCTCACAACTTTACGTCATGAAATCCCTGTACTTCACATTTGAAAGACCAATTCTAGAATATGCCAGCCAACTTTGGTCTCCCTATTTCGATACACATTCGTGTCGAATTGAGTGTGTCCAACGGAGGTTCATCCGTTTTGCTCTACGCGGACTCCCGTTGCCTGACAGATTCAACCTACCTCCTTACAAGCATCGTTTGAACTTGAGGAACATGCAATCGATTCAAAAGCATAGAAAAGTTGCCGATATACTATTTGTACATCAACTATTAGCAGGCAACATTGATTGTAGTATGCTGCTCCAAACCATCTTACTCAGCACCAATTCGCGTGTTCTGAGGTCTGTACCTCTCTTCCGCCTCAAGTTTCACCGTACGAATTACTGGTGTAATGGCCTATGTCTCGAATGCTACGCATGGTTAATGACTGCCATAACCTTTTTTGATTCTCTGTGAAGCAACAACTCACTTAGAATCTCCCTTCATTCCCCTTCCTCACTCAGGTCTTGATGTAGATTTATACTAGCTATTAAGTAAACATTGTAAATATTAATTATAAGTCCCTTACTGCTTGTATTAAGCTAAATAAATAAACAAAACAATCGACAACTTCGCATCATCCGTTTGTTTCGCTTCCTTGGCCATTGTCACCACATTGGATATCTGCGTTTTAACATCCCCAAACATTTCGTCCAATTTGTCATTTTTTTTTTCTCTAGGGGAGGACGAATCATCGGCTTGGGGGCTAGAAGCTGTCAGAAGAAGTGTAGAGGTTGTCCGACTTGAAGCTTTCGCTACAAAAGTTTCCAAATGCACTGTAAACAAAAGCAAAAGTTATCGTATGTATTTACACAATTCTTTTACACTTACTTTATGATTCCTCCGATTAAAATGCATGAGTTAAAATATGAGATAAGGCGATTAAAAGACAAAAAAGCTCCAGGTTTTGACTTTATCACTGCGGAAGTCCTGAAGTGACTGCCAAACAAAGAGTTAGCTAAACTCTTGCGGTTAATGAATAAAGCAATTAGCCTTGAGTATGTACCAAGTGTCTGGAAAGTAGCTGACGTGATAATGATCCCTAAACCAGGTAAGGACCCTCACGAGGTATCCTCATTCGAGTAAATCTGTACATATTGACTTCACAAATAAGTCTATCTCGTACTCCATTATAGCAATATCAGGCACGACAGTACCATATGCAAATACAGCGAAGTTTCTAGGTATGACTCTAGATGCCAAGCTTCGTTGGAAAGAGCATATTAAAATCAAAAGACTAGAATTAGACATTTAATGGCGAAAATTAGCATGGCTTATAGGCAGGAAGTCTGGACTATCAATTACTAATAAAATTCTTTTATATAACCAGATCCTAAAACCAGTGTGGAACTATGGCGCTCAACTCTGGGGATGTGCCAGCCAGACCAGTATTGCAGTCATCCAACGATTCCAGAATAAGGTCCTTCGAAGTATTGTGAACGCTCCATGGTACATCAGAAACAGCGACCTCCATCGAGACCTAGGCATTTCTTGAAGAGATCAACTCTAGGGCCAAAGCACACGAGAAGAGACTTCAGGAGCATATTAACGAGGAAGCAACAATTCTTCTAAACGTATATGGCGTGAGACGACTGCAACGTATAAGACCGTCAGATCTTGCAAGGCAACCGTGACAGGACTTACCACGTACTCTACTAGATAGTAACAGAGCGACAACAACGAGCGAAAAGAGGCGCTCGGAGTGAACTTAACCTCCAACGCTTTGGATGGATTAAATCCCATCTATGCTCTTGTTACTGTCATTAAAAGTTAACATACAACAAATTACAATTATAATGTACCTTAAAAATAGTAAACTTTTAGCCATTTACTTTTCTCCCGCAAACTGCTCGTTAGTTTCATGACTAGTCGCAGTGTAAACAAACATTTGTAATTCCTGTAGTTTATTTTGTTTGAAATAAAAAATAAAAAAAAAACTTACTTTGTGTTCGCGATCATGTCATATCATATTCTGCATCCATTTCCACGTTTTCTTCGGACTGCCAGCTCCGCTTCCAGAAGACAGATTCTCATTTTAGACCTCCTTGTAGAATCTATCCTTCAATACCCTCCACCTATACTTCAATATTTTTGCTGGAAAAAAATTAATAAGAACTCTCGATCAAAACAATTTAATTACAAATTGTGTGCATATTTACCTGGAACATTTATTTGCGTCGATAGCTCTTCAAAGGCTTTAACCCTCAGATAATCATTTTTGTAGTTCCTGTGTTTTTTATCAAATAGAAAATTATTTTTCCTGACGGAGTCTATTAATTTCGCCTCCATCTTTTTGTTGAAAGTATATTTGAAATGATAAGCTGTCATGTAAGTGACAATCTGAAACGTCAAACCACGAAAATTGTACTAAATTGTACTATGTCGCTGTCGTACTACAGGGTGTTTGCATCAAAATTAGAAATAGTGACGTCTTGCATTGTTGCATGGGCGTGCAGTAGTAGTACATATGGAGCTCCGTTCTCTAATTTTCAGCCTTAAACAAATAAATCGGTCTTATACGCTATAAATTAATTCGTACTCCAGAAAAAAAAGAGCCAAATAAAATATTCTAAAACAGCACTCCACATTTATTAAAATAAAATTTCATTCACTTACCACTCATCCTTTTATTAACTGTGATAAATTTATGAAAATTGCGAAATATGTTCCGCCACCATTATTATGCATTCGTCCTGCTCACCACACCGCGCTTCGTCATTATTGTTGGTTTATTCAAATGTTTGGCAATTTTTAAAGTGCGTGTTCTACACACTTTTATTGCCACCGAGACGACGACTTATGCATAAAATAACAATTCACGAAATGATAGAAAAAATGCCAAAACACAACTGACACCTTCCTGCCGATGTGGCACATGACATGACACCCACAACCGCTTGCGTACGCGTCATGTCTCATAAACATTTACGACCTTTCACTTGGCGGAGTTTTAATGTTTGCACAAAATATTCCCGCAAAATGTCATTGTGGGAGAATTCTAAAGAAATTATATACTTTTTTCTAGGCGGCAATAACTGCCAAATGTCTCAAGATACAGACTCGCATTTCTGGAAAGGATTTGGGTGACTCCAGATGGGAGAGCAACCTGACGTTGAAGGGTGTTTCCTTCGATTTTTTATTTTTTTTTTTGCTCAAAGAAACATCATCTCTCCTGTCAGTTGGTGTTGTGTGCAGAAAAGAAAAACAGACTCTCCAATCCAATATCCTTTTGCAGAAAGGAAATGCGCTCGTACTAGTACTATTCGGTTGATTGCCAACAATCGATAACGACTTGGAGACTCACAATGAATACGGAGTATCTATCTATCGACTGAAGACTCACAGCCACTTGACGAGTATTTATTTGTTCTTCGAGGAGAGTTGGAATGCAGAGGAAGCATTACAATCGTTTGTAATTGATTTCGTGATGGAAGTTTTAATTACTCTGGCTGCCTCTTACACTGGGATCAATGGGCACAGGCGGGGTGGTTTTGAATTCACTTATCATACGGACGGCAATGCAATCAATATCGATATCCTTTGCAGATGAAGTACTGATTAGAGCTTTGTGACTCCTTACGGAAGTGACGTTGAATGGTATCACGTCGTCTGTGTGTGGTTTGAGGGAATATCGCAAATTTTAAACTTTAATTGTGAATTCGTAAAGTTTTTTAATTATTATTTGTTTTCCTGTCGGTAATGTGGTCCTCAAGTCTAAGGTTGCAGGCAAAATGTCAATTTAACGCAATGTGCAACGCTACATTACAGTGGACCGTAACGTAGTAATCGAAAAGCTGAGAAGAAGGATGGCATCTAGTGTTGGGCACTATCGAATGCAATCGAATATCGATAGTTAGTAACTCAATGATTTTAACTATCGAATGATTTTGTTCATTTATTTATTGAGAAAGGAGTATCCACACGTATTCAGTCCGGCGTGGACCTGGACCTCAATCAACAAGCATTTCTAGTCAGATCGATCTTGTGTTAGCCGCTTCCAGTTTTGCACACGAAGTTGGTTGACGTCCGTTTCCAATTGTGCCTTACATCAGGTTAGATTAGGTTAGGGGGAATGTGCATCTCGATGGATGCTTACACGGGGGCCTATGGGTCCGTTGCTAGTTGGCTGATTCCGACTTTAACTAGCGTTTGCTTGTAATGAATCGCATTAAGTCCATCACCGAAACAAGCTCTCTCAGTTACCCAAACAGTCTATTTTCCATATGACGAAGGCGACGTTTTTGGAGATTTGGGCAGTCGCAGTCATTGTTTCATGATCTCTATTTCTTCCTCATCCTGACAGCTGCTGCAGTAGTCCGGGGAGTTTATGTCTTGTCAGTTCGCCTATCAAGATGCAGATTTCCTTTCTCCCTATAGCCACAAAGCTTTTGGTTCTTCTTTCATTGAATTGTGGCCATGGGCTGCGGAATATAACACAATCACTTCTAAACTGCCAAGTGGTGTTGGTTGGTTCCTTCGTCCTTTGGTTTATCTTCTCTTTCACTACACCAATAGGGATATTTATTAGTGTATGAGTATGTTCTGTGCCAAATGCTGACCCTTTCATTGGCAGCTCATCATCACTATGTCTGGGAATGCAACAGAGAATAACCACGTGGATAGTGCATAGTTCATTCAAGGTTATACGACATTTACATACTTCCCTAGATCTTATGGTCTTACTGTCCAGAGCTTTGATAGCTGCTTGATTGTCCACAAAGATTGTAATCCGAGATGGATTTATTTTTTTCTTGTAAGGATTGTCAATGCTGTTCTATCAATGTCGAAGATTTCAGTTTGAAAGACGCTGTATTCATTTGGGAGTTTCTATGAGACATTCACTTGTAGAGACTTGCAGAAAACTCCCGATCAGGTTCCTATTTCCAATTTAGACCCATCAGTGACGAACTGGATGTCTTGTTCAATCTTGTCTTTTGGGAATAAGTATAGAGTTGATCTCATTTTAGTATGGCGATCTTGTTATGGCCAACAATGCGTGGCTGTAGAAGTTTTGTTTCTATAGTCCGGATTCCTTAAACCAGATTGCGCTCTTGCCTACCAGGCCTTTTATATACTCATACAAGGGAAGAAGATTAAGAATTACTTTTAGCCCTACTTGTGGTGTTGATATCAGTGCTTCTGCTATACCTTTACATGCTAATCTTTGTACATACCTTAGTGAGGTTATTGAGGTGGCATTCCACTATACAAGTGCTCCCATAAGGGAGGATGGGTACAATTATTGCAGTGCGATCACACATGGATAATGTGTGATCGCATTCCCCAACGTTTACCAAAGGTTTCCTTGCATGCGTAGAATGCAGACTGCACATACTGCTTTTTCTCGTTACACTGTGTTTCGCTTCCAAATAAGCTTTGAATTGAAAATGATTCTAAGATACTTAGCTTCATTGGAGCATTTCAAATGTATTCCACTAAGTTTCGGGAGATTGAAATGTTCTACTTTCCTTCTTCTGGTAAATAGGACCAGTTCGGTCTTCTCTGACTTGACTTGTAGTCCATTTCATTCCGCCCATGAGGGATCTTTTAGTGCCAATTCTACACGGTCGCTGATGGTTGGTAGGTGTTTGCCATTTACCATGATTGCTATGTCAGTTGCGTATGCTACGGTATTTTTATTTATTCCGTTCGAATTTTGTTAACGACAAGAAGCCACGGGAGAGATGAAGTTAATCCTCTCTATGGAGTTCCACTCATAACTGTTTTCTATATAAAAAAAAAATACATCCCCATTACGCCGCCGGTCCACAGCGCGCACCAAACTGTCACCTGTGGTGGATGCAATGGTCTCTCAACAATCACATTCGGATTTTTGGAACCCCAAATTTTACAATTTTGTTTGTTTACGTAGCCGCCGAGTGAGAAATGGGCCCCATTCGTGAAGAAAATTTTGTTCGAAAAATCGGAATCAACTTGTTGAATTTCCAGCACCTAATCGGCTTATGATCTGTGCATTCTATGGTCAGGAAGCAACAACTTTAATGCATTGAGCAGCCATTTGTAAAATGTCACTATGAATGACAGATCAATTTGACAGATGCCATATGGCAGGGATGTGAATTCCCAACCTCGAAATGAATAATAATAATAGTACTCTACTAAGTATTGATTCAATTCATCCCGCTATTATTGTTTTAGCCTCGATTTTCTCCATAGCCACTTTAATAGATTCAGTTATCATGTTATTAAAAGCTCCTTCTATTTCTAGGAGCGCAACTAGAGTGCATTCTTTGTAGTGAAGGCTTTTCTCGATATGTGATAGTAGTCTCCACGGATTTAGCTTTTAAGTAGGAGTGTTGGCTGTTACATGAGTTGGCCTCTGACATGTATTTTGCTTTGGTGTTTTCAACAAGAAGGAGAAGAGACTAATTGGTCTAAAATATTTTGCTGTTGAATGTGTAGGTTGTTCTGCCTGGTGAATGTACACCAGTTTTACCTCTCTCCAACTGACTACTATGTATAACCTTAAGCCAGGGCATGAACACCTATAGAACGTATTGAAACATAGCTGGGATAAATCGTCTGGTCCTACAAATTTTTAGGGTTTGAACGATTTGACTGCCCAAGCTATATTGTGCTCTGTTATAATACATCTGTGTAGTCATCGGATTCATTGGATCTAAGGACGCATGGTGTTTTATACTCCAAGTGTACTCCGAGTATTTTAGACCACTGCAGCTTGAAAAGTGAGTTTCCATCAACAGTTGTAGCGATTCCTGGCTGGATTCCGTGCAGGAACCATTGCGACCCTTAATTCATCCTGGGGTCACTGGATCCTTTGGTAGAACTTTACGTAGCCTGGCAGCGTCTGTAAACAGTCCTCTGTACAGTATTCCTCTGTTTTGCTTTGCCTAGCTTTATTGTGCAACATTCTAACCTCTGTTCTACGCTTTCTGATTTCGTTTGTCCACCAAGTTGCTATCGTGGGCCTATGATTGCGAGAGATGGAACAGAATTTGTACGTTAGAGTCGATGGATTGACTGTTCGGAGTTCTAACATCACTTCGATGTGGTGTCCGTTCTAGCCGGATTTCTATACGATTTTTGTATTGAAGGATTGATATTGAATGTAAAGAGGGTCCTAAAGTGGTCGGAAGAGGAATTTTTAATTTTTAATTAAAGATGTGCGCCGTGATGTTGCATAGTCAACCAGTTCTCGGACTGCTCTTGCTTTGGAGCGATGTAAATTAGATTGTAAATCAGATTTCAGTATGCCGGCTTTCTCTTTTATGATTTTCGATGGATGCCTATCGATAGTAAAAATCAAATCTTTACTATCACCGTTGCGGATTTTCCTCGAGTGGAGCAACTTTCATTTTTTAATAGGTAACTCCTTGTTGTGGAATAATAAATATTTGAACCATCAAACCTTTCGCTCATCATGACACCATAGCCCTCTTTTCAGCGCTGGAAATAATAGCAATAATAGCCTGTTTTTTTGATCTATGAAAAGTTTCTCTAACAAAACCTAATCCATTCCGACCGTTCATCTACAACACCATGACAAAAACTGAAACATAAACGCACAAACTTTTACCCTTAAGAACCTCTAATCTTTAATCCCTAATCCGGTAAAAAGGGAACTTAAAAACATTTTTTTTTTTTTGAGAATTTAATTCACTTAAAAATCCCATTCGCCGGATTAACCCAACTCCTCACATCGTCCCAATTCAATAGCTAACGCAATAACTAACAAGCTCCACACCCACGACACTACTATTTGTGTTCATAAAAAAAGAAAACTGCAACTTTTATTCCAAATGAGCAGTTTCTTTTCCTTAAGACTTGGACATCCTTAAGGACTCCACTTACCAAAACAATTCACGTTCACATTTTAGTTGATATTTCACCGATAACCCAGATCCACCGCCACCACCACCACCACCGTCACTTATGACCGGCACCGCAGAATTATTCGGAAAATTACCTTTCTTAACCTCACGATGAGGTCAAGTGAAAAAGGATAACATACACGCGCTCCAATAATCCACAAAAGAAGTAGAATGTGCTTTGAAGAAAAACTTTCGCTTACTTTCGGTTTTATTGGAGGCACTACGCACAAAGAGATTACGACCCCACCTGCGTTTAAGTGATTCCATCTCACCTCCGCATTGTTCCAGCAACCCTCTTCCCATTTATGTTTGGCTCCTTATCGGATTCAATTGAGCCGACGTGAGATGCGAATGGAATTTCTTACCGCCACTACCCTTATGCTCACCCCCATGTGCGTCTGGGGGGATGAAGTGTTTTCTTAGAATGAAATGTGACACAAAATAAAAGGATATTTAATTGCCCTCTCCCACTTCACGATTGTTCACCCTCGAATGGAGAAAAAAAGGACCAAATAATGGACAACATCTCATTAAGGACGTAGCTCATCAATGATGCGAAAAGATATGTGTCCTTTGACAGGTTTTTGTGTATGTCGAGTGGGTGGTAAAAACGAACACAAAAAAAAAAAAAAAAAGACGTTCATCAGAGGACGAATGTCCTATTTGAAGAAAGCAATTAAGGACATGAAAGGAAGCTTAGACAACTATCGACTACGGAATATCTAGACCGGGCCAGCAGCTCCTTAATGTGTTGCGGTTAATGCGATGTCCATGAAGATGATAACGATAATGATGTGGTGGGTGGCCGGAGCACTGTTAGTGTATCCTCCGTGACCTGGTTATTGGATCTTACTTCCTCTCTTGTGTAATGAGTCCTGAATTCAAGTAAATTATTGGCCATTTCGAAATGGCGAAGGATTAATTAAGGTTGAATCGTGAGAAACAACTTGTGCATTTTAATGGACGTCATTTAGAGCCAGAGATATCCTTGAGAAATCCTTCGAATTGTCATTGGATGTGGGAGATATCTTCCAAAAAAAAAGAGAACAAGAAATCATCCTTCATTCACAGCCCCTTTAGACACCCACATAGAGTAGCAGTCCCACCCAATTCGGACATCTGTCAGATTGATGAACGTGTGCAATAAGTGTTGGCCAGGCTACGGCAAGTTCAAGGGGCGAGTCCATAAAAAACTCACAAAACCAATAAAACGTGTAATCACATGTCACAAGACGCACACAGACACCATATGGGGGCGAAGCACTTGACGTAGACCGTACTAATCCCGGACGGATTCATCATTTGACAATCACTTAATTGTCGATCAATCAGGATTAAAAATCATTTGTAGCCGTTTTGTATGACATCATTTGGAAGGGAGAGTATTTTGTTTGCTTTGTTGGTTTATTGTTTTTTGGTGCTGGGAATAAAAAACTTGTCAGGGGTAGTTTTTTGTATCAAAGTTCATGTCGTGGGATTAGCTTTCGATAAATTGTCAGATAAGTGACACAATAAGTTAGCAGGTATTAAATCGGTGATGACAAACTTTGCAGTGCAGTTGATTTGGAGTGGGTTCTTGGCGGAGGATATGATAGCAGCGTATCGATAACATTATCACAAATAATAACCATCAGTACCTCTGTCTGATATCCGCGATATAAAAAATCTACAAGACCGTATGACTTAAGAAGCAATCGGATAGTCCTTAACTCAAAACTGTCTAAGTACCTATATATGTACAGGGTGATCCAGAAATATTAAGTGGATTTTAAATTTGAATAACTTTTTATTTGATTAACGAATTTTAACGGAACCCGAAGAATATTGAAGGTTAATCTTTTCTATTTTTTATAATGCTAAGAATGGAGAAAATAATATCCTTTAGGTGACCGTCATTCTGGTTTTCTCAAAACTCCAATCTTTTTGTTTGTGGTGTCAAGACCAACGTATGGGACATAATGTTCCTTTTAAGGTTTGCAAAGGACTGCGGATTATTCTCGTGAATCTTTCCTTTCAGATAACGCCATAGGAAGAAGTCTGGAGTTGTTAAGTCCGGATAAGAGCCGGCCAACCTATCTCTCCATTTTTTAAGATTATTCGGCCTGGAAAGGTTTCTCGAGGAATAGTCATCATATCGCTGTCTGTACTGACCATCTTATTGAAATTACATACTGGCTTGGAATAGATGATCCAGCTGCGAATATAAAAAGTTTTCGAACGTTGCTCTATACTCGTCCCCATTTACCGTTACTGGATCTCCATTTGCGACTTCAAAGAAATAGGGTCCTATGATCTTTTTAGCCGGGATACCACACCAAACTGTGACTTAAAGTCTGCCACTCTAAAATTATTCGAGGGTTTTCCAAACTCCAGAAATACAAATTTTGTTTATTGACGAAGTCATTGGGGTGGAAATGGGCTTCGTCTGACATAATCAATTTGACAGACAACCAGTTGATGACTAAATTGAATTTTATATGGAAAATAATGCAAATCCCTTCTTCAAATTCTCTGAAAGGTCGTCCGTGGCATGTTTAGCTGGGACGAGCGCCGCCTGATCGATGTTGAAGGATGTTCGGCAACAGATGTCTGTACTTGGTTTATTTTGTCTCGGGAACGTCCGGACGTAGGTCTCCCAGTTCATTTATAATTGAACACAGTTCTTTCTGGCCGAAAATGGTGCAACAAAACGCACGATGGTATCTGTAGACGGGGTAATCCTTACATTAAATTGACTGCGAAATTCTCGTTGTGTCCTTACAATTGAGGAGTTGTGCCTAATGTAAGATTCAACAGCAAAAATCCTTTAACGGATCGTCCAGTGCAGCACTATTTAAAATCGGAATATTTAATCTAAAAGAGACAAAAAAAAAAAATAAAAATTAAAAATATTTCTTCCAAAGTTATGAATTTTTAAAATCCACTTAATAATTTTGTGCCACCCTGCATGTATGCTTATAGGTATCTACATCAAAATTTCAGGTTTCTAGCTCACTCGTGGTCTTCTTGAGATCTACCGAAAACTGGAACCGAATTACATTATGTTGTTGGTAGATCTACCTCCTACCAAACCAATATTTTGGTTTCTCTTTTGTCTTTCCAATTATTGAGGCATCAAAAATAAAATACTAAAAGCTTAACTCAAACCCATTTTTCGCGATGGCTCTAAAATGGACAGAGGCACGTGAAACGTACGTGGTCATCCGATACCAGGGAGGTTCCTTACTGACTGCTCTTGCTTATTGTTGGCACGACGATATGCATGCAGCGTCAAAACAATTGGCCTTTGGTTTTCAAAATAAAATTCGATCATTTTTGTTCATTGTTCTGTTGTGTATCGTTCCATATTAAATTTTCAAAGTCTTGCTTGCAAAATTCTGAAAATAAAAATAAAAAAATATTGAAATAGAAAAGTTATAATGAATTTAAATCGTAAAGGTCATTTTGCGGCACCCTGTACTAGAACTACAGAGCACAATCAGACCAGCCGCGTTTTCAAAACAGTATCAAAAGTCACCAACCTTGCTTCAGTGATGGCAATACCACTAGATCATATCACTTTCTGCATTAGCAGCCAGGCAGCTTGTTAAGTGTTAACGCGAATAGCTTGAGGTTCTTAGCTTGCAGTAAAATTTCAAACTATGCTGGGTCGCTGGTCATAGTAGCATACAGGGAAATGAAACGGCTGACGAACTGGAAAGACCAAGCAGTCAAATCTTTATATAGTTACCTCAGAGAAACCCTGGTGTAAGAAATTCTGACGGAAGCTAACAATAGGTGAAAATCACTGACTAAATGAGAAACTTTAAGTAAGCTCTGGTTAAAGTTTGGCAGACCCATAACCTTGCAGCTACATAGAATCTGAGATGACATTATACAGAGGGCACGGTGATGAGGAAGTTAAATTTTCCATCCACTTTCTCTGCAGCTAGATCTTCTATGGAATCTCTAAGGAACCGAGAGATTTCATAGAATCATTTTTCGTAATATCTAGCATTGGAGGTCATCTGGTGAAATTTTGGAAATCATGCACTTAGGTACTTTTCTGTGGTGTGATTGCATCTAATGAATTCTGCCTTGAATTCTTGCCAAGAAAATCACTTCTAATATGTTCGCATTTTGAGCAGATATTTAGAAGGAGTTTCTGTTCTGTTTTCTCTCTTTCTCTCTTTGATCTGCAATATTGTATTGAGACAGGCAGGCAGAGGAAGCTGATTGCCAGCCCAACTTCCACCTTACACGTAGATGCTTCTGTTTACACCGCTTTCTTCAATGACCACCATTCTTGAAGATTTTTCTGAACAGCTTGGTTTTAGATGTAGAGATACTGTTGTCTGTTGATGATGTGAACCCTAGGCATCTTTTCATCCTTGGGAGACTCATCTATGCTTTGCACCTGTTCTACAGAGCAAAAGGAAAGTAAACGACAGCAGCGTGTAAAAGGGGCAAACGTATGCTCCTACTCCTCGAATTCATAAAAAAATACTTTGGAATGGTCAGCGAAGCAGCAATTTGGGTCAAAACTCCAGAAGAAGCCTTCTGTCTCTCAGGCATTTCATCATCCCTAACGATTCAGAAGTCTAAATTCCAAAGCAAGCGGGCTACAAGTTCGATGTAGGACGACGCGTCACTGCTTGGGTGTTTGACCTAGACTTAACGTGCCTGAGGCCACGCGACTTCTGACAATTTTTGGGGATCAAATACCTTGTTACCAGCACTTGAGGAACGCTTACGAAAACGGGCTTAGAGCTGACAGTATATATTTGAATTATTGTTGTAGAATTTGGTCCCATGAGTGACAAGGAAATCATCGCTGCCAATCTTGTCACAAAACTGAGGGTAGATGGCAAAAGTCACTCTATCGGAAGATGCTCTCATTTTTGCAAATGGCGTCCTATGTCATCGCGACTTTGACATTTGTAAAGTAAACAGTAGCAAAATACACGTATATAAACCATGGATTGCTATACTCTTCAAGAACGAGGAATAATTGTGTCAATGTTTTTGACAAATAATCGGTCGGTGGCTTTGGCTCAACTTGAATTTCATCGTCCATTCCCTGGTCGTGTTGCACCAACTGGGCAAACACTGTGTCGACTAGCCGCTCGCCTGAAGGAGACTGGCTCAACACGGGACAAAGTGCAAACAGTGCATCAGCTATTGCCTACAGGCCGCCAATCGCGTTTAAATTACAGCCAAGCCCTCCTAAACCTCGACCGCGATGAGGATGATTTTCACAACAAGCCACAGACCTTGGCGGCCCTAGGGCAGAATTTGTCTCCAGAAGTTTTGAGAAAAGTCATGGAAAATGCTGTGGAATGAGTGCAAATGTACATCCACTCTGACGGCGGCCACTTGACCGATATTATCTTCGCGGCTTAATGGAAAAAATTTAAACGTCTAAGTAAACATAATCAACAAACAGAACCAATTCTTTTTATTTACAATCAAAGTTTATCGAGTGACAACTTTTGCGCCACCTTGTAAAGTGGTATAACGCAAAATCGTCCTTCTTGTCGGCGGACGTTTTGAAAATCTGTCAGTGTTTGATTTTCTCCACCGTGTTTGAAACCGCGTGCAAGTGGATCCCGTGTATGCCCTTTCATAGAAGAGAACGTCGGCTTTTCACTGTTGGAGAAGCTGATAGATAGCTAGTTACATTTTTATGGCAGGTAAGATGAAGTTTTTGGCATTACTGTTGTAGAATATATGTGTATCTTACGGAGCAATACCCATCTCCTCATCCTCCTAGTGGTAAAATGTTTTCATTAACATTTATTTGGCTCCCTTGTTCTTGAACTTTCATCTTCATCCCCTTTGGCCAACCTTTAAGAAAATACCTGAGAAGGACATTTGCCACCCTAATGACAATAACTACAACGTCATTTCTGCTTTTAACTTTCTTTCAGAGCGAGCGTCCTTTTCTGCAATCTCATCCAGTTAATAAGGATCAACGAGAACAAAATTAAAAATGTCATCTCGAATCCTAATGACTACTGAATCGAATGTGGCACATACACCCTGGAGACCCATATACACCCGTGCTCGAACCCCCCGTCTGCACTCGAATTCTTCTCATTCGTAGTTAATTAAATGTCAGCAGCAAAAATCACAAGAGTACTTTGCTCCATAAATCACTGTCCCTCAACAGCAGGATGAGAACAACACCGAGGAACGCTTTGTCACTAACTCATCACGTCGAAGTCGTCGTCGTCGTCGTCGTCGTCGTCGTCGTCGTCGTAGTCGTCGTTGGTCGCCAAACAGGAGACCCCTCCTTAGAGCAGTCACTTATTTCGGTTCAGTGAACTAAAATTGCAAGTCACATACTTTCACACCCCGACAATCGGAAGATGAAGCATTGCCTTTTGGAATTCTGGGGGAGCAATGAGAAGAAGAAGTCATGTTTTGTGTTTATTTGTGGGGTTGGGCTTCTTGAAGACCCCCCATACTCTCAGTCCTTAATTGCTCACTTCATGTGATGTCCAGAGAAAGGAGTGTTTGCCAAGAGATAGGACTTGGGTAGATGTCCACTTCGACGTTTTTTTTTTTTACGTTTTGCACACAGTCTGGACAATTCGCCAATTTACGAATGAATGGGCAACCAATTAAGTGTTGGAATTCCTGTTTTATCTCTGCAAGATGATTAGAAAAGTTTTGGAATTGGACATTAGATTGCTGGTCAGGCAGTTTCGGAAATTGAATTTCAACTTTGTTCGGCGTTTGTGTTACAAGAAATGGGGATTCCAAGAAGAAGTCCTTGAACTGTGGAGTAGGCTCCTCGGTCTAAACCAGTGAATTCCCACAAAATCAGGTAACCTGGCACCACTTACTTTTAATTTGCATGTCAACTGCCACTTACCCCATGCACTCCAACGATTATCCTTAAAAAAAAAAAAAAAATGCCAGACCTGCCTTCCCCCTGAGGCCTTCAATTAATCGCTCATCCTATTTATCCTGAATTATACAGTTTTTTTTCAAGACAAATAGCGTCATTAAATCATTTCGTTGAAACAAAGCACAAAAGCAGGAAAGAAGCGCTCGCGGAGCCCGACCACCAATTAAACCTGCCAACCGAATGAATTGTAAATTAAGTGGCGGTGTCATGTTTCTACAATTTGCCGTGGATTTTTTTCTTTCTTTTTTAGCTTATCCACAGCCCACTCTCAACCTCACCCTCACGGAAACAACAACCACCTTTGGAAAACCTCAACTCATCCTTTCAAGGACCCTGTGTGGCGGCGCGCTGTGAAGTGTTGTTGGTTAATCAGCGCGTTGCTGTGGTGGTGGTGGGCAGCACGCGGTTTTGGCACCACATGTCAACCTTAATTAGTAATTAGACGCCCCGTTAAAGGCGACTCAACGATGATAAATGGCCGACAGCAAGAGGCCATCATTGGGATTTGAGTTTTTCAGCGTGCGGCAGATGTTTTGTAAGGAATTCCATAGCATTTTCTTACGCGGGATTTTTCTGCAGAAAAAAAGAAGAAAAATAAGAAACTGCAAGGATCGTCTTGTAATTATTTCAAAGGGCGTCTGGAATTGACCTTTTTTAGATGAGAATTAAAAGGGAAAGAATGGAGGTATTTAGGGATGATTAATCCTGGTGATTAAGCACTTTGACAAAAGTCCTTTTGTGAAAGATTATTAAAATCTTTTTTAAAGGTAATCTTCAGGAATTTTTTAGATGGGGGTGTTATGGAGCATCACCCTTTTTTAGGCGGAGCATCACCATGATAGGACATGGGTCACAACGATCACAGACTATAGGACCTCTGGCAAAAATAGTGGATTATTAGGCTTACCTGATATGGCTTCTCTTTCATGGCAGATCATCTTTTCTGGCTTTAATCGTCACAGGAAATACAGCGTTCATATTGCGAGACCTGCTGGCATCTCTAGGGGATGTGGCAATACGTAATTGTTGATCCCTCTGAAATTCTTTGAAAATCAAATGTGAAGAAGTTGAAAGTTAATGCAGGTTTAGTACTCAAACGGAGGCAGTTACAAAATATGAGTAACCTATCCTTTTCTTCAAAATGTTCTCGACTACTTAGAAATGTCTTTTTTGAAGTTTGTAAAGTCCAGGAATAGGTATAGGGAAGAGCTGAAGAGTGGTCAGATGAGGTAACAAATTGTAGGTTTCTGGAACTACTGAGGAAGGCAAGTTATTCTATTTTAGCTGAGCTCGATACAATGCAGATAAGTACAGTTCGCGTAAAAAATAAACACTCATAGCACAACAACAAGTCCATTTACTGCCCTCCGCGTCCATTTATTGCCCTCCGCATGCTAATAAAAGAACGACCTTATAAGTCTTTTTAACTTAATTGGACAGAATTTTATTATTGGTGTTGATTTCAATGCGGAACACACTTTTTGGGGCTCAAGATGCAATTCACCGAAATTCACCGGCATGCAATTTGATGTTCACTTCTTTTCAAAGGGGAAACCCACATATTGGCCCTCCGATATAGTAAAAACGCCTGACCTCATAGACTTCTCTATCACAAAAAGGGTGGCTAAGAAAATTATGAACGTCGAGGAAAATTTTAGTATCTCCTCAGATCACTAACGTATTGACAATAAGTGAAAGTTTAATGAAAAAAGAAGGACTGCCTAGATAAACTAGCAACAAAACTAACTGGGACGGCTTTAGAAAATATTGCGAAGAAAATATGGTTCTGAATGTGTCGCTTAAAACAACGTACAAAATAGATTGGCAGATTTATTGAAGTCTCACAGAGTGCCGCGTTGAACAACGAATAGCGCCGGAATAAAAAATTGATACGAAAAAAGAGGAGAGCACGCAAAAGATAGCAACAATACTGCGCTCCTCAGCATAAAACTTATTCGAACCACCTATGTATGTAATGAACTCAAAAAATGGATTCGAGATTTCTACATATCTCGAAAACTAGACTGCTCTTCTGGACTCACTTTGGAAAGTCATGTATTAAAAAACCCCTATCGCCACCAATAAGAAAAAACAATGGCGAATGGGCAAAAGGAGTCAAGGTGGAGCCGGACCTAGAAGAAACGTTTAAGCCTTTTGACGGACAGGCATTCATAGAGGATCTTGGTGGTACGGCTACGATACCTAACAACTTTTAAATTAAATGTTGGCTGAACTTTGCCAGTCAACAAAAAAAAAAAAAAAAAATGACAAGGATATGTTCTTATAACCGGACAAGTCCTCAAGGAATTGCCAATGAAAGCTCTAATCAAGCTGCTGTACCTTTTAAATGCTTCGCTGAGACTACTATACGTTGCAAGACAATAAAAAGTCGACGAATGGTTCAAAAACCGGGAAGATCTCCAATCGACAAAAAAAATCGTACAGACCGATGTTGCTCCTGCCGATAATATCAAAGGTATTTGGAAAACTCCTATTGAAGCGCCTTCAACAGGGCTTTAGAATTATGTATTCAATTGACCAAATTTATAGAAAACTAATCAAATTGAGAAAGCCCTAGGGAAAAAGATATGATCTAGCATATTTCTCAAGCCTTCGACAAGGTATTGCACGAAGGATTGAAGTATAAGTTAAGGCAGGTTCTTCCAGAATAGTTATACAAAATTTTCGAATCCTATCATGCGAACAGTCTTTCCGTATTAAACACGGAATCAGAATGAAAAGAAATCGCTGCTGTAGTTCCACAAGGAAGTGTTCTTAGTCCGGTTTTGTTCCTACTACTCTAGACATACCTCAAGGAGAAGTCAAAGTTGTAGCTACGTTCGCGGACGATACGGGTATACTGGCAAAGGCAAGTTCAGTCGAGTCGAGCTTCAAGGAGCTTTGAATAAAATTTACGATTGGGCAAAGATTTGGCTTGTAACTCGGGATTTTTTCGGGGTTGTACTATCTTTCCAAAACAAAGTGCTAGGAGCAATAGTGAATGCTACATGATATATTATGAACAATGATATCCACAGAGATTTAGGAATAGCTACCGTCGTTGACCTCTTCATGGTCATTGCAACAAAGCCATATTCCAAATTCTAGGCGTATCAAACCTTGTGCGCAGTCTAAAAAGAACGGAACCATTCGATTTGGCGTAATAAGGAGTAGTCGCACGTAACGTCGGTATCAACAAAGAAAGCTACCTGCCCAACGCGAATATTCTTTGAAACTTTAACTACTAGATAAGGGAGGTGTTTTTAGTGAGGAAAAATCTCACATTACTATTAGCACGCGCTGCCGGTCCTCATAGTGCCTATGAAGATTTCCACCTACTCACGTAAAAAAAAAAAAAATAAAAAAAAATTCGTGTCGTGTATAGGACCGCTAAGCATCCAAGCATGGTGTTCGAGCGAAGTGATTTGGCTGCATATATAGGTAGACTGACCATCTACAAGCATATCCCTGAACACTATCAAGTAAACTCAAGCATGCAACAGGAGCTTCCGCACAAATATGAGAGTTATATTCAAGTTTCGGCCGAACATAAGCTTTATAGATTGTGGCCAAGTCCGCAGAAGTGAAAAACCATTTACACCTTTTTAAGAAATCCTGGGCATCTAGCAACACCTTCTGCAGCATCAGTAATCGACTGGTTCCATCGAATATCTGGGCTAACACACATACAAACCAAACATTGACAAGCCATTAGATTCCTCTAGATCTCAACTCCAACCATTTTAAGATTGACCACGTTCGTATCCCGCTTCATAGACAGGAGACAACACAGGACTGGCTAGTAAGCGTGGACCTAAAGCTAACAGTGGAAAAGATCGAAGTAGTTCTCATCAGCAGCAGACGAGTTATGGAGACTATAAAAGTAGCCTTGGGCTATCACGTTGTAGTTTCCAAACTAGAGCTGAAGTACCTTGGCGTTACTATAGATGCAAGGTTGACTTTTAAGCAACATCTGCAACATGCAGCTGAGAAGGCAGCAAGAACAACGGCTGCCCTGTCAAGGAGCATGCCAAATATTGGAGACCCTAAACAGAAGAAGAGACTACTGTTAGAAAGAGATGCGACGTCGATGATGCTTTACGGCTCCCAGATATGGGCAAGTGCCATGAAGACGAAATCGTACAGAAAGAAGACGGGGGCGGTCTACAGAACCAACGCCTCGAGAGTATGCAGCACCTTTTGAACAACCTCCTACGAAGCGGCATGCGTAGTTACTGGAATGGTGCCAATAGACCTCCTCGTTAAAGAAGCCAAACGGAAATATTGTGCCAACAGGCCAGTGGTGTCAACAGCGACGAGTCGAAGTGACACCGAAGTACCGCCAAGAACAGTCTAGAAGAATGGCAACAGAGATGGAACTTTTCTGACAAAGGCAGATGGACGCAGAGATTGATCCCCAATATAGACCATTGGATCAATAGGAAACATGGAGAGCTGAACTTCTATCTGACGTAAATGCTTACTGGTTATGGATGTTTCAAAGCCTACCTCCATAGATTTGGACACAAAGACAACCCTTATTGCACAAAGTGCACGGAAGCAGTCGAGGATAGAACACATCATGTTCCATTGTGTACGATATCAGTAAGTACGTACCTTGCTGACAAACAGACTGAGACTCCGACGACTTGGAGACCTTGCCGTGATGTCCTTTGCGAATAGACGAAGTCAAGAGTACTGTCTTCCGCAAAGAAATGAATTGGATTACGAGTAACAGAAAGGGGGTCATTGATATAAATCAGAAAAAGGTACGGAGAGAGTACAGAGCCCTGAGGAAAACCTGCATTAGTCAAGAATGATGTAATGATCGACCATTTAAGAACCTCGCGATCTATTTCTCGAAAATGCCGCCGACACCTTGAGCTTCCCTCTTATTAAGGAAAGTACTATGCCACATTCTATCAAAAATTTTGGAGAAGCATGTTGCCGGGAACCATATTGGCGATCAGTAAGAAGATGATTTCTTTAAAAATAACTCATAAGGTGGTAATTTATAATGCTCTGCATGACCTTGGACAGAACTGACGCTAAAGCTATTGGTCGGTAGTTAGGTGGAGGTTTCATCGTCCTATCGCAAATTTCCACTTATCTAAAAAAAATCCTGTGGAAGATGATAAGAGGAAGAACTCACGCAGTGACAAGGGGAAAAATCCCGTCTGGCCCTGAAGACTGGTTACCATTGAGATCTTTTAGAACCCAACCTACTGAACGGGTTTTGAAAAAAATATTGGTCCCGAATTGAGCATAGCTACTGAAAGATAGCAATCTGGTAAGGTGGAATTTGCTATGAATATTGCAACTAGCTTTCTCTTTGGACTCCATGTGGTCAAAGGCTGGGATGGTGGATGAAGCAGAGCCTTTTATTTTCTTCACAAAAGACCAAAAAGTTGTACTTTCCTTGACAACTTAATCTGGCAAGAATTTGGCACCACTTTTATACAGACTCATGGTTTTTCTCAGAAGGTATTCGGCGCCATAACGCGAAAGCCTCTTCCTTCTTCAAGATAGCAGTTGCATAAGTTCTTGTTTTGGTTTAAGAGTAACTGATTTACTTGGAATGAAATAGAGCATACCAAGCATTGTTAGATCATGTTGGCTGCAGCATTTACGTTTCTATCGAGGAAGCATAGAGACCAGTTAAAAGCTCTAAAGAACGAATTGTTAACTGAATAAAGATGTGAGTGCGACAATTTAGCTCACTCGAGACAATGATCCGACTTTCCAAGAGGAATAGAAACTGCAATCGCATATTCATCCGGAAGGGAGAATAGAAACGAGGTCTAAAGTATTTTGGCCGTGACTGTCAACACCAGGAATGCATGTTGCTACGCCCGCAGTGAGTGAGGTTGTTCAACTCAGCGAATATCTCAGAGTTAACGCTCTCAGGGGTGGAACTTGGAATGAGAAGGAAAGAAACAGATTTTCTAAATATCTAAAACGGGGTGACTATACATTACGTCCGGTAATGTTTTGAACTGAACTGATCGAAAAGGTCTCAGTCAGCTGTCACCTCTGGGTCCGCATGCCTGTAAACTTTGGTTTTCTTACAACTTTGCGAACCCCGCAGTAAATGAAGATGCAGCCCTAAGGAAAATCTTTGCTACACTGACCTGGCTTTGGAGAAGGTTTCAGTCGGCTGTCGTCGCAGGGTCTACATGTAAAGTGCGTTTTGCAGTAAATGAAGAACCATGCAGCCCTAAGGCAAATCTTCGCGACACTAACCTGGCTTTGGAGAAACGACTTTCTCAGAGCTTAGAAACCAAGTTTATCTCTTTTCTCCTTTGGAGTGAAGGTTTCACTTGGCGTTTTGAGTATTGATCCATCAACTGCTGATTAGCTGATGTATTCCAAGGCTCGTGGGAGAATCGCACGCCATTCCATTCTTTGGACACTGGTGGCAAAAGGGGCACAGGTTTCAGTGTAACAATAGCTACCTCAGGCAAAAGAATAGATACTCCTACAGTTGATGTCAAATTTGGACGAGCTAATTGTTACATGTAAAATGTGTACCCTAACATTGCCGTATGTATTTTAAGAATTCCCTAACTACCTAATTTGCTTAAAATGACCACATCTCATGAAAATCTATACAGAATTCAAAACCTAAGAAAACTCATTGATTACCCAAAGGACATATAAATTACCTCTAACTTCCCACCCTCCTAGCAGGATATATTTCTTTAAAACCATAAAAAAGACCTCATGTCACCCTACATGAGGTGAATTCAATATATTTCGGCCCCAAATTGATTAGTTCACTGACGACGACGACGGTCACCTGCACTCTCTTTCTCTCTCCCTAAGTGAATATCCTTTGAAATTCAATAAATTGTCCTTATTACTTCAATGGAGCGGTAAAACTGAAATTTTATAACTCACCAATTTATCGCAAACTGTTTAAAAGGATATCATCTGAGTTTCACATCCTGCCCTGCGATACTACGTCCCCTTAATCGACGACATAAATTCAAAGACCGCCACGCCACCCCCTGGCAACATTTTAACCAAAAAAAAGGTCACTGCAAACGTTCACCAAACACAAAAATATCCTTAACCGAGAAAAAAAAAACCGGGACAAGAACTTGTACAAAATGCATGAATCCCGCTGCTGACCATCCGTGGCCGGAATACAAAAGCAATCCTTGCAGTGGCGATCCGTTTCACTGGTGGTTGGTCACATCCCATGGGTGCCGTAACTTCTAAGTTATGAATGAGAAATTGTTTTCTTTTCTCTTCCCGAAGCGGAAAAAGGCTGGTCAAGTGTATCGGAGCAAATCGATTTCGAATACACAGGATTCGATTTGCCACCACCAGAGTCCTGGTTTGCGGATATGATAGCCGTAGCGCAAGTAATGTTTGACAATTTTTTTTTTTTTTCACTTGAATACTTAAATCCTGATCTTTATGACAGCATATTATTCATAACACTTTCCGGGATACACATGAAGGGGTTTGCAACCCCTTTTTACATGATTTTTACATATTCCACGGAGCACAACAACAAATTGGAGTCCTTTGGGGGTGATATGTGGAATAGTGCTATTACAGTTTATCATTGCCACTCGGTTTTTATGGGCCACTTTATGGGACATTGAGATTGCCAAATGATTTCCTGTATTTCTTGTGGATTCCTTGTGTGGTGGGTGGAAGGATATTCAACGGGAATTTATTGTATGTAAATGGGATAATTTTCCAATCATCTGTCAATGATATTTTTATGAGTTGAGCCCCGCCGCATACGGGTCACCACATGAACATTTGTGGCGGATGTGACGGCACGATGAAGACCGACTTTGGTTTTTAACCCCGAACATTTTTGGAATGATTTGGAGGTTAGGAAGGATGATCATTAGTTATTCATATTGTACTAGAGAGGGGACAAAAGTATGCTTTTAACGAAGTAGTGAATTCAGAAAGTCATGGATGACTTTTAAAGGGGTTTGATGCGAATTTAAGGAATCACGAAATTTCTTTGATAGGCCAGGCGTCGTAGATTTAAATTCGGAAATAATTTCCGTAAAGCTGGCAATGGTCTTAATCGCTTTTCCGTGAACAACATATCAATTATTCCTCCTCCTGCGGAGTGTGTGTTCCGTGAAATCTTGGAAAAAAACACGTCGAAATTAGCTTTTTCACGAATATCTCGCTGAATGTCAAGCTTACGAACAAAAATGTTGAAATCTTTATTGTTCAGCATGAAATTTTTTATGAAAAAAGGCATAAACCATTTTTCGTACAATGGATCGTTTTCGAGGTATACCCGCGAGAATTCAACACATCTGCAGCAACGAATAAAAATGTGGTCTTCGTTGTTTTCTTAACAACATCCTAATTAGTGGCTGAGCAGATAAACAGCAGCGTACCTAAGGCAAGTCTCCCCCAAAAATGTTCTGTTCTCGGTCTGGTTGGATATGCGTGGTATTGCCAATTTTAAACTGCTTTCTCCCGGGCAGACCTTCATAAAGGATAATTATGGTCTACTATTAGACCAACGGCAGCTCTTGAAGAAAAACAAAAAGTATTGATCAATCGCCGAGGGATACTCTTTCAATGACAGGCCACATTTTGCAAGAGAGGCAATCTAGAGAATCCATAGCTTTGGTTGGGACATTATGGATCATGCAGCGTACTCTCCCTGACATTGTACTCAAAGATTACTATCTTTTCAGGGCCTTGCAAAATCATTTGACACATTAGACACATGTCGAAAGTGTACTGGAACTGGATGCGTTTTCCACTTTAACCTCTGGGTATGGTAAATATTAGACGACTAAAAATGTTTTGAATTTTTTACTTTCACCTATGTATAAGGTGCAAGTGATATTGCCGATCTGGGTGGCCTATTTTAGTCGCCGAAACGAGAGATTACGTGACCGGGAAATTATAACTCCATTGTGTCTCGCGTTGTGGATTTTGATAGATTGTCACGAACACTGTCGAGTGACAGGCCACTACGAGGACGCACTGGTCTTTGCACAGCCGCCACTGAACTGCTTCGATTGAATTTTTCCATTAATTTCATAACCACGACACGAGATGGACGTATGCCGACATTATTTGGAAATTAGCAAATAGTGTTGTTTATATTGTCCCCATTTGGAGATGGCTTTTAACAATTAAAATGCGTTATTCTCTCATATCTATTTGTTCATAATTACAAATGTCAATGCTTAGTATTCACAGATGTCAAATATCAGCTGTTTATCTTTGACAGAATCTCAGTAGTGCCAAATTTATTTTAGAGGGTGGCCGTTGTGTAGTGGTAACATCAACGCTTGTCACGCTCTTGGTTCACCAAAATTGGCAAATTGTAAAAATAAGTAAAAAGTTTACATTTTCTTATTTAAAACAAAAAAAATAATGACATCCCTATACATGTACATAGAGTTTTTTGGGACTGCGGCCGATTTAAAATTGGCGCCATTTCTCACAGAGATGATTTTATTATGTGAAAGTTGGCAGTAGTGTTCCGCTGTCAATGCCATTTCATCATGCAGAGGTCGACGCCACAATTTTCTTTTTTTTTATAATTTACACGTGTCAAAGGGGATATGAACTTATACTAATTTTAGGAAACGGGCGTTTTTGTGGAAAGGGGAAGAGACAGAGAGAAAGACAGATTGGTGTAGTTGGTTTGAAAAGCAGGTGGTATTAAGTTTCAGTGAACTCCAAGGGTAGCGTCCAGATAACTGGGATGCTTGTTTGTTTTGCTTTTGTCGTTGCTCATGATTCACAGTATTTTTTTCCATCCTCCTGATGTCATTATCACGATCAAGTTGCATTTTAGCCATATGATCACCTTATTGCCAGTGTTATGCCTTCGCAGTAGAGTTGATAAAAGCTTTCGCAATTGATCGACTTTTTTATTTATTTCATGTGAAATAAATAGATGATTCTTGACATCAGGATTTGAACCGTGAATCTGTAGCGTAACAAGCGATAATGTTACCACTACACCACGGCCACCCGTGTTTTAGTGACCACAACATTTTATTAAAATGGTTCAACTGGTTCTAATGGTATATCTTAACAATCATGCTTATATTTCAAATCTGAGTGATTTAGAAATGAGCAGAATATTTTATAGGTAGGTACTGGTGTTTGATTTTGATGTCATAATTCTCCCAAAAGCCACCAGGAACAGAGTATGTATGTCGATAAAGGTAACATTTTGAACGTGCAGTGTTTAATAATTAGATTTCAGTTATTTACGGATGTACAACCTTTCCTTATTTTGTAGATTAACAACTCTATTAAAGCTGATGGTAAAAGTGAAATATAAAAATTGCCAAGTGGAATATAAAACTTATTTATTATTTCGCTTCTGGAATATTTTTGAAGGAAGCTTCTGGTCACACTGTTAGTAAGGGCAACTGCTGTACCTGTGGACGAAACGAGGTGTTTCCGATAAAACAATCATTTGTTAACGACATACTTTTGATATATAGGGTGTCCCTGTAAACAATTCATCATCGATCAATTCTTCAGACAAAAATTTTGCATTTTTTGGAAAAAATAAAAAGAATTTTATTTATTATGTAATTTTGGTCACGTCTTAAAAAGATGCTTTTAGTACAATTACCTACTTATCTGAGATCGGATGGTATTCTTCTTCTTTTAAATAAGCTAAAAGTGCTAAAAAAAAAATGGCAAATTTTTAAACCCACTGCTTTGATGTTCACTAGATAACTCATTTTTCTTATAAATTTTATTGAAACGTCGATAACTCGAAATCTGAGGTAGATATCGAAAAAGAAATCACAGAAAGACATTGAAGAGGTTTATCCATCGGTCAAAACTGGGTTTATAACTTGCTTGTTATAACTAGTTTAGGAGAATAATGAGAATCTCCTAATTAGCCAAAATATTTTACTACAACGCATGTTCAATTCTTATCTTTTTTGTTCTTTACGTGAGTTTTCCAGTGCAGTTTGGCATCTAGTATCATACCTAGATATTTAGCTAGGTTCGAGTATTCTATTACATTGTAGCTAATGTATACATTTAATTTAATTTGCCATTTTCTAGTCCAGTCTGATAAAATATTTACTGCCTTTTGAAGCTTTTTTATTGCTTCTTCGATAGTTTTTCACACAGTAAGTACAGCAGTATCATCTGCAAATCAATCAATCTACCACAGTTATTTCTTAACTTCCTAGGAAAACGCTGGTAAATAGAAGATATAACACAAGATCTAGTACACAGCCTTGTGGTACACCAGCATCAATTTTCGTTAATGCTGAGTACTCATTTTCTTGTTTGTTTTTATAAGGCTCTAAAATTTCTGAATATTGCTTTGGATGATCCTTTTGCAATTTAAGGATCAGTCCTTTATGCTATACTTTATCGAAAGCCTGTGCTATATCCAGAAATATTGTGGAGCAGATTTTTCGATTTTATGAGTAATTCTATGCACTTGATCGATGGAAGAGTGTTTATTTTTTAAAATCAATTTGATGGATTAGAAATATTGATTTTACATCGATTATTTTATTTGAACGATTTATCAACATTTTTTCAAATAATTTGGACAGCATAGACAGTATCGATATTGGGCGATATGATGCAACTTCGTGGAGTACCTCCACGACTTTTATTATCTGCGCTAGATTTTTAAACTTTTTTTTGGCAATTATTTTCAAATTGTTCCTGTAATTAGATCAAATCCCGGAGAATTTTTTATATTAATAGCTTCCTTGATTTATTTGTCACTTGGCGCCCTTGATTGCTGCCAACGTTTTCTAGTTTTCCTCTTTTCTCGAATAATTTTACATATTTTTTTATGATAGCTGTTTGGTTTTACTTTTGTCTTAGGAGTTGCAGCCCATGTAGGTTTTTGGGCATTCAGTGTTAACTGCATCTTCTAACTGCTCTTCACGTTCAATAGAGTCTCGTAGCTGAATAATTTCTTCCAAATTCTGTCTGAAGTAGTTCCAGTGAGTCAGCCTATTAACTAATTTAGGACTGCTTGCTTAGTTATTTTACCGTCAAGTGTAAGAGTACTGCTTAGAGTAGACTGATTTGAACCAAGATTAGATCCCTCCACTTTTATATTTATATTTGACGAGATATTCTTTGTTATGAGAAACTCAAGAAGGTCAGGGGTTTTATTTCTATCTGTAGGCCAAAAAGTAGGTTTTCCCGTCGAGTGGTACTTGCCGCCAGTTTCTTTTATTATTTTGTATAGTTCTCCTTGTCTCGTATTTGTTAATCTTGATCCCCAGTACTTGTTCTTGGCATTAAAATCTCCACCTGTGATAAATATGCACAAGAGGCTTTTAAAATAGTTTTTCTTAAGACAATAGCTAGGAGAACAGTATACTGTTACAAATGTAATTTGCCCACTGTTTACAAAATATTAAGCAAAATTTTTGATAAAAATGGATTTTAGTTGTTTTTTTTTTACATGGGAATAAAAATGGATTAAAGGTGTCAGTAAATGAAAGGGCTGCTTATAGCCTTTCAAATGAGACTACACCTATCAATTTCCGATAAGATTTCCAGGAGTTGGGTGGGGTCATAGTGACATAATTTATTTCGGTGGTGACATAATTTCAAAATCACATTATGTTGACATATTATGTGACATATTTTAACATTCTTATGTAAAACACAGAAATTGATCAACGAGTTATAAATATAATAATCATAAAACCTGGCAAAATCTCTACTGGGAACACTTGGGTTTAGTTGGAATAATAAAACAAATATATATTTTTTTTTTTTTTTGTCTTTTGGGCTCAATTACATTAAGGTGACATATTTTCTGATATTTTTTTCGTTAGTTGAAGGAAAGAAGGTAAATATAAGCGGATGCAGAGTTTGGCTTTTTTTTGTTTTGGTCTTCTAGTTTTGTGGAGGACTATGTCATGTGACACAATTTTGTCAATAAGGTGACACTATTTTCTTTAAATCGATAACAACACTGTGTGCAGTACCTACCTCGACTAGAGAGGTACTTTTCACAGAGATTGCGAATGTTTAAAAAGGTAAAAGGTAAATGAACCTGAAGAAACTACACGCCACAGCACGCCTGTAATGGGTGGATAGCTAGGATGCAAAATTACAAAAAAAAGCAAACGCAAAATAAGAGCTGCCAAGGATGAGTGCTGATGCTGTAAATTTGTTTAAAAAAAAATATTTAATAGAAAAATCAAGACCGACGAAAATGAAACCCGGTTTCAGTTTCACATTTCTCAAAAACGGTGCGTGCTACGAAAAAGAACGGTCGAAATTGTAGGCTTTCAAACAGTCTACAATGTGGATGTCGAAATTTCCAAAATATTCAAAAAATTGAAGTTAGGCAATCTTCCAAGGTGTAAGACCGGGGCAGAGTTTTTTTTTTTTTTGGTATTCGAGTTTTGTAAGAGATTATGTGATGTGACATAATTCTGCCAACAAAGTGACATAATTTGTTTATCAAGTAGATGACAATACTGCTTAAATATTTAAATGGCTGCAGTGCAACACTGGCCACGATGCTGTATGTATTTTGTCATGAAATTAATTCAGCTTCATGACGTATGTGGTTTGGCCTATAGTTACTGAGAAACCTTGCAAAACTTACAAATATTCATTGTAAATTTCAATTTTTTAATGCCTAAATAAATATATTACATATCATGGCGTGTATTTCTAGGCAATTTCTCTAATTTTACATAAAAAGTGCAGACGCCTGGCAAAGCTTCTCGAAGCCACTCGTGCTGAGCGCTGAATGGTTGGCACCTACAGTTTTGAGAGAAGCTTCTCATGAAAAATTACTTTCGGATGGTTGTTAGACTTTCGCGAGAGATGGAACTGTGATAACTTTTTTTTTTAGTTTTCTGGGATTCGAACCTTGAATCTCCCGCCCAGTGATCGCGCACTTAACCACTGAGACACGGCGCCTACTAAATACGGATACACCAGTATTTTTACATTATATTTTTAGAGAGTGAGTAAAGTTTCTGTTGGAGCTAAAATTTGAATGATCGAATCATCTCTGACTCTAATTCGAAACATGAGCTTCAATATCGAAAGCTTTTGGTATTTAAACGATCGGACAGAGTAGAGTATTGCTGGGGTCAGTTGCAGTCTAATTCCGGACTAGCGCTTGCTTTCTTCTTGTTTTTTTCTGAAAACTCACAGTACCTATTATCCTTTATGAATTATCCTTTTCCCCAACTATTCCCAAATCGTATCTTTACGCTTTAGCCTTAAGAGCGTCATTTTGCTGCCAGATCGTTTCCTAAAAAATTAGGACAAGTTAATCAACAGCTTCCATTTCATAAGCTGTTGCAGTAGTTGAGTACGTTAAAGGATTTTAAGAAAAATTGCTCAAATTTAAAACCAATATCTATCATCCTTAAATAAAACTACGTAAAACTGAAAAATTCATAATCGGAAACACTTCCATTTTGTTTCCCATGTCGGGTTGCACAAGTTCATGCTCGTATGAGTATCTGTACTATGTTTGTGTGTACAACTCTGAAGAATTTTCCTTAAATTTACTAATCAGCTTAAAGTCAAGGCATCCAACTCTCTGCACAAAATCAATAGAACCAACTTGAGGAAAAAAAGAATAAAAACAAAAGGAACAAACTTTTTATATGCATAGATGAAATAGGTCCTGCCTGGAGCATGAGGTGCCTCTTCATCTTCATCCACAACCACTACCATCACCACTATCCTACCACACCATCCCGATTCCAATCTCAAATCTCACATCTGCGCGCGACCGAAAAATATATTGTGGCGGCGCTGCAATCGCTTATTTAAATAATAAAAAAACGAGAGAAAAGGACAAGAAAACCCCCCTACCCCCCAACTGCTCTACCTCATTCGAATCAGTACATATAGAAGGAAAAAAAGTATGTCTTCGATTTTATTGGCTGGAATTTATCTGGCAATGACCCAAGCAAAAGGACACAATTGGTTTGTCATACCGAGTGTCCCTAGAATGTTTTTGCGCACAGGGAGGTGTCACCAGGATATCCTCAGAAGAAGAGGCACAAAAAAAAAAAAAAAAAATATAAACCACCACATTCACTACAACAGCATCGAAGGATTTTACCAAGAAGGACCAAACCATAATCTCAGCATATAAAGAAGAGAACGAAACTTGGTGACTCTCTTAAAGGACTCTCTGTCGAGATGGAGCATGAGCAAGAATCAAGCACAGGAATTCTTTGTCTTCTTCAGCTCCATTTATGTATAGGTACACAGCAGCAGGAGCAAAAATAGTTGGGGTTTTTATGTAAATCAGTTTGCTGCCATGTGGATATATTAGTTGGATATGTCCTTTTTTATGTCCTGAATTATTTACACATTGTCTTTGTCCTTTTTTTTCCTGTATATATGTATAAATTTCAGATGTTACATAGGAATCTTTGTCCAGTGCTGTGTACTTGGAGTGGAGGAGGACTTCTTTTTGAACCAGAAGGACCTCCTAGAAAAGTGATTCTTTTTGTCAGTTTTGTATGGCACTAATACCACCGTAAAAGTTGAAGCTTAGTTTGTGCTCCCTTAATTGAACTAACAAAGTTAAATAATTGGCATATGGCTGGTGGCTGGTGTTCTTAAAGTTTTAACAGATTCTGCAGGTCTGTGTTGCGAAATTTTTAAAGCAATCATTTTTCGTCCTGGGAGAGGGCGAATTATATTATATTAAACGTATTCTACTATCCCTCATTTTTGTGTGTTGAACAAGAGTAGCAATTTTTTGCTGGGCAATTAAGGCAACAACCACAGCAAGAGCATTGAATAAATCTGTATTTTGTGGTGGAATTCGGCGAAAGTCTAATGAACATAGCGTACTCGACAATGACGAGTACCTATTATGCTTTTATAAGGATTGTGTTGTCGGCGGCGGCGTAGGTGTTTTGTTTCTGAAAAAAAAGAGAACAACTTGGATAAGCAAGGCGGTGTCTATAGTAATGTTCTTATCAGTGTTTCTGAAGGAGCTTACAGCCACAGCTGTCATTCCGTGGAGAAAAAATATGTATCCCACGATGTGTCTGGAAGGTTTTTTTCTTGTTCTAAAACTTTATCAAACAATAAATATTTATTATATTTTTGGACTCCTTGAAAGTTCAGCTTTAATTCGATATGCCGCATGATGGGGTATAAAATTTATTACTTTAGGGGACATTTTGCCCCCAAAAGACCTCTCACACAAATATTTCCTACAATTCGTTCCCCGAATTATTTTTGGTGTAATACTATTAATTATTATATTAATACTATTTTTGTGCAATTTTCATATAGTCGTATAAAAACTTCAGCTCTTTAGGTAAAAGAATTGAAAAGTTACAAACATGTGACAGGCACACAAACAGACGGGCAGACGGACAGACACCGTGTTGAATCCATTAGAGTTCCTTTTATACTATTCTGGTACAGAACACTAAAAATATGGCTTTGCTGACTTTAAGGCATTCAACATCATTATTACTTTCACACAACCGACCCACATTTTCAAAACACAGGGTATTTCAAAGAAGACATTTTAGTGTACTTACCTACGAGTTTCTATTCATAACAATTTCTTGTAACTAATAATAGGATTAGAATAAATATTACCTCATCTAATGTAAAAAAAAAAAAACGGGCCAAGTTCTCTAGTACAAATCTTGCCACGAAAAGAAATGAGGTCTAAAAGATTGCCAAGTTCAACTTGTTTCAATGAAGCGCTTTCTAACGGTCGTTTTGAATTTCTTTGTTGTTTCCTTATGAACATAAGAAATTATGTGAGTTAGAAAGCTCTTCATAGGATCGCGTCCTTAGACATGTTGTCTATTTTATTTAAAAAGGCCACGAAAAGGAACAAGTTAAATTTAACACACTTCAGATTTGACTTCTTTTCGCGACTAAGTGTTTGCACGATTTTTGAAACAGAATTTACGTTAATCCTTGTTTTTCAGACCTAGGTACATACTTATGAGAAATTATTTGTAGAAGAGATTTAGTTAAGGATTGACACCTAAAATCATGCTCTCAAACCAATTTTTAAGCTCTTCTGTATAATTAGACGAAAAATGCGACTGATAATGTCAAACAAATATTTTTTCTTACCATCTGTTATGATAGAAACAGATTAGAGCAGCAACTGTCTGTAAAAGCCGAGCTAAATCGATGAACATACCAAGAGCAACAGCATTGATATTTTGAAAATGTGATTACAGCTGAAGTAAAAAAAACATGCAGCTGCTTTGCAAATTTGCCGGAAATACAAACTAAATGTGTGCATCCTCCTAAGTAAAAAAAATATTTACGCTATAAAAATATAATGTAAATAAAAATCCAAAAAGTACATAATTATTTAAATAAGAAATGAATTTCATGTGTACTTTGTTTTCCTGCGTGTTTGAATTTGAATGTTTCCAACACCGAAAAATAGCTTTGCTGGGTTGGTAACATTTTGACAGCAACAGAGAATTTAGAACTTAGCTACCCGAACACAATGGAGAAGCGCTGCAGCAGATAAAGTCGCTGTAGTAGTTACAAACTGTCAAATAAGTCGCTCACTGAAGTAGCAATGTACGTATACAATAGTGAAGTGCAGCTCGATTGCTCAAGCTGTCAAAACGGAAAGAGAATCGAGCTGTGTTTGGTGAAAATGTTTTTTGTGGTGGATTTATTTTATAATAATGACTGAGGAAGTAGTGCAGCTCGTTCGGAAGATGAAGTTGACTCAACTTGTGCTGCAGCTACTTTTCGTACTTCAGCTGCAGCCTCACATTGTGTTCGTGCTATAGAGAGTATGTGTATTTCAACTTTGACAGTGCTGCGTACTGCAGCTTCTGCTTTACCATTGTGTTCAGGCAGTAAGTCTGACGTTGACGTTGCTGTTACTGTGGCCATTCTTTTTTGCTACGGCTGTCAAAGTTGCTGTGTCAGTTAGAAACTAATCATATTTTTCATATTCTATTACTTTTAAAAACTCCCTACAAAAAACTCACTATAAAGAGCTGGAAAACGCAAAATATTTTTGGTGATATTATGCGACTGTTTCTTTAATTTCCGTGCTCAAAAAGTTCGTGGAAATACTTATTCACATGGTAGGGGACATCTCGTGTTAATAATGAAATAGTAAATGGACTGTTTTGGAATACTTTGTACAAAGGAAAATACAAATTTATGAAAACTGACTGATAACTGATATTTTTGACAGATGTGATATCCAGTGAGCTGCGCCAACGATACGAGCACATTTTTTGATCGGCGGATTTATGTTCAAGTCCCTTTGAGAAACGAATTTGACAAATTAGTCATACAATCTATTTGTATTTGAGTTTTTGCTCGACGGATAGAATTAAATGTTTATTGAAGAATTGCTCAAAGCAAATTTGAAGTTTAAATTATTTTTAGCAAATAATAGATCACCTTTGTACGTTACCCAAAAGCTGAGCAATAACTCGAATCATACTATAAAATCAATTTTCAATTAACAATACCATCGCCAATTGCGGAGCAGTGCAGTAGTGGATGAATTTGTTTGGTTGTTTGTACTGGACATAGTACGCACAGCATAGTGGGAGCCGTAGCTCAGCTGCTAATAGCGCGATCATTCACTTGGAGGTTCAAGGTTTGAATCCCAGAAAACACAAATCAAAACTTTTCTCACGATCCCACCTCTCGTAAACGTCTGACAAACATCCGAGAGTAAAATTATCATGAGAAGTTTCTCTCAATCGAACAAAATTGGCCTTCGGAAATGGCATAAAATTGTAGGTCCCAATCATTCGCACAGGACGATTGGTTGCGAGAAGCTAGGCCAGGCCTTGCATTGGGCTGCTAGCGCCAAAATATTATTATTATGCTCTGACATGTAAAAAAAAATTAGATCGAATGGAATATGGCTAAGAAAAGCGTGGTTTAAAAATATCTAAATTATTTTAGTTAGCCACTTACTCCAAGAACTTCTAAACAATTTTGATGAAATTTTACTTGTAGTACTGGCATACATACATACATTCTAGTAAGAAACTATGGATGGAGTACGTGTAAGCTATAAAATAGTACGTATGTTAGGAAGACTTTTCCGCCACACGACTTCCAATTTTTATAAAAACTATGTGTACCAACAAATTGCCTATAGTTTTCCCGTAACCTGATAAGACATTTCTAAGCTTTTTTGTCCAATAATTTTGATTAAGAAAACATATTTTGCGTATGTTCAAATTCCCTAACAACTTTCATTTTATATATCACATGATAAGGCCGTCGTTTGAAAAATTTAGTTAGATAAATCTTTGTTTTTGAAATACGAGTATGTTCATACCTACCTAAAGCCTTACTCAGATCAATAACGGTCTTGCTAGGTTCTGATCACCACATGGTCACATTATAATTTCCCAAGGCTTGAATCCTTTAAATGGTTGTGGTTTACAGAGAAAAACATAGATCATGTTTGTTATGGCACTATGCACGCAGTTTCAATGTCCGTATAGCTCGCAATAAAAGCTGTGACCGTATCGGTCTGCAGTCTATGGTCTCTGTGTGAGGCTTAAAGCAAAGCTGTATAAGAGAATGAGCCGGCAATGCATAGATGCGATTATACAGAAACGAAAGTGGTACCCAATTAGTTAAAATCAGTGACAATGGAAAGCTCAAACTCAGTAAGTGTGGGAGAAGAAGAAAATTAGTTTTTTATTAACTTCGCGGTAACTTATGTTTTGGAAGATTGCTTACCTAGTCTGCGTATTCAGCGAACTATCTAGTGAAATAAAATGAACGATTGAAATACGTAGTAATAAACGAAAATGGTAATGGCCGGTAGTTCCAACAAACGAAAATGTTCCATGAAGTAGTGAACAAAAATAGTAATGAACGAATTACAAGAAATATCGAATGAATGAATATTTCAATACTATAAATAGTTTTTTATTAGATACCTTGTCATGTCATAAATACTGGTACATGTTTAAACGCACTCATCGTGAAATTAGTATTGAACACATCCATTCTATATTGACAGGTATTCAATGAGTGACATTTGTTAAATTGTTTGAGGACACTGGTAGAGTAATTGACTGTCAAAGATACGGACGCCCTGACACTGTCAGAACTCCACAGGCGATCAAAGCTGTTAAAGCCAGATTTAATCGAAAACCGCTGCGAAAGAAGAAAATTTGTTCACGAGAAATGAAGATATTACAGAAATCCATGCCTCGCATTATCAAACAAGATTTGGGACTCAACGCATATAAATGACACACTGGCCACATACTCAGAGTTTCATTAAAGCGAAAAGGGAATGAAAAATCGTCACCGGAAAATGTTGTTCACTGATGAAAAAATGTTTACTATTGAGGAATCGTTCAATAAGCAAAATGAGTCTATGCCCGGTCATCGAAAGAAGCATCAGAACTCATTCTGCGAGTCGAATGCGCAAAAATAACAAGAGTGGCTCCAAAACGTCAGGCAGTCCAGACCTCAATCCTTTGGATTATAAGCTGTGGTCTATTTTAGAGGCGATGGCTTGTTCTGCTCGACACCCAAAATTGAGTCCTTCAAGTGGCCAAAGCGACTCAAGGACTGTTTAAATACTGTTTCCCAAATAATCAATTAAAGTTTTCCAGAAAAAAAAAATCAAAAAATACTTGTTCGTTATTTTATCACCAAAAATGCGTGTACCGGTATTTATGACTTGATTAGGTAGTTATCACTATTTATAAAGAGAACGTCAATAGGAATAGATTCCAATGCAATGTTCAAGTACTAATGTACCTACCAGCTTGAAGTGCATCTTTAATTGACCTGTCACAGCTAACGAAATATTTGTCTGCTACCATCTAATTGAGTACCACACGTCATGTAACTATTCCCTTAGGTAATCCAATTTAAAAATTTAATCATTTCGTGAGGCATTATTCCCTCGATTGGGCAATTTATAGCTGAACATTTCAATCGCAATTTCGCCCTCGACACGGTCCCCAGGCGGGTATTCCAGCACACATTAGCCGACTAAATTCGACTTGCAGAGTGCGCGCTCAAAAATCATTTAACACTCGCAACATCCCCCCCATCGAACATCAATAATGCAAACTATTTGATTAAAGATTCATCAGATTTGCATACGTACGAGTATGTGATGGGTGGGTGGTAGGGTTTTGAAAAATCGCTCAATTGCTGCACCGTTTTTGCGCGATACATTGTGATTCAGGGTTGATTGCTGTTCATCAGGTGGGTGTACGAGTATTGCAACCCTGAAGTATCATTCGCGTTACACGAATGAAAGGGGGCACGATTGTGTCGAATTCAGCAGATTCCTCGTATCCAGATTAAACCACTTAATATTCAAGAATTCTGTGTCACTTGAACTGGTACAGAGAAAGGAGGGGATGGGAGTTAGGCCTGACATCTGAGTGGAATTTCTTTTTGATGATGTGCCTCAATAGGCCGGGAATTGTTTGCTCGTCCCAAAGGAAATTATGTTGCTATTCGCGGGTGTGGTACTGGTACATGGCCCACGAAAGATGAGTCTTTGAATCGTAAAAACGCCTTCAACCAAAACGGTCGGGGTTGAGCGAATGACGCTACACTCACACACACACACACAAGTGCTCTCGTTTTGTTTTCATTTTCAATTCTATTGTCATTTCCCTCGATGGCCTGGCAGGTGGGGCAGTTAACGCACAGAAGTGGTAAGGTCGACTGAAGCGAAAGTTATGGACTGTTGATTGTTTTTTGGCAAAAGTCATAAGGTTTGGCCACTCGAAACCACTCAAATGTAAAATGGATTCAGTACTCGTAATGTAGAGATTCTTTGTTTAAATTTTCCTGGAATGACGCAGCAAGCTGAATAAATTTAGGTTAAGGTCTGTCGGGGAAGTGTTTCAGACGAATTTTGAATTTTCCCAGAAATACTACTTCGCATAAGCAGCTTAAAGGAAATTCGCTTTAAGATACTTACTCCAATCCACCTGTAGCAGTAGCAGCAAATCCCTTATCCATTGCCCCGACCATGTACCGCTAAACAATTCACGTTCCATTTAACGTTTACAAACTTAAACAAAACACGAACACGGTCTGGCGCTACAGTAACATTCCTCCAAGGACATGCATTTTTAAACATCTTGAAGGGTTGAAATGTGAAACGCACGCATTTCCCTTGAGTTCTGTTGAAAACAACAACAAGAATAACTCGGTGGTCCTTGCAATCCTTTGAGTCTTGGAGAAGTTTTTTTTTTTCAAAAATTATCCCGAAAATTTTAATTATATTTTCAAAGGGCAAAAATAATTAAGCATCACCGTTAACTCTTTTGTTTCCCCACTTTCAAGGATACACTGACAGTGTGGTACCTGGTTTAAGATTTCCCTTGGGGCAAACCGAAAACAGTTAAAGATAATATGTCATGAATTCAGTTTCAGTGTTTATTTTTACGTGAAATATGAATTTTTTACTTTTTAGTCGACTTGCTCGCCGGGGACAAAAGTTGATATTAAATTAATGAAAATTAACCCATTCTCGGAGAGATTGGACTTATGATGGCTGCAAGAGTACCTACGGTAGAAGGGTAAATAAGTATCATCCCAACAGACTGGGAAAAAATCCAGGTGGTGTCTGGGGAGTTTTAAAATATTATGCATCAGCATTAAATGAGTTTTTATGTTAAATTTTCAAAGAAAAAACAGTGAGCTTTAAGACGGTACTTGAAATTCGAAGGAACGTGTTTTTTTCCGGAAAGCGGGTTTAAAGTTCGTTGAACTTCGTTAAGATGTTTGTTGTATGGACGGCAAATGGAGTTAAATTAGAATTTTTATTAATATTTTGAAAGCTTTTCGAAAACAACTCACTATTCCATTCCGTATTGAGTTTGTGCTTTCCATTGTCACTGGTTTTGACTACTTTTGTACCATTTTGGCTTCTGTATAATCGCATCTATGTATACATTTGCGGCCCATTCTCTCATACAGATGTTCTTTAAGCAAATATCTCAAAAACGGTGCGTCTTACGAAAAAAAATATTTCAACCGAATTTGTAGGTTTACATATTCTCTAGAAGATAGATTCCTAATTTTTTTAAAATTTTCGAAAATCTTAGGTACGAAATTTTATAAAATATCCGTGTCGAACGAAAAACATGATTTCGACCGAAATTTTGGGTTTTGAAATTCTTTCAAAATCTTCCAAAATGCCTGATTTTATTTCGAAGTTAACAGTGAAATGTATTTGAGTACTCGTATCTCGAAAACGGAGAAAATTTTTTAAATTGTCTGTACCCTCCAAAATGGCCTTAGTTAATGAAAATTTATTACAAATATTTTTTCTTGGGCCCTAATATTCTGAAAAGATTTTTTTTTTTTGTAACGTGAACTCCCGATGCCATACTTCATGAGCCATAAAATGATTTGCGTAAGGAGTTTTTTATATATCCTATCCCTATGTAGAATAGAGAAACAATGATTGTAGACCCCTAAAAGTATGTATATTAGGTGTGCAACTAAATTCTCAATAGATAGCTCTAGCAGTAAGTGCTGGTCAATTTTGACATATCCAAAACGTCATGAACCGAGCTTAGGTAAACAAACTGTTTTGACACATTAGTGATTTTGTTTTGGCGTCATATGCTTTTGGTTGTGTGAAAATGTCTGATTTTGTGCCAAATAATCGTCATTTGCGGGAAGTGTTGATGTCTTTCTTTCATTCGAAGAAAACGGTGGCTGAAGCGCATCGAGAGCTCCAAAAAGTTTACGAAGATGCTGCTCTAAGTGAAACAACGTGCCGTGATTGGTTTCGTCGCTTCAAAGACGGTGATTTCGATGTTGACGACTGTCCGCTTGATCCGTGCCAAACGCAAGAACAGCTTGCTTCAGCATTAGGAGTTAGCCGTCAAGCCATTTCCAAGTGATTGCATTCGTTTGGAATGATTCAAAAACAAGGAACTTGGGTTCCTTATGATTTGAAGCCAAAAGACGTTGAGCGTCGTTTTTTTGCCTGTGAACAACTGCTCCAGTGGCAAAAAAGGAAGGGTTTTCTTCCCGGTCATGCTTCTACGTCGTCGGCTCGACCGAATATTCACGCTGCGAGGATTATGCTGTGTATTTGGTGGGACAAGGTCGGTGCCATTTATTATGAACTGTTGAAACCCAACGAAACCATCACTGTGGAACGGTATCAACTTCAATTGATGTGATTGAGCCGAGCACTGCGCGAAAAACGGCCACAATTCGAGCAGAGGCACGAAAAAGTGATTCTACAGCATGACAACGCTCGGCCTCACGTTGCCAAACCCCTTAAAACCTACCTGTAAACGCCCAAATGGGAAGTCCTACCCCACCCGCCATATTCCCCAGATATTGCGCCATCCGATTATTACTTGTTCCGTTCGATGGCACATGGTCTGGCTGATCAGCAGTTCCGCTCATATGAAGACATCAAAAAAATGGCTTGATTCGTGGATAGCCTCAAAAGATGAACACTTTTACCGTAACGGTATTCGAGCTCTGCTAGAAAGATTGGAAAAAGTTGTAGCTAGCGATGGGCAAACTTTGAATGATTCATTTGTAACCATTTTTGCACAATAAAGTTGCATTTCCATCAAAAAACAGCGGGAACTTAGTTGCGCACCTAATATTTGTAATCAACATCAAACATTATGTCGATCTAACTGTCCGTCTGTATGTGTCCACTTTTTGAGCCTCAAACTTTGAGCTAGGGACATGAAATTTGGTATATAAGCTTTCTAAAATCCAAAGCAGTACGCCCACTTTTTAAAAAATTTTGATTTTCTCAATATTTTTAGTAGAAACTGAAAAATATTGTCCAAGTAAAATATATAGATGTTGACTTTCACCACATTTTTTCGTCCATACTCTATACATGGCCACGCCTACTTTTTGGGGACTTTTTTCTTTAAAAAAACCCATATATTGCTTTTGCAAAGCTATTTACGGTAATGGGTGAATTATTGTGAATATCTCATCAGAATCCGTCAACTTCGGTACCAAACTTTGGAAACCATGCCCACTTTCTGTTAACAAAAATTCTTAACAACAGTGTTGCGATAAAATTTCTTAAAAATCGCGGAAATATCGTCTGAATAAAACTATATTGTCGCATTTGTTATAAAAATTTCACATCACAAAGAAACCTCTGGTTTGATGAAGAGTCTCGCCAAGCGCGCCCAACAAAGCAAGAGAGAATATGCAAAACGCGTGTTATAGCAGGCTTGATGTTCAAATGTTTTACCAGAGAGTAAAAAGAGCATGCCAAGGCTACAAAGCCCGTAGGGATGAAGAAGGAAATTTAGTAGTCACAGTTGGTGCTGAGAATTTGGAAAGATCACTTCTGTAGACTGTTCAATGGCGGTGATGATCAAAACTCCGCTGTCACGCAGAATACAATTCCGTCTACCCGACCAAAGTGAAGTGAAGTTTACAAATATCTCAGCTTAAATCCAACAAAGCTGCTGGAGCCAATGGTCTAACTGCTGAGCTATTTAAAGCAGCTGTAGATAATTTGGTATGGAGCATACATCAGCTCAAAGTATGCCCAACGGATAGAACCTCCGCATCGTCTGCCCGATCCTCAAAAGAGGAGACCCTCTGAATAAGTGCAACTGCAGAGGTATTAATCTCCTCAACATCGCTTATAGTCAGTATCAGTGCGGTTTTAGGCCAGGAAAGTCCACTATAGATCATATTTTTACATTGCGGCAGATCTTGGGAAACATCCAGAAACTCCAAGTCGATACTCACCACCTTTTCATCGATTTTAAAGTCACCTATGGTATAAAGAAGAACATATCTAAATTTCGCACATACTTGGAAGGATTGTACAAAATCTCAAGCTGCCATCAGCGGTACAATCTTTCAAAAGTTTATACAACTACTCGCGTACGCCAACGAAATTGACGTAATTGGAAGAACACAGCGGGCTGTTTTCTTGAGTATTGAAACAGAAGCAGGGAAAATAGGTTTAGCTGTTAACGAGGACAATACGAGTAAGCTGTCATCAAAAAAAGACAGTTAACATGGGGATCTTGGATAGAACGTCACAATACACAGCTACGGTTTTGAGATAGTTTAGTTGAGGTGTCTACCTAGGTTCCGCTGTAAATTCTAATAGTGAAACCAGAGCACAGATCAAGCGAAGAATCACTATTGCCAACCGCTGTTACTTTGGGCTATGAAGGCAATTCAGTAGCAAAGCCCTCTCACGGACAACTAAGGTAACTTTATATTAGACCCTCAACATCCCAGTCCTGCTATATGGCGCAGAAGCATAGACATTATCAAAGAGGCGGATAAAACCACCCTTGATAATGTTTTGAAAGAAAAATACTTAGAGCTATTTTTGGTCGACCCTTTGTATCGACGGGGAATGGAGCAGAAGATACAACAACGAACTATACTGGTTTTATTGGACCTGGTCAGAAGAGTTCGAATTCATCGTCTGAGATGGCTAGGACATATAGAGCGAATAGACATCAACGCTCTGGCCCGGAAAGTCTTTGAATCCGGCAGCAGCTCCGTTTCCAAATTGTTCCAAGAAGTTTGGGGAAAACGAGAGTATGCTTTCTTCTGGTTGTCATTCAAAATTCATGGAACCTATTGAGCAGATTTTTTCTGGTATTTAAGGTGATGAACAGTCATGGTATTTAAACTCAGTTCTTTTTACTCTCATTCATATCCTGCCCACCACAATTATCGCCTTCAAGTAACTTGGCCCCTTTTTCGTTGAAATCAATCTGCAGTTCCTGATAATTTGTTGACTCAAACAAATCCATTTCATAGATCAAACTGTTTTATTTCCTCCAATACTTAAATACTTCTTTCCAGGAGCACTCTCTCTAAATATCACACTGACTCAATCCTTCACCCGAACCTAAGTAAATAAAATTTCCGACTTCAATTAAAAATGTGTCATTAACAAGTCGCCAAAAACAACCACAACTGAGTAACCTTTTGGTCCATCAACAAGGACAACATGATACCTCCTTAAGTAAACACTTTACCATTCTAATGACGTAAAACTACCCCGCTTGACTTGTAACATTGATAAAACAACTTTCCTCAACAAATCTACCCACAAAATGTTGACACAATTTCCCAGTAACAGCAACGTAACGAGAAAGTCCTTGCGGCAAATTAATTTGAATAATTTTTTCCGCTCCTTTTGATTCACTTTGACATCAACCCTCCTACAGTCGGATGAATCCTTTTGATATATATTCACCCCCCGCCTTAAAAAAAACCGCAATCAAATAACGAAAACGTTAAAATTTTAATAAAATATTCCGGTCAATTTGAATTTGATTTCTACTCGTCGTCCTTTGCCCGATTTTAATAGTATGGCCTTTCATCCTGTGTGCTGTGTGCCCTCAATCTACCCCCGCATTAATCTGCTTAATCTCGCGTAAATAAAACGTGTCCGTTAACATCAACCGGAATATTTATTCACATCAGTCAACAAAAAGAAGCAACAAAAAAAAAAAAAAAAAACAAAGTTCTCTTCACAGGATTTCTTAGAAAGTCTACTCCCTTTCTCTAGCTAATTCGGTAGTCAAATATCCTTGAAGGCCTGCCCGCGTGATCTCTTTTGTCAACACCCAAAAGAAACAAGAAGAAAATCCTCCTCTTAAGGTCCAAACTTCTTCAAAGGAATGCCAGGCATCTTTAATTAAATTCACAATTAAAATTTCATGAAAAGACAAAAGGATCACCGGGAGTAGTACGAAGAAGGATGAGGCAAAAAGTTTCCATTCAAGTTTTCTCTCAGAGCCAATAAGATGGACAGAAGGAAAGCCAACGCGAAAATAAGGAACAAAACTCAAGGCGCACATTGTATGGCATAGGAAACTTTCATTCCAATGAATGTGTGTACACAACCAAAAGTCGAAGGATAATGTCCGTGTCTTGTGTACAAAAATCGGAAGTTCCGCGTTTCGCCTTAAGAAGAAGAAAAAAAAGAAAAAGTCCTGCGAAAGTTTTTCCCACCATTTTCCACCACTACTCACCGTTTGGTTGGACTCTTTCTGTGGTTTTTTATTGTTTTTCTTTATTCTTGTGATGTTTCGGAAGGACTTCACCCCGATTTCCTATGTACCGGGTGGGAAAAGTTCAAAAGAAGTACATGTCGGACGGACAGAGTTATCCCTGCCGTTGGTTGCTGCATTGCTTCTGATGCAGTGGAGAAGAAAAGTCGAAAAATTAAATATTGAATTCAGAAATATTTCTGGAGAGCAGTCCTTCGTGGAAGATGAATGGCGAACGGAGTTATCGGACCCGTGGTTCGTGATGGAATGTGGAGAAGTGTGCGTGTTGCTTTATGGTCTATTTCTTGGGGAAAAAAAGATTTTGAGTGGCAGATTTGTATTTCGGAAGATTACTAGAGTTTGGGTTCATCCTGAGGGTTCCTTATTTGTTTTTGTCGTCCGTAGGTTGGACGGTTGGGGTATCTGCTTGACTTCCCGTTATAGAAAAATTCGGTGAACCTAAAACTTTCTCGAGATTCTGAAATAGTATTTACCTTACCAACGAATGAATGAAATGAATGATATGAATGAAATGAATGAAATGAATGAAATGAATGAAATGAATGAAATGAATGAAATGAATGAAATGAATGAAATGAATGAAATGAATGAAATGAATGAAATGAATGAAATGAATGAAATGAATGAAATGAATGAAATGAATGAAATGAATGAAATGAATGAAATGAATGAAATGAATGAAATGAATGAAATGAATGAAATGAATGAAATGAATGAAATGAATGAAATGAATGAAATGAATGAAATGAATGAAATGAATGAAATGAATGAAATGAATGAAATGAATGAAATGAATGAAATGAATGAAATGAATGAAATGAATGAAATGAATGAAATGAATGAAATGAATGAAATGAATGAAATGAATGAAATGAATGAAATGAATGAAATGAATGAAATGAATGAAATGAATGAAATGAATGAAATGAATGTTATGAATGAAATAAAATGAAATGAATGAATTGAATGAATTGAATGAAATGAATGAAATGAATGAAATAAAATGAAATGAATAAAACGAATCCCAAACACATTCTCCAACCCCCTTACTTTGCCCAAATCAGCTGTTACCCAATGCGAATATCTAATTTACGTTAACGACTCTAAAGAACTAAATAATCGAAAGGAAAATGTCCAATTTATTATCGCCTGACGTGTGAGCTACATCTTCCGAATGTCCTTTCGTCCAAAAACACCAAATGAACATTTTCTCATTCTCAAAACTCAATTACACTCGGACACGCAAAATCGTTTTCCGTCGTCCTCGTTAATGAGGAGTGAAATTCCCAAAGACCCAAATGACATTTCCACATAATGATTCCCCCCATAATACACACACAGATGGCAGCCCTCATTTTGTGTCTCGTCCAACGCAAAATGACAAAGGACCTCAGAAATTGATGGGCCGACTTGGAGGTGGATGATTTACACGTACGACTGTTGATCGATTGTTTGGTGGTTGCTACTATAGACCAACATGATTAATAAGGTATCGTCCTTAAAATTACTCTCGTACCCTTTTAAATTGTGCCATCCTTCTCCATCTCCACCTCCATCTTGCGCACCCTTCTAAAGGTCATGACAGAGGAAACTTGTTGATTGAAAATTGTTCGTTGAAATATGTAAATTTAATCAGAGCGAATATCTACCATTACACGGCGACGGAAATTACCATTTTGTCAAGGCATGGGGCGGAGGTTAAACGCCAGTTCACTGGGGACGGTCGGTGGATGTTACCATTGAAATGCCAAAATTCATCCTCCAACCCCTATTGATAGGCCGCTTTGGCTCCTGTATCTTTTTTGCAGGGGTAGATGTGAATCTAGGACATTTGCCGGTGCAGCTACTATACTGTAGCAACGCGGATGTAAAGCGTTTCTTCACGTTAGCGCCTTTTATGATTGAATTCCCCGCGGGCATGGCACATTCCCCATTTCTACCAGCTAAATTCTCTTCCTGTCTGTGGCAGGATGCGCATTCACCCACACCCTTAGCCTGTTTTTTTTTTTTTTTTGTTGTGTTCTCCCGTTTGATCTTGAAATTAAAATAAGCCCAACAGAGAGTATAGCACAATGGTTGTCTTATTGTTTTTAACTGTCATAAAGAATAATTTTCAACAGCGATAGCGATTCTAGATACCATCGTCTTGGCGGGTGACTTATACAGGGGTGAACTTACTTTGCCTCATTTATCTTCGCCGCATTATCCTTGGCTTGATGCCCTAGTACAAGAGTATATCCATGCCGCAGAGAGGACAACCAAATGGCATTGAATAATTTGTTTATGACGGTGGTGGATTGTCGACGGTATTGTCTCATGTCTCAGGATGCTGACGCCGCCAGCGCTATTGGGCGAATGAAGATATTAAAGTCAGTTCTAAAGGCAGTGGATGTTACTTTTTATGTGTCTTACGAGTCACTACCACCTTTTCGGCGAATCTGATAAATTTTTATTTATTTGACAGGTTAATGTCAAGACGTTGACTTATTAAATTTTGGGCCCCCGCTCATCATCCACCGGGGCTTGTGCATTTTGTGTCAGTAATTTTTTATTTACGATGATAAAGTGTTGAAAAGTTGATGTTTCTGGCGGTAAATTAGTGGTGTGTTGCCATTTCGCTTATTTGAGTTTTTTTTTTCTTCAATTTTATTGCTGTTGATAAAATTGAAAAAATTAAAGTGGAAACTCACACATAAATGAGCTTGTTTCCAGATAAAAAAAGGTCACTATTAACCAAGAGATATATGGGTGGAATAAATAGCTAACGTTAAGAAACTGGAAGCCTTAAGTGGAAAATCTGAAAATATCCCTGCGAAAGAATAAAAGATTTGCTCACCATTGCAAGGATTGTAAAGATCCTCTATGAAGGGCATAACAATGACATTTGACTCGTTACTGGAAATTCTCTAAATACTGACTTTTCTGATTCAGAGACTATCGACCTTTCCTACCTCCACGAACCGAAGACTTTTTGAGACAAAATTGTACACTAATCAAATAGAAATGGGACATATACACAATACAAATTTGTACACAGACACAGGTGCCTCGTGACGTATGAGGTTTAGAGTTCACATTACAAACAAGGACAACATTTCGAGATATTCGTACTCAAGAACAAATATTGATAGTAGATTTCCATTAACCTTGGAGTAAAGTCTGGCATTTTGGAGGATTGCGTACAAACAATTTTGAAATTTTAAAAAAATTCGGAATCTTGTAGAGAATTTCAGAACCTAAAATCTCGATGGTAATTATTTTTTCGTACAATACACCGGTTTTGAGACATTCGAATTCAAAAATTATTTCCGACATTAGCCACGCTGTAAAGTCTGAAAATTTGAAGGATTACGTACTTAAAGTTTTCGAAAATTTAAATAAAAATGTCGGCATCCATCTTGTAGTTAATTTCAAAACTCAAAATTTAGGTTATATTATATTTTTATACAACGCCCTGTTTTCGAGATATATGCACTCAAGAACGGTTTCCACCATTATTCTCATTGTAAAGTCGTACAACAATTTGAGAAAATTTCAAAAAAAATTCGGCATCCATCTTGTAGAGAATTTCAAAACTCAAAATTTAGGATAAAATTATTTTTTTCGTACGACGCCCTATTTTCGGGATATTCGCACCCAAATACGATTTTCAATAGTAGCTTCTTTATAAAGTCGGATGATATTACCAGCCTCTTACCAGGTCTGTCTATTCGACTCGGTTCCTATGAGTGACACACGGGGAGAGTCGGCTAGACATCCTGGGAAGTGGTTGCTCCCCCTCCACTGGCTTGAAGAAGTCAGTATGCTCGATGTCCAAACGTTCTAACTTCCTAGGTGCCATGCCACCTAGCAGCTGGTTACTCAGACCGTAACCAGCTGCTATATCCTAGGGCTAAGAAGGTGGGCTTATTGAGAAGAACTACGCTGTATAAAACACCTGTCATCCCAAAACTACAGTACGACGCAAAAATGTAGACTTTATCTTGCTAAAGTTGTAAAGCAACGGATAACAGTTGCAGCAGTATCTTGTTCCCCCAGCTACCGAATTAAGTAGATTTTGTTGACCTTTTCAAAAGATTTATTGCTGGTGGAGATTTTAATGCGAAGAAAATTTCAACAACCACTAACAGAACTTGCCTGTCGGCGAGAAGCCCGACGTATTAGCCTTTAGATGGAAACAAAATACCTGATCTGGTTGACTTGATTTAATTGTATCTATTACAACAATCAATGACGTCGAAGATGAATATTTATTTATAACATTCAAATATTGGCAGACAGAAGGGAAATAATACGCGACATAATCAAAGAGAAGAGAAGAGCAAGACATCGATGGCAACAGACTAAAACTCCAGCAGATAAAAGAAGATTCAACAACCTAAACAGCAAACTTCGAAAAGAAATCCTTCACCTCAAGAACGATTCAATACAAAACTACCTTAGAAATCTGACAAATGATGCAAGTATCGAGTGTTCACTATGGAGAGCAACAAAAAAATAAGGAAAAAACCTTTAAGCCATATAAAGCATTGGAACCTGAAATAATGGTCGTGATAAATGAGGAGAAATGGCCCATTCGACTGGTTACTTGCAATGAAATAACGAACAAAGTAAAAACAAGCGTCAATACTAAAAAGGCTCCAGGGTTTGATGTAATTTCCAGATTATCCATGTAGCTTTCCATTTGAAACACGTACCTCAAACGTGGAAAATAGCCGAAGTAATTATGAATACAGATAATCACCTACGATGGATCAAATTCACAGAATAACAAACAGCTTTGGAGTCTGTTCTGAAGTATTTCTGGACGTAGCTCAGGCCTTTGACAGGGTATGGCACAAAGGACTTACTGCTATATTGAAGAGATACTCGTATTTACCTATACAATTCTGCACCATTATAAAATCCTACGTAACTAACCGATTTTTTAGGATTAAGCAAGAGAATGTGATTTTCGAAGTAAAAGAAATCAAAGCTGGTGTGCCAAAGGGCGGTGTGCTGGGACCTACCCTTTATTTGTTATTCACAAACGACAGACCGCTGAGTGAAAGCATAACCAGATGATACTGCCATACTGAATATTGGAAACATAATACAGGAATCAACAGAAAACCTTTAAATGTCAATAAACAATGTAAACACCTGGACGAGAAAATGGCAAATAAAACTGAATGAACTTAAGTCAGTACACATAAATTTCACAAATAAAAATCAGACTAATGTCCCAGTATTTATAAATAACAGCATTATCCCATACTCTAACACAGGTAAGTACTTGGGCATGACACTGGATGATAAACTACGACGAAAGGTTCATTTATTTAGATTTTCTTGTATACGAGTATCTATTAGCAGTCTATGTATTAGCAAATCCTAAAGCCTGTATGGAGAAAGTCAAACATAGAATGCGTCCAAGGATTGCAGAATAAATTACTTAGAAATATTATTAGTGCTCCGTGGCACATTCGAAACATAGACCTACATATGAGTAGGTGTAAAGACAATCGATTTTGAAATCAAGAAGTCCTCTAAGCGGCACAAACTTAGTCTTCAAAACCATGACAACGATGAAGTGGTACAGCTCCTAAATACCAGTACTTTAGCAAGAAGACTAAAAAGAGTTAAACCCTTCGTGTTAGTCACCTAGAAAATAAAGCGCATAAAATTAATAAGAAAAAGGAAGAAAAACAACTTAAACACTCCCTCTAATTTAACAAAGTTAAATTGCTGATTAGCCCGATGGCTAAGCGCAATATTAGAAGTGGGTAGGTAAAGGGTTTTTCAATAGGGACATAACAATTTTGTATTTTAATGCAAACGCACCCTTAAACTTTCTTTATGATCTGTCGATGTCAAAAAGTCAGTCAAGGTTTACGTTTTTATCATGGTGAAGTTCATGAATGAGCAACGTTTGGAAATAATTAAAAATTACTACCGAAATTCTGAGCGGTGGTCGCAACTTTAAGAGCGCTTACTCAAATTTTCGGTCGTATTAATCGTCCGACCAGACAGGCTATGCGTGCTATAGTGGATAAATTCGAGCCAAAATATTCACTGTTGAATGTTCCTGTGCTAGTGAGACAACGCACCGGTCGAAGAACCGAAAATATCACAGCCGTAATTGCTTCAGTTTAAAAAGAGTCAAATCAGTTGATTCACAGGAATTGGGAATCTCTCAGTCCACATTGTGGCAAATTTTGCATAAAGATCTTAACCTACACCCTTAGAAGATCAAATTAACTCAAAAGCTGAAGCCTCTTGATAATTTGAAGCACCGAAACTTCTCCGATTGGGCTCTGCAAAGGTTTGAAGAAAATCCGGAATTTCATCGTAAAATCATCTTCAGCGATGAAGCTCATTTTTGGCTTAATGGCTTTGTCAATAAGCAAAATATGCATTATTGGACAGCAACAAGCTCACAAGTGCTTCAAGAGACTCCATTGCATCTACAAAAAGTGACCGTGTGGTATGGATTTCATGCCGGAGGTGTGATGATTGGACCGTATTTGTTCGTCGGTGAAAATGATTGCGATGTTACGGTCAGTGGAATTCTCTATCATACCATGTTGGAAGACTGTTTTTGGTCAGAATTTGATGGACTTGACATCAGTGATATGTGGTTCCAACACGATGGTGCCACATGCCACACAGCTGTTCAAAGAGGAAGTTCGGTAATCGTGTAATCTTGAGAAATGGCCCGGTCGAATGGCCAGTGAATGGTCATGCGATTTAACGCCGATAGATTTATTTTTATGTAGTTACGTTAAGTCGTTGGTTTATGCCAACAACGTTAGAGGAGCTCCGGAATAATATCGAATGCACAATTGCCAACGTTCCGGCCGATATGTGTGGAAGAGTGGTGAAAAATTGACTCCAAAGAATGGATCGTTGCAAACGTACTCGCATTGGTCATATGAACGAGATCGAATTCCGTACTTAAATTTAACATGTGTACTACACCTGGAATAAATTTCAGCCTGATATCTCAATTATTATGTATTTTATTTAAATGCAAAATTGTTATGTCCTTATTGAAAAACCCTCTAACGGAGTTGTTTTTAGTGGCGTTCGAGTCCCACACTACTTTGAGGCACAAGTCTTACTTACTGTCTTTCGAGATATTCACCTCCACTTGTAAAAAAAAAAAAATAAAAAAAAGTCTCTAAAATTGAATTGGACCAATAAACATTTGAAGTCATACAAGGAAGGTGGCCGTGTGGTGTAGTGGTAACATCATCGCTTGTCACGCTGTTGGTTCACGGTACGAATCCTGATGTCAAGATTCATCTATTTATTTCGCATGAAATAAATAAAAAAGTCGATCACTTGCGAAAGCTAAGTCAACTCTACTGCGAAGGCATAACACTGGCAGTAGGGTAGTCATATGGCTAAAATGCAACTTGATCGTGATGATGACATCAGGAGGACGGAAAAAATACTGTGAATCATGAGCAACGACAAAAAGCAAAACAAACAAGCTTCCCAGTTATCTGGACGCTACCCTTGGAGTTTACAGAAACTTAATACCATCTAAGTTTTAAACCAATACACTAAATCTTTCTTTCTCTCTCTCTCCTTCACAAACACCCGTGTCCTATAATAGTATAAGAGTATTCATATCCTCTTTGGCGCGCGCAAATTATAAAAAAAAGGAAAAGCCTCCATTTTGTCTCAATAATATTGAACTAAAGACAACAAAAAAAGGCCGAACCGTACTTATTTGCATTCATTCAGCAGAGTAGAATGTCCTAACGAAATGGATGGCACTTTGAAGGTTTTTGAACTCCCTACCATTTAACAAAACGTTACAAGCCATCTACCATCGAGATCTTCGCAAGCATTTAATTACCACGAAAGATCGCAAATTTCGCGTTGCGTGTCTATGATCCACAATCAACAACGGCACTTAGTTAAATAACTCAAAAATTACTATGCTCGCAATTAACGTGCGTTGTGCACTTTATTCTTTTTTCGAAAAGCTTTCACTTTCCCCATAGATCCCGCAGATAAAAATATATCCAACGTTTAACCAAATAATGGATGTTAACCTTTCAATTACGAAATTCAACGATGCTAAGGTCTCTAAAAGATACTCGTACAGTACATGGGCCAAAGCCAAGCTTGTTAACAATAGCAGTGCTCCCAATGTGTCGATGGTGCCTTGCAAAACTAACATCGCATTAAATCACCATGCATTCATACAGCACACCCAGAACACAGAAAAATAAGCTGAATGCCTCCCCAAACATGCGGAACTATTAAACCATTTTGCACTTCCCAACAGCATCTATTGTTGTTGTTGTTGGTGTGTTTTTGGAACATCTATTCAAACAAAAAATAAAAAACTTCTACCCGACCGGATCTACGGTATGTAAACCTTTTTGCGGTTGTCAACCTAAGCGCAGCGACGATGTTGAGACTCCACCCGTGTGATTTGATAAAGAATAGACGAGATGATCGTTTTAAGGTACAGCACCTCCATCAGTTATGGGAGTTCCATGGCACAGAAGCAGCAACAGAATTTCTATGTATGCTGTGCGTTTGCGTCAAGCAACAAGCGCATCCAGCTTTGGTAACCTCTTGTTCATAAATTTTAATCGCTTGTAATTACAACAAGTGCTTGGCTGGTGGTAATAGGGGGTGGCAGATCGCATCGCACAACATCACTCCAGCAACAGCACCGATCTAGTCTGGATGATATAGATTCTGAGTTCGGATTGTGGCTTTTGAATTGAATCATCATCATCGTGTTGTGGTTTCCCACAACCGTGCCGCCAGCTGGGGCTCATAAATATCATTGAAGCAGAGTTTGACATGGTTCTGTTGTTACACGAAGATAAATTCTGGGATAGATCCCCATAGAGTGGTGGGTGCTATTGATCGGTTGAGTGACTTTAAGTAGCACTGGAGGATTTTTTCTAATATCGGACCGCGACGATTGTGTACAAAGGTTCAGTTGAAGTCGGGAGTTCAACGAAGTTGGAAGTTAAGCTGGCAAGCTATTTGGATTTTGTTCGCAGTTGGATTACCTAACTTTTGGATATTGTTTTATTTGGTAAGTAAAGCTGACGGTTAGGGGAAGGATAAGGGTGCAAGAAAAAGGATGCAATTTTGTGAAGTGTTATTTTTAATAATTTTAAGAATTGTGTGTGGTTGGGGGAAGAAGGAAAATTGTGTTCAAGGATCCAGTGAGTGGAATATTTTGTTAAGGTCCTTTCGAATCAATTCATTGTGTTGATATTTTGCTATGCGAAATGTACCTGAAGCTAATTGTTGAGATTTCAAGTCTTTACCTCATTTTGTAAGGTCCAAAAGTACTCGTATAGTTATAAAGTTTCAAACGAGGCACACACATATTAAATTCACCAGAGACTTTCGGTATTGCGTCCTTGTATTTGCTACTGATTGGAGTATAGCCGTTGCGTTTATTGATGTTGCATTTGGGTTGGATGTAAGACTCGAAAAATTGTAATTTCTGTCCTTCACGAAGATTTGAGGACGTTTAGTCAGATAACAGATCTAAACGGTGGGCCATCTGTTGGCTTATTTTTAAAACTACAGTAAAAGAAAAATTCATTTAACATTTTTCAAAGTTGTTTGATCTATTGAAGAGAGTTTACTTTCAGATTATTTGTGGAAAATAAATTCATTTAAATGACTGGCTTGGCAGTAACCCATCCTGTCAACCCAATTTTGCAGTATATTTTCGATGGTTCGGGGCTCTATTTCACAAATAGCTCGATCAATATTATGCTTAAGTGCCTGAATCGTTTCTGGATTTTCAGCATAACATCGATCTAGAATGGCACTCTAGGAAAAAAAAAACCTTCAACGGCGTCAAATCGCAACTCCGCGGAAGCCAAGCAACATCACCAAAATGGCTGATTACACAATTATCGAAGCCAGTGCGCAAAATATCGATTGTTGAACGGTTTGTAGGACACATAGCGCCATCTTTTTGAGTCAGACAGCATCCAAGTTCATTTTCTCAGTTTCTGGCCAAACAAATCGGTTATCATATCTCTGTAGCGCTCTCCGTTGACCGTAACGTTGTTGCCAATCGTTGTTGTTCGAAAAAAAATGTTCCACAAACCACACCAAACAGTCACACGCTGATTACGTTCGGCTTTTCCGAGCCTCAAATATGGCAGTTTTGCTTGTTTACATAGCCGCCGAGATGAAAATGCGCCTCATCCGAAAAAATTATTTCTTTTTTAGCAAAATTCCAGCTGCTCTAAAGCCCAAACAGAGCAACGATAACAGATTGGGTGGTCATTTTGCTTTAATTCCTGAGTCAGTTGGACCTTGTAAGGGAATAATCCGAAGTCATTATGAATAATTCGCTTCACGCTAGTGTGGCTAATGTTCAGTTGCTGAGATCTGTGGCGAGTTGAGGTTCTCGGGTTTAGGCGCACACTTTCGGCAACAGCAGCAGGACGCACATGACGAACATGAGGGTAACTTGTATTATCAATTAGCATGCCAATCTCAGAAACTTGCGTACAGCAGGGACGGTTAGTGCATTATTTCGACTGAAATTTCTTTTCAAAATTCGCACTGTTTCGGCAACACAGCACTTACTTTGGAAAGTCGTTTAACCGTAAATCGATTCTCTTCGTACAGCGGAGATATTATATTGTGTTTCTATCAATCTTTTACGTGTGAAAGAGCTGTCAGTGTCAAAATAACATGTAATTTAAAAATAAACCAGCAGATGGCCCACCCGTTACATACGTACATGTGGCGTGCAAACTGCTTGCAGCACACAGTAACTTGCAAAGTCCTTTCTGTTACGCTTCTGGTATTTCGAAATTTGGGATGTCTAATGTCATCTAACCACTTTACCACTCCAATTAAATACATGAAAACGTGTAAAGTGACAGCCCAATGTTTGTTATCCTCTCTCCAGTACTGAGACTAGATTATAGGATTTTCGAAGACTTGGATAGAGCAAGTAGATATTGATTTCGTGAACATTTTGATCAATCTTGAGATTACTATTATAGAGCAACACAAAAAAGTGTGTCTTGTAATTTTGTTCCTCTGTCTGACTGTTTGCCTATACGCACGACTGCAGCATAAATGAATTTTCATTTTAACCCCAAAAATTAACGATACTTTATTAATGGCTGATTTTGATAGCATTTGACATTTGAGTTGCTGTGGTCATATGCTGCTAGATGGCGTACCAGCTTTTCGTAACAAAATACGTATAAATAATAAGGGTCTTAAAAATTGGCTATTTCTCGGCTATAGCTCAGTTTTCAAACTACATCACTATGACAGAGAAACTCAATAAAGTGTTCTCTCAATTCCATCTGTCTGTCTGTGTGTATGTATGGCCGACTGCAACCTAAACGTCTGGACAGATTTTCTTCAAACTTCATATCTAGGCTCAGTAGTCACAATTCGAGGCAAAATTGAAATTTGTATTCTAACCCTAAAAGTAACTGGACTTTACTACGAAACCGGCTCTAACGATTTTGATCACAGTCTATACAAAGCCTAGGACCTAGCTTCTCGCAAGTACCTAGGTGATACGTAGTCAACTGACTTTTTGTAGTCAACGGGAAGACATGCAAATGTTTCGCTTGCTCCATAACATCTCGTAGAGTGTATCATCACGTACTCTTTACAATGCTAGAAGCCTTTTCCTCAGACTTTCTATTCCAATTAAAAATTATCTTAATGAGTAGCATACAGATTGTGTGTAATAAAAGTTTTTATAGTTTCATATAAAAGTCTAATCTATCTTCTTGTGATAAATGGAAAAAGGAAAATTACAACAAGTGAAACAAATAATATGAATGCGTGGGGTAAACCACTGCATTCATAACTACTAACGTGTCAGTTTAATTTCACAAAACAAATTTCATCAAAATCCGTTCAGATATTTTTTGATGTTCTTTTTTTAAGCTCCACCCTCACATCCTACCAAAACTTCATTCCGTTTTGGCAAATTTTAGAACAAACTGCTTGGATGTTAGGACAAACATAAAAATAAAATTCATGCAAATCGTATCAGTGGTACGCACTTGACGAATATTTTAAAACGGCTCGCTCTGCAGGTTTTAATTATTTTAGTGTTTGCTCACCTCACGCGCTGTCGGCGTCAACCAAGCATTTTCGACCTATAATCTAATAATTGGCATTTCTAACTATTGGAAATATCAAAGTATTTTGATAAAAGTTGCCAAGTCAGATCCTTGTACTCGTCCGCAAGTATATATGGAGGACAGTCGAATACATTCCTGAACATGAAGTTTCTGGAATACCTTCACTCTTCTGCAGAACTTATTTTTTTAATTCAATGTTTTCTCACTGTCCTTAGAACTATTCCGCTATAAGGTTTGCGGAGAACAGCTCTCCCGCCTACAGATATGTCAGTCCAGCAACTGCTCATCATCTTTTGGATGCTTGGCCATCAAACGTTGGCGCTGTATGTTCCTCAAGATGTCGAAATTCTCGATGGTTATGACTTTGAAGAGTCCCCAGAGTACTACCAATCAGACAGTGCATACTACGAGGCTAGAAGTCTTGCGACAGGTCTCACTGGTCAATCTAAATCGATACGAAATCGTCGCTCGACTTCAGCTTATGATGCGGCCAAAGCGTCCACATCAAAGTCTCAAAAGAAAGACATTGAGCAAAATGTCGACAGCGAACAAATTGAAGTGATAGACATCAATCGAGAAGGACGTCAGTTACCTAAAGCCGAAAAACAAATTATGGAACCGGAATACTATCGCAAAGACTCATGGAATGACTACTCATGGAATATAAAACGTGATGACGACGACTCAGTATCGGATGCAACTAACGATGGCTACAGAGGACGACAGCCTAGAGTGAACTTTGTAACTCAGCCCAAGAAGGGTGACCTTGAGCCTAAGGATCGAACGATTCTTAAGGTCTCTCCGCCACCATTGAAATCACGTTACGACAAATACGAACCATATAAGTATGAAATGTATCCATCAAGATCGTATGATCAGTATTTACGACGGTATGATAGGTAAGCCTATTCCTCTCTATAACTGTGTAACTTGCTAAATTCGCCACACTTCTTCTCCAGGTACGATGAGCAGTATGATCGTGATCCGTATAACTATGAGGAACATTATTTGTATCGGCGTCATTATGATCCTTATGACAGTTACAGTCCACGCGTACCTAGCTATCCTGAGGCATACTACAATTATCCAGATCGGAGGTATGATGTCCCAGAGCCAAGGGACTATGGGCCGCTTTATAATAACGAGATCTACGATCGTCCGACCTATGAGAATCGTAATCGTCGCATAGTGTACTATGCACATTTACCGGAAATAGTACGAGCGCCATCTAGTGTGGATTACAATCACCGTTATGATCGTGGACGACATGATACTGGAAGGAGTACCGGAGCAGGCACTTCAGCTGCTTATAAGGCTGACAAAGGATCTGATGTCCAGGATTTGTATGGTTTTGTGAAGCGTGAAAAAAAGGATCATAGAAATATTGCAACAGTTTCGCCGAGTAAATCATCAACAAGGGAATAAGCTGGGCTTGGATAATAATTTCTTAAGGAATTCAATGTTTTGTATTTTATTTTATTACGTTTGTGTTTTACAATACGGACTAAACGAGATGAGCGCTATTTTTTGATGTTTATATGATTACTCACCAAATAGTTTATAAGCTCAGATTATAATTAGTATTTATTTATGTAATAAGTCAATAAAAGTTTCTATAAAAAATAAGAAGTGCTATTTTGGAGACAAAGCAAATATTTCAAAAAAGAAAATTAGTGTATCCAATTTCCTTATACATTCTGGTGGGAAAGAAAATATAAGAAAATCCGTGAAAAATGTTTCACGATTGAAATTCTTAGAGCCAAGTGGTTGTCACTCACTTGCAGAGCCTGATAAAGACATAACAGGCAATTTTAAACTATAAAATCTATGATGGCGGGCGGATGAATATAAGCGGCTCAAACTTCTCAAAATATGCAGTCTGGGTAGACCTCGACCCCAACCTAACTTGGTGAAGCTCCTTCGACCTACAAGCTGAAAAACCTCTGCTTTCCCTATTTTAAATAAAAAATCCACAAAGTTTTATGAAATCAATTTTAAAATTCAAGAACATGTAAGAACAAAAAACCTTGTGAATACAAAAACAAACGAGATCAAGGAACAAGTAACAAACAAAAACAAATTACTAACAAAAAAAAAGAAAACAAGTAAAACGAATTTCTGTTTACTTAAATTCACAGATAAAGTACAACCGCGCAATAAACAGAACTTGCTGACACTCAGTTGTCTTTGACATTTCTTCAATTTACTAAGATTTGAGACAGAAATTTTTTACTAAAAATCCAGTTCACTGGATTCTAACTAATTTTTCAGTAAATTCGGGGGCTCTCGACCAATCAGAGACGTTGGACTAGTTAGTGCCTAGAGTTTCGAACGTCCCGAATGAATGCATTAAGCTCCTTAGGTATGTTTGTTTGTAAAAAAAAGGGAAAGCAATTTGACATAGATAATAATTACGTACAAATAATGCTTGTTGGTATAAATTTAGAGAAAAAATAAAAATCCACTTAGATTCAGGATTTTAGGGGTGGCCGTGGTGTAGTGGTAACACCAACGCTTGTCACGCTCTTGGTTCACGGTTCAAATCCTGATCTCAACAATCATCTATTTATTTCGTTTGAAATAAATAAAAAAGTCGATCAATTGCGAAAGCTTAGTCAACTCTACTGCGAAGGCATAACACTGGCAGTAGGGTGGTCATATGGTTTAAATGCAACTTGATCGTGATGATGACATCAGGTGGAGGAGAAAAAATACAGTGAATCATGAGCAACGACAAAAAGCAAAACAATCAAGCTCCCCAGTTATCTGGACGCCACCCTTGGAGTTTACTGAAACTTAATACCACCTAAGTTTCAAACCCACTACACCAATCTTTCTTTCTCTCTCTCTTAATTTCTACAAACGCCCGTGCCCTGAGATAATTTAATGGTATTCATATCCCATTTGGCGCGCGCAAATTATAAAAAAAAAAATTTCAGTTTTTTGTACGGACATTTTGAGAAAGCTAAAATGTCTTCAGTTGAAGATTTTAAGGAAAATTTAGTAAACAAAATCCTCATTTTGGGATAAATTTCCACATATTGCAACGGTGCCCAACACTACTTAAGTAAAGGATGCCCCAAAATTCACGCAAGATTTGAATTTTGCGCCATTTGTGAAGTAAAGTGTTGCCAACGAAAAATAAGACAGCGTGACAGTTGACAGTTCAGAGTTATAAAAAATGAAGTGCTACACGAAAGAACAACGCGTTTTCATTGTTCAGCAATATTTTAAAAAATAATAGTGCTTATGGATTCTGATTTTTCAAACAAAATCATCTTCAGCTATGAGGCTCATTTTCATCTTGATTGCTTTGTTAATCGTCGAAAGTCCACGAGTGATTGTTGAGAAACAAATGCATCCACAACGTGTCACTGTTTGGTGCGGATTTTGGGCTGGAGTTATCATTGGACCATTCTTCTTTGAAAATGCGTCAGGTCAGGCAATAACAGTTAATGGTACTCGCTATCACGACATGATAATCCAGTTTTTTGTGCCTAAATTGCAAGATGTGGACAACATGTGGTTTTAATAAGACAGTGCCATGCAGCCCAAGGAATAATTCAATTACAGCATGAGTTATTTCCTGATCGTGTAACTTCCTGTTTTGGTGATCAGAATAGGCCGTCCAGGTCATGCGATTTAACGTTGTTGGACTTTTTTCTTTGGGGTTTTTTGAAGTCTAAGGTTTATGCCAACAAGCCCACGACCGACCACCCACGCCTTGAAGGAGCAAATTGAGCGCTGTATCAACGGAATTCAGCCACATTTATGTCATATACAGCCAATAAGTGGCCTCATATGCAGGAAAGGTACTGTTTTTTTCTTTAGGATATGGAGGAGTGCCGAGGATTAGTGGATCTTGGAGCTGATGATTGGGAGGCCATCAACGCCGATATTCCCATGAGTCTTTAGCGGATAAGGAAAACGTCCTTCGTGAGTTCTTGGTTAAGACTAATTTTATTTAAAATTCTTAAAAACTATTTAAGTATACACAAATTGTTACTTGCTTTCTGATAAAATATCCCTCTTCTCCTGTGTAAATAAATTTCAGTTGTTAATAGATCATAAGTTTTACGTTCAAGATTATCTATCTATACACAGTTTTAAAATAAGTGCTAATTTGTTGGAACCTTAAGCAGCAGTCCACAGCGTTTAACCATTCATTGTTCTCTTTGTCTGAGTATCGCACAAGGTTCTCTGCAACCGACAGTGTTTGTTTGCAAAATCTGAAAAGAACAACAATTTTCATTGAACTTTAAGTAACAATTAATTGTTAACACAAACCTTTGAATAATTTCAAATTTATACTCAAACCACACGTGGTCATTGGACTGCATAAGATTATTCAGTACCGCTATACAATGAGTGATTTCCTCTAGAGTCACCCCAATGCTTTTCATTGTTCTCACCATACGGTCCAAGGTTTTTCTCGCACGCGAGCGTAGCTCACGATTGAGAAACATTCGAAATCTCTCGGCAAATGAGATTTGATAATTCTCACAGACTTGTACGATGAGTTGTGAAATTTTCATCAAAATAAGGACTATTTCTGGTTCTTTCTTATGACGATTAAATATCTTGACTGGCCTTATGATTTTCAATTGCTGTAGAGCCGTAATTGATCTCTCATCCCAGTTAAATTCCAATCCAAAGCTGCTAGGAGTTTTTAATGTAGTCACTTGCAGGAGACATCGCTTCGATGCGTTTATACACTCATAAGCGAGGAAATTCAAATGAAAGCGGCTTTTGTAATCGTTCAAAGGGTAGCCTGTATTCGAGGTTATTAAATTCAATCCTGCATATAGCAATATCGAACATAGATCTTTGCCAATGCCATTCAAGTCTACTTCGCCGTGACTAGTTTTATCACGAATCCGCATTCCGTAAGGAGATATAAAAATATCATAAAGGAGATGCAGTGTTTCCCCGGAAATGCACTCGGTAAGGAGTGGATTACCCGCAATTTCAAAAATTGTATCAAGTGTAATATAGTATTGTTCTAATTGAGCTGTAATGTCAAAATCATTGGCTTCGCCGTACATTCGCCGGAGAATCAATTCAATTTGTGGCAGAATCAATATAATAAACCGCCAATAGCATTCACTCTGATAGTGCTGAAGGATTTGGTACCAAAATGCCTTATGTTCCGAGTACGCAGTCCACTTGGAACTTTCAATGGCATTCTCCATTCGTGGAATATCATCGAGAAGAGTTAAATCTATAGAGGCAGCCTTTATTTTCAATACAAATCTACTGAAATCTGTGATTTGTGGTCTCGACTGCAATTTGATTTTCTTTCCTTGAATCAGTAGAGATAGACTTGCAGCGACAATGAGAAGAGTAGCAGAATAGCAAGAAGGAACCTCAGAGGGTAGCGGGAAACCATGCCAGATTATATTTCTCAGATTTACCGAGTTAGGAGATCCCATGATGATTTTTAAAAATAAAATCTGAATGAAACTGTTATATGGGCTATGTATCTTAATGTGTATCAAGTCTGTAGCTCACCGGACAGATCCCGAAAACATCCCTGAGCTCTTTCGTATCTAGAAGATCGCGCAGAAGATGAGGCGGAGATTTCTTTGTCATCGTGTAGTAGACGTTGGCAAAAGCGTTTTCCAATATCGATGTCAGGAATAAGATATTCTCCACGGTAGATGTTTCACATAAGGGATGTAGATGATCCTGTAAGATGGTATGCATATGAGTTTGGTGGCCAAGCCATTGCAGTTTGTTGAACCAAGTGTTGTCGGTATCATTACGATTTGTGATTGATTTCGTTATGGCTGCTTCACTCTGGAGAAGCACTGGTTGGAGCAGTTGAAAGTATGAGAAGTATTCATCGTATGTTTTTGGATATACAGGATCTGTGAAAGAAGTTTTTTTGAAAATCTTGGATTAGTGATTAAAACCAAATGTTTGGCTAATTTTTCGAATACCATCCATTGTACAAAAATATACAGGAAAGTTACAATCCGTCTAGAACGGATACCCTACCCCCCGTCTTTTAACTCGCCCCCAATAAGTGAGCGTTGCGACATTCTTAAAACAGAAGGATATTTCCACGATTTTTAAGAAATTTTATCACGAAATTGTTGCTACAACTGTTTCTTAACAGAAAGTGGGCGTGGCTACCAAAATTTGTAACCGAAGTTTACGGATTCTGATGAGATAATCAGAATAAGGCTTAACCATCACCGTAAATAGCTTTGAAAAAGCAATGTTTTTTTTTTAAAGATGCCCCAAAAAAAGTAGGCGTGGCTGTGTATAATATACGGAAGAAATGTGGAGTCACCGTCTATATTTTTCCGTTTCTACCGGAAATATTAAGTAAAATGAAAAATTCTTAACTCAAAATTGAAGGCTCAAAATGTGGTGTAATACGGACGGACGGACATGGCTAGATGGACATAACTCTTAACGCTGATGAAAAATATACAGTGGTAGTCAAGATAATAAGAGTGAATGAGGCTCATATTCCTAAACTCTGCAGGTTATGACAAACAACAGATATAACAAGATAATTGCTAGGCTGGCCTTTCAACATTCGGCACGTTCCAAACACTGCTAGAATTTAGCAAAACGATTTTATTAGAACAAGAGATATACAAGTACGTCATCTGTCAAAACAATTCATTAGCTCAAATAAGTGGCTAGCGGAACGTGTGTGCGTGGAACGCAACCATTCTATTGTTTATCTTTTCACCCCATTTCTCACTTCAGCCCATCAAGTGTAAAAAGAAAAACAAAATTTGTACTAGAAACTCATAAGTTTTAGATTTAGAAGTACTCACCATCCTTTGACCATTCTCCGCCAGAAAGTAACAACTTCTCTAGATTACTCCAGTTAAAGGTACAATCTTCATTAATGTAATTGATAATGTACCCGTTGTCACTAATAGCTGCATTTATTCGATAAAATTTTGCAATTTGCGGATGAAGCAAACTTCCCGTCCCGTTGTTCTCCATAACTTTCTTCGTTTTGTTTACGAATTTTCCATTATCAGCTGTTTATAAAATGATGTGTGGTTTTTGTATAAACTACTGAATCTAATCAGTGCCAGAGGTCGCTGTGTATGTATTAGAGTTCTGATTTATTTCAATAGACTACATTCAGTTCATAAATGTACATATGACACCCTATTCCCTATTTTCGCGTTGCGAAATTTGTAAAACAGATGCAATGAGGTCTTTTATCACAAAACAGTGATGTAACCCAAGATCACGGATTCTGTTGATATATTCACAATAAGACTTAATCATCGTAAATAACTTTGGATAATCAATATATTATGTTTTCTTTGCAAACCAGAAGTGGGCGTGGCCATGTATAATGAATGAATGAAATGTAGAGAAAGTCAGAGTCTGCATATTTTACCGGTGACGTGACATAAGGCCATGTGACATAAGACCATATCTCAAAATATGGCCTTATGACGCTTTCACAAAGTGTCGTAAAGCCATATTTCGAGGTATGGCTTCATGTCGCTTTCGAAAAGCGACATAAGACCATATTAATTTGAGACATAAGACCATATGTTTTTTTTTTTTTATTTTTTCAATAACAAAAACCCGTTTTAACCGTTGGAAATATGATTATGAATGACCCTGACCACTGGTAATTGCATGTAACAACTTTGCGCGCTTCTCATTCGTATATCGTGACTCAAACACAACGTGGTTCCTACGATGGAAAACTCTTCCGATTTAATTTACAGTTTCGAATATTGCGAAGGTCTTAGAAGAGGCAGTAACCTACTTTATATTCCGGAGATTAAGCATCTTTATAAATTTAAATACAACGCAAAATTATCGAAACGTTACGTATGCTACAATAAAACATGTAGTGCCAGTGCAGTTGTAGATTTTCTAAATCAGAATCTTGTCCGAATTCCTAAATCTAGTGCCACGCATAACCATACAACCAACGAAAATGTAAGGAAAAAAATTAAAGACATTTCTGATATAAAAATAGAGTGTGCAAATGTCTCACTTAAAAGAAGTGGCATTCGCGAAGTATTCAATGAAGTGTGTGCAAGGGATAATGAAAATCCTTCACAGGTAAGATAACAAATATGTCGTTAAAATAGGTAGTCATTTTAGGTATAAATATGTTTAAGTGCAACTTCTCTTAAAACCTGTTTCTAATATGCGGCTAATTTATAATTAGGTTCCATTTGGTAAATTACGGAGGCAGCTCATCCGGATACGGAATGAATCGTTTCCAAAAGCTCCCGTTAATGCGAAAGAGGTATCGGACCTATTTAAAACCGAAACTGTAATGGGTAGTTTTGGTATGTCGCGATATCAAAATGCGGAACCTTTTTATAGGAACACTGTCATTGAAAAAGGTTTTTGCTATACAGTGTTTTTATCGCCAACAATCGCAGCAGCCATTCAAAATTTACCTAAAGAATCCTCCCGAAACTATCTTTTGGATGGCACTTTCAGTGTTGTGCCATCTTGCGGTTATAAGCAACTACTGATTGTACATTTTTCACATAACAACCATGTAAGTTACGACTATTTTTTTGTGTTGTCTAATGTAATGTAATGTGTAATGTCTAATTTGAGAATCTAAGCTTCAGTTTTTGAGCATTAGATAAAGTAATAGTGAAAAATTCGCGCGAATTTTTCACTATTACTTTATCTAATGCTCAAAATATATATATCTAATTGGAAAATCTAAGCTTCAGTTTTCTAACATTATTACTTTATCTTATATTTAGATTTAGGTATTTAGATTTTGAGCATTAGATAAAGTACCCAATAGTCAGAAATTCGCGTGAACGGTATGGTATGATATTTCACTTGCAGGTTTTCCCTTTTATTTACGTACTAATGAGTCATAAGTCGGAGGCCGCTTATCTTCATGTATTTCAATACATTGAAGCCAATTTGTTCAAATTTGAACCAAATTCGTTTGTAACGGATTACGAAAAGGCAATGAGAAACAGCTTACAAAACGTTTTCCCAAGGGCAAAGTGTACAACGTGCTGGTTTCACTTTTGTCAAGCTGTTAGGAAAAAAGCATCAAAGTTACCAGCGTTTGTGACTTCTTTGCATAAAAACAAAGAAGCGAATAGACTATTCCGCAAGTTTTTAATTCTTCCGCTCATGAGACCTGAAGATATACAGTCAGCTTTTGAGTTTCTGAATGGAGAAGCAAATGGCGCACCATTTAAAAAAAATGGGGAAAGCATTTTTAAGGACTTTCTGATTTATTTCAATAGACAATGGATGGAGAGGGTAAATATTTTTTTTTGGTTTCCTAAGGGAAATACTTTCTATACTAATACATATATCTATTACATATTTACTTCAGGAAACTCCTTTACTCTTCTCCGTGTTTAGTGCACCGATGAGAACTACAAGTGCACTTGAAGGCTTTAATAGCCATCTCAGCGGGAGGCTTTCCAAACACGGAAATTTCTTTAAGTTTCTTGATATTTTGTTGGACGAGGATCGAGTTAAATCGAGAGAATTTATAATGTCCTTAGATGGCACATATGACATCTTTGAACCTCCAAAAAAGAAATTTAAAGACAAAGGAGCTCAAATTGAAATAGCCCTGGGAAAACTAAGCAAAAAAATAATTTCCATCAACGATTTTCTCAACCAACTTACCAACGAACACAACAATCTGCTTACAGAAGAAGCTGCGAAATTAGATCACTGCCAGGAGCATGAAGAAGAACAAGGTGAAGATTCTTCTGAACATCAATATTTAAATGCAGATGAAGCACCAGTTCTTTGCGTTATTTGCTGCGAAAATACCCGCACCATTCTCTTGCAGCCATGTAATCACTTTAAATTGTGTTTAAATTGTTTTACAAAGCTGTCGGAGAACTATATAAAGAACAACAATCCAATTCTATGCCCAATTTGTAGACAAATTGTCGCAAATAGCACAACTATATTCTGTTAAGTGTTTAAACATTTTTTCTTTTCATCTGATTGAACATAATTGTATTTATAGAAAAATAAATATTTACAGTTCTTATAATAATTTTGAGCTTTTAAATCTTTGAATCCTTAATAATTTTGAGCTTTTAAAGATGACATTTTATCAGGTAAGGGTTAAAAATCCATTTGAAAGTGACATAAAGCCATAATGGTCTTATGTCGCTTTTCGAAAGCGACATGAAGCCATACCTCGAAATATGGCTTTACGACACTTTGTGGAAGCGTCATAAGGCCATATTTTGAGATATGGTCTTATGTCACATGGCCTTATGTCACGGCACCTATTTTACCTAGCAATATTTTTCAGTTTCTAGCAAAAATAATGAGAAACACGACAAATGACGGCAGATTTTAACAATTCTTACTGTTGTATTGTACTACATCGGATTCCAGAAAGCTTATATATCAAGTTCCATGTTCCTGGCTCAAAATTGAATGCCCAAAATAGTGATGACATACGAACTGACGGACGACATAACTTTTGATGCTGATCACAAATATTTTTTTACTAGAAACTTTAAAGAAATTAGTATATAGACATTGACATATTCCACAATTCATCCATACATTGCATAATGCTACGCCAACTTTTGGGGGGCGTTTCTTAAAGAAACGTATTTTGCTATTTACAGTGATGATTAAGCCGTGTTGTGAATATTTCACCAGAATCCTTGATCTTCGGTGCACGCTCTTCTAAGAAAAAGTCTTAACCAGAAATTATGTAGTAAAATCTTTTGAACATCGAGAGAATATACTCTGAGTAGAAAGATTTTATTGCATTTAAAGAAAAAGGTTCACAACGTCACGTCCACTTTATTAGCGATGAGTTTGAAGATGACGGGGGATAGGGTATCATACGATCTGTGGTATATCCGGAACGGGGGGTGGAAATCGTTTAATCACGACCACCCCTGCCATATCTGAAGATTTATGTTCAAAGTGAGGATTTGTTTTAAAATAAATTTTCTTAAAATTCAACTGAAGATATTTTTGTTGCCTTAAAATGTCCGTACACAAAATCTTAAAGTTGGAGATTTCCTAAACTTAAGCAGAATTTTTTATTGTTTTCTGTATTTATGCCGAAAACTATCACAATCAGTGTTCTTTTCGTGCCATAATTTATGTCGCCGGTGATTTAATTATGTTGACATAATAGTGACATTTTTCAGAATTCTCGGAATAAGTGACATAATTTGAATAAAAAATGCGAAGTAAAGAAACTGATCAACAAGTTATAACTTTGGTGTTTTTTTCGTAACACCTGAATGAAATTTCTACTGGGAACACTTGGGTTTAGTTGGGATAAGATAAGATATATTTATATATATTTTTTTTTGTGCTATGATAAATTATGTCAAGGTGACATATTTTTATAAATTTGTTCGCTAGATGAAGGAAGAAAGGTATAAAACAAAGACAGAGTTTGGCTCCTTTATGTTCGATCTTTCTTGTTTTGTTGAGAATTGTGTCATGTGGCATAATTCTGCCAACAAGGTGACATAACTTGTCTCACGTCGATGACAAAACTGATCACCTGTACATACGTTGTTCCGTCTACAATTCGCCAATACCTAGTACGGATACGCCCGCTTTTTGCAGGTGTTCTCTTCAAAAGCTATTTCAAAGCTAATTATAGCGATGGTGGATGAAAAATTAATCTGAAGATCTATCAGAATTCGTAAACTAGAATTATAAATAAATAAATAAAACGGTCACTTTTTTGGAAAATCAAACTGTAACGTCCATTTTAATACAGTTTGGTTAAACGAAAAGATTAGTGTATCAAACGATCTGTTCTAGACGGATTGTAAACTTTCTGTATGTTTTATTATTATTTTATTTAGAGTTTTCTTTTCTGTACAATTAAATTCCGTTTGGTAACCACTCTTCAAAATACATATAACTTAACCGATACCACCACGTTCGTTCTTTCCATCGTCAATTATATTTATGAAATTTCATTAATTGCATTTGGGATCTTTCTCGTCTCTATAACCTTTTTATAATACCCTGCTGACTTCTTAGGAGTTCGTTCTTTATCCGAACTGGACATATTCACAGCGTACATTCCAAATTTCTCACTGAAAATGGATTCTAAGTAAGTTAATTTTGCTTGCGTATCAGGTCATAAACAAAACTTACGTATAACCCCTCTGCCATTCAAAGTTATCAATCAAACTCCAAAATGTATAGCCAGTGACATTACAGTCGTCATTAACTGCATTTAATACCGCTTGTAAGTGACTCTGAAAGTAAGATAAATGTTACTAAGGTCTTACAAAACACAACAAATTAAGATGAAGGCTATAATGCCTAATGCCTGGGATACATCGAACAACTCATTCGTAATAAAATAAACTACCTAAGGGCACACCAAACATTCACAAGAGACGTATTTTCAACGTTATAATTCAGCTGGTTAGGATCGGAGCTTTGCATCCTAAGTTTGGCTCAAGTTTTAGGAATACATCTGATATTCGTCTTGACCTTCGAACAGTTACGGATGACATTTTAGTAGGCAACTAACATATGTCGTCATAAAGTTACCTTCTATTGGTAGTAATACCAAGCAAACAAGTTTTTGTAAATTGTACTTTCAGGGTAGTTATACCTTAATTCGTTATGAAATGTGCGTACTACTTCCTATTTTATGTAGATTTAAACAGATTCTTTTAGTCATTTAAAGTATTCAATCCACCGTTCTGAAATTTGAAGAACAATTTCAGATTCGTTCTAAATAGGGCTATCGAAATATGTTGGACTACCACATCAGATCTTTGTTTGTACTATCCTCAACACTTGGTTTTTAAGCTTAAATTCTACACAACCTTAGGTATGAAACGGTTAATAAAAAAACGTTTTCGAATAGTTTGAGTCGCCATATTGTATTCTCCATCTTGGATCTACTTATGTATCATGGTCTCAGATTTGTTAGTAATCCTCTCAACTTGCGACAAAACCTAGTGAAATCCTTCTGTGTTTGCAATTTTTGGTTTGTTGTAAATATTTTAATTGTCTCGAAATGATTGACCCGCAAAATCTTGTCTGCCATGTTTGATTTTTTTTTGTTAATTTCGCCATCTTGGTCTCCGATTATTTTTTTTATAATTTTCTCAGCTTGCTCTAGAAGACGATGAGAATTGTTTGTGTCTACGACTTTTGTTTTATCTCAAACATTTTAATAAATAATAAATAACTTTCAGACCATGATACTGTGTCCGCCATGTTGAATTTGTATCGGTTTGAATTTTTCCTATAATGTTCTCAATTTGCTTTACAGACGGGTAAAAACTTAACGTCTCTTGACGCAAAAGGCTTTACATGAATTGTTTATGATTTTTGCAAATGACATCTCCTGTCATTGTGACAATTGACAGTTGTGCATTGAGCAGATGTGAAAAACACGACGATGAACAATGGAACGCTATACTCCTCAAGAACGTGCAATAATTGTGTCGATTTTTTAATTTAGAAAAAAAAGTTGTAGTTAAATCAATTTGGTTCATCACTTTTGCTCTGCAAGGTGGTACTATAATCTAATTTCTCCAACATTTTGGGACGTCATATTATGCACACCATTAGCATTTTTAAATTTGTATGGTTTCAAATTTTTCCTTTCTTAGTTTTGTACACCGTATGTGAAAATCCCTTGTATCTACGACTTGTAGTTTGTCTTAAATATCTAAAAGCTAATATTTTTTGTCCGCCATTTTCGATATTATCTGCTTTTATATTTTGTTTGTAACTGTCTCAGTCTGCTCTAGAATTAGGTGAAAACCGTTTGTCTATATGAGTTTATAGTTTGTCTAAAAAATGGTTCGCGAATGAACAGACAAGCTTTTGCAATTTAGTAAGATTAAATTCAACTATGTGCCCATACGAGTATATCGAATAATTTGCCAATCAGTAATTTTAAAACACTTTTAACCACTTACCTTTAAATAACGAATTCGTCCATCATCCTCCAGTTCTCCATCATCAGACCAGCCATTCTCTGTTATTATCACCTCCACATTATCATACTCATCACGAATGTATCTTTTTTTGAAAAAAAAAAAAAAATCGAATATCTCTCCAATTTATACAATTCTCAAAACTTACTTCAAAATACCCTCTAGTCCTTCTGGAGCACAAAACAACCATGTCGATTTGGCCCTTACCCAATCGGGATCTGTAAATACATCACAATCAAAATCCCATTCCCATGAAGGATGTTCTGCTTTTGGTGAATTGGCACGCTGTATGTACCTCGCTGAATAGTAGTTAAGCCCCAGAAAGTCGGCTGAACCTTTAAGAATGTCCTTCCATTTTCCCTCAAGTTTTGGCAAACGTGATCTTATTCTACCTTCTTTCAAACTATTACTGTCGATATCCATTATCATAACATCGGGATATCCACCAGATCTGCTAAATATTGGATGTGCTAACCAACCTAACTGAATTAAAGAGATGAACATAGACGCCGGTTAATTTGTTTATTTCTACAAACTTACATTGAACTGCATTCCACGATCCACAAGATCACCATCATTTGTTTTTGAAAAGAAGTACCGACTACTGATCGTTATTCCAACCTTGCCGCCTTGCTTTTCATAGAATTTCGATCGGTAAGCACGATAGGCGGCAGCATGTGCTTTAAGGGTGTTATCAATGCAGAGGTAGTCAGCTATACCAGGAGCATGAACTTGAGGAGGGTAATTACCAAATCCATAGCCTGGGACGCAGTAATCAAAGGGCTCGTTGAAAGTTATCCATGTTTTGACCTACAAGCGGAATTCTAAAGACATTCTTAAAAAAACAAAAAAAGATCGTACCCTATCTCCATAATTCTCGAACAATTCAATGGCAAAGGTTACAAACTGATTGATGAGCAGTGAATTGGCGAAGCCACCAATTTTCTGTATCTCTGATGGTAGATCATAGTGAAACATAGTAACCATAGGTTCTATGCCATTTGCTAGAAGTTTATTGATCACATCGTTGTAATAATCGATTCCCTTTTGGTTTTTGGATGAAATGTCTCCGGTTGGGTAGATCCTTGTCCATGCAATGGAGAAGCGATAGTGATCTACCTATAAAATATAATAGACAGAATTAGATAAGTTCCACAAAATTGAAGAACTTTACAACTATCACTACTTTCGCGACTCAAACGCGTCAATATTAAAAAAATGATTCGCACATTCACTTATCAATGTAAACAAAGCATTAATTCTATAAATAAAAATCAAATCTCTCACCACTCACTGATAAGAGATTTGCCCTCACCACTGTGGTCGATTAATTAAATCAAATCACCGCAATTACGTAAATCCCGTCATCTTACCTTAAGCTGTTTCAATGCTTCCAAATCTTGATCAAAACGGTGATAAGAGTCTGCCGCTACATCACCAGTCGAGCGATCGTCAATCTGATCTGGATGATTGTGTGTAAAGTCATCCCAAATAGATGGACCTTTACCATCTGCATTCCAACCGCCCTCAATCTGATAAGCTGCTGTTGACACACCAAAGCTAAAGTTCGCTGGGAATTGCGGACTTCCCTTTGCGGGGAGGGTACATGTTTCTGCCTGGGTCACACCCCATGAGCAGCTGTTGAAAGAAAGTGAAGATTGATTCTAATTAAATTGATTGTTTTCGATTGATAACAAAGACGTACGCTAAAAGTCCACAAATAAAAACCGTTGACCACATATTGATCTTGCCACCGCAAATGATCTGAACTGACTGAATTTGTGAGGACTAAGCTAGAAGCAGCAAAACGTATTTTAAATTCCATTCATCGTTGATAACATTGATGACGACTTGGAGCTTAAAACGATAAAATCAAATGCGTGAACTCACATAGTCTCGTATGGCTAATGATTGCATGCGACTATCGACTGAGAAACGTGCTTTTTTCGCGCATTGGCACACTATTTATAAATATGTACCTGTGCCGTTTATAGTGCTGTGATTGTTTGTGGGATTTCACAAACGTCACACTCGTATAAAATATTAAATATTTGCAGGAAAGACCGACGATAATATGTATGTATATCATCGACAAAATGTGGAGATACATTAATGTCTTACCCAAACGACTCTGACTAATGGATTATTGTATTCCCCTGGAAAAGCCCCTTCGAATTTTAGTAGTCAATCACCTTTAATAGTAAAATCTTGCAATCTTAGTTTCTGTTCACATAGATTTTTTATATTACTTTCTAATACGAGTAGTCTGCCGAGTTACTTTTAATGCCAGTAGTCATAATTCAGTATAGATATGTGTAAAAAAAAAATTTAATTAGGGAAAGTAATAGGTTCTAAATGACCAGGTACTAACAATGTTGCTATACATTTTTTTTTTTTATATAATTTGCACGTGTCAAAGGGGATATGAATACCCTTATTTTAGGACACGAACGGTTTGTGGAAAGGGGAAGAGACAGAGAGAAAGACAGATTGGTGTAGTTGGTTTGAAACTCAGGTGATATTAAGTTTCAGTGAACTCCAAATTTTTATTTTGCTGTTATTGTCATCATCACGATCAAGTTGTATTTTAGCCATATGACCACCCTACTGACAGTGTTATGCCTTCGCAGTAGAGTTGACATAAACTTTCGCAATTGATCGACTTTTTTATTTATTTCATGCGAAATAAATAAATGATTCTTGACGTCAGGATTCGAACCGTGAACCTGCAGCGTAACAAGCGATGATGTTACCACTACACCATGGCCACCCTCAATTGCTATATTATTGATTTTGCAAATAAATAAATAAATATTTTGGCGCTAACAGTCCATACAGTAACATGCCTAGCTTCTCACATGAAAGGGAGGAACCTACAGTTTTATGCCGTTTCCGAAGGGCAATTTTTTCGATTGAGAGAAGCTACTATGACTTTACTCTCGGATATTTGGCACACGTTCGCGAGAGGTGGGACCGTGAAAAAAGATTTTGGTATTTTTCGGGACTCGAGCTTTGAGTCTCCCGGACTCAAAAACTTTTGTAAATAGTCCTTACAAAAATCATTCTTGTACTAATAAAGTGCACGAGTGGGTCGCACATACTTACAAATATGTACTGTTCATTTGGAAATCACACACATTTGAAATTTAGCCGAAATTATAAAATGTTTTTGTTTTTTTTTAAACAAATTCTGCTAAAAATGAAAAAACTGACCCTTCATATATAAAATAATGCTTAGATGTCGTTTTTCAAAAAAATTGTTTGAATCATATCTAACCTATTTCCTAAAGTTCGTTTTCAAATCTATCCCTTAGGGTATATTAATTTTGATGCACAGTTTGTAACAAAAGAAAAAGTATATGCCCATATATTGAAAGTTGTGTCGTCCGTCCGTCTTTTCGTATGTCACCAGTTTTTGGGCATTCAATTTTGAGTTAGGAACATGAAATTTTATATATAAGCTTTTAGAATGTACACATTTTTTAAAATCCGCCCACAAATACGTCCACTTAAAAAAAAAATATATATTTTTTTTTATTATTTTTTACTAGAAACATAAAAATATTTTCTTTACAAAATATACAGACGCTGCCATTCTCTACAATATTCATACCTTGTGTAGAGCCACGCCCATATTTTGGAGGCGCTTTCTTCAAGAAAACGTATTTTGCTTTCTCAAAGCTATATACGATGATGTTTAAGTCTTGTTGTGAATATTTCATCAGAATCCGTGATCTTTGGTTACAAATGGCGACAGCCATGCCCACTTTCTTCTAAGAAAAAGGCGCAAGAACAGTTTCTAATAAAATAAAAATTTAAAAACGTTGAAATATCCCCTCAGTAGAAAGATGTCATTGTATATGTAGAAGAAAGTAACATTTCCATGCCTTCTTTATTATTGATGGGTTAGAAGATGAAAGATAGGGTATCACAAAATCAATTCCAAACGGATTGTAACTTTTCTGTAGGTTGTCGCCTTTTTTTTGTTTTAAATATTGTATATTCTGCATCACTTAAGTTTTATCTTTTAAAGTTTATTAACCCAGTGATGAGAAATAGGTACAGAGGAGAATTAAAAAACAGAGAGCAAATTAGCGTAGCAAAAAGAGAACCAAAACTCAAAATTTGATTTGTTTATTTTCTTAAAATATTCTGTTTTAATTTTCAAGTTCGCAAAGATTTGTTGGAGATACTCGTAGTTAACCTATTGCGTAACCTACGTCGTGAGTAATATTATCAACAGATTAATCGACGATCCCGAGATATAGTGGGCGACGAAGCCATTTGCTCAATATTAGCCACTTGAAATGGATGATATTCAACCGGTGATGTTCCAAAAGTTAGTGGAAGTTGCTGTTCGGTGGCTCAAATAAATTTTGATATGCTGTCTTAAGGTGGGCAAGGTTACTAAAGATTTGCAAAAAGTGTGTGATTTTACTTCCGAAAGCTGGGAAATCTAGTCACAAGGGCTACAGGCTAGTATTTCCTTTCAGCTGAAGACCCTGAAACTGTTGAAAGCAATGCATCACAGCCTGTGTCTATGAAGGGAGATTTTACTGCTTTACTCGTGAGTGGTGTAGAACTACTAGTGGTGTGACTACAGCATTAGCAATTCCCCTAGAATTATTTCCCGATATTCAGAGGCTATCAGCAATGCTAGCGTCAAAGCCATTCTTGGTAGTCTGCCCAGGGCTTAGCTCAACATTGGTCTTTGTGATTGGAGTGAAATTAAGAGACATGAATACCAGGTGATACCTAAGTGAGAAGGTTTTCTCTTACCACTCATGTGGCTTTTATACAAGATTGTAAAAATGCTGACAGGAGAAGTCTTCAGCGTGACAGTTCTCGTTGATATTTTCATCCTAGTATCAGCAAATTTCTCTCAGTACACATTTATGTTTGTACATAAATTATTGCGACAGCTGCCGCGATTTTGGAGTCAACCTTTCAAAAAGCAAGACCGTGCGGTTCACTAGAATCATTCGCTTATTAAACTCAGAAATTATTGGGGCTAACTTTCAAATTCGAAGACAAAACGATGTATTTGTATTTAATTGTTTGCTCTCCACAAAAAGTGGCATTTCTATGGCCTTATATTAAACCCGTACCAATTGCAATGAATTTTGTTTGAATTGGAAACAAATTGTCCGGTATCTACTTAAAAAAAAGAAAACATTTGGGAAGCAACACATTTTAGATTTCTTTGTACTCGTAAACTTGTCTTTTACTTGCAAGTATTGCTTTTCTGAAAATGTTCGGTTTCGAGATTTTGATCAAACTTGATATTATTATAATAGAGATACTCAATAAAGTGAGTCTCTCAATGCTATCTGTCTGTCTGTATGTATGTTGGCAGCCTAAACGGCTGGACAGGTTCACAATTCGAAATGAAATCGGAATTTTCATTCTAACCCTAAAATTCTAATTTGGTATTTGGGTTGTGGTGAACTTATGTTATCAGATGGCGTACCAGGTTTTTGATAAAAAAAAAAATACCTATAACGGTACTTTACTTATTAACTGGTTCAAAATTATTATTTAAACAATATTTGATATATGCAAGGTCATGCATATCAAGTTTTAGAAAATTTTAAAACATTTTCTTTGAATTTTAAAGGATATAAAAAAAACTTCAAATCTGAGTTTTTGAAGATAAACAACATAAAAGTGCAAGTACGTGCGACCCAACAGAAAAACTTTTTGACATATGGTCGAAGAAGTTCTTCAGTTTCTTATCTACGAACGCAACCATTCTATTGTTTATCTTTTCACCCCATTTCTCACTTCAGCCCATCAAGTGTAAAAAGAAAAACAAAATTTGTACTAGAAACTCATAAGTTTTAGATTTAGAAGTACTCACCATCCTTTGACCATTCTCCGCCAGAAAGTAACAACTTCTCTAGATTACTCCAGTTAAAGGTACAATCTTCATTAATGTAATTGATAATGTACCCGTTGTCACTAATAGCTGCATTTATTCGATAAAATTTTGCAATTTGCGGATGAAGCAAACTTCCCGTCCCGTTGTTCTCCATAACTTTCTTCGTTTTGTTTACGAATTTTCCATTATCAGCTGTTTATAAAATGATGTGTGGTTTTTGTATAAACTACTGAATCTAATCAGTGCCAGAGGTCGCTGTGTATGTATTAGAGTTCTGATTTATTTCAATAGACTACATTCAGTTCATAAATGTACATATGACACCCTATTCCCTATTTTCGCGTTGCGAAATTTGTAAAACAGATGCAATGAGGTCTTTTATCACAAAACAGTGATGTAACCCAAGATCACGGATTCTGTTGATATATTCACAATAAGACTTAATCATCGTAAATAACTTTGGATAATCAATATATTATGTTTTCTTTGCAAACCAGAAGTGGGCGTGGCCATGTATAATGAATGAATGAAATGTAGAGAAAGTCAGAGTCTGCATATTTTACCGGTGACGTGACATAAGGCCATGTGACATAAGACCATATCTCAAAATATGGCCTTATGACGCTTTCACAAAGTGTCGTAAAGCCATATTTCGAGGTATGGCTTCATGTCGCTTTCGAAAAGCGACATAAGACCATATTAATTTGAGACATAAGACCATATGTTTTTTTTTTTTTATTTTTTCAATAACAAAAACCCGTTTTAACCATTGGAAATATGATTATGAATGACCCTGACCACTGGTAATTGCATGTAACAACTTTGCGCGCTTCTCATTCGTATATCGTGACTCAAACACAACGTGGTTCCTACGATGGAAAACTCTTCCGATTTAATTTACAGTTTCGAATATTGCGAAGGTCTTAGAAGAGGCAGTAACCTACTTTATATTCCGGAGATTAAGCATCTTTATAAATTTAAATACAACGCAAAATTATCGAAACGTTACGTATGCTACAATAAAACATGTAGTGCCAGTGCAGTTGTAGATTTTCTAAATCAGAATCTTGTCCGAATTCCTAAATCTAGTGCCACGCATAACCATACAACCAACGAAAATGTAAGGAAAAAAATTAAAGACATTTCTGATATAAAAATAGAGTGTGCAAATGTCTCACTTAAAAGAAGTGGCATTCGCGAAGTATTCAATGAAGTGTGTGCAAGGGATAATGAAAATCCTTCACAGGTAAGATAACAAATATGTCGTTAAAATAGGTAGTCATTTTAGGTATAAATATGTTTAAGTGCAACTTCTCTTAAAACCTGTTTCTAATATGCGGCTAATTTATAATTAGGTTCCATTTGGTAAATTACGGAGGCAGCTCATCCGGATACGGAATGAATCGTTTCCAAAAGCTCCCGTTAATGCGAAAGAGGTATCGGACCTATTTAAAACCGAAACTGTAATGGGTAGTTTTGGTATGTCGCGATATCAAAATGCGGAACCTTTTTATAGGAACACTGTCATTGAAAAAGGTTTTTGCTATACAGTGTTTTTATCGCCAACAATCGCAGCAGCCATTCAAAATTTACCTAAAGAATCCTCCCGAAACTATCTTTTGGATGGCACTTTCAGTGTTGTGCCATCTTGCGGTTATAAGCAACTACTGATTGTACATTTTTCACATAACAACCATGTAAGTTACGACTATTTTTTTGTGTTGTCTAATGTAATGTAATGTGTAATGTCTAATTTGAGAATCTAAGCTTCAGTTTTTGAGCATTAGATAAAGTAATAGTGAAAAATTCGCGCGAATTTTTCACTATTACTTTATCTAATGCTCAAAATATATATATCTAATTGGAAAATCTAAGCTTCAGTTTTCTAACATTATTACTTTATCTTATATTTAGATTTAGGTATTTAGATTTTGAGCATTAGATAAAGTACCCAATAGTCAGAAATTCGCGTGAACGGTATGGTATGATATTTCACTTGCAGGTTTTCCCTTTTATTTACGTACTAATGAGTCATAAGTCGGAGGCCGCTTATCTTCATGTATTTCAATACATTGAAGCCAATTTGTTCAAATTTGAACCAAATTCGTTTGTAACGGATTACGAAAAGGCAATGAGAAACAGCTTACAAAACGTTTTCCCAAGGGCAAAGTGTACAACGTGCTGGTTTCACTTTTGTCAAGCTGTTAGGAAAAAAGCATCAAAGTTACCAGCGTTTGTGACTTCTTTGCATAAAAACAAAGAAGCGAATAGACTATTCCGCAAGTTTTTAATTCTTCCGCTCATGAGACCTGAAGATATACAGTCAGCTTTTGAGTTTCTGAATGGAGAAGCAAATGGCGCACCATTTAAAAAAAATGGGGAAAGCATTTTTAAGGACTTTCTGATTTATTTCAATAGACAATGGATGGAGAGGGTAAATATTTTTTTTTGGTTTCCTAAGGGAAATACTTTCTATACTAATACATATATCTATTACATATTTACTTCAGGAAACTCCTTTACTCTTCTCCGTGTTTAGTGCACCGATGAGAACTACAAGTGCACTTGAAGGCTTTAATAGCCATCTCAGCGGGAGGCTTTCCAAACACGGAAATTTCTTTAAGTTTCTTGATATTTTGTTGGACGAGGATCGAGTTAAATCGAGAGAATTTATAATGTCCTTAGATGGCACATATGACATCTTTGAACCTCCAAAAAAGAAATTTAAAGACAAAGGAGCTCAAATTGAAATAGCCCTGGGAAAACTAAGCAAAAAAATAATTTCCATCAACGATTTTCTCAACCAACTTACCAACGAACACAACAATCTGCTTACAGAAGAAGCTGCGAAATTAGATCACTGCCAGGAGCATGAAGAAGAACAAGGTGAAGATTCTTCTGAACATCAATATTTAAATGCAGATGAAGCACCAGTTCTTTGCGTTATTTGCTGCGAAAATACCCGCACCATTCTCTTGCAGCCATGTAATCACTTTAAATTGTGTTTAAATTGTTTTACAAAGCTGTCGGAGAACTATATAAAGAACAACAATCCAATTCTATGCCCAATTTGTAGACAAATTGTCGCAAATAGCACAACTATATTCTGTTAAGTGTTTAAACATTTTTTCTTTTCATCTGATTGAACATAATTGTATTTATAGAAAAATAAATATTTACAGTTCTTATAATAATTTTGAGCTTTTAAATCTTTGAATCCTTAATAATTTTGAGCTTTTAAAGATGACATTTTATCAGGTAAGGGTTAAAAATCCATTTGAAAGTGACATAAAGCCATAATGGTCTTATGTCGCTTTTCGAAAGCGACATGAAGCCATACCTCGAAATATGGCTTTACGACACTTTGTGGAAGCGTCATAAGGCCATATTTTGAGATATGGTCTTATGTCACATGGCCTTATGTCACGGCACCTATTTTACCTAGCAATATTTTTCAGTTTCTAGCAAAAATAATGAGAAACACGACAAATGACGGCAGATTTTAACAATTCTTACTGTTGTATTGTACTACATCGGATTCCAGAAAGCTTATATATCAAGTTCCATGTTCCTGGCTCAAAATTGAATGCCCAAAATAGTGATGACATACGAACTGACGGACGACATAACTTTTGATGCTGATCACAAATATTTTTTTACTAGAAACTTTAAAGAAATTAGTATATAGACATTGACATATTCCACAATTCATCCATACATTGCATAATGCTACGCCAACTTTTGGGGGGCGTTTCTTAAAGAAACGTATTTTGCTATTTACAGTGATGATTAAGCCGTGTTGTGAATATTTCACCAGAATCCTTGATCTTCGGTGCACGCTCTTCTAAGAAAAAGTCTTAACCAGAAATTATGTAGTAAAATCTTTTGAACATCGAGAGAATATACTCTGAGTAGAAAGATTTTATTGCATTTAAAGAAAAAGGTTCACAACGTCACGTCCACTTTATTAGCGATGAGTTTGAAGATGACGGGGGATAGGGTATCATACGATCTGTGGTATATCCGGAACGGGGGGTGGAAATCGTTTAATCACGACCACCCCTGCCATATCTGAAGATTTATGTTCAAAGTGAGGATTTGTTTTAAAATAAATTTTCTTAAAATTCAACTGAAGATATTTTTGTTGCCTTAAAATGTCCGTACACAAAATCTTAAAGTTGGAGATTTCCTAAACTTAAGCAGAATTTTTTATTGTTTTCTGTATTTATGCCGAAAACTATCACAATCAGTGTTCTTTTCGTGCCATAATTTATGTCGCCGGTGATTTAATTATGTTGACATAATAGTGACATTTTTCAGAATTCTCGGAATAAGTGACATAATTTGAATAAAAAATGCGAAGTAAAGAAACTGATCAACAAGTTATAACTTTGGTGTTTTTTTCGTAACACCTGAATGAAATTTCTACTGGGAACACTTGGGTTTAGTTGGGATAAGATAAGATATATTTATATATATTTTTTTTTGTGCTATGATAAATTATGTCAAGGTGACATATTTTTATAAATTTGTTCGCTAGATGAAGGAAGAAAGGTATAAAACAAAGACAGAGTTTGGCTCCTTTATGTTCGATCTTTCTTGTTTTGTTGAGAATTGTGTCATGTGGCATAATTCTGCCAACAAGGTGACATAACTTGTCTCACGTCGATGACAAAACTGATCACCTGTACATACGTTGTTCCGTCTACAATTCGCCAATACCTAGTACGGATACGCCCGCTTTTTGCAGGTGTTCTCTTCAAAAGCTATTTCAAAGCTAATTATAGCGATGGTGGATGAAAAATTAATCTGAAGATCTATCAGAATTCGTAAACTAGAATTATAAATAAATAAATAAAACGGTCACTTTTTTGGAAAATCAAACTGTAACGTCCATTTTAATACAGTTTGGTTAAACGAAAAGATTAGTGTATCAAACGATCTGTTCTAGACGGATTGTAAACTTTCTGTATGTTTTATTATTATTTTATTTAGAGTTTTCTTTTCTGTACAATTAAATTCCGTTTGGTAACCACTCTTCAAAATACATATAACTTAACCGATACCACCACGTTCGTTCTTTCCATCGTCAATTATATTTATGAAATTTCATTAATTGCATTTGGGATCTTTCTCGTCTCTATAACCTTTTTATAATACCCTGCTGACTTCTTAGGAGTTCGTTCTTTATCCGAACTGGACATATTCACAGCGTACATTCCAAATTTCTCACTGAAAATGGATTCTAAGTAAGTTAATTTTGCTTGCGTATCAGGTCATAAACAAAACTTACGTATAACCCCTCTGCCATTCAAAGTTATCAATCAAACTCCAAAATGTATAGCCAGTGACATTACAGTCGTCATTAACTGCATTTAATACCGCTTGTAAGTGACTCTGAAAGTAAGATAAATGTTACTAAGGTCTTACAAAACACAACAAATTAAGATGAAGGCTATAATGCCTAATGCCTGGGATACATCGAACAACTCATTCGTAATAAAATAAACTACCTAAGGGCACACCAAACATTCACAAGAGACGTATTTTCAACGTTATAATTCAGCTGGTTAGGATCGGAGCTTTGCATCCTAAGTTTGGCTCAAGTTTTAGGAATACATCTGATATTCGTCTTGACCTTCGAACAGTTACGGATGACATTTTAGTAGGCAACTAACATATGTCGTCATAAAGTTACCTTCTATTGGTAGTAATACCAAGCAAACAAGTTTTTGTAAATTGTACTTTCAGGGTAGTTATACCTTAATTCGTTATGAAATGTGCGTACTACTTCCTATTTTATGTAGATTTAAACAGATTCTTTTAGTCATTTAAAGTATTCAATCCACCGTTCTGAAATTTGAAGAACAATTTCAGATTCGTTCTAAATAGGGCTATCGAAATATGTTGGACTACCACATCAGATCTTTGTTTGTACTATCCTCAACACTTGGTTTTTAAGCTTAAATTCTACACAACCTTAGGTATGAAACGGTTAATAAAAAAACGTTTTCGAATAGTTTGAGTCGCCATATTGTATTCTCCATCTTGGATCTACTTATGTATCATGGTCTCAGATTTGTTAGTAATCCTCTCAACTTGCGACAAAACCTAGTGAAATCCTTCTGTGTTTGCAATTTTTGGTTTGTTGTAAATATTTTAATTGTCTCGAAATGATTGACCCGCAAAATCTTGTCTGCCATGTTTGATTTTTTTTTGTTAATTTCGCCATCTTGGTCTCCGATTATTTTTTTTATAATTTTCTCAGCTTGCTCTAGAAGACGATGAGAATTGTTTGTGTCTACGACTTTTGTTTTATCTCAAACATTTTAATAAATAATAAATAACTTTCAGACCATGATACTGTGTCCGCCATGTTGAATTTGTATCGGTTTGAATTTTTCCTATAATGTTCTCAATTTGCTTTACAGACGGGTAAAAACTTAACGTCTCTTGACGCAAAAGGCTTTACATGAATTGTTTATGATTTTTGCAAATGACATCTCCTGTCATTGTGACAATTGACAGTTGTGCATTGAGCAGATGTGAAAAACACGACGATGAACAATGGAACGCTATACTCCTCAAGAACGTGCAATAATTGTGTCGATTTTTTAATTTAGAAAAAAAAGTTGTAGTTAAATCAATTTGGTTCATCACTTTTGCTCTGCAAGGTGGTACTATAATCTAATTTCTCCAACATTTTGGGACGTCATATTATGCACACCATTAGCATTTTTAAATTTGTATGGTTTCAAATTTTTCCTTTCTTAGTTTTGTACACCGTATGTGAAAATCCCTTGTATCTACGACTTGTAGTTTGTCTTAAATATCTAAAAGCTAATATTTTTTGTCCGCCATTTTCGATATTATCTGCTTTTATATTTTGTTTGTAACTGTCTCAGTCTGCTCTAGAATTAGGTGAAAACCGTTTGTCTATATGAGTTTATAGTTTGTCTAAAAAATGGTTCGCGAATGAACAGACAAGCTTTTGCAATTTAGTAAGATTAAATTCAACTATGTGCCCATACGAGTATATCGAATAATTTGCCAATCAGTAATTTTAAAACACTTTTAACCACTTACCTTTAAATAACGAATTCGTCCATCATCCTCCAGTTCTCCATCATCAGACCAGCCATTCTCTGTTATTATCACCTCCACATTATCATACTCATCACGAATGTATCTTTTTTTGAAAAAAAAAAAAAAATCGAATATCTCTCCAATTTATACAATTCTCAAAACTTACTTCAAAATACCCTCTAGTCCTTCTGGAGCACAAAACAACCATGTCGATTTGGCCCTTACCCAATCGGGATCTGTAAATACATCACAATCAAAATCCCATTCCCATGAAGGATGTTCTGCTTTTGGTGAATTGGCACGCTGTATGTACCTCGCTGAATAGTAGTTAAGCCCCAGAAAGTCGGCTGAACCTTTAAGAATGTCCTTCCATTTTCCCTCAAGTTTTGGCAAACGTGATCTTATTCTACCTTCTTTCAAACTATTACTGTCGATATCCATTATCATAACATCGGGATATCCACCAGATCTGCTAAATATTGGATGTGCTAACCAACCTAACTGAATTAAAGAGATGAACATAGACGCCGGTTAATTTGTTTATTTCTACAAACTTACATTGAACTGCATTCCACGATCCACAAGATCACCATCATTTGTTTTTGAAAAGAAGTACCGACTACTGATCGTTATTCCAACCTTGCCGCCTTGCTTTTCATAGAATTTCGATCGGTAAGCACGATAGGCGGCAGCATGTGCTTTAAGGGTGTTATCAATGCAGAGGTAGTCAGCTATACCAGGAGCATGAACTTGAGGAGGGTAATTACCAAATCCATAGCCTGGGACGCAGTAATCAAAGGGCTCGTTGAAAGTTATCCATGTTTTGACCTACAAGCGGAATTCTAAAGACATTCTTAAAAAAACAAAAAAAGATCGTACCCTATCTCCATAATTCTCGAACAATTCAATGGCAAAGGTTACAAACTGATTGATGAGCAGTGAATTGGCGAAGCCACCAATTTTCTGTATCTCTGATGGTAGATCATAGTGAAACATAGTAACCATAGGTTCTATGCCATTTGCTAGAAGTTTATTGATCACATCGTTGTAATAATCGATTCCCTTTTGGTTTTTGGATGAAATGTCTCCGGTTGGGTAGATCCTTGTCCATGCAATGGAGAAGCGATAGTGATCTACCTATAAAATATAATAGACAGAATTAGATAAGTTCCACAAAATTGAAGAACTTTACAACTATCACTACTTTCGCGACTCAAACGCGTCAATATTAAAAAAATGATTCGCACATTCACTTATCAATGTAAACAAAGCATTAATTCTATAAATAAAAATCAAATCTCTCACCACTCACTGATAAGAGATTTGCCCTCACCACTGTGGTCGATTAATTAAATCAAATCACCGCAATTACGTAAATCCCGTCATCTTACCTTAAGCTGTTTCAATGCTTCCAAATCTTGATCAAAACGGTGATAAGAGTCTGCCGCTACATCACCAGTCGAGCGATCGTCAATCTGATCTGGATGATTGTGTGTAAAGTCATCCCAAATAGATGGACCTTTACCATCTGCATTCCAACCGCCCTCAATCTGATAAGCTGCTGTTGACACACCAAAGCTAAAGTTCGCTGGGAATTGCGGACTTCCCTTTGCGGGGAGGGTACATGTTTCTGCCTGGGTCACACCCCATGAGCAGCTGTTGAAAGAAAGTGAAGATTGATTCTAATTAAATTGATTGTTTTCGATTGATAACAAAGACGTACGCTAAAAGTCCACAAATAAAAACCGTTGACCACATATTGATCTTGCCACCGCAAATGATCTGAACTGACTGAATTTGTGAGGACTAAGCTAGAAGCAGCAAAACGTATTTTAAATTCCATTCATCGTTGATAACATTGATGACGACTTGGAGCTTAAAACGATAAAATCAAATGCGTGAACTCACATAGTCTCGTATGGCTAATGATTGCATGCGACTATCGACTGAGAAACGTGCTTTTTTCGCGCATTGGCACACTATTTATAAATATGTACCTGTGCCGTTTATAGTGCTGTGATTGTTTGTGGGATTTCACAAACGTCACACTCGTATAAAATATTAAATATTTGCAGGAAAGACCGACGATAATATGTATGTATATCATCGACAAAATGTGGAGATACATTAATGTCTTACCCAAACGACTCTGACTAATGGATTATTGTATTCCCCTGGAAAAGCCCCTTCGAATTTTAGTAGTCAATCACCTTTAATAGTAAAATCTTGCAATCTTAGTTTCTGTTCACATAGATTTTTTATATTACTTTCTAATACGAGTAGTCTGCCGAGTTACTTTTAATGCCAGTAGTCATAATTCAGTATAGATATGTGTAAAAAAAAAATTTAATTAGGGAAAGTAATAGGTTCTAAATGACCAGGTACTAACAATGTTGCTATACATTTTTTTTTTTTATATAATTTGCACGTGTCAAAGGGGATATGAATACCCTTATTTTAGGACACGAACGGTTTGTGGAAAGGGGAAGAGACAGAGAGAAAGACAGATTGGTGTAGTTGGTTTGAAACTCAGGTGATATTAAGTTTCAGTGAACTCCAAATTTTTATTTTGCTGTTATTGTCATCATCACGATCAAGTTGTATTTTAGCCATATGACCACCCTACTGACAGTGTTATGCCTTCGCAGTAGAGTTGACATAAACTTTCGCAATTGATCGACTTTTTTATTTATTTCATGCGAAATAAATAAATGATTCTTGACGTCAGGATTCGAACCGTGAACCTGCAGCGTAACAAGCGATGATGTTACCACTACACCATGGCCACCCTCAATTGCTATATTATTGATTTTGCAAATAAATAAATAAATATTTTGGCGCTAACAGTCCATACAGTAACATGCCTAGCTTCTCACATGAAAGGGAGGAACCTACAGTTTTATGCCGTTTCCGAAGGGCAATTTTTTCGATTGAGAGAAGCTACTATGACTTTACTCTCGGATATTTGGCACACGTTCGCGAGAGGTGGGACCGTGAAAAAAGATTTTGGTATTTTTCGGGACTCGAGCTTTGAGTCTCCCGGACTCAAAAACTTTTGTAAATAGTCCTTACAAAAATCATTCTTGTACTAATAAAGTGCACGAGTGGGTCGCACATACTTACAAATATGTACTGTTCATTTGGAAATCACACACATTTGAAATTTAGCCGAAATTATTAAAATGTTTTTGTTTTTTTTTAAACAAATTCTGCTAAAAATGAAAAAACTGACCCTTCATATATAAAATAATGCTTAGATGTCGTTTTTCAAAAAAATTGTTTGAATCATATCTAACCTATTTCCTAAAGTTCGTTTTCAAATCTATCCCTTAGGGTATATTAATTTTGATGCACAGTTTGTAACAAAAGAAAAAGTATATGCCCATATATTGAAAGTTGTGTCGTCCGTCCGTCTTTTCGTATGTCACCAGTTTTTGGGCATTCAATTTTGAGTTAGGAACATGAAATTTTATATATAAGCTTTTAGAATGTACACATTTTTTAAAATCCGCCCACAAATACGTCCACTTAAAAAAAAAATATATATTTTTTTTTATTATTTTTTACTAGAAACATAAAAATATTTTCTTTACAAAATATACAGACGCTGCCATTCTCTACAATATTCATACCTTGTGTAGAGCCACGCCCATATTTTGGAGGCGCTTTCTTCAAGAAAACGTATTTTGCTTTCTCAAAGCTATATACGATGATGTTTAAGTCTTGTTGTGAATATTTCATCAGAATCCGTGATCTTTGGTTACAAATGGCGACAGCCATGCCCACTTTCTTCTAAGAAAAAGGCGCAAGAACAGTTTCTAATAAAATAAAAATTTAAAAACGTTGAAATATCCCCTCAGTAGAAAGATGTCATTGTATATGTAGAAGAAAGTAACATTTCCATGCCTTCTTTATTATTGATGGGTTAGAAGATGAAAGATAGGGTATCACAAAATCAATTCCAAACGGATTGTAACTTTTCTGTAGGTTGTCGCCTTTTTTTTGTTTTAAATATTGTATATTCTGCATCACTTAAGTTTTATCTTTTAAAGTTTATTAACCCAGTGATGAGAAATAGGTACAGAGGAGAATTAAAAAACAGAGAGCAAATTAGCGTAGCAAAAAGAGAACCAAAACTCAAAATTTGATTTGTTTATTTTCTTAAAATATTCTGTTTTAATTTTCAAGTTCGCAAAGATTTGTTGGAGATACTCGTAGTTAACCTATTGCGTAACCTACGTCGTGAGTAATATTATCAACAGATTAATCGACGATCCCGAGATATAGTGGGCGACGAAGCCATTTGCTCAATATTAGCCACTTGAAATGGATGATATTCAACCGGTGATGTTCCAAAAGTTAGTGGAAGTTGCTGTTCGGTGGCTCAAATAAATTTTGATATGCTGTCTTAAGGTGGGCAAGGTTACTAAAGATTTGCAAAAAGTGTGTGATTTTACTTCCGAAAGCTGGGAAATCTAGTCACAAGGGCTACAGGCTAGTATTTCCTTTCAGCTGAAGACCCTGAAACTGTTGAAAGCAATGCATCACAGCCTGTGTCTATGAAGGGAGATTTTACTGCTTTACTCGTGAGTGGTGTAGAACTACTAGTGGTGTGACTACAGCATTAGCAATTCCCCTAGAATTATTTCCCGATATTCAGAGGCTATCAGCAATGCTAGCGTCAAAGCCATTCTTGGTAGTCTGCCCAGGGCTTAGCTCAACATTGGTCTTTGTGATTGGAGTGAAATTAAGAGACATGAATACCAGGTGATACCTAAGTGAGAAGGTTTTCTCTTACCACTCATGTGGCTTTTATACAAGATTGTAAAAATGCTGACAGGAGAAGTCTTCAGCGTGACAGTTCTCGTTGATATTTTCATCCTAGTATCAGCAAATTTCTCTCAGTACACATTTATGTTTGTACATAAATTATTGCGACAGCTGCCGCGATTTTGGAGTCAACCTTTCAAAAAGCAAGACCGTGCGGTTCACTAGAATCATTCGCTTATTAAACTCAGAAATTATTGGGGCTAACTTTCAAATTCGAAGACAAAACGATGTATTTGTATTTAATTGTTTGCTCTCCACAAAAAGTGGCATTTCTATGGCCTTATATTAAACCCGTACCAATTGCAATGAATTTTGTTTGAATTGGAAACAAATTGTCCGGTATCTACTTAAAAAAAAGAAAACATTTGGGAAGCAACACATTTTAGATTTCTTTGTACTCGTAAACTTGTCTTTTACTTGCAAGTATTGCTTTTCTGAAAATGTTCGGTTTCGAGATTTTGATCAAACTTGATATTATTATAATAGAGATACTCAATAAAGTGAGTCTCTCAATGCTATCTGTCTGTCTGTATGTATGTTGGCAGCCTAAACGGCTGGACAGGTTCACAATTCGAAATGAAATCGGAATTTTCATTCTAACCCTAAAATTCTAATTTGGTATTTGGGTTGTGGTGAACTTATGTTATCAGATGGCGTACCAGGTTTTTGATAAAAAAAAAAATACCTATAACGGTACTTTACTTATTAACTGGTTCAAAATTATTATTTAAACAATATTTGATATATGCAAGGTCATGCATATCAAGTTTTAGAAAATTTTAAAACATTTTCTTTGAATTTTAAAGGATATAAAAAAAACTTCAAATCTGAGTTTTTGAAGATAAACAACATAAAAGTGCAAGTACGTGCGACCCAACAGAAAAACTTTTTGACATATGGTCGAAGAAGTTCTTCAGTTTCTTATCTACTTGGGTTGGTTGTGTGATTGCTGAGTTATGGAAAATGACATACCAATGTGTATTATCAGAGTTAGACATTGTGACAAAAGGAAAAAAAAAAAAAATAAGAAAAAGTCTAAAACGTAGCAAAATTCATAAATTTAATGACAATGAGCAAAATAACAAATGGGTTTATTTTTTGTTTAAAATGTTGCAAATTTGCTACGATCATATAAAAGTGGTAACATTACCTGTGCCACCTATGTTGGCGATCGTAATTTCAGTCACTAGTTATCTGGAGAATTAGTTTCCTGTCAGGATTTTGATCAATCTTGGTATAACTATACATATTAGAGAAAATAAAAAGTGACTCTCTCAATTGTGCATGTCTGTCTGTCCTTACGTCTGTATATATGGCCGACTACACAACGACTGGACGGATTTTCTTCTAATCTCATGTCTGCGAAGTTTTCATTTAAACCCCAAATTTAATGGTACATTACCAATGGACGATTTTGAAAAAAAAAAAATCAACTTTCTCGAAAACGGCTCTAACGATTTTGATCAAATTTGATATTAGGGTTGGGATGTGCATATGCTATAGGATGGCGCAGTAGGCTTTTACCAAAAAATACGTCTAACGGTGCCTTACTTATTGTCCGGTATTTAAAAATTGTGCAATTCTCGGATATGATTCGACAATTTTGTTCAAAATTAATATCTGAACAACATTTGACATATGTATGTACATATACAAAGTCATGGCATACCAAGCTTCTAGAAAATTGTCAAAATATTTTGTCACGATTTCCAATGGATGATTTGAAAATTCAACAGTGCGCAAATCACTCAAACGATATATAAGTGTCCAGTCCTGCACATTATTTTTTTCTCATACGGCTCGAGATCCGCTAAAGAGCTTTTAATATCTTAAGATGTGGGGAGGGGCTTAAAACATATTCGAATCATCTTTCTCACCTACGTAACTCAATAACTATTTATCGGATTTTTATGAAATTTGGGTTTTGCGTTAAGACGCACGTGTGGATAAATTTGTCGGGTGAAGACAGGGTACGACATAGTGGGGTGACGTATCACCCAACGTAATCTATTTTCTTTTTATTTTGAAAACTACTTGTGCAGTCTCTCAATCCGAATATTATACATACTCGTATGTATATACAAAATACTTCGAAAATTGACATCGATTAGCCCGTACACATGTTTTCGCGGTCGCTGTATTTAAATCCGATGTCCTTTAATTATCTTCATTAATCTACGAAGAAATTGAATTTGTTTATTTTATTAGAATTTTGTCCGTCAATTTTATTTCAACATGTTAAGTTTTCAAATTCCGACCTCAAATTCAGATTCAGAGACCCAGAAATGCTTTTTCTTCTTTAACATCACTCGATTTATTTTGACAGTTTATGAACAAATTTAATTTGTTTATATATTTCTAAATATTTAAATATGTGAACATAACTGAGACGTTACACCAAAATTCTAGTACAATTTCTGTAATTAACTAGAATAAATACAAATTGATATTTGGGTAAAAATCTTGTACTCCTGGAAAATGTCAGTCTAAAGATGCAAAAGTTTCAAGCCTATTACAGACACACGGCCAGATATACAGGCACTTTGATGAATCCATTAGTGCTCCGTTTTTTACCATTCTGGTACGGAACACTACAAACTGAGAGAGAGAGAGAGCGAGAGAGCCAGAGAGTAAGTCATTCAAGTTGTTGGCATTTGGAAAATTTAAGCACAAAATTCAATTTGCATACTTTGTCTCTCTGAGATTTGAATTTTAATTTAATTAATTTTAATTTGATTTTAATTTGTAAAATTGAACAATTAGCAAGTTTTCAAAATAAAGGTAGCTAATAAGAACAAACAAAAAACTGATAATCACAAGATAGATGCCGAGCAATCACAATCACAAGCACTTGATAACGACTTATTAATCTCGTTTGCAATAATGGATTTGATTACTCAGTCAATTGCATTTGTCTTGCTTGTGTAATAATTATCTATAGCCGATTTTTATTATCACCGATGATCCGTATAGATCATTTTGTTGACATACATTATAACAACAAAGATCTAACTTTAATCAGAACCAAATTTCTTCATCAAAAAGATAGTGACAACATTTTCCACTGCGTTATTCTTTTGTATTCAAAGATAGTTAAGATCTGTTATTGTATTTATGCGGATTAACGAAATGATCTATATGGACCACAAGTGATATTGGAAAACGACTTATGTTTGCAAATGCATATGTTTAAACCATTGCATATCCAAGGTCTCCAATTATTGTATTTGGGTCACTCCATGATAAATCGACCAGCTAGTATGGGAGATTCTACTTGTTGGTGTTGTGACACTTTTTCTGTTTAGGTTACGACAAAGAGATTCCAAAGTAGTGAAGAAAAGCTAAATTTGAATATTTTTGCACTGAAAATGAATAGCACAGAATAATATTGCCAAATATGATAAATCAAGTAAAACGTTGATGGAGCATTGACTATTAAAAAGAAAAAAAAAATAGTTGTGTTTGTACATGGATACTTAATGGGGTTCAACCAACAAAGTGAAATTTAATGCTTTCAAAACATAATGCTGTCTTCTGTCTCTCAAGCGAAACCATAACCCTCAACCATCCATCGAGGTCGCCAAAAATGCTGCAAAATGTCTAGGAATCCTTAAACGGTGCAAGAAATGTTTTACCCCGTCTGATCTGGCCTCAATTTATTAAGCATTCGTCGGTCCATTGTGAACTCCATACATTTACTTGAACACCGCCGAAATGTCCCTATTTACATCAGTTCACCCTTAAGCCCAACTTTGGTCGTACTGTCAAATATAGGGATTCGTTTATAAGCTGATCGGCACGAATGTGGAATGATCTACCATGCTCTGTATTTCCCCATCACTACAAACTTCAAACATTTAAAGCCAACGTGCACAGGCTTATCTTCAGTTCCTCTTCGAGGTCGCCAAAAATGCTGCAAAATGTCTAGGATTCCTTAAACGGTGCAAGAAATGTTTTACCCCGTCTGATCTGGCCTCAATTTATAAAGCATTCATCCGTCCATTGTGAACTCCATACATTTACTTGAACACCGCCGAAATGTCCCTATTTTATCGCTTTTTTTAACAAAAAAAAAATGCTCCAGCGAAATAGTCAGTTGCATTCCTCCCCTTTAAAATTTCACCCGGAATACCTGTCATGCTTCGAATGCACATCAGTTCACCCTTAAGCCCAACTTCAGTCGTACTGTCAAATATAGGGATTCGTTTATAAGCCGAACGACACGAATGTGGAATGATCTACCATGCTCTGTATTTCCCCATCACTACAAACTTCAAACATTTATCCTCAGTTCCTCTTCCCCATTTTCCTAAACGCCCGTGTCCTGAAAAGATATAAGGGTATTGATATTCCCTTTGGCGCGCGCAAATTATAAAAAAAAAAACCGCATAAAATAAGACGTTCAAACTTGATTATGTTTCATGCGCGAAAGGTTCCGTACCAACATACCAACGTACCAAACATTGTCACGTAATAATGTTAAAAAATTCATATTTCCTTGGTCATATTGTTTCAACATTTTACCCAACTGCGGCGAAGCCAAGAGACGTGTCTTCATGTACTTATTACGAGTATGCAAACGGCTGCTTGGAAACCCTCTAATTTTTAAAAGGTACATTTCATGTATTTAGTTTCAGAACATGGAGGGGAGTGGGCATATTATTTTTGGGGGCACGCTATTTTTGGGTATATAAACGATACCATTTGTCGTATGGTTTATCGGATGCTCTGTTGAAAGCCGAACTATGTTTGATATTTTGGTACGGAGTCAGAATATCGTAAAACAGATCATATGATATAGGGTGACGTCTGTCCTGCTCTGTTCATTTTAATTTCAGATATTAGAATGACAGAGTAATGGTTGGACAGACCTTGACCTATGTAATCGTGAACGAAGTAAAAAATAAAATTGCTCCTATGTGCAGTTTGTTTTGTTTAGACCTTCATTTATAAATGAAATTAATGAAATATATTTGTCACAACAATATTACTTTTGGATGTAGTATACTACTTTCCAAACGTGGTTTTGAAACTCGAACAGTTTACGCAGCGCAATTGTGAAGAGTAGTAAAAGCATTTCCATAGAAGTGAAGCGCCGAACACGCAGTAAAGCATTTAACGTTGACTGCGACACCATACCTATAGTTTCTGCGACAAACTCTTTCGTTGTTCAAAAATCTTCTGTAAAATAGTAACAGAATTACATGTTATGCCTTCTGACCTATCCATATAAAATAAAAGGGTTTTCAAATTTCCACTTTTTCGGAACCATCAGAACGGATCTGATCGGAAACATTCTACTCGGTGCTTAAGGCGATACTGACGTCGTCACCATCGCTTCTGGTTTGAGGGAGCATTTATTTATAGCTTAAACTACCTGATCACGTTTCTACTAGTAAGTCCATAAAACAAAATTGTAAATACAAAAAAAAAACTGTGGATTACTGACAACCTTTGCGAGAAAATATGTGCTAAAAATATTTATTATACTACGAACAAGAACAAAATACATTTACCACGTATAAGAAACGCTTGCAAACAAATGCAAAAGGATATTCATGAAAAAAAAAATAAGCAAACAAAAGAAGCATACTACAAAAGAAAGAATGATAAAATTTTGTGATAAATATAAAATCCTTAGTACATCCCAATTTGGCTTCATGGAGGAGAAATCCACCGAAGATGCTATCCAGTCATTTTTGGAAAATATAAACCGAGAAATAGATAAAAGCAATAAAACTGCTGCTCTGTTGATCTGACAAAAGCATTTGTAGATATGGTTTTAGAGATAATATTTTGAACTGGTTCTCAGCACAACTTGTTCGTGTGATTGCAACCTTGAGTGATCCAATTTCTTGTCCGAATTCAGGGGTTCCTCAAGGCTCAGTTCTAGAACCATTGCTCTTTCTTATCTAAATAAATTCTGTATTTAATCTTTCGCTATACGGACACATTACCACCTTTGCTGATTATTTAGTTCTGTCGTATGCTGCTTCTTTTCTTGAAAGTCTTAAAATTCAACTGAATGTTTCATCAAATGGTTCTTAGCCGCAAATCGAAAGTAATGTGTTTCTCTCTTACAAACGATTTTTCTATCCAAGAAGTTGGTCTACATGACGCAAATTGTGATCATCGTAACTGCAGTGATTCCTGCATGTAGATAGAATCAATTTCTGAATTTAAATATCTGGGAGTTACCGTAGATTGCAAACTTAATTCGAAAGCACACATTAAAAATGCCTTAAATAAAATATTTCACCTAGGTAAGCTAGTGTCACAAAACCTACTTACTAACTTTAATTTACTACGCATTGGTCAATTCTCGTTTGAAATATGGAATTTCTTGCTGGCGCAGTACTTTTACGTCTGCAATCTACAGCCTCTCATTACAACCCAATAAGAGATAATCAAATATACGTCTATAAAGTATTATATAAATATACGTGTATATAGTATTAAGACTGTTATATCTGCGAAGTTATTACTAGTACTTATTCTCTTAGATCAGCAAATAATGTAGTAGTTCCAAGAGGTAGAACAGAACACTTTAGACGTCCCATCACTGTTATAGCTCCACATATGTATAACAAACTTCCTGAAGATTTATGCAATAATGTTGGAATTTATACACAGGTTCCTTAAAGATTTAAGAAACTGGCTATTATCCACATCAGGTGTAGAGGATTTCTTTCTAATAATAACTTAACGAAGATATTGTTACTTGGTTAAATAATGTTTTAAATGTAACATATAAACTCACTTTAAATTCATAAATTCCCTCCCGAATCGCTTCCGAAATCTCAGCTTTGATTAAATGTATAATTCACTTCCCCTTGATTAGTTTATTTTTTATTTATTTGTTTTAACCTCGTTCTATTGCTCTTACTGCTCTTCTCTGCGCGGCTCTCCATAACGATAACAACTTTGTATTGTATAATGCACTTAAAACTGGTATTCTTACCACAAAGTGCTTAACTCAAAAATTTCAATTAATAATTCATGGTTAATACCAAAAATTCTTGTTACTTATTTGTTTATCCATTGTTCAATTGTTAAAAATGAATTAAAATGTAATTTGTTACTTTAGAACAGGAGAAAACAGCTTTAGTATACGAATTGTACGAGTATGTATAGATATTGTAAAAATTGTAATGAAAATAAATTTAAATAAATCTAAATCTGATGACTAAGCTACATCACAGAGTTGTACCAGGTTTTTGATAATAAATACATATAATGGTACTTTATTTATTAACTGGTTCTTAAAATTTGGCTCATTTACAGGTTAAACGATGACTGGACTACATCACAGAGTACATTGACACAAATTTAATTAATTGAATCAGGATTTCAATTTATTTATCATCTCAAAGCATTATAAATTCTTTAAATTGCAAATCAGATTAAATATATTTCCAATCAATTATAAAAGTATTCATTAACATTTATAAGGAATTCATGTCAAAAGTCGATGACATTTTCAAATTCATTGTAATTTATGCTAAAGACGCACAGATGGTATCGATAACATGGTATGGCAAATAGGTATATTAACCCCTGATCCACAGCAATACCATAGTACGCAGTGACATTTCCTGTCAACAGACCATATCTCTGTATATCTAGGCCCTAAGAGCTTATATAGGAAACTAAAGTAGGTATAAAATTTCTGGCTTTATATAGAGCAATGTGAGGTCTTACATCACTAGCTAGAGCAATAGTGTCGTCAGCATTCAATATAGCTCCAGGCTCATTCGCAATCGGGTCATTAAAAGGAAAAGATAGAAACAAATATTGAATAACTTTGGTCCAAGTATATATCCTTGGGGAGAGCCCGAAAGGACTGGAAATTCGTCAGATACATCCAAACCAATAGATATGCAGGCGCTTCTTGAGCTTAAAAAGCTAGCGATCATTCGAGTGAGAATAACAGGAAAGTTACGACTTAAGAACTTAAAAATTGGGTCAGTTAAATTCAAAATAATAAATTCAAATGCACTTCCATTTAACTGATTTCAATGTACTTTTTGTTTGTTGGAACTTTTTTTCTCAAGCTATAACTTCGATTGCATGATTACTATTATACTGTTGACCGGAGAAACATTAGGTTTGTTCGATTTTCGCAGCATCAGTGTCAGAGAATTTCCATGGCTATAAAAAACTTCACAGCAACCCCAGAAATTCTACAGATATATAACCCTGAAAGCTGTCATTCTTAAATTTTTGCAAGTTTGGCTTTATATTTTTGGCTATTATATTTTATAAATGTTTACAACTCCTATTTACACATTTTTATTAATATTATCCTATATGCGCTAAGTATTTTGAATGACAACCAGCTATTTAGTTGTTTGACAGCACTTTTTCTTGCCTCGATAAAATATCTGAGATGAGTTCAGTTCACGCTTAGTACACACATTGAACTCAGTGTTGCAAAAGTGCGAATTTAGAGTAGCACACACGAAATTCGAACACGTTAGTACGAAACCAGTGCGCACCAGGGCGCCCCACTGCACTCATCAAACAAACCTATTGTTGCCATTTTGACTTGTTTCGAGTAAAATTTTACTTTTTTTGTGAGTTGAGTTGAAAAAAAAAAAAAAAAAAAAAAAAATAGGAATCGAGTCTGACTTGGAAAGAAATTGAACTGGAGTCGATTTTTTTTTTGTTAAATCATTTTCACTCTAAAGAAATTATTTTATTAAAAAATAAATAATTTTGTACTCAAGGAATCTTATAAAAATTGTTTTAAGATTAATTGCTATCGATTTTATTTCATTATTAGTCCATGCGCAGTAGATTTGCTTTATCCTGAGTCGGCATTCTTTCCCGATCCAATTTGCGCAAAGTCCGCCATCTTGGACGAACGCTGGATCAGGAAGTACTTACCTCTGTTTTTTCGCAATTATCCCTGAAACCCTTGATTTTAAGTAAAAACAATTATATAAACTAAATAGAAAAAGAAAGAAATTTCCCACGAAATATTTGCTTTAGTTTTTCTTAGCATCTTTTCCTTATTTAAGAAAAAAAGATAAAGTTTTCAAAAAGAGAAAAAAACTAAACGAACTAGCATCAATCAGCGATAAAGCTAATAATTGTTTTTTTATTCATACAAACATTGAAATTGCATTCCTTTGTAATATATTAAATGTCTCTACTGATCTGGCTTGTTCTAGGTCCATCATCTTGAAAAACCGCAGATCGGGGAACACCTTCTCCGGTTTTTTTGGAATTATCTCTTTAGTATCTATATAATACTAAGCATTTTTTTTGTGTTTTTTGTTTAACCAATGAAAAAATGTCGTTATTAAAGAAACCAAATTAAAAACGTGTAATAATTCGGACGATTTTTACTTGCACCTAAGTATTGGTTTCCTAAATATTTTCGATCTCTGGATTTTAATCAAACTTGACATTACTATGATAGAGAAACTCAATAAAGTGGGTCTCTCAATTCTGCCTGTCAGTCTATCTGTACATACGACTGCATCTAAATGGCTGGACGGATTTTCATCAAACTTCATGTCTGGGATCAGTAGGGTCACAATTCGAAGTGACATGAGAATTTGCAACCTAACCTCAAAATTAATGATACTCTGCCAATGAGGGATTTTGAAAAAAATGGCTCTGACGACTGATCAAATTTGATATTTGAGTTATGGTGGATATATGCTATCAGATTAAAATACATTTAATGGTAATTTGTTTAGTAACCGGTTCTTAGAAATTGCTCATTTCTCAGCTATGATTGGATCGATTTTGTTCAAAATCAATTTTTTAATAATTGTTCACATATATAAGATTATGGCATACCAAGTTTTGGAAAAAAAAAGTATTTTAAGGGATTTAAAAAAAAATAAAAAAATTAACTGTTTTTTTAAATCTTAAATCTGAGTAATTTGCAATTAAACATATATAGGTATATGTATAGTACGTGCGACCCAGCGTTCACTTTATTTTTTTTATTTTTTGCTAACGAAAGACATTAGGAAAAATTAAACTGCCTGTCTCATAGGAAATTGTATGCTCCTTCATTTTGGTCTTTTGTATTTTCTATCTTAGCTCCACCGTTTGCGAAAGACGGAAAATAAACTTCTTTGTCCAATAATTTTTAAAGATGGCGGGCGTTGCACAAGTCGGGTCGGGGAGGACCCTTGATACCTATGTCGCTGAGAAAGACAATTGAAATGATTCTACGAAAAAGAATGGAGTTATTAATTTATTAATATTCACCAAGCTAATAATAATTAAAATTCGAATATGCGAAAAATAAATTTACAAAGTTCCAAACACACCCTAAATTTATTTTTCATATCCTTTTCCGAACTGAGCAGAAATAGTGCTGCCGTCTTTCAATTTTCAAATATAGCATAATTCGAAATATTTGAGTAGCATTTTAAAGCAGATAGTAACAGATAGATAAACAGTATGTATTCCGTAATAGAGGTAAATATGTTTTATTAAAAATTGTCAAAAAGAAAACAGCGGGGAAAGTAGCGAGCCACTTTTTCATTAATTCATTAATTGTTACTTTATACAGGCTTATTCAATTTTGTGCTTTAGGATTTTAATTTATAAATAAAATAAAGGGTACCATAGATTTAAATCAATTTTGTTTGTAATGTTTTAAATTTTCGACTTTTCCATACATAAATACAACGGTTAAATGGCCGCCGCGGGAGTTTTTGCAAACTTCGATTGTTGTGAGGTAATTTTCGATGACCTTTCGGTACATTTCTAGCAGCAATAATTTGTTGTCTTTAAGTGCTCCAAAGATTGCATAGACACGATCTTTAGCATAGCCCCACAAAAATAAATTCAACGGGGTCAAATTTCGCAACTTTGTTTGTTTACTTAACCGCTGAGCGAGAAATGAGACTCATCGATGGAGAAGATTTTATTGGAAAAATCGGCGTCAACATGTTGATTTTCCAGCACCCAATCGGCATATGTTCTGCACATCCTATGATCAGCAGGCTTTAGTTGTTGTGTAAGCTGGGCCTTAAAGGGATGAGGATACAAATCCAAGCGCAAAATAGTGTGCCGTGGAAATAGCAATTCTGAGTTTTAGTTGATCCACCATTACGATGATGCACAGGTCTTACGACATCACAAACACTACCGATTTGTTTAAATTTGGTGATTATATTTCGAATTGTTTACTCAGTTTGGCGATTATGACGACCATAATCTGTCCTTACAGAACTGTTATTTTTGTAGTAAAATGCAACAATTTTAATGCGCTGAGTGGTGATCAAACGATTCATATTGAAAAATGGCAAGACAAGAACTAACTAGTCACTTTGGATGACAGGTTATATAGCAGGATATGAAATCCCAACCTGGAAATGAATAACCCTTTAATTATTATTTAATTATTTAACCTAATAGAGTATCTTTCTTGTTGGACAATACTGTTCTAATTCCATCTCTTATCAATTCCAGCGCCACCTGCCAGCAGGTAGCTGCCGGTGGAACTGTCATCATATTTCAAATATCCTTCAAAAGATGCAATTTCTGTTTGTGCATCTGCATTTCATGTAAACAGTAGAAATTATCCCGAAAAAATGTACCGCTAAAAAGTAGATTTTCACAAAAATTAATCAATTCTCATTAAGTACAAAGTATAATTTAACTAACACAATGGAACAGCGTGCTAATTTCCTTGCCCTTTGCCTGCTGGATGCCATGGAGGACGAAGATCCAAGGTAAAGTCTACACCCCAAATTGTTGGCAGTTTCATGGAAAGTTTATTTCCTCGTAGAATGATCGAAGATGTACTTAGTAAATACGATGTCAATCCGAATGTCATAATCCAAGATAGAGGAATCGCTCCAATACATTATTCCTGTGGCATGCCGAATGTTCAATTAGCTGAAAGGACCACCGCACAGCTTTTGGAAAGAGGAGGTGAGCTGCACTCTTTGTCTGTCCAGAAAACAAAGTGTTTTTTTTTTTTTCGTTTTAGCTGATCCAAATGTGTGTTCTGAGGATAATATGACCCCACTGCATGTGGCAGCCATCCATGGACGTGCGAATATTGTTAAAATGCTTTTGGTGGGACTACTTTGGTCCTCCAATGGTGTACGATTTATAACTCTATTACTTTGCAGGAAAAAGGTGGAAAACTGGACATAATCGATGGTGATCGTAAGACTCCTATACTCTATGCCATCCATGAGTGCCACTTTGAAGTGGTAAAAGTGATGCAAGATCACATTTTCGAGCTTAAATACAAGAAGAAGCACCAAGATCTCGCAAAGACAAAGTCTCCAAAACCAATTAAAAACAATCATCTCACAGTGAGCCATTTAGAGGAGAAAAAATTCACTCCGAACCGCATCAACTACAACTACGACGTAACGAGCCCATACTACATCAACATAACTCATCGTCCCAAGCGAGAACCTTGTGCCTGTTGTACCCCCGGTGGTGAGGCTGTTGAAACCACACAACCAAAAGAGAAAGAGGAACCACAAAACATATTCGCTTTAACCAAAGAAAACATCTCAGAACTATCGAAAGATATTTCCACCCAACCGAACAGCTCTCCAATGTCCTTGATACAAGCGTGGCGCGAAAAGGTTCAACGTGCAAAGAGTAAGCAATCGATTCTACAGAGATTCAATGACATTGACTCCCTACTCAGCGGTATCATGAACAACGATGAATTAGATTTTACAAATACGATACTAGATCTCAATCATGACGCCGAGGCTGAAGAAGAAACACTGAAACAAAAACGAATGTCGTTCATGAACACGACATTCGGACGAGTGGTGAGGGCGATAGAGGAAGTGCCCACAGAAAACGAGGAAAGTTTCTACACTGTACCCGATTGTGTGGATGCAACAGAACCTCAAGCACAGTCAACAAAAATAAACGAATCCGATTTCATTCGTTCGCCGAAGAACAATGACTATATTGTACAAATGGCAGAAGCCTATGTGCATACGGACGATGAAAATGGTTTGGTGTTCTACGAGACGAAGTTGTTGAATAATCAAATTAAGAAGGATGTGCCTAAGAAGTGAGTTGTTCATGTTATGAAATGTTTTATTACGGGGACGTATTTTTTTTTTTTTTTAGGAACAATAAAAACGAAAAAGCACTGGATGTGACCATCTCAAGTGCTTCGACAAATCTTACGGTGCCACTGGACTACGAAACGGAAGCGCTGAGAGCGGAACTTACACATTTTGGTGATCCTCCTGGTGAGATTTTTTGTTCTTGTTCTTAGGGCAGCGTTTCACGAAACTAGACGATACAAGTTAATGGTCATAGGCCTCCAAATATAGGTCAAGTATTTTACATTTATATTAAACAACTCTGGCAAGTTTTTCTTGCTTCTACTTTCAGTTTTCCAAGTTGCTCAACCATAATAGACTTTAGCTAGCTTACCTCAGCTTACGCGGAAAGATAGAAATCGTATATCGCTGTCATAATAGCAATTTTGTTCAGTTTCGTTCATTTTCAGAAAGAACGATTTCATTCGCACATTAAGTACGTAATATTGAGGGAAGTGGGTAGCGAGTCGTCAAGCAACCCTTGAAGGAACTTTGTATCTCATAGGCAGTCACACAACGCCGGCCGTGGCCAAGTGTAGCGAGGCAGTCACATACGTGAGCTAAATTATTTAATCGTACTGTGTGGCCGGAGTATAAACACCCTCCACTCACTAGCTTCCACCCTCTAGCCTCTAAGATACCCACCTGCAGTGCGGATTTTTTTTCAAATGAAAATTTCCGAATCTCGGATCATTCAGACTCTATTTGTGGCCCATTATGCTCTAGAATATTATCGATTTCTACAAATGTAACGACTGATGCAATACCACTAAAATTTCGACTGCTGCGTACATAAAGCCTACTTTATTCGCGTCCAGTACCGGCTATGAAAATAATTTGAACCGGAGTCGGTCGAATCTGTGGTGCTAGTGTCTCCATGGACGGCGACAACTTTAGGTTTCACTTTTGGTTACGCAAACATGCAGCTGTCTTCGAAGCGAACACTTGTGCTATTCTAATGGCTATGAACTATATTGTGGGGAACTGGTGAATGGGGAATGCGTCTGTAGCGACTGCTATGTTTAACCCTTGAACCACTTACAAAACAGTTCGAGAATGTAAGACCTCTTTGAATTTGCTGAGTCTTGTGTGGGTCCCACAACACAATACGATTATGGGGAAATATATCTCCGATGAACATGCTAAACAAGGTTCAGAGGAGGACTTCTCAAGGCCTAAAGTTGCTTTAGATTTTCCTTCTTTCCTGTGAACACTACTCTAGGTGACATGGCCTCTCGAATTCTGTAAAAAATTAATTCGCGGCATTCTTGGTATCTCTCCGTGGAAAATACTGCAGACAACTTACCGGTGTTCTTACCCGCGACTACAAGCACCTTAATGTTCTGCAAAGTCTGTGAGAGTGTTATAGCTGATATGGTGGTAGCATATCACCTAAATTTGTCATCACTATAGCGCCTACGACAAAGAAGGTTCACGGTTCAAATCCTGATGCCAAGAAATCAATAAAAAAGTCATGTCAACTCTAATGCGAAGGCATAAGACTGGCTGTGGGGTGGTCATATGGCTGAAAATACAACTTGATCGTGATGATGACATCAGGAGGACTGAAAAAAAAATACTGTGAATCATAAGCAACGACAATAAAAACAAAATAAAAATGCTCCCCAGTTATCTGGACGCCGCTCTTGTGGTTTACTGAAACTTAATACCACCTGAATTTCAAACCCACTACACCAATCTTTCTTTCTCTCTCTCTCTCTCTCTCACTTTCTACAAACGCCCTGAAATAATTTAAGGGTATTCATATCCCCTTTGGCGCGCGCAAATTATATAAAAAAAAATCTTTTCCGATCTTTTTTTTTACACTGATCTACAATTTCGCCTTTCGGGTCTTCTCTTCAACGTGATAATTCCAAGTTAGTCCGTCATTCAAGTACACTCGTAGATATTTACCCGTCCAGGACACCTTGAATTCCGTCACAAAAAGTGTCATATGTTTTTAGTAAATACGATTAAATCTGTCTTTCGCATTAATGGGTGAATCATGTCCTAACTTCTCGCAGCCATTCGTTCTGTGCGACACACAAATGATAGGGACTAGTTGTATGCCTATTTCGAAGTGCAAATCTGTGACAATTATACTCTCAGATTGTTGTTAGAAAGTCTGACGTGCGAGGTGGCACCGTGAACAAAACTTTTTTATATTTTCTAGGACTCGAACACTGAGTCTCCCACTTAGTGATCATGCATTTAGTCACAGCCACGCGCCCGCTCCTTAATAGTAACTAATTTAGACAAGATCGTTCTGCTTTTACGTTTTTCCCTGATGTTCATCATTGACTAGGATTCGGACATTTTTAGTGCACCGATTCGGTACAAAGACTATAGAGATATACTTATAGACAGGTATACAGAATAATTATTTGACGTCCCTATTCGAAAATAAATTCCAATGAAAGAAAACAAAATTCATATTCCCTAATCCATTCGGGGAGACAACTGACACTTTGGGTTGACAATTTCCGTAAGTCGTAAGAAGCAAGAAAGAAATAACAAATAAAAGTTGTTGACAGCTTAGGTAAGAAAATCTGTCAACATTTCTTACAACTTTCGGCGCCATTTCCACTTTGATTTTTGTCACCTCACTGAATTTACAGAATACGAATTGTTAACGTCTCAAATTGACTGCCAATTTGCGGTACGAATAACACAACAATTTGGAGTAGGTAGATGGCGTTGTGATGAATTATCAGGAACACGGTACATGTATTGCGGAAGAAACAGTGAAAAACTAAAATCGTTTAAAGCGCGGATTTACCTTCTTGCCATGGGAGACCTAGAAAATTTTAGAAACATGCCTGAATGATTATCATACTTAACCATAATTGTAAAGTTTACAATTGTAGTTTTATGAAACGCCTGTATTACTTTTCAGGGCCCATAACGAAAAGTACCAAGAAACTGTACATCAAACGCTTAACCAAGTACAAACGGAACACCTCACTGATGCAAGCACAACTTAACGCGATAGAGGAAAACCAAACAAGTACGTGAGCCGGGTAACGTTTTTCGTTATTATTTTTTTATTTTGTTTTAAAATGTACGTTTTGTTGTCCAAATTTCAAAACAATTTAAAATTTTTACTTTATCGTTGTATAACAACCACTCCTAGTATGAACATCATTTTAGATCCTTTTTAACTTTAACTGATAATCTTTTTGACAGAATTTTCCGTTGAGCTGGACCGAACTGTTCGCCGGATAGATATCTTTGAACGGATTCCAGAATACGTCAAATTCGAACGGGAACTTGCCAAATATTTCCAGAATAATCCGAACATAAAGCGCCTTCGAGAGGGTCATGTGAAGCAAAGTTTCATTTATATGCTTATCGACCCGAGAATCTCTAGTAATCTACCAGGAGAGAGTACGGTAAGTTAGAGGCCGTTGTAGAATAAGAGTGTTTGGTTTGTAAGGCAATAGTATTTTTTTCAGTTTATGACAAAATTCGACGTTTGGAAGAGGTTCCTTCGAGCGATATTCTACGTTGGCAAAGGGAAGAGTTCACGGCCGTATTCTCACTTGTACGATGCAATGAAGAAATTCTCCAGATTGCATGGGATACATAACAATAAAGGAAACTCGTGTAAGCTTTGAGTAGATTACAATTCATGGTGTGGTTTAAATATTTTACCTTTTCTTAGTAAAAGTGCCGATATCAGTAGAGTCACTTAAATCCCCAACCAAACAATCATTGGATAGTAAAAAACTCGACAGAATCTTAGACATATGGTCTGACAGCAAGGGTGTTGTATGTTTGCATGTTTTCCACAATATTTTACCAATAGAGGCGTACACTAGAGAGGCGGCGATTATTGATGCGCTTAGTTTGCAACATCTAACGAATATGAAACGCGGTGACTACTATGGTCCACCACAGTCATGGACGATGCGCGCAAAGAAATGCATGGGCGTAGCTTTGTTGTATAAGGCAATGCAAATCTATTTAGCTGAAGGAGAGTCACAACTCTCCCCAAGTGATCTCATCTAAAAGGATACAATGTATATTTTGTGTACAAATGTTTTATATATTTTTTTTTCTTTATTATTTTGTGATACAACGAACAAATGTAAAAATAAAATTATGTTTTAAGCATGGCTGATTACATAAGGTTTTATACTTTTCTAGTAGAGTCGCGCAGAGTGAATATTTGGTAAAATTTCCTTCACCTTTGCCGACTGAATCAGTTGAGCTTCTGAAGTGGTAGGTTACAGAGCTAAAAGTTACTAAAGGTAATAATAAACGTCGAGACAGATGCTCAACGAAAGGTGGAATTACGAAGCGAATATCGGATCGCTGTGTGAGACGTGACAGGAGGACGAATTTGGACGGTCTTGCGAAAAACGCTACAAGAAGGGGATATATCAGATAACTTTACTTTATGTACAAAGAATTTGTCGGTCAAAAAAGCAACACCAACCATCCTGTACTGGATGTGAACGGCACTCTATTGGTATAAATTGAAGATAAGCTACGCAGATGGAAGAGACATTTTTGTGTCATACTTAATAACGTTTCTGGAGAGCAGAGTGCAGGAATGAACCCCCAGTTGTTTGACATGCGCAGATCTTATAGGGCTAGTATTCTTCTTTCTTTAATACAGGCCATTTGGGAAATGAAACCTACCGTGGGTCGACCACAGTAACACCTTGCGTATTATTCTCGAGTTCACCGCTTTACCTTATGTTTGTGGATTTGGAAAAGGTCTTTGACCGGATAAATCGCGAATGCATATGGAAATCTCTTCTTAGGAGAAGAATCTCCCCAAAAATTGTTGCTATTATAGAGGAGTACTACAATAACGCAAGGTATTTCGTTCTGCACAATGGACAGCTCAGCGACTCTTTCGAAGTGCAACACAGAGTGAGACAAGGGGGTATTCTGTCGCCAATCCTCTTCCTGCTGGCGATAGATGACGTACTGACTGCCACCGTAAGTATCGGAAAGACATGGCATCTAATGGAACCGTTTGAAGTCGTTTGGACTATGCCGATGATATCTGTTTCGTGGCAAGTACCATCAACGGGCTAGACGAGATATATCCATCACTGCAGGTGAGTGGAGAGTCTATCGGTCTGAGGATCAATGGCAAAAGAACACCACACATAAGCATATTACTCTGAAGCAGACGCCAATTAAGCAGGTCGAACAGTTTAACTACCTGGAAAGTTTTGTATCATCTGATTGCGGAACAGACATAGACGTTAAAAGCAAAATAAATAAAGATCACGCTGCCTTTGGTATCCTTTTGAAATCTAGTCAAATCTCCTTACGCACTAAGTTAACACTCTTCGAAATCAACGTGCAATTGTATGCTTGTCAAACCTGGAATCTCGGCAAACATCATGATAATGTTGCAGGCTTTCGTTAATCGCTGCCTGAGATACATCCTAAAGATTCGCTGGCCGCAAATTATATCCAACCAGGAAATTGTCTCATAAAACATGTCAGAAGCTGTTGGATGTCGAAATAAGGCAGCGAATTGGTCACAAACTAAGGAAGCCAAATGACAACAACACGAAGCAGTTGGACGTATTCTTCCGTCCGTCCTTAAATCACCTCTTTTTGGGCCTTACATTTTGAGCTAGGAACATGAACTTTGTTATATGAACTTTCTAATCCGAAGCAGTACAAGTGAAAACAATTTATAATCCGCCCACAAGCTCGTCCACTTTTTAAAAAATTTCGTTTTTCTCATTATTTTTGCTAAAATATTTTGGTAAAATATGTAGACGTTGATCTTCTCTACATTTCGTCCATACATTATACATGGTCACACGCATTTTTTGCGGACGTTTTCTTAAAAAAAAAAAATAATTTTCAAAGCTATTTATGGTTGGCTTTAAAGTTTTCCGCTACCGTTTTTAGTCCTAATTGGGGGAAGAAGCAGCCACTCGTGCTGAGCATCCCACGAATGGTACGGACATGCATGCTGTCGCCAAAGGGCAAATTTTTCGATTGAGAAACTTCCCATGACAATTTTACTCTTTGATGTTTGTCAGACGTTCGCGAGAGGTGGGACCATGAGACAACTTTTTTTTTGTTTTTTCTGACATTCGAACTTTGAATGTCCCACTTAACCACTGAGCCATGGCGCCAACGATTTTCTTGTAATAGTTGTTTTAATGCTTTGAGTTTTGTTTTGGCTCCGGGTGTTCTGGTGGTTTGAGTTTCCTTTTCTTTTTCTTCTTATTTTGTTTTTTATTTATTTCGTTGTTGTACGTATAGATCTGTGTGAAGCTCCAAGTATAATGTCGTTAAAGTGGATTATGGCTCCTTCTAGATCTCTCCTGTTTTAAGGGGAGGTAAATATTTTATTCTGTAATTTTGTTATGTTCGTTGGTTTTGCAGTTGTTTATAATTGGGTGGTCAGGTGATAGTTCAAGACAAGTTTTTATTGTTGGGTCCTCCCGTATTATTTGAAGATACTTTCAGGTTAGGTATGTTTTTTTCTATCAGTAGACCAGTAAGTTGTCACCTCAGTACTCAGGTGACTCTTTTTACTAGCTTCTACAGCATCGAGTAGTATAGGTCCCTTTTTGATTGTGAATCGCGAACTCATCTGGGTTCAGATTACCGCATCAGTTATCGAGCAACACGTGACTGATAAATGTTGATTTGACATGACCGCTTAAGAGGTCGAATATCGAAATTTGGTATTCTGTCATCAGTGATCGTGCATTTATTTATCCGATATGGTTTCTGCTAACGAGCTGAGGTGCATCTGGGAGAAAATGTGTGAGAATATCTTTGTTTATTGTTATTTTTGGGTTTGGTTAAATTTATTGTTTGAAATTTATTTCACGTTGAGTCTAAATAAAATGAACCCTCTGCAAAAGGAGATTTTGGTAAATATTATGAGGTGGGACAGCAGTTTAGGTGCATCCTCTAAAATGTATCTTCTCCATTATAAATAAAAATGCATTCTTATTTGCCCGACTGTTTTGATAGAACTGCAATCAAAAGTATATGTTGTGAAAGATATTTTCAGAAAATTATAGTTTTGTATACGTACATAAATAGAGTCTTGTAAAGGAAAGGGATCGTTTTTATCTCTTAAATGTCTTCGTTCAATACACTCATAGTGATCATCCTCTGAATCAGAAGATGAAAAATAAAGTAAATATTAAATTTTTAATTGAAGACGATAAATACAAAACTTGTCCTCACACAAAAATAAATAGTTTTGACATTTGTCAGCCATCTCAATTCAATGTAGTAGAATTGAACTAGTACAATCTTCAAAGTGCACTCGATACGTGACCATTCTTATGTGGTCATCCCAATGTAGTTACTCGATCACTCGATAGCGTATGGATTTCATTCACTCGTTAACTGATGTCGTAATTCGACCCCTGTTTTTGGTATTGAACTTACCTACTGATGTGATGATGTATGAACTAATGTCAAACCATCTTTCGGTGGCACGACATAAGAACCGTCGCTTTAATAGCAAACGCAAACAGTAAATTTTACCCAGTACATGAAGCATAAATTTATTTCTTCTCTAAAAATTTGAACAACTTAGCAGACATAAGAGGTTGTTTAATATTCAAAAAAACAAAAAAAAAGAAAGAGAAAAACCCCGCCATACAATTTATTTCTTTTGTTTTTTCTTCTCAGCTTCCTCCTCTTTTTCCTTCTCGATAATTGCAACATACTTTTCGATTGATTCCGCATCAAGCATCTTTAGTGGTTTGTCCTTCCCCATAACAGCGATTTCCAAGTTCTTTTGCCCAGACTGCGCTACTTCCAAGAGAGCTCTAATCGCCAGTTTCACGGCACCATTCTCTTCAGCCACTTCCTCATCTTTGTAGTGCTTCTCGAGGAACTCTCGAACAGTTTTCGCCGAACGACCAGTTGCGTTGGCCTTCCACTCATAATAAATGCCAGACGGTTCAGTCTGATATAAATGCGGTGTTTTGTCGTCATCAAAGCCACCAATCAGGCAAGAAATGCCGAAAGGACGACGCCCGTTGCTTTGGGTGTACTTCTGCTTCAGTTGGGCTATATACCTGGGGGAAGCAAATACAAATTAGAAAACCCGGACTGCTTTGCAGATCTGAAACGCTGAGGCATCATTCAGCTGGTGACATCATTCCGTCACGTCCCAGCACTTCCTATTAGATTCTCAACTTACCTCGTAATGTACTCCAAAGTCACTGGATCTTCCACATTCAATTTGTGGCTCTGGCACTCAACTTGTGCCCGATTGATGAGAATTCTAGCATCGGCCGTGAGACCGGCAAATGCCATCACAACATGCGAATCAAGGGCGCAGATTTTTCTCACTGTGCGCTCCTCTTGTAGTTTAGCTACAGACTTTTTCTCAACACCAAGTACTACACAATTGGTGCCACGAATGCCGACCTTTTTTGCATAAAAATATGAAATTAATAATGACCAGCAAAAAATAGTTTACCCGACTTAAAGGTTAGGTTAGGGTTTGCTTTGTTTGGTGCGTTGATGAGACTTACCGCTGTTGAACCTTTTCTCACGGCTTCTTGGGCATATTCCACTTGGAGCAAATGACCATCGGGTGAGAAAATTGTAACAGCACGATCGTATCTAGCGGACATTGTGATAAATTTGCTTAAAAAAGTAGAAAATTTATGAAAACCGATGGAGTATTTCTTCTCAAACTACGATGACAAGATGCGAAAACTGTTTGTCAGCCTGTTTGACACAACAGAACTGCCAGCCGTGAGTTTACGTGGTAAGTGTGGTGTGAAGCAAATTTCCTAATTTATGTCGTTACCATGAAATAGGGAGATGATTAGGAAAATTTAAACTAGAAAATGTTGAGTATTTCGTTGAAGTCATGACACATTCGACTTTATTTTATTGTTGGCACGAATGCAGTTTAGATCCCAAGCAAATTTTATTGCAATAATTTCAAAATTACATAAATCTAATTTTAATGCAATTTCAGCGCAAAATGTATGGCATACAATAAGTGTAGGAGAGAAACATTCAAAAATATAATTTTCGTACAACAGAACAATTTCCACTTCGCCGGCTCAAACGTAAATGCAAATAAATCTTACTAATCCGGAATTAAAATAATAGGAACACAAAGGAGAGTGTCAAAAATACTCAACGCATAAATATAAATTGCCCTAAAATGGTAACTTCAAACGGATATGTCTCCCGAAGAGTCCGACTATTTTTATTACAGTTTTTAAATCACAGTGAAACACGTCGAGTGACATCATTCGTGTTTTTTATTTATTATTTTAGGACAAATTAAACATTATCCATAACTAAAGGGCTTTTGAAATAGTGATGTATTACATAAATCAAAATGTTTGATTATTTTGAAAACACCCACACCAAAACCCATAATAATATTAAATATTGGACAACCGCTTTCTTTAATTAAGGTCAATTTAGGCCTATTTAATTATGGGTCATAAATGAAATTAAGTGAAGCGAAAGAAAATCGCGTGAAACAATTAAAAAAAGGGGTTCCGAAAAGAAAAGATAGGGTATAACCACAGCAAAAGAATACCTTCTTCTACCATTGGGTATCACATGATCCATTTACGAGCGATTTGTAACCGTCTCATAATTTTATTTTTTTTTGGTTTTGCACAAAATAGGTGCCACAAATGTGTTAAAACAAAAATCCAGGCTCAATCGAGAAATTTTCAATATCAAATTTTATTGGAGGTTGAATGACATAACTCATTCGTATAACAGTGCTTTGCTTATTATCCGATTTTTGAAAATTTGCTATTTCTCGGCTACGAATACGTACAAGATTATGGCATACTAAGTTTTGAAAAGTTTTGAAATTTAGTTTTCTTATTTATTTATTTGACAGCTTGAGCCGTAAACCGTCGTGAGCGTAGCGTCGCAAACGTCGAGATTACCTTTGGGGTAAAGAAAAATACATCTGTGATCGGAAAGAAACGAGAAAGCTGTAGGAAAGTAAATCTGATTTTGGCGGGCAAACTGTGTTGAAAAGAAACCAATATAAGAAGGGTTTGTTCTGCAATTATTTTAGTGATTTCTAGCCACAATATATTTATTTCATTGAAATGGCTTATAAATACTGCGTCGTGGGATATGCCAATAGATGTGATAGAGATGGAGGCATTCGTACCTTCCGTTTTGTAGATACGAAGTTAAGAATTGGAAGTCACTTGGCCACTGAATTTCACGAAAAAAATCACTGGGGGTCCTATTTCTTCATCAAATTATTCTACAATACTAGTGACAAACTAAAATTGGTCGCGATTAACTCTGAATCGCACTTAACCTTAATCCAGCACACCGATTTAACCCTGACACACCGGAACAGGATCAGTCTGAAACGCACTCTTCCCACCCTACCACTTTGACTTCCATAGGAGTAGATTCACTTGGATTTTTACGAATTTTTTGATCAAACACATGCTTTGAGGTCAATATCCACATTCAACGCATTCACTGATAGGTAATAGTCGAATTTGGTATTCTGATTTCCTTCAAGAACCTTGATTTGTTTCAATAAGCTTAGAGCATGAAAATGCAGAAGAAAAACCAAAACACACCATCAACCTCGGTCTTCAACCAGAAAAGAAAGGACCAATTCACTTTTCATTAAGAAATAGCGTGGCAAAAAAGAAACACAACTCCATACAATTATTATCCAATAAGCCTGTACTAAAACGCTGCAAATGAAATAGGCTGACCAAAACAGATGTCAAATTTCAAAACGTTAAAAGCTCCATAAGCAACATATTCTCGCTGCTATTACCACCGCCACCTACTATCTAAGTGCTTTCAACTCGACATTTTGTTCGCCTGGCAGCGTCAACCCGCCTCCACAGAAACGTCATCGACATCTCTTTGTTTTCTTCCGATTTTCTCTTTTCCAATTGTCAATTGCTTGTCAATTTGCTTTCCGTTGTTCTTTTATCGCCGTCTCGTCGAAGTCGTTTTTATTTTACCAATTTTCTTCACTCCCGTCCGTCGTCTACACACGTCTTTTTGTATTTCTCTTCGTCTCTTCAGTCTTTCTTCAGATGTTTTTGACAATAGGAAGAGAAAGGATATACTTTTTGTACTTTTTGTTATTTGTTGTTCTTGTTTCATTTCTAATTTCGACTTCTTTTTATAAAAACTACGAAAATATAACGTGAACTCTTGCGAACGCAAAAAACCCAAGCAAATTCCCTTCGTGCCCGACAAATCGCGAAACTATCGACAAAAACACCCAAAGCACCATTCGGCCGTCCCCTCTGTCGTCGTCGTCGTCGTCGTCGTTGTCATCGAAAAGAAAGACAAAAAATCTACAAAAGAATCGCAAAAGACAGAAAAAATCTAAAAAAGAAAAATCTGCACATTGCCGCGACTGAAAATTTAGAAATTCCAGCTTCCGAGTGATGGCATTAGCGCGGAAATTAACATCAAAAATATGTAAGTGTTGTGGCCAATCCCTGCGCCCACTCTCAGTGCGGGCAGCAATTCTGCCCATTTATAGGTTTCTACAACTGCTGGCTGCTGCTTCTGTGTTTGCCAATGCAAGGTTATGCAAAAAAAAAAAAGAGGAAAGAAAAAAATTGTTCAGCCTATTAGACCAATTGACAGCACAGCAGAGCAACTAATTCTGAAATCGACTCTAATTGGGAACCTTCTCTTGCAGATGAGATAAAAGCCCACATTGGAAAGGTCACCAGCCTAGATCTCGGCGAGACGGGCCGAGTTTTGGTAACAGGTGGACAAGATCGCAGCGTAAATCTCTGGGCTATTGGCGAGGAGAAATGTTTTATGGTAAAATTCTTGTGTAGCCCATGTCTAGCTTGAGGAATCTACTTCCGTTTTTCTTTCTTTTTGCAGTCACTGACTGGTCACAATGGCTCAATTGATTGTGTGAAATTCGCTTACAACGATGACTTCGTGTATTCAGCCGATGATATTGGCATCATCAGGCGATGGGATCTCAATGCACAGACGATGTGCTCCACCCTCAATGGGCACATGGAGAGCGTACGAACGCTTGACTTTAATCCATCGGGGGAGTATGTGGTCTCGGGCAGCAATGACACCACAGTTAGGTGAGTGAGATCAGTGTTAGTTTTCCACCAACCGGTAATAGCAAAACAATACCAAAAAAAAGTTCAGAAATCTCAGCGTAGGGTCATAAATCGTCAAAGAGCTTAGTAGAGAATGGGAGAATGGGACACAAAGAAACGCGTAGCCGTTAAGGTCACGTAGCGCTATTGCATTGTGTCGCCGAGTCGTAGATATGTTGTTCATTAGTTCCACTGAACAAAATCGGATTTATCGGTTACAACTATTTTTTTTTTTTTTTATTGGAAATTCGATATCCGAAACGATGAGAGAACGTATTCTCATATCAATTTGTTTGCGGTTTATTGTGTTTTATAATAAATTTGACGTTCAAAGGAGACCCGTGCGATTACAAAGTAATGCTTCCGCAGATATGATCGTTGGGATAATGGCGGGGGGCGGAGAATACGCGGATAAGTTATGAGTCGTCACAGTGGAGATAAGATATAATTTACCTGACGATGGTGGGTGTGGGTGGATCTATATGTCTTCGTATGGCGTTTGTTTATTATGTGTGCTGTAAGACTTATATGGATGTGACCGTCCTATTGCGGAATAATCTATGTATATGGCGTACAGATTGAATTTTTTTTCTGATTTTTTTCTCGTTTTCCAATTCATTCAGAAGAAAAGTTCGTTATTTGTTTCCATTGGTATTAAAGCAGAGCTTGCAAAACTTTACTATCAGAGTGGGTGGGTTTCTGACGCAAAGCATTGCCAAATGCAAAAAAGTGAATTTAGTACGTGTTCTTATTTTTATTTTTTTAGTTCGGCTACTGACTGCCCACTTTTTGCTCTGCATGCGGAGCTCACTTGCGTGGCGTTGTAAATGTGCCATTTGAGCCAGTCGCATATTTTGCTGAATAGGTTGCGACCTTGCTGCCCTTTGTTGTCGCTTTTATTACTACCTATCACAGGTAAGTAACTCTAACTCAATCCATAAATCGATTGGTGCTTATACTGGCGATAATTTTATTGTGTAGCTGTAGTTACATTTCACTATATGTATATCCCTCCGTGGTCCCAACGCACACTAAAGCGACGTGACAGTGACAAATTGTATTGAGTATATAAGTAAAAAAAAAAAAAAAAACAACGAGGTTCTCCTCACATAGACAACCGTACAATGGTAATTTCCACGCACGTTCCTGAAATGAAAGGTGCACCATAGCAAGTCAATTGGGCGTATCAAATAGGCAGGAAGGCTTTTGAAAAGTTACGTAGCTTAAAGTCCACTGTAAATACAGCTGTGCCATGAAACCCATCCTCTTATGCAGCTTAGTATAGTGATGGCCAGAAACAGAAAAAAAGTATTCAAGAGATGTGCTAACCAATGCTCAAGATATGTCAAAAGTATCAGAATAGGGAACTGACAAATTGCGGAAGTGAGTAAGGCCTTTCGAGGGATTCTGTTAAAAAAAAAAACTTAGAACTGTCAAGGATAGGATAGTATGCAAATGATTAAAACGTACAGGCGTAGTGAGAGGTTTGCTTCCCGGACCGAGAAACAGGAGTGCGATGAAACGGGAAGGTAAAGTGATGATAACAGGGACTAAAATCCGACAAAACAGGAAAAGTGCCAGTGACCATTATCAAAAGGGCAATCAACGAAAGATTTCTCCAGGCTTTTACAAAAATATCGGGCGAAGTATCAACCATAAGAAAACCGTGCATCAATCGCACGAGATGAGCTTTAAATTCAATCCGAAGGTAATTAGAATTGAGGATGGGACATATCTTAATGCACATCAATCTCAACAAACCCGTTTCTATAATGTGGCTTAAAAACTGAAACTCTGCCATTATACATAAAAAAAAAACGAATAGACCACGGAAAAATTATAAAAGTATGATTAAATTCTTATAATACAACACCAACGCACAATTTCTAGGCTAAAATCCGAATTGCATGGACATGTTTGGATTCCAAGAAACTTTTTCTGATTGGTCGATTGGCATACGTGACCACCTAATAATTTCCTCTTCGAGTCAGGGTACAAAATAGTCAAGTTCTGGTTCACCATTGACTGGGTTGTCGGCTCTTCTGATTGGTCTACAGAGCCAGATATTCAGGTGACGTTTAAGAAAGGAAGCAGACAAACTCGGTGTTCTCGGTCGTCAATAGGTCTGTTTTCTTACTTTCACTTTTTCTCAGAAAAAGGTGAAAATTAAAAAAACGTTAGGGAATACGTTGAACAACAACAGCTGTGCATAAGGGAAACGTCAGGAACGTATGTGAGGAACTACCAATTTGAATACTGTGGAATGTCTTCGAATAGCATGTTACGTCCATTTGCATCATTTTTTCGACAATGACTTGTTTCAATCAATTTAACACCAAATAAACAAAAAAAGGTTTAACAGCTCTCATAAATATGTCCAAAGAAATTTCTTGGACTAAAATTCGCATATAGGGAAAATTTGTTGCTCTCCCATAAGCTATCTATTTCCGCGTACGGGAACAGGATTTAACAAATTTTCGCTATTTTGGTCAGGTACGGGAACAGACCTAATACAATCAAACACAGCTGATTACCGAAATTGAGTTACCTTTATATTTGTGACAGCTTGCGTAAATTCTTTAAATTATTTTACTTATTTAGAAATATTACAGTCAGAATAATTTTGTTGTGGCAGTTTTTTTTTAATATTCTTTTGTCTATAAAAATTAATTTTTTCTATATGAAATTTCGCAAAAATTGACGGATACAGGTGTTTGCTGTCTGTCATAGCATACAGTCAGATTTTGCATTCTGTGTTATTTGACATAACTGAACAGTCAGGGAATGAAAACCAGAACATGCTTAATCCTACCTGACATATTGGGAGCAGCTGATTTAATTCGATTTATTCTGGCACGTTTCGTATCATATTTACTAGGTATTTGCAAATATTTTTTTTAAATATGAAAGTTTAAATGAAATACAAGGAATGCAATTAAGTGTCTGTTTACGCTCAAGGAACAAATATAATAAAGTTTATATGACACTTTGGCAGCACTAACTAGGTAGGAGTTCGGGAAACTAGCGCAAAACTAATAAGGCATCCCTTGGAATCCGAAATGCTGCAAAAATGTGAGAATGAATCACAATAACTTCCGAATTTAACTTTTCCTACTTTAAGGGTTACTTACGAGAACCGTCTTCAAGAGATGCTATTAGTATTTCTAATTTTAAGGGCAATTATTTTAAGGGAATAATCTACTCCACGAAAAAGAAAAAAAACAAAATAGTGCTGTCCAACCCCCCTCTATTGCCGAAAGTATTAGGCTCGTTCGGGTACTTATATGCAAATGTAATATTATGTCTGAAAAATCCATTGTGCTCAGAGATTTAACGGAATTGAGCGAGATATGATTTTTTCTTCGTTAATTTTTCTCCAGCAAAAAGGACTTAATTTTGAATTAATAAACTATGAAAATTCTGATTTCGCCACGAATTGTGACTCAATAAACCGCAGATATGAAGTTTGAACAACATCCGTGCAGTCGTTGAGGCTGCAGTCGTGCGTATAGACAGATATAATTTAGAGACTCACTTTGTTGATTTTTTTTTTATCATAGTAATGTCAAGTTTGATCAAAATATCGTGATCGATAATTTTAAGGAAACCAATACTCGCTCTTATAGGTGGAATAAATGAAATGAAAAGTTTCCCCACCATTTCTTATCCCGTCTCCATTCGATTTCGATTAGTTTAATACGAGACATCTGGCTAAACTCAAAGTCCAAATTGATGATTCGAACATTTATAAAACTCCTCGCCATATCTTACACCCATTTCATCCGATGTATATAATTTTCAATTGGGACTACTTACGTTTAAACTTACAAGCCAAATTTCATCAAAGTTCGTTGAGAAGTTTTTTTTGAGGAAGGTGGCTAAACAAATTATTTAAAGATTTTTGGAACTAAAAAGTTTTTTTTTTTTTTTTGTTCATATGACAACTCCTTTAGATCTTATTGCCAACATTTTACTTTTAAATGAAATGAATGTCTGTTATGGCATCTTGCATTTTTTTTTAAACGGTTTCAAGTCTACAAGAAAACTTTTCAGTTGTTGTGACATCATTTCCGCATAATTTCTATTCAATCCATTTCTTCACCATTGAAAGTGAAGAAATTATACCCGTTTCAAAGTACATACTCGTATGTACGGATAAGTATGCACATTAGTGCCCCTGCTCTTCGGTTGTGTAACTAAAAGTTCAAAGTATTTTGAACTAATTAAACTGTAATTTGTGTATCATTATAAACACATGTACTTGGCTATTTACTGGTAAATTCTTCAAATTGAAAATTTACATAATGTATCATGCAGCTTTACCTTTTTTGACAGTTTTTTGGTAAGTAAGAATAACAAAACCATATATTTTTGAAATCAGCGCATTTTAGTTGACATCTACGTCATCAAGCCGTGATGTAGTGGTAACATCATCGCTTGTCACGCTGTTGATTCACGGTTCGTATCCTGATGTCAAGAATCATCTATTTATTTCGCATGAAATAAATAAAAAAGTCGATCACTTGCGAAAGCTAAGTCAACTCTACTGCGAAGGCATAACACTGGCAGTAGGGTAGTCATATGGCTAAAATGCAACTTGATCGTGATGATGACACCAGGAGGACGGGAAAAAAATACTGTGAATCATAAGCAACGGCAATAATAGCGAAATCAAACAAAATACTCCCCAGTTATCTGGAGAGCCACCCTAGTATAAGGGTATTCATATCCCCTTTAACACGTGCAAATTATAAAAAAAAAAAAAAAAAACGTATTTTTGGTGATAAAACAAAAATTAACAAGTATTTTTAAATTTTTTTTTTGTAAAACTTTAATTGATTATATACGAAACAATATTTAAACAATTAATTGGAAATGGCTGCCATTTGAATTTATTCGGGTCTTAAGTCGCATAAGTCATCGATCGCAGCACCTATCTAGTCCATTGAAAATTGTCTATTGCACGGATAAGTGCGCGCTACAAGGACTCAATATTTGGGTATAGAGTAGAACAAAGGTTTGGGGTATGGACTGCTTGACGGTCAATAATCTGCTGGTATAAAGTTCGGCAAATTGTTTTTGCCTTATGAGCGCGGGGAGTCTTGTTGGAAAGTCAACTGGTTGTTTCAAAACAATTGTCGGTTGAGTCCCGTCACAAAGCCTTCCAGAACATCCGTTTGGTAGATTTGCCGATGTTTTTACTCCCTCTTCGCAAAAATGAAGGTCGGTAATGCTTTCGTCGCTGACTTCCCATCAAACCATGCGGGATGATGGCTCCATTCTGAGTTCTGATGTTTCTTTGGATAACCGGGCATAGACTTGGTATTTTGCTTTTTGAACGATTCCTCAATAGTAAACATTTTTTCATCCGTGAACGAAATTTTCCTACGAGCAGTTTGTGCGTACCGGCGGCGTAGAGCTTTCGATCTTTCATTCCGGTTTTGCTTTAATTGGGCTGTGAGTAAGCGGTCAGTGTGTCTTTTATATGCGTTGATAATGTGATTTTCTTATATCTTGTTTGATAATGCGAGACATGGATTTCTGCGATATCTTCATTTCCCGTGACATGATTTCCTTCTTTCGCAGCGGTTTACGATTAATCGTGAATTTAACAGCTTTGATCGCAGGTAGAGTTCTGACAGTGCGAGGGCGTCCGGATCTTTGACGGTCAGTTACTCCATACTGTCCTCAAACAATTTAACAGTTCACAAAATTCCGGGTGACTCCAAGCGGTCCCAGATCCGAAAATGCGAAGATCGCTTCATTTCATATTACACTTGTGAAGACCAATTAACACAACATGGTTTTCAATATCACCCCACTTCATATTTACAAATGACTTTTGTGTAAATCTGTTTGAGCGGTTACTTAGTGTAAATGTCACTCATTGAATACCTGTCAATATAGAATGGATGTGTTCAACACCAGTTTCACGATGAGTGCGTTTAAACGTGCACCAGTATTTATGACATGACTAAATATATAATTTGCGCTCTGAAATGAAGTATACACGTACTTTTGAACTTTTTCGAGATAAGTTCAACGTAGATCTTTTGTCCCCAGATCCCATCAGAACAATGGTACTCGTTTCCTATTTGTGTATTCCATATGGTCTTGGTGTTTATATTAAGTTGTACCCGTGTTCCAGGGCCTACAATCGACTAGCAACGATGTTAAGATCTATGCACTGCGGCCTGATCAGCTTAAATGCTCCTCCACCTAAGGAGTAACAAGAAAGCCGAGAACATAAACTGCGATCCCATAAGGAAAAGAAAATTTGATCAGATGAAATCAATGTGATATAAACCTCAATAAAACGAATGATTTATGAGTCGATGGCAATGACTTTCGCGTCTAAAATTTATTCAATGGCGTGTTATTTCGATGATTCCAAAGTAGATCGGCTTTGTAATTCAAGTCATGAAGTAATCAAATACTTAAGCAGTTGTTGCGCTAAAGTGTTTTTTTTTTTTTGTTTTTTAGTGACCTTCGTAGCTGCATGTGGAATGATAAGATCAATGCTGGTGCGTTAAGCAGGACTGGTGTGGTGAATGTTTAAAAAAGATATTTGTTATTTTCTCCAGGGTGATACTTGGGTTAGTTCGAGAGGGAACTTAGGTTAGTTAGAGAGTGAACTTGGGTTAGTTAGAGTCGTAGATAATGCTTTTTTCGTTTTACTGCTAAATCCATATATTGTGCGTTTTAGAGCCTAAAATAATACTTCAAAATACTGTCCTGTAAGGGGTGTTGAGTGTTATTTGACAATGGGCCAGACGAAAGATAAACCGCATTAAGATCTAAACAAATTTATTGAACCTTCAGTCTATATTCATATTTTTGTCAATCAGTGCACCGCATTTCTTTCACTTCCTGTCACTTTCCAACTCTAAATCTTGTTTTCTTTTTTAATTTACAATGCTCTGTGAGGAAGGAATATAGTTAGGATTCATTGCTTGTTTTTACTTAATCTGATGTAAGCCTTAGTTCTTTCCCGGTTGAAGTTCACAAGAAGTGTCTTGGCTTGTTTCAGTTTTGGGAGTACTCTTCAGAACTCGGCTGGCATGCACCCTCATTGCGCAGGAGGGCTTTATCCAGCTTATGAGCTTCATTTTTACCCTTCATTCTACCCATCTCAAACTATTTCTGAGCTGATTACAGAAGAGTTCACTTCTGAATTCAATGCATTCCTGATATTTATCTTCTTTTGCGATACCCTTTAACCTTTTCAATTGCGAGGTGCAAATGTGTTAGCTCGAGGACGCTGTTCATTTTTGTTAGTAGAACCTAATTTCATTACCCTTGAGGGTGGCTTTAAATCAATGTGTCGGACTTCATATTAGCAGATGATTGGCCGTCAGGTAGTCGAAAGCTCATAGACCATTATAAGCTGTGGTCTATTTTAGAGGCGATGGCTTGTTCTACTCGACACCCAAATATTGATTCCGCACACTTATCAGTGCAGTGGACAATTTTCCAATGGACGAGGTGCGTGCTGGCCAAAGCGACTTAAGGCCTACATAAATGCAAATGGCTACCATCTCGAATAAATTATTTAAATATTGCTTCCTAAATAATCAATTAAAGTTTTACAGAAGCAAAATACTTGTTCCTTTTTATTTTATCACTAAAAATGCGTGTTCCAGTATTTATAACTAGACTAGGTATATCACTTGATCTCCAAGTACAATCAGTGCTGCCCTTAAATATTTTTTCTCTCCATTCAATTGTCATTGAGTTTCGGCTTAAATCTCATTAAAATTTTCCACTCGAAACTCATCAAAGTAATGGCATTTGTCAGCGACATTTTTGAAAGTACCCTCAATTAGCGAAAATAAACAAGAATGCGAAGCAAAAATTTCACCTATCCACTCATTGTTGTCAAAGCAGCACCGCTCAGCTTATCCGATCATTTATTAAGAATTCGCAATTATTTTCGTTCGTTATGTCACTGTTTACCTCTGATTGTGTCTGCCTTGTCTTCGTATTAATCAACTTTTCTTACCTGCCCAGCCCAGCCACTGTGTGTTCCCATGTGTAATCAAATATCTGCCTACATTAGTCGATGTTGCACAGTGCGCATTTTGCTTTTCATCTACAACAGATGTCTCTGCGGCATCCCCTTAACAAATTGTTTACCTTGTCTAAATTGTCTACCGAACTAGTTCTCGGGGCTCTAGAAACGCAGATCAACCGGAGGCAGATCAAGAACCTCTCCATCATCATTACATATCCCGTTCGAGAGCGCAAGAACAAGAAACGCTAATGATGACTTTGTTCCGTCAGATAAATGTTGCGGGATGGAGGAGCGGCTTTGTGTCCAATTTCAACGTAAATATAGCCAACTTGGGAAAGATCTGTTTCGCCACTGCCAGAGTTAGTGTAGGATGTACAGATAGGTACTCATAGCGTTATTTTTCTTCGGGCTATCTTTCATGATTCACATTTCTTTTCTTTGCCTTTTGTCTTCGTGCAATTGTTTTTCATTTTATTTCGCGGCTGATAATTGTCGTTTGTAATCGCTAATGCGGGTCTTCTTATATGCGAGTTGGCCAACTTCATGACCAGTCAAACATGGGCATGGTGAGCGATAAAAGAAAAAATTTGCACATGCTATCTATCGACATGGTCTTTTTTTTTTTTTTTTTTTTTTTAGAAAGGCGAAGAAGCAGCATAAACATAACGAAAGAGCTTTTCATTTCAATTATTGTAGTTAGGAACTTGTTTTAGAGTTTTACGTTGATCGTAATCCAACAGGCAATATAATATTTTATTTTACTGTCCAAAAATGTAGGTCTACAGGTTAAAAGCGAGTATCCACATCGACGGGGCGAGAAAGCCTATGTAGCCGTGAAAAGTTCAAAGGCCGAGTAATGTAGGCAAGTGTGGTTCAATATGTTAATAGTCTTGAATTGATAATGACCTTCGATTTATCATTGTTAACACTTGGTTGAACCACTTCTTTAAATGAATTTTTAAATGAATGCGTTGAATTCGATTTTAAATTATTACCTAGTGTCTTGTCTTGATAGACAGGCAATAAACAATAATCTTTCATTTGAATAACGTGTACCGTACCGTATATATTAATTTGAATCTACTTACGGAGATAATGATAATGTAACCTAGTTACATCGAACTCTAGCTCATAAATAATAATCATTGAATCAAAAGGGAACTATCAAAGAGGAAATGATAAGTTATGTGCAGATATACATAAATGTATGATCAGTTTGTTGTAATCAAGCATGGCGAAGTGGCAGAGAATGATCAACAGAAAGTAAATTCAACGGAGTTTCAGTCTCTAGAAAATGTGAAAAGAATACGTCTGATTTGAAATGGTTGTATGTACTATATAAGCTGTGACTAAAAATGTCTCAATTAAAAAAATTTATCTGACAGCCCGATATTTCGTGCATTTTTAAGTTGCCTTCATAACAGCCGCCATTTTGTCGGGCACTTTATTTTTTAAGTGTTCCACATCAGAATGGTAAAACGGAACAGTAATGCATTCAACATTGTGTCCGTTTGACCCAAAAAGCTGAAATAGTATGTGGGGAACCTAAAATAATCAGGAAAAAAAAATAAACTGTTTTGCGACACAGGGTACCCGGCTTTATATGATTTTAATGCTTTTCAATTGCATCTGACTTTCATTTTCAAACGGCACTGCTAATAGGTCAGTCTTAACTTATAATTGGCGCCACGGCTGGTCTTGTAGATTTCCGCCCTTTTGAAATTTTTCATTACTTTTCGGCATAAATCCTGCGGTAGTTAATAAATTATGCGTCGAATCTTGTCCTTTAGCTCTGGAATCATTTTGGCGTCGATGGCACACACCTTCTGCTTCACATAACAAAAAAATAAAAAAAATCCAACAGCGTGATATCGCACGATCTTGGTGGTCAATTTTGGTAGCCGAAATGAGAAATGACGCGCTGTGTGGCAAGTGGCACTGTCTTATCGTCCAACTGGTGCCAAGAATAATTTGTTGTCATGTTCCGATAAAGTTCGAAGAAGTACGGCCCAATCCTCACCAAATATTGACTTTTTGTGGATGCATTGGTTGTTCGTGAATGGCCCGTGGATTTTCATGACCCCAAAAGCGACAATTTTGTTTGTTTACGTAGCCACTCAGTTGAAAGTGAGCCTCATCGCCGAAGATGATTTTGTTCGAAAAATCGTCATCAACTTGGAGGTTCTCTAACACTCAATCAACGAACTCACGACGCTGTTCATGGGCTTCTGGCTTCAATTCATTAGACAATTGGATCTTGTAGGCATACTTTGCGTGGAACTTTAGGAAAGGTTCAAATGCTTGGAATAATGGCGAACGGATTTTGACGGATTATCACGAACACCATCACTCACTGCGGCGATATTTTGGCATGGAGGACGCACTGGTCCTTGCACATCCAACACTGGACCCGGTTCGATTGAATGTTTCCATTAATTTCTGAACCGCGGCACGAGATAAACGGTTATGTATACCGACATTATTTCGCAATGCGCGAATACTGTTGGTTTTACTATTGAATACCTCTATAGTTACAAATGTCTATGCTTGGTATTCAAGAAGTCAAATATCAGCTGTTTATGTTTGACAGAATCATAAAAGTGTCAGATTTAAATTGTAACCTTCAACTGAATTACCCCAAATTTGATCAAAATCCGTTGAAGTGTTCTTGGTGGCTAACATGGATGATTTAAAGATTTTTAAAACCCCACTCCATTCGATTTTGACACCAGTTTTGATGAGCACGATAAGTCTGCAATTCTGAACTCAAATTATGAACTTTTGTAAATTTTACTTCCATGTTCTAAGCAAATTGAGGTATGAGTATATACATATGTAGTTGCAATCACGTACGACCCAGTCGTGCACTTTATTTTTGTTGGTCCTACATAAGAAACTTGATATCTCGCAATTTAATTATTGTCTATACTCATACAGCAAGCTCTTACAATAGCATTAAAGCTAGGCATTGTCTGAAGAGAAATGTGTTCGGCGTAGGTACTCTTCCAGACGACAAAAGCCTCTGATTATTTCATATAGGATTCTGAGGTTTACTAGGATGCTGGATTTTCTCTGTTAGAATTTAAGGAACAGTGGATTGGTGAAGACTTGTCTTGGTGTGTTTTGCTAGGTTTCATCGGATAGGTATAAGGATGCACCTTGCATATACATAGGTTTTTTTTTAAGTGTCTTTAACTGAGATGGCAGAAGGGTTTAGTCTAACCGTCATCTTTAGCCAGTGACTAATCTCATTTGTTCCCAGCAATTCCACTGTGTACTAGAATTCAGTGAAGGCTGGTTAAGTTCCTTTTTGTTAGAAACCCCTGTGGTTAGAGAGCACCACAGGGGTTTCCAGATCAGCCAAATGCTTTTATAGCTAGTTGGGTGGGACAATGTATACCCTTTTAATGCATTTATATGCTTTAGTCGGAAAGGAAAGATAGGACGATAAAGATAGAGAAAGAGAGATAGAGAAAGAGATAGAGAGAGAGAGAGAGAGAGAGAGGGGGGGAAGATGGTTTGAAACTCAACTGCTTTTGGATTTCTGATACTCCATGGATGGTGTCTGAACTAATCTAGGAGAATTGTTATATTTCTTGTAATTTTTTTTTTAGAGTGCGATAGTAGTATTTATTTAGTTCTAGAAATTATTTCATAGTTATGGTTGTAACTTAAATCGGCAACCTTCCAGTCAACAGCCAAAGACATGTGCGACTGAATGAAAAATTCACACAAAAATTCTCTAAACACCCAGTTCTTCTTTATATTTTGGACCCGTCCGTATATTGCGATACGGTTTTTATGTAATATTTAGTTATCTCAGATAATTCTGAATTAATTCCTATGCTCAATTGTGAGGGTGGCCGTGGTGTAGTGGTAACATCATCGCTTGTCACGCTGTTGATTCACAGTTCGAATGAAATAAATCAAAAAGTCGATCACCTGCGAAAGCTAAGTCAACTCTACTGTGAAGGCATAACACTGGCAGTAGGGTGGTCATATGGCTAAAATGCAACTTGATCGTGGTGATGACATCAGGAGGACGGAAAAAAAATAATGTGAATCATAAGCACCGATAATAATAGCGAAAACAAACAAAATACTCCCCAGTTATCTGGACAGCCACCCTTGGAGTTTACAGAAACTTAATACCACCTGAGTTTCAAACTACACCACTCGGTCTTTCTCTCTGTCTCTTTCTCTTTCCACAAAAACGCACGTGTTCTAAAAATTAGTATAAGGGTATTCATATCCCCTTTAACACGTGCAAATTATATAAAAAAAAAAAAAACATAGATTGATAGATTTTCTGAGCAGAAAATCCGCTTTACATTAATTTTTTGAAATCATCATATTTATTCAGTCGTGTCTGTTAGTCTAGGCATCAGGGATTTGAAAAAAAGCTTGGAAACGGTCTCATACGTTTTATTATAAATCCATGAATAACATACACTCCTGAGGGTTGTGCGTTCGTCGTCATCTTGGAAAAAAAGATGCCGAAATTAGCTTTTTCGCCAAATCTGAACCAAAATATTAACACCTTCATGGATTGGAAGTTCAATTGTCTTTTTTTTTTCTTTTTTTTTGTCGGGGCGGGTACAGTAGGGTACTGGAGCAATCAGACTCAAAAACAGGTCCATTGTACAACCAGGCAGAGAACCCCATTTTAACGAGTAGACGCTTCAGTGATGAAGAGCTTAGGTCATCAGCGCTCACCTCATCAGCACCAAAAATCTGCCACCTGATCCGAGCAAAGGCAGGACAATCAAATAGGAACTGTTCCGCATTGTCATCGCCCTCTCCATAGGATTCGCAGACAGGGGTAGCGCTCAAAGGCGAAGTGGCCCGTAAGAGCGACAGTAAGTTGTCTGCAGTCTTTTCTGTTAAGAGATAGCAAGAAAGCCGCGGATTTCTTACAGACGACGGGGACCATTCGTTTAGTCTGCCTGCTTCCTGGCGAGTCAGGCCACCTTCGATTGTGTTCACTGAAAACCCAGTCGTGAATGGATGCCCTAACCGAGGACGCTGGCAAACCCAACGTGGGTTCAGGTCCAGAGAAATTCTCTTCTGAGCCTTGTCTAGCAAGCTCGTCAGAGATCTCATTTCCTGTTATCCCTTTGTGTCCTGGGGCCCAAACAAGATTCAGTGAGTTCAGCCTTCCGACCGAATTCAAGGATGTTTTGCATTCTCGAATTATTTTGGAAGTGGCTAAAGGATTGAGCAAGGCCTTAAGCGAAGCCTGACTGTCACTACAGACGCAGATACTTCGCCCCTTCCACCTGTTCTTACCAATATAGTCAGCAGCCATTACGATAGCGTATATTTCTGCCTGGAAGACAGATGTGTGTTTTCCCAATGAGGAGTGAGGTCTCATGTTGTCGCATTCCACGAAAACAACAGCACCAGATCCCTGTCCAGTTTTAAAGTCGTCCGTGAAAATGCGACTACATTCCTTTCCTGGCTCAGACTCCTGCCAAAACCAATCCTGAACATGGGAAAAGTTGACTTCAAATTTGCACCGCAGCCGTAATTCAGGTGTCATTGTATCAGATGGCATATCCATGAGTTAGGGGTCGTAGGATAATCGTCGCGCAACGTCATCAAAACTCCAGTGCGAAACGTACCAGAAACCATTTCTTTTTAAACGGAAGATGGCTCTGAGTGTACACCCCATGATATAAATATCAAGGGGGGAAGTTCATCAAGGCGTCTAGAGCAGAGCCAGACGTACTGGGGAAAGCTCCCAAGCAACCGAGACAGACCGTTCTTTGGAGTTTGGTGAAAGCAGCCGTAACGTATTTACGTGAGAGCTTATTCCACCAAACAACTGACGCATATGAGAGGAAAATTGTCTTTACAACCATATCACATTCACTAATTTCAGTTGGACCATTTGAAAGTTGGACTTTCAAAAAAGTACTTAAAAAACAAACTTTGCTCGATAACATGGAATCGTGACACATTTGACAAAGCCTATCACCTCCAAAAGTTTATTTGCCTGATGTTAAATAACCTGAATAAGATGACTTTGTATTTTGTACATTTCTTGAAAAATCATAAACTTCTACTTGAAAACGATTCACTTTACGAAGAATATTGTTTTTGCAGATTATGCCTAAACGGTGAACTAGTTCATATTTGAACTTTGGTAATATCTGAACGTTAACTACTATTCTTTGCACGGTTTTTTACTTCGGGAGAAATGAACTCTGTTGTCTCAGCTGGGTCACATGAAGAGGTCACAACAGACCTTGAACATTAGTTCGTTTATGACTTAACCATGGGCACTACATAACGATGTACCTTTTGCCAACCATCTTGACAAACATATCTTCGCTTTGGCTGCAAGATCCATTGAACAAAAAAAAAAAAAAAACTAATTTTAAGGAGGTTAAAGAAAACAGAATTTTTAAGCACTTAATCTTCTAATTTCTGTTTGTTTGTTTGTCAGATTCTGCAGATGCGGCAAAGATATGTACGTGTACACCCATGTAATTTGTTTACACCATAGACCTGGATATGACATACAGCTACCTTAGCAGTTTCACTATGACAGACACGTAATCTCTTTGAAGTCAGAGATCGAAGCTACTATAGTTTATAATTCTAAGGAAGAATTGGGGTGAGCTGTTCAATTCATCGAATTCCACTACCCTATAAGGCTAGACAACCGATTTATCAATCAAAACCGAACAGCTTTACGAGTAACTTCCCGTATTAAGTGTCTTTTTTTTCCAACTGACTACCTCAAAACTTCATACGAATGAATAAATTAGCAAACGCTATACATGTCACGGTTAATGAAGTTATTGCTCAAAGCACCCATCGCGCTTGAAATAGGTCACATTATCGCTTTAAATTCAATGTCAAATAGAGCAATAAATGTGTCTACAGTTCTGTTTATGAGTATATCTAATAAATAACCAAATTTTGAAATGATGTTGCACCTAATGGGGCAGAAAAAAGAAAAAAACTGCGCCATCGTCATCATTAACTCGTAACACGCTTAGTTTTTTTTATTTAATTTAAAAGTATAATTAGTCAGTAAAAAAAAAATGATTGCATTTCACACAAAGACAACAAAGTTCAGCACGAAATTATATTCTTTATCACCTCACCACGAATTTACTAACTTCTTGCACAAACAACTTTTGAAACGAAAAATAAACTTTCGCTTTGATTATCTTGAAAGATAAAGATAGCACTTCTCCTCTCCTAATCCACTCAACAAGCCACTTTCGATAAGACAAAAATAACACACACCATTTAGTTAAGTGGTAAAAAAAAACAATTCTCCTTTATTAATACGTGATGATAAGGAATACAGACAAACAACATTTTAAACAGTTTATACCCCGATAACTATCCCAAAATATGTAAAATAAAATATCTTCTCCGGAATGTAACAAGTTTATAACTTGGCTGCAGTGCTCTTAAGATCCACATAGGCGCCAGTAATGACATCCTTTCCAGTCTCAACGACAGATGTGCGGAAATACACACGCTTGCCCTCCTTCCACATGTCCACTTTTAAAGTTTGCCCAGGTAGCACTGGACTTGTAAACCTAACTTTGACTGCTTTGAAGAGTGACGAGTCGTTATCAGCGTATTTGGCGAGAACAGCTCTCACAGAGAATCCAAACGAACAGAGTCCATGCAGAATTGGCGTTTTGAAACCAGCAATAGGGGCGAACTTTGGATCGATGTGAAGGGGATTTAAGTCTCCCGACAAACGGTAGAGCGCCGCTTGATCTTCGCTGGTCTTGTATTGAATGGAAGAGTCAGGAGAACGCTTAGGTGGTGGAATGGTTGAAACAACACCTTCGATGGGTTGCTTCTTGCCACCGAATTTACCGGCACCCACGACGAATATTGCACTTTGGTTCTTGACCAGCAAATTGCCATTCTCAGTATAAGAATCGCAGTTGGTGACAACAACAGCTCCAGAGCCCTTGTCCATGACATCGAAAACCTTTCCATAGGTGGTGAGCTTGCCAGATGTTGGCAGCTCATCGACGATCTCAATGTACTGTTCCCCATGGAGGATGTTAGAAAAGTCAGCCTGTCCGTTGGTCAGACCAGACGATACCAGATTCGTTGTCATACTCAGCAACAAGCCGGGCATAACAAAGAATGTCGGCAGAGGACTGAACGCTGGATCGTTCTCGTAGAGGAATCGCAAGTCGTTGGAGTTTTTCGTGGAAGCTCCAACACCCAAGGCGTAGAGAATCAAATCCTTTGAACCGAAGTTGAAGGTGTCTTCGGCACCGACACGGCCATCTTTTATGTTCTCCAAGACTTGCATGAGATAGCCGCTGGCCTCTGCCGTATTAGCGAAATGCCTAGCTTCCGACATGTCGGTTATCTTGCTCCAAACACTTTTCACGTACTCTGGGGTGATGACTTTGGTATCTAGCGAGGTGCGGAGGACAGCTCCTCTACCGCGCACTGTCTGAATCTTTGTGGCCCATCCAGCAGCACTCTCAATGATTGCTCCATTGTCCTTACATGACTCGTGGCAGAGGTATGCCACTACTGGAGCAATCAACTGCGGTTTCAACTCTTGGAACATCAAATCGGGTAGAATTCCTTCAGTCATCCTCGAAGCAGCTGTTGGTACAATCACATTACAAAAGACGTTATACTTGTTTCCCTCGATAGCGACAGTGTTGGCTAAGCCAACCAATCCCAACTTTGCTGCACTGTAGTTCGCCTGGCCAAAGTTACCATACACTCCTGAGTTACTCGCCGTCATAATGATGCGCCCATAGCCCTGTTTCTTGAAGTAAGGCCACGCAGCACGAGTAGTCATGAAGCTTCCCTTCAAATGTACATCGTGCACCAGATTCCAATCCTGATCAGAGATATTGGCGATGCTTTTGTCACGCAGAATCCCAGCATTGTTCACCAAAATGTCCACTCTCCCGAAATTGCTGATCGCTGTCTCGATAACCTTATGTCCATCGACGACAGAATTGTAATCCGCTACAGCAGTACCGCCCAGAGCACGAATTTCATTCACCACAACATCGGCAGCACGCTGTGAAGCTCCCTCTCCATGAAAACTACCGCCCAGGTCATTGACCACAACCTTGGCCCCACGCGAACCAAACAGCAACGCGTACTCTCGTCCCAAACCGGCACCAGCGCCGGTGATAATGGCAACTTTTCCATCGTAACGTAGTACTTCAGTGGAAGACATTCTCAAGTCTTCGTATGATTCTCTCTCTCAACAGCAACGGCCGAACGGCAAGCACCAACTGAAAGTATGAGAAACGAATTATAATGTCACAGCTGTCTATGTAGTGTTGAAAAGGTTTGAATTGCAAATTCATAAATGTAATTATAGCTAGGCAAGTGGTGAGCGATAAAACACTTAAATAATTCTGATTTTAATCGTGTTTTCATTGAACTTTGCACTTTGGCTGATTCTCCTCTTTGGGTGACATGGTAGGAGGAGGGAGAATGATTTTCACTTTCTTTTTTCTTACCTGCTGAGTTTCGTTGATTTTGATGATTGTATTTCGTAGAATATAGCCTACTCTTTGTAGAACTTGATTAAAGTGCAATTTTTAGTTTGAAATTAGTTTTTATGAACGAATTTCAATGGGAAAAGTAAAAATTATGATTCGTACTACTTGGCTTTTTGACATCGAATTGACGTTTTACTGCCAGACGTCAGATTGGAGGAAAAAACCAAACTGCTTTACACCTGGTATTCTCAAACTGTAATATTACGATGCGTTACGCTGCTTGGAGGTGCTTCAAATTATGCAAATTTCGGAGAGACGTTATGTTGCTGCGTCTCATTTGTTATGCCGGTGATTGACTGGGTATAATTTGCATTAGAGACTGTATTTTATTTGTTTTGGTTTAATATTTTATGCACGTTATGTGTGTGCATCCATTACGTAATTTTTTTTTCACAGATTTAAGGGGAATTGTATTTTTATAATGTTAACTTTGAAAAGGAAAACAATGCGTTCCGGGTATTGAGGAACCTGACTCTTTAATTGATCGCCTTTTTGTATCGACAAATAATAAAAGGCAGTTTTATGAGGTGACATGTTCACTATTATTGTTGTGTGGAGATGATACAGTATATAAGTCACTAGAATGTCTTAACTTTATTAACTTTTAATACCGCTAGCCTACATAAAAATAAAATTAAATCGAATTAAATATTTAAATAATTTCTTTGAATTTAGAAAGGTTACATTGTAGCTCGGGTTCAAAAGATAAAGCTGTCTTCTGTGTAATTTAAATTTTTCTTTAACAATTTTAAAACTTTCATTCGTATATATTTTTTTTTTTAAACGTGATTAGCCACAGGAAAATGTATACTATTACCCTGTGGGGAGACACAAGGTTCAAGGTCCGAAACACCTCTCATGAGCCTCTGACAAACATTTGAGAGTAAAATTGCCATTAGAAGCTTCTCTCAATAAAAGAAAATTGCCCTTCGGAAGCGGCATGAAACTGTAGTTCTCCTCCCTCCCGTGTGGCGCATAGTATGAATGGCACCTCGAAGCTAGGCCTAGATATTAACTAATTTCTTTAATATTGAATCATCTAAGGAGTTCCATGAATCCATTATCGCTTATTCGGAGCTCGGTAAGATTCGTGAATTGGCGATTATTGGCATAAACTCGGCAAGCAAAGATTTCCCAAAGATGTTTGATTGGATTACAGTCGATGGAACATGCACTTCATCAATCCGATGTGTTGGGCCTAAAACCATTCCATACTTTGACGACTGATATGAATTGCTGCATTATCTTCGTCGGTAAATAAAAAAAAAAAAAATTAACACAATGTTGCTTACGGTTTTCCAATCACGATCCATGTTATTACGTGCGGAATCCACTCTCTTTTCCTTAATGGGCTGCTCTTAGACATGGCGCAGGCACCATTTTGCTTTGGACGATTATGTCGCTGTGTTTTATTGTACGCGAAGCCGTTGAAACGGAAACATCGAACTTTAACTCATTCGGAATTTCTGCCAGCGAACGCACCGAATTGTACAAAGCGTTTATTATCCGTCTTCGATCGCGTCTTGTAAGTTTCTGCGGACGTCCCGGTCGGTTTGTTTTGTCATAAGACTCCGAATCTTGCAAAAAATTTCTAATGACACTGTCAGATCTTAATCTTCGCGATAGCTCTAAAACGCAGACCTCGCGAAAACTTAAAATTTGTCCCTTTTTTTGAGTACCACGCAGCATTGTTGCTAGTTAAAATCACAATAAAAAAGCTGAATAAAATTGTAGACTTTACTTCTACAAACTATCCGTTTTTTTATTGCCCAAATTACAAAAAAAAAAAAAAAAAAATGAGTTTCCTCAAAAAGATCTTTTCTAGGGTGTGGTTATACTTTTGCAAGGCACTGGTAATGGTTTTCCTTTTTTTTTTTCCAACGAAATTTGTGGAATGTCAATATTCGAGGGAATTCTAGAATTTGTGGACAATATTTCGACTTCTTACTTATTGGGCTCCAGGTCCTTTAAGAGGTCTTACACTATTCTATCCTCATCGATTCCACTTCAGTAGGCTATGCTTTTTGCACCCGCTATTGCTGGGTTTTTCAAACAGAGGTTCAGTCTACCTTGCCGTTTCGAAACTGGGGGCTGAGTTTCGAAGAGTCTTTGGTTGCAGCTAACGTATTCGTCAGACTTTGTTTTTTCGGATTACGTACATTCTCATCTTTGTACAGCTTTTAGAAACGTGATTGTATCTTCTCTTTGTATTCGCTTCGGACACAGGAATAAATACCCGATGAAGAAATTTTCTCTCGAAAGAGTCTAATATCTGCTTAGCTTTCTTGCTTAAAGTCTAGCACTCAGCACCGTATATTAGAACAAGAAGTTTATCGATCTGTAGAGTATCAATTTTCTTTTCAGAGTTAGGAGTTTTGAACTCAGTCATTTTGCCAAAACAAATTAGCAATGGATTGTTAAGATCAGTTTTATTCCGATCTCGACGAGGTCGGCATTTGTAGAGTTTTCATTTCTCATTTCGACTTTACTTGACGAGGCGCTTTCCGTGAATACGGAACCTTGGAAATTAGTAAAGAGGTAGTACTTGGGTTGTAGGTAAAGGATAAAATTTGAGTTGAATGGGCGTTGGGCGGGGCAATGTGTATACTTTGCGGTATATTATCATGCCGCATATACATAGTTCTAAAAATGTGTCAAGTTCACTTTTCGAAAGTTTGCTTATGTCAAGCTTTTAGATTTCACTCCCAGATACAGTAATTAGGTAACTTGTAGCTTTGTTTATTACTGGATTAAGCCGTTTATTGTCCAGATAAAAGGTTTTTACTGTGAATTCTGTATAGTCTGTGATAAATAATGATGGGATTCATATTTTCCTAGTTGGCGCCCAACGTAGGAATATTAATGGTCACCGCCCAACAGAATGTACAAATCTCTTGTCACTAAAATTATTTAGTGGTCACATGAACACGGCTCATAAACTTAACTATGAGTATGTACGGGCAAGTAAATACCCAATGAGGACATCATCAATGTCAGGTGCCCAAACGAGAGATGTGTAATGGTGATTTTGAAGGCGAAGATGACATTGGCTTGTGCCTTTTCATTGGGTCTTACATATTGGCAGCGAGGGGTTATACTCTAAATTTACGAGTATATTATGAGTTTCTTGTCCTGCTTAGGTATATCATTTGAGATCTTCCTAAACCTCTTCTTTATTCTTCTCTTCCAGACTGTGGGATGTTCGCAATCAAAACAAATGTATAAAAATCTACCGTGGTCATATAGCTCATGTGAATTCGGTGAAATTTTCTCCGGATGGCTTATGGATAGCATCTGCTGGCACAGAAGGATCCGTAATTATCTGGGACATCCGCAAGAGTAAACTGATCATGGATTTCACAGAGAAAGCTCCAGCGATCACTTGTATACAATTCCATCCATTTGAGTTCCTACTGGCCGTGGGTCGAATTGATGGTAGTGTCTACATCTACGATCTGGAGAGTAAAGTTCGCATCTCAAAAACAGACACAACCAGTCCATTCAGTGGCCATCCAATAAAGTGCATTACTTTTAGGTAAACAAGTTGCAAGTGTTTGCATTTCAACGGAAACTCTAACCATCTTTCATTTTCTTGCAGTGAAAATGGTGAATGCCTCTTTTTGGGTACATCAGCGGGAATTTCCGTCATCGGTTGGGAACCGGACCGGGAATTTGATCATATTGAATCCGCATGGAGTGCACTGGGTGACATGAAAATAGTTAACAGAAAGTTGGTAAGTTATATTAGAGTCTTTCTATGATACCTATTTCATTCATGGTTTATTGCAGATCTGCGGATCCTATGAGAAGGAATATGTCGCAATCCACGCCCTAAGCATTGATCGAGTGATTCCGTTCTACAATCCATCTAATGCTCCGTTCAGTCACAATCAAACAACACGAAAGAGTTTCTCACGTGGCCATCAAAAGTTACGATTGTCCATAGGTGGGCCCAAACAGGGCCGTCTCGTCGAGGAGAACGAAGAGCGTAGTCCAAGTTTGGATGGTCAATCTTCACCAAATCTAAGTCTAGAGCTAGTGGACGACATGGAGGATACACAAGGTGCTCCTACTTCGAATGGACTTAGTGTACATTTCGACTTGTACGGTCCTTCGAAAAAGATCAACCCGTATATCTTTCCATCGTTATCATCCGGCACGACGAGCTACAGTAGCGGAGGTTTCGATGGACCGAGTTCTCTGAAAATGCCCGGCGAAAGAGATGTCTACAAATTCAATCGAATAGTGGACACATTTGACAATGAGATTGAATACAATTTGAATGATAGTAATCCGCCAATAATATCAAACTACAATGGAAGTGAGTTGGTTGAAGACTTCCCCGTGAATAGTGCGCAACCGCCGGACTATGCACCAAAGAATGATGGGCCCACATCGATAAATCACACAAATAATGCACAGAAAACAGCGAAACATAAGACGACGTCACATATTCAAAAGCGAACAAGTCAAATAGCTATTTCTAGTAAGAGTTCTAACTTTCAGAATCGTAAGTTGTCTAATGTAGCATCGGTGAGTACAACAGATTTGCACAAAATCGATGACAACATGGTGATGAGGAAGTCCACATCGTCGACGATATCGTCGAAAGTGAAAAGGGACGCCAATTTGAACAAAGAGAATGCAAAAAATAAGAATATAACAGTGCAAATCATAACGAAAGCTCCGACGAGATCCAAGACATCTCTGGATTTGAGATCACCGCCAAATGTTGTAACTGCTTCGCAAAGGCATTCGCAAAAGATTTCGGGGTACACATCAGATATTAATAACTTACCAGCGAATGTTACAAATGTGAGTGGGAGAGGGGTCTTTTGTCAGGGCGTTGATTTAAATATTATACTTTTTTTTGCAGATATCCACTAGTTATCGGCCGGATCCACAGCTTATAACGCAGCCACCGGTAAGTAATTTGGGGCGACATCAATGCTTCTTCGCTACTATCTTAGTGCCAGCTATGGTATTTCTCTCATCTCAATTACCTTCTTTCTAACGGTCGCGTTTGACTATAGTTCGCTAAATGAGTTCAGTAGGCACATAATCCTCCAAAATGTCCGACTTTACCTAGAGGCTCATGGGGGAAATTGTTTTTGCGTGCGAATATCTCGAAAACGGTGCGTTATAACGTTTGAAATTTTAGGCTCTGAAATTCTCACACAGCCACACTAGTGGCTTAAAAATCAATGAGACTGGCACGAGTTTTGTGACGTACAACAAATCCGCAGACAAGCTTATGTTTCTTATGGCAGTTGTAATAAACACCGATGATCGAAGACGTTGTCCCTTCTTCCCAGTCATGTCTACAGCGAGTACGGTAGAGATGGCAGAGACTGTTGACATTATGGTTGACTTTTTTGTCGGAGAATACTTTGGGTTAATAAGATATATTTAGAGTTTTGAAAGAGTTTTGGCAACAACGCCAATACCTGAGAGTGGTACATATCCAAATATTGGTAAAAATATGTTCGCAGACATGCCAGACTAAAAAATACTGCTGTTGCCTCTTTATAGAGGCACACATCAATCCCGAAGCAATTTTGGAAATTCCTCATTCTGATGCTCCGCATACTTAAAGAAGCATCTTTTGTAGCGGACTAATTGAGTGTCGCTAGCTTCTGCACTTCGATCATTGTGACTTTGGGACACCCAACTGCTCACTTTCATTTTAACAGTCACTTAAAGTTCTGGTCATGACAAGGCTGACCATATGAAGGGGAAGCGATTACAATGCTGTACAAGTATTTACACCACTAGCTATAAAATCAAAGCAATATAACTTCTACATCTACATACGTTATCCCTTTAATAACAGACACTTTATAAACTTATATCTCTTCAGGGTCAAAAAATGTATAACAATCGTATAGATGATAGTTCGGAGATTCAAATGTTAGCCTCATCTCATGAACAAGTTTACCAGGAGCTGAGTAACCGGCACGCAACTTTACAATTAATAAGGAATTCAACAAGGTTGGCATCATGCTATTTAAACTTTTATTATTTATTCAATAATGTATGTTCTCTCTATTCAAAGGTCACACGACATAGTTGGCGCACTAAAGCATGCGATAAAGATGAACGGTCGAACGGTGTTTGTCGATCTTTTAGGGGCTATTCTAGAGAAAACGTGAGTACTATATCTTGTTAACCATTCAAAACACACAAGCTTATATTTTACTTGACCAGCTCCTCATGGAATCTTGATCTGTGCTTACTACTCCTGCCAGAAATCTATGAACTCTTACAGAGTCAGCATAAGTTGTAAGAAACTTCAATCAATGTCTATCTCTCTTGGTGTTTTATTTAGATTCCATTTTTCAGTCACTATACCCGCGCATGCGATACCCTCCGAGTGATTCTTTCTAATTTCTTGCCAATCATCCAAGAGAACATCGACCCATGGTCAGCCAGTGGTCTTGGTGTTGATGTAACCCGCGAAGAACGTCAACGAAAGTGCATCGAATGTCAACATTGGTTGCTGCGAATTCGTAATATCTCCGAACAGCAGCATATTGGTTCTACCTTATCGCAGCTACAGAATATGATTGTGAATATCTAAATGAGGAAACTTGGGGAGAAACTGAGTGTTAATTCTCTCCAGGGGTTGTTTTGTTGTGTCCGTGTGTCTTCTTTACCGTTAATTTATTCATTTTGTGATGTTCGAGGTGATCATGTACACGTAAGAGAAAAAGAACGATTAAACCGAAGTTTTTTTTTCATATTTGGGAGACCTACCCAAAACTAATTCACTAAAACCGAGATGAACTAACAAAATGGTACATAGGTGAGAAAGTAGAATGTAACTTAGATAGGAATTCATAATGATGGCATGAGTGCATGGATTTGGTTTTAGTTAATATTTTTTGTGAGTGATTCCACGGGACAAACAAAAATTCATCTATCTCTAGTGTTTAAGTGTTCGAAACGAAATTTAGTCGACTAGACTGAGATCATACTAATGTTGGTTTGTGACAGCTCTTAGGTGATAAGATCAAAGTATTTGTTGCAGACATGGGAAGGAAATGTAAATTTGTTTCCTTCTGGTGCACTACGAGTCGTACGTCTGTGATATATTAAAGAAGAAGCAACAATTGGATTGCTAAATTTTAGTTCTAGGAAGAGAAATCAATATTGAATGCAGAACAAAACTCCTTATAAGGAAACAACAAAACCGCAAACACTTATTCTCCTTTACAACTGCCTTTTATGTGTGTGAAGTCCAGTGAACGTAGTAAATATTTTCTTTGATTGGTATAGATGTAACTTTTTTGTAAAAGAATGACTTGCCTGTCCTTAGACAAGTGGATGACTCTTTTCCTTATAGTTTTAGAGCACTCGTTTTGCTGTACTCGGCAGTGGGGCATACACATTTTATATTAGTAGTAGCTGATCCGGCAAAGTTTACCTGTCCTATATATGTACATATGTAAATGAAACTTTACTCAATTAATTCCCTAAACAGCAAAACAAACGGCCATTCAACAGTTTTCGAGTTATAGCGTTACAATGTGATATGCACACATTGCACAAATGCGCACATTCTGCTTGTAACTCCCTATTGACAATGTTGTCTGCCGACAGTAACGAAAACGAGTCGACACTTGGGAGTGTTTAGGATGGTTTTGGTGCCTGGGAAGTTAAAAGAAAGTACACTAGCTAGTGTGTAACAAACTGAACACGTCTATTTATTGTGGAAATGGTTCTTCTTTTTAGTCTACAGCTCTGCATTTCTGACGTTTTTTTTTTACTAAAAATTTGAAACAAAATATATTATGGCTTGAAGCTAACTTGTGGGTAAAACGCACTGCGAATTGAAAAGATCTATTGTAACCCCTCTTGAGGACCCACAACTCCTACACGCAATCGAGTACGACTTCTAATGATGTGATTTCACATTAACTGGTGGCATCTACTTATATAAATCAGAGCATTTAATGTATATTCATAATCCTGTGAGAGACAATAAGTAGACTTTAACGTCCAGAAGGTCGGAAAGGTATATAAGACTCTGTCAAATTCCGGTTGTGGAAACCGTCCAAGCAAACAGCTCAAAGTTCATCACTAATCACCAATAAGAACAATATTGGTGATATCCCGGACCCTACGGTGGATCTCTAGTTGCTTTGACTAGTTTGCCCTAGACAAAATGTGAGCCATTATAAGTAGCCATGATAATAGTAATTGAAGCACTTAAAGTGAGAACGTATTAAGTGACATTTTTGAAAATTCGCTGTATAACTTTACTCTAGTTATCTCAGATTTGTAGCTGCGGTTAAAGGTCTTATGTGCAAAATATTTTCCTAATTACGTACTATAAGTGGGGTTAAACATTCATAACTCAAAACCTTGAAAATGTTACTTAACAGTGTGTGTTAGCTTAACTCTTCGGCTCAAGGCAAATCAAATAAATAGCCTGTTGACACCGTCAAATTATTTTTCGAAATCTATGAACAGCAGGTGAAATGGCGATCGATATTTAAGGCATTGCACAATGATGACCCGCAAGGTGTTTATGTTTCGGCACAAGAGAATCCAAAGCGTAAATCGACTCGTTCAACTCCGATAGTATAGGTATTATAAGTTGCTCCCTCATTCACTGCAATGTTTCAACTTTTGTAAATTGGGAACTGGATGTTGATCTGAGCTGTAATTTAGTAATAGCTTAAGTCAGCAGCTCTTTGGTGATTCTATAAACGGCCCAGCTGTGACAACTACCCATTGTTTATTGTGCTTTTGCGTCTAGCACATTGATCATCGTCGTTTTTTTGTGTCATTTCTCACACGACGATTGACCGTTAATTCACAATGTGGTTTCTGGATCGGTATTCAATAACTTCTTCCATACGTTCGATTTATATTATAGTTCTAGACAAGATAAAGTGCTATAACCGCTACGGAAAGTTGGCATCACGACAGTAAAAACACAACAAAATGTTGTTATATAAAAGACGATAAATCGCATGAGCCATATCTGAGATATATCTAACAGATATAAGTTTTAATCAGAATTGTTAGAGCACTTTTTCAAAACTGACCCGTAGTAAAGTACTATTGTTTTGAGGTTATAATACAAACAAGATTGATCAAAATCGATCGAAAACCCTATTTCCCTTTTATATGAGCAGGTAAAAGAAAACAAAGCAGGATATTTATTCCTTGGTAAGCAAGCAAAGAGTTCATCTGACAAATATAGGGTGGTCCAAGCTAATATTTCTTCACAATTACATGTTTAGTTTGTCTGTCGCACCCATGTCTATACATTTACTATTTATCAAACAAATCGACTTAAGCAGCCACTAAAGTGTAAACCTTCATATTTCGGCAGGATGTGCTCGCTTCGCTTGCGGGAAAGGTTTTTAAACTCTGAGGTGTATCATTTTCGGAAATTTGAACGCAAAGTTCCTAAAAAAAAAAAATAAATTTTCGAGCGGACTTTAGCGGTCACGATGGAAATTTTGTTTGTTTAAGAAAGTTGTGTTCTACTGCAAACTCATACCGCGAGGCGATCCTACACAAACTTTACATGGCTATAAGCTGAAAACGCGACGCAACCCCATAATAATTCTTTCTTATTATTTAAAAATGAGATGGTCTGGCCACTTGTCTATTGTTGAGCACGCGCCCATGAGCACTTTGCCACAACATCGAGAAGAAATTTCTTTACTGAATCAATACTTAGCTACGGTGTCTTTTAGGCTTCAAATAAGGAATTTATTGAACAGAACAAAATGCGCAAATTAATTTGTTCTACAAATTTTTCCATCGAACGTATTTAGTTAAAGTTATTGACTTCTTCGGTGTTAAAAACAAAGTTTTTCTACGTTAGTATACAAAAATGTTGTTGGCCTAACAAAATTTTTTGTTTGATTTTGCTTCGATTTGCAAGAGATCGTTTACGTTGTTTTGCAGCTGATTTGTTTAATGATTCATTTCTAATTTATAAATGGGTTTGTTATTGTTTAACGCTTCAAAACGTCCTCCAGAAGCTTAATAGAACTGAATTTTGTAGACATTTCTACATACATCGATGGTGATCTCTGAACTCCATTCCATTTTGTTATTCATAGTCCAGGCGTATTAGATTCCCTTTATAGTGACGTGGCAACAAAAATAATAACTAAATTTTGTTTCGTACGATCATTGTAATTGCCTTCCGTAACAACATATCAAAAATCTTCCCCAATCCGACTTGAGCAACTTCCGCCATCTTGCAAAAATGTTGGGTCAGGGTGTCCTTATCCCTAGTTTTTGCTGAAACCAATGACTAAATAGAAAAGGAAATAAATTTCCTACAGGATAACTCCTTTTGTTACGTTTTGTTTTTTTGACACTTAAGTCATTCATTTTTCGCAGGCATTTCACTGTCAACGCAGCGATATGTCAAATGCCTATACACGAAACAATTATTTTTTCCTACGACTTCTACTTGTACTGGAGGTACCTCCAAAATAACGGCCTTATATATGTATTGCATATAGCTTGAATGGATTAGGACTACCGAGAACCCTGAAAAATAGAATATATTTTACATATTTAAATTCCTTAGAACTCTAGCTTTCATTCGATGATACCCCTTGTGGGTCCTAGGGCCTCTACTACGCCTACGCGCCATCGTGTACGATTCCTGGCAATGAGCTTCAGTTCTCTCCAACTCTTCCCCCAATTGCCGTGACTTCTCCTCAACTGTTCTGCGCCATGTATTTCTCGGCCGACCCGTTCTTCTATCATCTTGTTTTAACAGATTCCATTGCATCGCGTAGTTTGCTACGGAACTGTCGTCTTTTCGAAGTGTATGACCAATTCACTGTCACTTCCGTCGTTGAATGGTTGTGCCTATTGGCTCCTGACCCGTTCTCTGGTAAAGATGTTCGTTAGAGATACGGTTAGGCCAGGTAACCCATAAGATGTTCCGTAGGCACCTACTCGTATTAACGAACGTTTGTAGTTTTTTTTTTGTGACAGTACCGGTCACCTTCCAAGTGCTGCACCCATACAACAGCACGGATTCAACATTTGAACGGGACAGTTGTAGCTTGGTGTTTAAGCTGATTGCATTGCTTTGCTTTGCCCATTCGGTTGACAATATCCTGTTCGGTTCCGCCTTCGGTCGAGACAATACTCCCAATATATATAATATATGATACTCTTCGGAGTATTTATTCGATGATGGAGTGTTTCTTAGTGTGCTTTATACACCAGAACCCCCCAAATTTGATTGCAATTTATTTTATCTAGCTATTTGCGATTCACCGAGTACTTTGTTTCTGCAAATTTTCAGCTCTTTGTGTCTAAGAATTCAAAAGTTACAGGTGTGTGCCATACTGATGGACTACCAGACAGACACCGTGTTGAATCCATTAGTATTCTGTTTATACCATGCAGAACAATAAAAAATCATAAAAACGAGCTATAATTCATTTTTGTTGTACACATATTTTTTTGAAAAATAAACTATGATAGCTGCCTCATAGGCAAGGAAACTCCTTGGTTCACCATTTTCGCAAGTCGGATTGGTAAGGACTTTTGAAATGTTGTTGAGGAAGGCAATTACAATTGTCGGCGGTGAATGCTAATGAGTCTTACTACTTACTTATGTCCTGTATCCCCTTGTGGGTCCTAGGGCCTCTACAACGCCTACGCGCCATCGTGTGCGATTTCTGGAAATGTGCCTCAGCTCTCCCCAACTCTTTCCCAGTTGCCGTGCTTCCTTCTCAACTGTTCTGCGCCACGTACTCCTAGGACCGCCGCGTATCCTACCATCCTGGGTAAGCGGGTTCCATTGCATCGCTTGGTTAGCTATGGACCTGTCACCCTTTCGGAGAGTGTGACCGATCCACTGCCACTTTCGTCGTCGTATGGTTGTGCCTATAGGTTCATGGCCCGTTCTCTGATAAAGCTGCTCGTTAGAGATACGGTTTGGCCAGAATATCCTTAAGATGTAACGTAGAGACCTATTGACAAACGTTTGCAGCTTCCTCGTGATAGTGACGGTCACTCTCCAGGTACCACATCCATATAGCAACACGGATTCAACGTTGGAACGGAACAGTCGTAGCTTGGTGTTTAAGCTAATTGCATTACTTCGCCAAATTATGGATAGCATCCCAAACGCAGATTTTGCTTTACCTATTCGGTTGGCTATATCCAGTTCGGTTCCGCCATCGGTTGAGACAATACTCCCAAGGTATTGGTCTACTCTCTCAACCGTTTCATATATGAGTTGATGAGTTTGGTCCTAGGCTGATCATTTTTGTTTTTGCCGAGTTAATTTTCAGCCCAACGACGTCTGCTTCCCTCTCCACATTTGCTGTCATGTGGTGAAGGTCCATTATTCTGTGAGACAGTAGGCATACATCGTCGGCGTAGTCGAGGTGTTTGAGTCTTGGCTATTTAAAATTTTTTTACTGCACTTAAACTCTTGTATACTTTAATTTTTGCCCAGATCTCGACTTAGGTCTTAAAGTAACAAGCCTCTCCAGTCGCCACGATTCTTTGTCAGCTGTTGTTGTTTGCGTATGTCAACTTGCCCTTCAATCACACCAAAGTGTTGACAAATGTTATTGTATATGCAGCCAAGAGTATAATATATATTTTGTAGATGAGCATGTAATACAAGACATCTCCCCACTTAGTACTGTACTAATTTTAACTTCCACTCTATGAATTGCTGCGTGCTAACCTAACCTAACCCTCTGCAATCTAATGACGTTACTTCTGTCTCAATCCAAAAGAAAAAAAAAATGTTCGACTGCCTTCGTAATTAAAAAAAAACTGATTTAATTCACATATCCGAACGACTCCAATATTTTTAGTATTATTTAAAAATACCAATCAAAGTTTAACATTCCCTCATATTGCGTCAAAAATAAATTTATCTCATTTTTTTCTACCCATTGAAAGTATTTTCTCATGTACTTAATAACTATTAAACAAAAACTAAATTAGTCAAAAAAATACCACCACCACCATATTTAGTTATAAAAAAAAAGAAAACAATAAAATGATTTCCATTTGTATGTAAGAAAGTGCCTTTAAAACAAATTAATAATAATAATAATAAAAAAAATTGTAAACACGGAATAAAACCGATAAATGAACGAAGTAATTTTTGATACTAGTTTTAAAAATGATATACTTTATCAAATAATATTAACAACCACGATCCTTTTACTTTATAACAAAATCAACTTTTGATGTGTAACAAGAATATTTTGAATTTATTTCTTTACTAAAAAAAAGAGGAAGAGGAGTTAACGTAAAATTAAACAAACAAAAAAAAAAAAAAATAAAAGAAAATATTTTTTCACGTCAAGAGAAAACACCAGACAAATAACAAAACTTGTAGATAAGCAAAAGATAAAAAGAAAACGATGTAAATTTATTTTTTTACTTAAGAAATTAAAATAATTAAGAATTAGGAACTAAACATTTAAATTATATTTATCACTTTTGTATAAAAATTATAAACTCGATCCTCTAAATGGGTTACAAGTCGCTATAACTACTACCGTCTAATATCTCTTATTTACCGTCTTTACCTTATTCATTTAAATACCTACATATATACCTATAATTCCTAGATAATAAGAATATGCTATGAAAACTCTCACATGGCTTTTAAAGCCGACCTCTTAGCCCATATGACTATTATAACTCACAAAATACGAAGGAACTCAGAGAGTCGACTTTATATAATTCGCGTTTGTGTACATTTTTTTTTTCTTTAGACTATCGACAGTAACCCTTCTACTTATACATCGCTCATTTTCGAAAACTAAAACTAACCTTCCTACTTCATATATTCAGCTATTTTAAAACAGCTTCTCACTCTTTAAGTAATTAAATCAAAACAATAAAAATATTTTCTAATTAACACAAAATCACATATCAAAAAAAAATATGAAATTTCGAAAATCGAAAACAATACTTTTTATGTAAATTTAAAATTACTTAAAAAATTTAACTCTTTTTTAGGCTTTGTACTTAAATGCTTCTTTAAAAAAAAAAAAAAAACTACAAGAAAATGTTCTTAAAACTTAAATCCGAATTAAAGCAATAGAAGTTACTCTTTTTTTAAGGAATAAAATTAAGGAAACACTTTTTCGAATTAAATTGTTAACTCATGTACGGCAAAAAAAAAAAATGTGTAAATTTTAAAATCGAAGAAAAAACTATTCGAAATCCTTACTTTTAATTTGTTTTCGATTATATTTTATTATTCATTTAGTTAACCATTTAGTAACTCGTTTCGTTGTTAATAAGTTGGTGATTAATTTATATTTGTATTTAAGGAATATTAATTTATAAGAAACTCGTTTTTAATTCATAATTTTAATGAATTTATTTTATGATAATGAACAAACAAAAAAAAAAATAAAAATTAATAAACAAATATGTATAAAGCAAGTTACATGTGTGTTTTACTTCTTTTTTGTTCTCTAATTTATGTACATAGTTTGAGTGGGTTCTGGATAAACTGTTGCGCGTAAGAGGATATACAAAACAGTTTCTGCTTGAAATTTAACTCGTGCGTTTTATATACAAGGTTATTCATTTTGCGCTTTAGGATTTTCATTTTAAATAAAATAAAAAGTATTAAAGATTTCAAAGGAATTTTTTGACTGTTCTAAATTTTGGACGCCATTATGCATGAAACATGGCCACCATGGGAGTTTTTGCAGACTTCGATTCTTGTGAGGTAATTTTCGACGACTTTTCGGCACATTTATGGCTGTATTGCGGCGATAACTTCACGGATAATGGTTTTTAAGTGCTCCAAAGTTTGTTTGTCTGCATAGACACGATCTTTAGCATAGACCTACTCAAATTAATCCAACGGGGTCAGATCACACGATCTTGGTGGCCAATTAATGTCGCTAAATCTCGAAATTAAACGACCGGGTAACTTTTCGTGTAATAGATCTAAATTTGACTGTGTTTGTGGCACTTATCCTCATCATGTTGGACCCACATGTGACTTACATCAGTGTCTTCAATATCAGACTATATTAAGGGTAGTCTTTATTTATATTTAACTAGCAAAATGTCCGGCGTGCATTCCAACGTGCTTTAAAGAATTTTATTTGTCAAAGAAAATCAGTAGAGCGAAATATGACATTTTTCATGTCCCCTTAAAGCATACTCATTGATGTTACTCGCGCGCAACCTATCGTACATTTTTGGGGAGTATTATATAAACATTTGTCGTCACTTAAATATCAATTTCCCAAAGTTTCATCTCAATCGGATGAACGGTGTTTGTGGTAGTCGAGCACACACATTCACACACCGTTGAGTTTTACATACATATAGATAGATGACATTTGGATGCCGTGTCACAGTGCTTAAATGGGCGAACACTGAGTGAGAAACTTAAGGTTTGAGTCCAAGAAAAAGTAAACTTTTTTGTGGTCCCACCTCTCGGAACAGTCTTATAAACATCCGAGAGTAAAATTGTCATGAGAAGCTTCTCTCAATTAAAAAGAGAAAAAAAAACTTGAAACTGTATGTCCCTGCCATTCCGTATATCGCACACCACGAATGGCTACGATAAGCTATGCTAGACCCGTATTGGCTGTTATCTCCTTCCAAAGTTTGATTGTCTGAATTGGAATAACCTGACAGATTTTTATTGCGTATATTTATGAGAAAATCATCGAACTCTCAAAGTTTTAACTCCGAAATGATTCATTTTATGAGAAATATGGATCAGACCTTTTTTACGCCTTATATTATAATAAAGAGAATGAGACCATTTTCTGCTTGATCTAAAACGTATTCGCCTGAAAAATAATGCATCACTGTCTGGCATAAAATCTTGACCTTCATTCGTCTTCCTCACACAAAAGATCCAAATATTCGACGAAGAATTTGTTAATCTTATCGTTAAGCATTCGACACAGTATTTCTAAACTGGCGCTTCTTCGAACTGTAAAGCTAGTAGTTTTTGCCGCACTTATTTTCTTAATCGAAAGCTTGAGGGTGGCCGAGGTGTAGTGGTAACATCAACGCTTGTCACGCTCTTGGTTCACGGTTCAAATCCTGATCTCAACAATCATCTATTTATTTCGTCTGAAATAAATAAAAAAGTCGATCAATTGCGAAAGCTTAGTCAACTCTACTGCGAAGGCATAACACTGGCAGTAGAGTGGTCATATGGCTTAATGCAACTTGATCGTGATGATGACATCAGGTGGAGGGAAAAAAATGCAACGACAAAAAGCAAAACAAATAAGCTCCCCAGTTATCTGGACGCCACCCTTGGAGTTTACTAGAATTTAATACCACCTAAGTTTCAAACCCACTACACCAATCTTTCTTTCTCTCTCTCTCAATTTCTACAAACGCCCGTGCCCTGAAATAATTTAATGGTATTCATATCCCATTTGGTGGGCGCAAATTATATAAAAAAAAAAAAAAGCTACAGTAATTTCCTAGAATTAGTCTTGATCGGATCTCCACGAGAGGGTGTCATTTGTGGGGTATACTTCGAGGTAGATAAACTTCTTAACTACTTCCAGATAATCGCTATCGACAGTGAGTGAAGATAGCAAATGCGAGCTCAAACCCCAACAACATTACGGGAGCCCAATGGCTTAACTGCTGAACTATTTGAAGGAGTAAAGGATAATTTGATACGGAGCTTACATTAATTCATTTCTGTAGTATGGTCGGATGAACTACTACCGATGGGTAGCCACGGTGTAGTGTGTTTTATGTTTGCTTGACCCGAGCTTCAAATCCGAACGGGGAACACCAGCATAAAGCCACCCGAGCGTATGAGAGAAACGATTAAAATCTAAATTCACAGCACCTGTAAGTACGACTGGAACAGAACGTCGAAATAGAAATCTCAATTTTTAGGTAGTGAAGAACTTCATTCATGTGTGCCGTGGTTAAGTGCGCGGTCACTGAGCGAGAGGTTCAAGGTTCGAATCCAAGAAAACTGTCATGAGAAGCTTCTCTCAATCGAAAAAAAGTTTCCCTTCGGAAACGGCATAATACTGTAGGTCCCAATTCGTGAGGCGCATAGCACGAGTGGCTTCGAGAAGCTAGGTCAGGCCCCGCATTGGGCTGTTAGCGCCAAAATATTATTACTATTAAGGACTTCATTCACCTAGGCAATGCTTGTTATTTTGGAAGAAAAATGTTTAAGAATTGACGGAGTGTGGATTATATTATATGTACACAAATTCGTCAAGTGTGAATTGGGCCTCGCATTATTCTACACCGCCATTTTAACTTCAGAGTTTTAGCTTAACGTCAAATGGTTCTAAAGTTATATGCGAGTGGCATACGCATGGATGGAATGACGAACAGATAGACCTTATTAAATCCATAAGTGTTCCGTTTTAAGGTATAGAGCACATACATTTAAGGTATAGAGCACTAAAAACCATCTGGCTCAAGGACTTATCCATCCCAGAACGGACGACGGACGCCGTAAGGAAATACCTTACCTAAGATTATACGCCTAAGTGGAAAGTGACTTGGGCGTATAATCTTGGTGTGCACAACTTGAGGGTTATGCCGCTATAGTTTAAGAAAACATAAAATCACATTTTTTATTGATGTGGCATATTTATGTAGAGCTGTATTTCAGTCATAGGATGTATTCTCATCCAGTCATAATTATCGATCAAATGCAGTCCATTACCTGATCGATGATCTCAAAATCGCAAAATGTGAAATTTAGATGTCGATGATACTAAATATATGCCCAGATCCATATGCGAAAGAAAAGTGGCGTCCGAGGCTCCAGAAAACAATGCGCCCTGGCCCTCAACGCATCGGATAAGCAGTGACGACATGTCGCGATCATACCTGAATTTTGATTGGTATCCTCGTGAATTATTATTAAGCAGCCAATCGAATATATATGTATAACTTCACCTGATGTTCATTTATTTTGGAAAGTCCTGTCAACAGGAAGTCAGTTTATCTTGTCTTGGTATTAACAAATCAATGGACCATAATCTGGTTTCATCCAAAAACAGTACTGAGTTCGTAGTAGGTACTCTAGAAGTTCTAGGCTATTCAAGAAATAGTAGGGTGTGCGTTAATTTTAAACAGGAATGTATTTAGAGTTGAATGTAATATTTGGGGTGTTTAATTAGATATAATTCAAAGGCAACTTCTACAAAACTCAACACAAAATTGTGGTTCTTGTTTTCAATAGAAAACCTCAAAAGTTCTCCGAAATAATGTTCTCTTTATTGTCTGCATAAGTTTTTGTTGCCAATAATAAACAAGGATTTTATCCCCATAATATGTTTTTTGTCAGAGAATTTATAGGCAGTTTACCCATAATCTATCAAATCTTTGAACCTTGCTTCCTGCTTGTCTCTATACATGTTTCCCGAAAGCGAAACAACTTCAAAGTTTATTCTTGGAAACATTTACTCCGAATTGAACAATGGGGTAATAAGAACAACTACCCCTGAAAGCTTAAACTGTGGTAAATTTGTGTGGTGACTTTGAATATTTAAATTTTTTCCTCAAATAGACCGGTATGTGCTAACATTTAAAGCAAATTAATTTAAGCGACTGACTATGCGTGAAATTTAAATTCAACGGAATGTGCACTTCTTGGTTACATTTGCGCAATTATAATATTAGATACTTGTAGCTCTATTTCATACACGCCCGGAGAATGCAGTATTACTCGCATAGGTACTTACAACTGAAACTTTATTATGTACACATGTATGTAGCTAGTCATGTCATAAATATTGGTACACTTTTAAGCGCACTCATAGTGAAACTAGTATTGAACACATCCATTCTATATTGACAGGTATTCAATGACATTGAGTGACATTTATACTAAGTTAACGCGCAAAAAGATTGACACAAAAGTCGTTTGTAAATTTGGAGGCGGGCGATATTGAAAACCGTGATGTGGTAATTGGCCTCCTCAAGTGTAATATGGAAAGAGACAATATTTTCCGGACCTTGCAACAGCTTGAAATCACCCGGAATTTTGTGTATCGAACTGTTAAATCGTTTGAGGACACTGGTGGAACAACTGGCCGTCAAATATCCGGACGTGATACCACTGTCAGATTTCCACAGGCGATCATAGCTGTTAATGCCAGGATTAATAGGAATCCGGTGCGAAAGCAGAAAATCTTGTCGCGGATATAAATGTCTCGCATTATCATACAAGATTTGAGATTCAATGCATATAAAGCCACTTATAGCCCAATTAAAGCAAAGACGGAGTGAAAGATCGAAAGCCCTACTCCACCGGTACACGCAAAATGGACGCAGGAAAATTTTGGGCAACAACATCGACAAAAATCTACATAACGGATGTTCTGGAAAACGTTTAGAATCGACTTAATCAACAATTGTTTTCCAGCAACTAGTGGACTTTCTAACAAAACTCAGCGCCAGTTCATAAGGATAAAATAACGCAAGGGGGGCTTTATAGCAGCAGGCGTTTGGCCGTCAGGCAGTCTGGACCTCAATCCTCAATTAGAGGCAATGGTCTGTTCTATTCGACACCCAAATATTGAGTCATTGAAGCGTGCATTTATCCGTGCAATTTTCTAATAGACGGAGTGCGTACTGCGATCGATGATCAGATTAAAGAGCGACTCAAGGCCTGCATTGTAAATGCGAATAGTGGCCATTTCAAATAAATTGTTTAAATATATTGCTTCCTAAATAATCAATTAAAGTTTTACAGAAAAAAAAAAAATCAAAAAAACACTTTTTCGTTTTTTGTTTTATCACCAAAAATGCGTGTACCAGTATTTATGACTTGATTAGGTAATACGAGTACCTTCTTACCGCAGGAAATTACACTTACTCTAGTTAGGTACCAACTTGTTTGTACGGAAAATGTATTCGTAAAGTTCTGAAATTATCGTCTGTAGGTGGTGTTTCGGAAGTTCCTTCAGGTTGGAAATCATCCTTGAATGTATCATACTTTTTCAACTATTTACAGTTCTTTTTTTGTATCCTTTTTGATGGGTTTCGTGGTTTATTTCAGTAGAGAGAGACTGAAATCTCTAAGCTACAGGAAAATGATTGAAGTTGGAGATATTGTGAAAAGTTTGTAATACAGTTAAGTACATTTAATCCTTTTTATTTACAGTCGGTTTCCGTTTCAGAATATTTTCATTTCTCTCTGATGCCTTGGAAGAGTTTTTTTTTTTAATAGATTTGTTGCGAGTAGTATCTCGTGTAAGAGAAAAGAAAGTTCAAATTAACACGTTGCAGATTCAGTTAAGTTTTATTGATTTATATCTCAGTTAATTCGTTCATCTCAATCATGATGTTAACTTTTGTGTATTTTCGGACTTCATTTAGATTCATGCTCACCACATGGACATCCTGTAATAGAACGAAATTTGTTGAATAATGGATTCAGTGGTGGATCGTGACTTTTAAGGCTTTCAGTAGTGATTATTGAGGATTTTAGCGAAGGAGCTAACTTCGCTTAGATGGCGCAGCTTTGCTGTAAATATATTGCTATTATTAAGGCATTAAAAATCTGAAGGTAGAAGGATGTAATGTGGGCGGAATTCTAATGTAAATGGTCTACAGAGAGTTGTAATATTTAAATACATACGAGTATACAATATTTGTATAAATTTCTGGTACAGAATGGGAGGAATAGTGTGCTAGACATGAGATTGTCAGCTGTCAATTGTACCACATTACTGAGATGATTAAAGGATTGCAATGTAAATGATGGTACGGAGCGAGCTTAACTCGCTCCGTACCTGTTTGTATTCAACCAACAGCATTATTTTACATTATATGTTGCTAAAAAAAAAATTAAGTGCACCAATGGGTCGTAAGTACTTGTACCTATGTATATGTTGCTTATCTGCAAAAACCCAGATTTTAATTTTTTTTGTAAATCCTTTAGAATTTTAAAAAAAATTCGACAGTTTTCCAGAACTTAGTATGCCATAATCGTGCATACACCAAATATTGTTTAGGTATTAATTTCGAACAAATTCAATCGAGTCATAGCCGATAAACAGCCAGTTTTTTAAAACCTGTTAATAAGTAAGTACGACAATACGTATTTTGTGGCCATTAGTAAAGTACCGTTAATTTTGCGGTCTGAATGAAAACTCCAATTTCGCCTCGAATTGTGACAGACCCCAGATATGAAGTTTGAAGAAAATCCGTCCAACTGAAGTCCTCCGTACCTACAAACAGACAGATATCGATAGACTTGAGAGACCCACTTTATTGAGTTTGAGTGATAGAATGCCAAGTTTGATCAAAATCTCGGGCTCGAACTTTGTCCTCTTTCTAAAGTACAGTATAATGTTGGTCTTGTAAGCATCCCAATTCAAAGCTTGCCCTGTTGCATCTAGGAGTGTAAGGCTCTGCGTGTTTTCCTTCATTTCTTTGTTAGGTGGCGTCTTTCACGTTCTGTCGGTTTTCAGTGATAGTAGGACTAGTTAATTTCTAGCCCAGGAATTTAAGGCGAAAATGGAACAAAATCTCGGAATGAATAATGTAGAGCATAAAATTTGCTAACGAGCTGAGCTAGATAAATATACTGACCATTATACTAAAAATCACTTGATTCCAAAAGCCCGAAAAGCTAATCTTCGCAAAAAAATGATGAACAACATTAATACACGCCAATAAGTTGTTCTGTTGAGAGGCAGTTACAATGTCGAGGATTTTTTTTACAGACGCCCAGGAGCATTCGTTTTATCTGTCTACATCCTGAAGAGTCAAGCCACCAGTGGTTATGTTCATAGGCAATCCAACCGTCAATGGAAACCTTGACCAAGGATGCATGAATACCTGAGAAGTTTTCGTCTGAGTATTGCCTAGCTAGTTCATTGGAGATTTCTTTTCCCCTAATCCCATCGTGACATGGGATCCAAACAATTTCAACCTTGTGATCGAATCCAGATATGTCTTGCATTCTCGATTTAAGGGTTTACGAAGGTTTTAACTGTAGCTTGGCTGTCGCTACAAACACAGATACTCCGCCCTCTCCACCTATTCCTTACAATATACAATAGTTAACTGGATAGCGTAAGTCTCCATTTGAAAGACAGATGCATGCTTGTCGTTTTTCACTAAGCCACCAACATCAGATCCTTGACTGGTTTTGGTGCCATCCTAGAAAATTCGACGATAAATGTCTTCTGACCTCAGCCTGATCTCTAGTGCATCAAATGGCATATCTATAAGTTAGAAGTCGAAGAATAAGTGTTGCGCAAGGTCATCTAAACTCCGGTGCAGGTTGTATCAAAAGTTTATAGTGATAAGTCCAGTATCTTCTTGAAAGCACATCTACACTGCTAGAAAATCAACAGCATCTTGGTGGTCTTCGACTTAACATGATTTGACCAAAGAAGTTTACCATCCAGAGCGAATCTTAATTAATTAGCTTCATTAGAGATTCAAATTGTGATGCGTTTGAGTACTGGCTGAGTCAGACCGAGTTTTTGGCTGGTGAGTAGTCATCTCTACCAATTTGTTGGTATTAAAATCACCCGACTTGTTCATAAGGGTGTTGGTATATATGTATGTAGGTAAGCCAAGCCAGCTCTGGAAATTCTCTTAAAAGTTGACAGCATCTGGCTTACGTTGCAGCTTGGCCTGCTGCACACATTTTTTGGTGATCTAATAAAAAACTTTAATTGATTATTTAAGAAACAATATTTAAACAATTTGTTCGAAATGGCCGCCATTTGCATTTATACAGGCCTTGAGTCGCTCAGGCCACTCATCGATTGCAGCACGCACCTAGTCCATTGGAAAATTGTTCACTGCACGAATAAGTTCGCGCTTCCAAGACTCAATATTTGAGTGTCGAGTAGAACAAGCCATCGCCTCTCAAATATACCACAGCTTATAATCCAAAAACTACCTCACGGCAGCTATGAAGTCCGGCACATTTTTTTGGAGCCACCCTTGTATTGTTTTTGCCGGTGGTTTCCGGATAATCCTGGCTTTAACAGCTTTGATCGCCTGTGGAGTTCTGTCAGCTATATGACATCCAGATATTTGACAGCAAGTTGCTCTGTCAGTGTCCTTAAACAATTTAACAGTTCGATACATATATTACACTTGTGAAGGCCAATTACTATAACACGGTTTTCAAAACCACCCCACTCCATATTTACAAACAACTTTTGTGCAAATCTTTTTGCGCGTTAACTTAGTATAAATGCCACTCAATGTCAATGAATACCTGTCAATATTGAATGGAGTGCATTCAAAGGTGTACCAGTATTTACGACATGACTAGGTATTTCATCAGTAACAGGCGACTTGAAGCCATTGTAGGACGTCGCTACGATGTGTTCGTTGTTCGGCTTAGATCATCCTTAGCATCAGTGATCGGGACAGGATGCGATTTTAACCCAACTATTGTCTGGAAATGGGACTCCAACAGAAAATTGAAGGTTTCCTCTTTCGTCTTAGTGAAGCGTAAAGGCATCATCAGATTTTACAAGTGATTGTGGTTTGACTGATTTACCATTTTTGAGAACTACTGGTTTTACCAATTATTTCAATCTTTTCGTAAATAGTTTACTTTTATTTCTTGCCATTTCGGTGAAAAAACTAAAAAGGAACACGCACTGTATAGACAAAGAAATTATTGCATTCAGAAAAAAGGAAAAAAAAGAAATCCTTAGTAAATTAATCCTTCAAGAAAATTGTTTACACAACATAAATTCACAACAATTGTCCTATTTCGTTTGTACTTGCATTTTTATTCCCACTTATGCTTCTACGCTAGAGGGTCTTTTGCAGGACTGAATGAATTCCGTGTGAAATTAATGCAAATATAGTGCGAAAGAAAAGCACTGACAGTTTAAGAACAAAACAAAAACTCTAAAAACGGTATGATACTTCCTTTATATTATTAAATGATATTTAAAGAAAAAAAAAAAAATATATCCACGCTTCTTTTACCAACGCCAACGTCCACTAAGAGTGCCTCAGGTGTCCACAAAAGATACAGGAATGACGAGTATAATGGAAATTTCCGAGGAAGAAAAAAAAAAATATAAGTCCCTATTTTTATTTTATTTTCCTTAACGACCTTCAATAAGCTTACCATCCTGAAGGGTGTGAAAAATACCTTTTCATCCACGGATAACGTTTTCCTCTTCAGTAAACTTTTACAATATTCTTTAAAGATTTCTTTTGCTCTTTTCATACCTTCTTTTAGTTCTAAAGGATAAGTACTCGTATCTTAAGTATCTATTTATTAATATTATTTTTTTTTGCTAACTTAAATTTTTTAGACGGAATGAATTGCTTTAAAAATAGTGAGATTGAGATCAAACTTGTTTGTTTAAAAAATTAGTTCTGCAAATTAAATTCTCGTTAAAAAAGTAATTAATTAAATATTAGCTTTGGCGTATCAATTCTGCCATTCACTGAAACTACTTTCAAATTGCACTCCATTACTTACTGAAAGGGTCAAAAGGCTCTTCATTGCCCATTAACTCAAGCCACTTTCCTCGGTAATGGTAGTTTGAACAAAGTTTTAAAGTCTCCCCCTCTTATAGTATTGATTTGCCAATACAAACACTGATCCACAGTAAGCAGTTCTACTTACGGATAGGTTCCTTTCAAAGTGATAATTAAAAAGTCGATGAATCGCACAGAAAAAGTTTCAAAGGACACACTTGATTAGCCAAAATCTCTTTAGTTGAACTTTTTTTTTCAAGGATTTCAAGAGATAATACGGTAGATGGGTGGAAGGTATGTGGCAGTTCTACGAGGAGCTTACTTCTTTCTCGGGTTAACGCGCTCACTGTAATTTAATTTGCTTGAGGCAAATAGGGGCATAACTACGCTCTACGAGTATAATAGAAAGATTGTGAGGATGCGCTGTGCAATTCTTTGTTTAATTTGTTTACTGACCCAGAAATGGTTGTGTTGTTTAAAATGCAGTGATATGGGAAGTTTATTAACTCTCTTCTGAGTTTCGTTGCTGGGAATATAATGCACACGTCGGTATGTATTTTTGTAGTCAGGTACGGATATGTTTGAGTAATGTGAATATATGATAGTCAGACTGTTATTCCATGCGCTTTCTTGCATGCACTTCATGTGCAATTTTATACTCAGAAGAAGACCAACGATAAAGCTATTATGGATTCCAATGGATATTTTAAACTTTCACTAGTGTTGGTAGTCACGTAGGAGGAAATGGAGGTAATGGGGCTATAGAATGCACATATAGAAACTTTAAGCATGCAGCTGACAGGATGTGTATTCCTTTTTTATTTCCTGTTTGAAATTTCATGTACAGAATGTTGTGACATGCGGAAATGTAATGCTTCATTCCATCAACAAGTTTTGGCATTTCTGTTGGAAATTTTTAAGACGGACAAGGAAAACATACTTTATTTCAATGGACGTGTCCATCGACTTTCATCATGAGTGAACAACATTTGCAGACATTTCAATAAAGTACTGCGGTTGTTCCCAGAGAAAAAAATTGTGTTCTTTTCAGACTCTTCCCCCGTAAGATCAAAAGTATATGTAGTTATGCAGGCCCCATCCATTTGTGTGTCGCAAAGGACGAATGACTGAGAGAAGCTAGGCACTAATCCCTATTGACGAGTTTAGCTCAATAAGATTTTTATTACAAATTTTTGCATACAGAAATTATATAAGCCTCTTCTTGAGGACCAATCATTTTGCACTCTTATTGGAAACACTTTGCGCCGCCGTGTGCAGTGCTGTCATCGTGACACAATTTATGTTACTGGTGACACAATTTATGTTACTGTTGACATATATATAATTAAATTATTTCAGGGCATGGGCGTTTGTGGAAATTGAGAGAGAGAGAAAGAAAGATTGGTTTGAAACTTAGGTGGTATTAAGTTTCAGTAAACTCCAAGGATGGCGTCCAGATAACTTGTTTGTTTTGCTTTTTGTCGTTGCTCATGATTCACAGTATTTTTTTCCCTCATCACGATCAAGTTGCATTTAAGCCATATGACCACCCTACTGCCAATGTTATGCCTTCGCAGTAGAGTTAACTAAGCTTTCGCAATTGATCGACTTTTTTATTTATTTCAGACGAAATAAATAGATGATTGTTGAGATCAGGATTTGAACCGTGAACCAAGAGCGTGACAAGCGTTGATGTTACCACTACACCTCGGCCACCCTAATGCAAAACTTAGGTCTTTCTACAACCCACTACAAATACCACACATAATTTATTTTTTTTCTTGTCGAACATAAAATTGCATTTATTTCAAGAATAAATGCAATCATGGAAGTAGGTGGTAGGTAGTAAATCAATTTAATTTTCTGATGTAATTAGAAAAAAAAAAAAACTGGATCTCTTACCTGGCTGGAGGCTGGATGACTATGGCATGGTAATAAATACATTATTCAATTTAACACTGAGAACTTCTCCATAATCCTTATTTAACAATAATTCTGTGCAATAGTTACGAGAACATAACTTCGCCGTAAGAAGAAGAAGAAGAATAGTTACGAGAAGGGAATTATTCCTTGAAATTAACATAACGAGTTTGAACCTTGTTGGATGAAGAATTTATAATATTTTCTGCTCTTATACGATGTTCTTGTTCATCAACTGTGCATAGGTATTAAAATTTATATTTGAACTTCGTTGAAGTACTAGTGCTCATACTCAGAATAAGAATTAAATAAAGGAGCCACTTCTAACCTGGAGAAACAGACGCTGTTCACATCCGCTTATTTTGCGCCAGACGCTGTGGAGAGTGTCATGACTTGATGTTTATTTTAAGTCGATATTAGACCAAGGTATACGAGTATGTAATTTTCCATACGAAATCGCAGAGGCAAACTGCAAAGTCCTCAACACCTATCCAATATCAGCTGTTTGTTTGCGTCTGTGGCCTTAATATCTATAGGCAGTTCCACCACCCACAATCTGTGGATACGTCCGGTAGTCTGCAATGCGTCTCTCGCAGAATTCTCCATACTCCTAGAACCGAGTTAAGGACAATGTTAATTTTGAACTGATAGGGTTATTAAAAGTCAAATCCCAGAACACTCAAACTCAATTTTCTGTATTTGTACTACCAGGAAGAACTCCTTTTGGGGTAGTGGTTGAAACTTAGATTTTATTCGTTTCACTTTTATGCTTGGGTAGCTGTGGTTGCTGTTCCTCGTCTGGGCTTTAACCTGCACAGTTCGGGTCACTAGCGAACACACTACTCATTATACCGTGGCCATCTTAACTCTTCGACATAAATCAGGCTGGATTCCAGCAATGGTTTAAATGACGTTGTTCTCCAGGTCGTGAATTGTTGCTGGTTTGTTGGCATAGGCCAGAGACTTAACGCAAAAGGTCTAAGGATTTTAAATCGGGCGATCGTGGCTGCCCGTTGACATCACCTCTCTCGAAATAACGCGACCTGGAAACTTTTCGCTTAATAACGCCATTGCTGGGCCAAAGAAAATCTGTAATTATTTCTCGAAATTTTTCGCCGCTAACTGTCATCGCTTCGCCTCTTTCTTTTAGGAAGACGTATGGCCGGATGACGCCGATTGACCCAAATCCACACGAAATATTAAGTTTTTCTGGAGCTTCTGTGGATTGGTATCGTCCTAGATCCGACAATTTTGATTATTTAAGAAATACAAAAAAAAAAAAAAAACACTTCATCGCTGAAGATTAATTTTTCACTAAAATTTCGATCCATTTTCAACTGCTCAAGCTCGTCCAACGCATGATACGTTCATGTGGCTTTAGTTTTGCGTCAATTAAATTTTTTTTGAGTAAAGACCCAAGTCTTTCCGCTAATTCGCCAAGTTGAGGGCGTGGAACCCACGCACACGTTCAGCAACAGCAGCAATATTCTCGTTCCACCGAGTGTTGCGGTGACGTACTGGCAGCAGTGGCGGCTCTTGACATATTCTACAATCAGCACAAAAAAGATCTCCAAATTATTTGTAATTCCTGGCACGGAAAAAAAACTCACCCGAAAAATCAAAAATAAAGGAAGATGTACATACTCGTATGTAATATGTTTCATTTCTAGTAGCAAAATGTAAGAAATGCTACAACTATGCATATTGTGGTAATTGTGTTTTGGGCACACTTTTGTTGTGCACAATTCGTTTCCCTATAAACACACCGTAGCTATCCAATATGCACACATGTTGGCGGACATACACGCACTCTGTGTTAACCTTAAGCTTAGATGAGTACGTGATATTCTAGTCATTCCAGTCAATTAATTGAAGAAAGTTTCGGGATTTATGTTCATTTCATTGCAGTATTTGTTCTGACACAATGTTAGTTAAAAAAAGGCGTTCTTGTCAACAATATGGAAATCATTGCGGAAGAGTGCACGAAGCGTGTAACTATGGCAGCTATGACAGAAGACAATCATCATAGAATGACAACGCTGTCATTTCATACATAACCACAATCGGTTTCCAAAGTTCAGGCGTGGCTATTGAAAGACCCTGACAGATTTTAATGAAATTTAGATTCTGGTGTGGTATGTAGATGGTCCCACGTAAAGATTATATGAATCGAACTGAATGATGATAAGATATATTGGGTTGAGGGTTATAAGTCGTCAAATATTATGATTGTCAATTAATTTTTTCTCATACGTGGTATTTTAACACCCTTTTGATGAATTTTGATAATACTTGAGTTGTTAGTTTGCATTTGGGTGGAGATAGTCCTGTCTGAAAACCATCAAAATCGGAATATATTGGTGGTAAGGTACGCAGGATGAGTTTGCAAAAATCTTCAAAAATCGTCTCTGCCGAACGTCAAATAACTAATGCACGGACTTTAATGAAATTTGGTGCTACCGTTTAGTATGTGGATAGTTCCACATGGAAAGAAAAAGAGGTTTTAAAAACAATTACTAAATGCCTAAATTGACAGATACTGAACGGATTTTATTAAAATTTGGTTTCTACGTTTGCTCCGAAATGAAGATAAAATTTGGAGATGGAGTTCAAAAAACGAACAAGAGGAGACAAGCGCTCTGCCTTCACTTGACAGGTGGACTAATCCTTAGGTTATATTAATTTTGGAGTACACCAAAAGTATATATATTTGTGAGCAACATCAAAAGTTATATATATATAATTTTTGGCCTTAAATTTTGATCTAAGAAGATCAAATTTAGTGATGACAAGACATTTCCTCCTGACTTTACCTGAAACTGCCTGACCAGCTGCTGTCAGTTGCCACGTTTAAGAACCGAATCCCGATAGAAAGAGCAAAACGTTTTACCTTTGTGTACTTAAGGTTCTTGTTATTATTACCCCAAAAAAATGCAAAAAATCTCTCACCGCACTGTAGGTACGACAGAAATGCTTTCCCAAAGAATCAATTTCCGGCATCAGCAAAAAATAAATTTTCTCTCTTGAGGCGGTGATATGGTGATTTCCATCTCACAATTTATCAAAGTCATTGTCATAATAATGAAGGAAAAAAATTACACATTTTTTTTAAAGAGTGTTATATGTACCAGCAACAACACACATTCCATGAATTCTTCCAAGAGGGCATGGGTGGGGTTGATTGTCTAACGCTGATGGTGCGTATTATGGGAACAAATTACGAACATTGCCTACGCTTTAAAGTACATCACTGTGATTTAAATCGATGTTTTTTTTTTGTGGTTATACAACATTTTCGAGGGCACTTAAATTGGGCTTAAAAAAAGTGAACAATTTATGGTCATGTTTATGCCATTTGGAGGGTTGAAATCCGCTTTTTATAACTTTTGGTCATCATTTGACCGAATTAAAAGGATAAGATTATGGTTAATCTTGTTTTTATTTCGTAATTAGTTTATATTAGAAGATATTAGAAGAATTTAATAAAAAACTGGTTTTTAGGATCAGTGCTAGCCATTTACTCTTTTGGTTTTAAATAATTTTTCCAGCAAAATCCTTTATACGCAGGTTTATGAATTAAAATAACCTCCTTTGTGTTTTCTTTTTTTGTTGCATCTAACATTCTCAAGGTATTGTGGAAAAAATTATAGATACATAAATGCATATTTACATCGTCTCTGATGTATTTTTTTTATGCCGAAGGGGACAACATGAAGCTCATTTTAATACAAAACGTTTAACCTTTAACAAATTGTTTCATGTATCTTAAAATGAGATTGAACTCTTTTGCATTCAACTTATTGGAAGGATATTACTAAGGCAAATATTGATGTTAAATTCAAAATAAATGTAACCAAGCACTTACTATTCTGTGTAATACCAGGTGACTTTGAAAATAAGTTACATTATTTCTGAAGAAAAGTGTCTGAAATCATCTTCACATACGACATGATATTCGTATAATGGAAACAAAATTATGTAAGTAAAGTACCCTCCAAGCTCTTAACCAATCAACCGTAGATTAAGACGGAAGTGTAATATCTCATACAGGTTTTCTGTGAGCGCTTCACGGTCTCAATATTTGGGTGTCGAGTAGAACAAGCCATCGTCTCTAAAATACATCACAGTTCAAAGGATTGAGGACTGCCTGACGGCCAATTGTCTGCTGCTTTGAAGTCCGGTACATTGTTTTGGAGCCACCCTTGAGTTCTAAGTCTTTTTTTGGATGACCGGACATAGACTCTGTCAGTTTACTTATTGAACGATTCCTCAATAGTAAACATTTATTCATCCGTGAACAACATTTTCCTGTGACCATTTGGCGTAGAGCTTTCGATCTTTCATTCAGTTTTTGCTTTAATTGCGCAGTGAGTAAGTGGCCAGTGTGTTTTTTTATATGCGTTGAGTCCCAAATCTGAATTTCTGCGACATCTTCTAGCTTTAACAACTTTCATTGTCTGTGGAATTTTGACAGAGCGTATGGGTTTTTGACGGTCAGTTACTCCACCGGTGTCCTCAAATAATTACACAAAATGCCGGGTAATTTCAGGTGGTCGCAAGTTCCGGAAGATATCGCACCATTTCTTATTACACTTGAGAAGGTCAATTACTATAACAGGGTTTTCAATATCGTCCCACTCCATATTTAGAAACGACTTTAGTGTAAATCTTTTTGCGCATTAACTTAGTATAAGTGTCACTCATTGAATACCTGCCAATATAGAATGGGTGTGTTCAATAGTAATTTCACGATGAGTGCGTTTAAAGGTTTATAAATATTTATGAGATAACTAGGTAAGTGTAAACAATTTTTAAACGGACAAACACGTACACTTTTCAAAAATTTATTGACTTTATGAGAAAAAAAAAAAAAAAAATATGTGAACACTACTATTTTCTATAATTTTTTTTAAGAGTGTTATATTAAAACTAAAATTCGACACGCAGTTATTGTTCCTTACCGTTGCTTTAAATAATATCTTTATTCTTCTTTTTCGCTAATTCACAGAAAAAGAGAAAACTATGATCATACTTGAAAGGGTCAGGTCAAGCAAACCCTTTTTGTTCTATGTTTGCCCTTACGTTTGTCCTCATTTGAGAATCACTAAAGACATTTTGATGAAATTTATTTCATATCCATGTATGCGCGAGTATACGTAGGTTTATCAAAAGAATGTAAATACCAAGAGTTGGCTGGTCAGTGCTGTCACGTAATCACTTTATCTTCTAAATTGTTCAATATATCTACGAGTACATATACATATGTGTAGAATGGGGTTTACTCGTCCTGAATTAATTTTTGCTCCAGTAAAGGGTTATTTAATTGGAGGTTAGAATTTAAATTTGAAATAAAAGACATTGGTTTTTGATAAATTGTTTATATTTTTATGTCAATATAATGTTGATACATTGACATTAGACACGAAATATGATATCGGCCAAATGGGCGACACGGCTGGCTTTGTAGACTTCTGCGCTTTTGATGAAATTGTCCATTACTTTTCAGCATAAATCCTGCGGTAGTTCATAAATCTCGAATCTCGTCTTTTAGCTCTGGAATCGTTGGGGGTTTTGGGGATTATTGGCACACACTTTCTGCTTCACATAACCCCAAAGAAAAAAAATCCAACGGCGTGATATCGAACAATCTTGGTTGCCAATTTTGATCACCGAAACGAGAAATGACACGACAGGGAACTTTGTGTGCAATAACTGCATTGTTTCTCGCGCTGTATGGCAGGTTGTTAAAACCACATGTTTTTCACAGCAATATCCTCCAATTGGTGTTTAGAATAATTTGTTACTCGATAACGTTCACTATTGACTGTTACAGCAGCACCACGAGAATTTTCAAAGAGTAAGGCCCGAAATCCGCACCAAACAGTGTCTTTTTGTGAACGCACTTTTTGTCCCCCAAAAGCGACAATTTTGTTTATTTATGTAGCCATTCGGTTGAAAGTGGGCCTAAGCGCTGAAGATGATTTTGTTCGAAAAGTCGCCGTCAACTAGGTAGTTCTCTAACACCCAATAAACCAAATCATGACACTATTCATAGTCTGCTGGCTTCAATTCCTAAGCTAATTGGATCTTTTAGGCATGCAGATGCATATTTTTTGTTAAAGTGAGTTGCATGGAGCTGTAGAAGAGGTTCATTACGAGAATGAACATCTGTTTGGTTGAATTTTCCCGTTAATTTCTTCACCGCGGCATGAGATGGACGGTTATGTACGAGTATACCGATATTATTTTGCAGTGCGCGAACCGTGTTGCATAGATTTTTACCATTTCGGAGATGGGTTTTAACAATTAAATTGCGTTGTTCATAATGCAGCCCCACAATTACAAATGTCACAGATGTCAAATATCAGCTGTTTATCTTTGACAGAACCACAGTAGTGCCAGATCTAGATTGTAACCTCCAATTGAATGAGTATTTACTTCTGAATATGAATCATTCCTTCTATTGGTAGAAAATATTCTGTGTCATCTTCACGAACAACGTCGCTGTATTTACCGGGAAAGACCTACAAAGTCAATCGATAGTTCTGCTATGCTTTCGGGATGCTTTGTTCAGATTAGTTTGCCCAAAACTCTATATTCTCCCTGATTCAGATTATGGTCTATTATATTTATTTTATGCAAGATACTATATTTTCCAATCTTTAATCTCTGCAATTTTGCTACCACGACTTTGGTTTTCGATTAAATCGACGATAAAAGATAATGTACCAATTTCCCAGTAAACCACTAACGAATATTCATTAAAATTGAACAAGTACCACAAGCCAGAGATACTTTCGACATAATAATCGATAGTAACCAGGTGTCTCTTTAATTTTCGAAATGCTGTCGCCATGTGTTCTCTTTGACTTTCTTTAACCGCAAACACAGATTATGTAGTTTTCCTTTACCCACGCATAGATACTTTTACAGATAGATATACGAATATATATCCGTATGTAGAGACGACAAATGAGGCAGCCACAAGCATACTTATCATCATCTGGTGCTAGCTACTTTTATTTTTTGCCCATCGCATTTAAGTGCCGATTCATTGGCGTTGGTGAATTATTATTTTAAATCCTATCACTTTAATTTATTAAGCGGATATCGATACTTTGCCGTGGGGCTAAAGTAGTAAATATTTCCGCATAATGCCTTTAATGACCCCTTGCTGTTAGTAGGTTAATCATATTTTATAGATTTTAAATAACATTTTATTTTATTATTAGTTTTCCTACTTAATTGTATTTTTAAATGCAAAAATTCGCTTGTTTGTTGCCAACTACTCGTACATTTCGCAGACCTCGATTTTTAACTAGCCTTTTGCGTGTTAGGAGTAGAAGGTTTAGTTTTAACATAGCCTAGATGGGTAAAGACTCCAACGTCAATCCTTAAGATCTTAGTCTGTCATATATATAAGCCTATCACCATTTCTCGAGAAAACATTAGAAAGACTGATAGATACCAACATTCGCTGCAGCACTGATTCAAACGTACTGACAGCGTTTGTCAGTCTGTCGAAACAGCTTTTCAATCATAACGTATGGTTTCCGTCCTTGACATTGAGGGACATGAACTCTAGACCCTTCGTGTGGGGGCCTTACTTGGCATATTGCTCAGTCAATTGCCCGCGAGTAGAAGTATCAACACAAAGCTGGACGGCTTCTCCACTTGTAAGTTCGTCTGTAGGGGTACACTGCAATTGGGTGTCTTCCTTCTCATCTTTGGTACACGTATTGCTACTTAACCTGTGGCAGCTTTTTTTTGCCAAGCACCTGATCTCTATGATTTTACAGATTCCTATCCATATGGTTAGGGATAAACCCACACAAAACTGAATTAGTCCTCTGTACTAGGAAATATACGTATAGGATTCCTCATATTGACCCTCGCAAAGTCATTTTGGTAGAGTTTTATTTTAGATAGGAAACTGAGCTGGAAATATAACATACAAGAATGGGTTAAGAAAGCCGCGGTAGTTCCCTACTCTTTTTTTTTTAAAAAAAAAGCCATCGGACGTAGGTGGGGTATGCAATCCCGAATAACCGGGCAAAGATTTTGCGACAACTATCCAGAAAAAGTAGATAGATCTGCCTGCCTATGCATTAGCTGGTTTTGACATTCCGTTTAATCTATTACCCCTAGACTTTTTATGCAAACGATTGGAAGCTAGGGCAGCCATTCAACTTAAGGTTACCTTTCAGTGGTCCAGTCTACATAATGGGCACTTATCAATTCTGGAAAACTTAGAATTAATTCAAGAAATCAACGACTACATTACATCCAACCAGAGATTATGCTAATCAAGGAGGCCCCTGTCATGCTTGCACTTTCACCGACAGCCAAGCTGTAATAAAAATCTCTGGAATCGGTTCCTTTTAACTTTAAGACCACACTAGAATTCCTATTTTGGTTTCCTGAGCGCAGGACATTTCAGGCATAGCACTTCTTTACCGATTCTACTGAAGCTGAGCAACCGGGGCATGCGATCAGCAAAACCAACCACAGATAGGCAGATGGCACTAAATTTGGTCTCGCTCAAAAGACTGCACATTAGCACAACGTAAGTGCCATTACAGTACAATGCCAACAAACTTGGTCCCTTCTCTAATGATTTTTGCGGAGCTGCATAGACAATGAGGAAGAAGAGACAACTTTTGTTTTTTTTATTTTTTGCATTTGCATTTGCTCAGCCCTCCGTTAGAAGGAAATTCCAATTTGGACCATTCCTCTTTAACAACTTTGGTGACCTAGCAAATACCAAATGCTTGAGGTAGCACAATGGATCTCCTTCTGATCTAAGTTTTTTTGCATTGAAAAGATGATTTGCATGTTGAGATCACCTTGCATTCTCTGTTGCCTTTGGCGCTCCGTTCTGCAGAGTTCCTTCATTACTATTGCCGACATGCTTTTAACGGAATCCTAGATCATTAACGATGGTATCTCCTCCTAGCTCCTTGTATGACTAGCCTAGTATCCGTCATCATTTCCAGGTACTTGATCGGTTGCGAGACAATGGCGTGACTACCGACGCTCACTGTGTCTGTTTCTTTCGTTTTTCTTTCGCTAATCAACACGGCTTCTGTTTTGTGTTCGACTAGGTTCAGACCGACTAATTCTAGTCAATATTTGACCATTTACACTTCTTCACTGATGTTTGTTCAACTACAAGAGTTATGTCGTCTGAATAGACTATAATTTTGACTTTGCTGGGTATTGACAGCTTCAAAACATCAGCATTATAATCCACAAGACTAGACCTTACCGATCGCTCACTTTCCCAAACGACTCCTACACATACGAGTATGTGACTCCAATTCACACAGTTAAATGCATTTTTCACATCTAGTATCACATCCGCGCAATATTTGTGTGAGCAATGGCAGTTCTGATCTAAGTTTGACTGCGTTTAGGTGCATGCATCCACTCGAACAGTATCTAATCTAAAACAGTCTCAACTTTAATCAACATCAATACGGCTCACAGTCAGTCAAAAAGTACAAAATTATCATCCAACATTTTCTAAGATCATCTAATTCATCTAATATTTCAAGATACTCGTATATCTTCTATGGGAAAACCTTAATTGATTAGGTTTCATGTTGTATTTAATATGCTAAGACCACACTATATGGGGTTTTCCCAATAAACAAAAATGTAAATAAAGTGATTCGATCTGTCTACAATATATAAGTTTGACCTTAAGCCAGTGATTCACATTTTATTAGTTATACTCCATCTTATGATAAGAGGCGTATTATGCTCTTCGTGGGCCTTAGGCGAGCTGAATATTCGGGGCCACTCTAAGATTTTATTTTTGTTTTTCAGTGTGAGCTTGCTACTATTAAACTCAAAATTGCTAGATACATTATTTGCCATACTTAGCATTTTGGTCAGAGAATATTAGTATTGAATGAGATCTGTTAAAGCAGCACAGTAATAATTTGTGCCAACAATTGGTGTACAGAGTATGTCAGCGACATAACATTGAATTTGATAATATGGTGCCCAAACTTGGTAAGCATACTCAAGGAGTAGTCTAACGAAGGTCATGCAGAGAGATTTGGTAATGTATGGGTTTTGAGAATGCGTTTGACCAACGATTGATAGGGCCAAGTACAGAGTTAGAGCTACATACATATTTTTATTAGAATTAATATGAAAACCGACATTAAGTTCACACTTGCAGATAACACCCAAGTTACGAATTGAGGTTACAGTGGCAACAGGCTCATTTCTGACAAAGTAGTACCTCGGTGGTTGGGGTAGATGGTTACGAGAGTAGAGTAGTTATAACTTGACGTTTATTCACATTTATCTCTAAAAGATTTTGTTCACAGCAAATGTAAAACTTATTTAAGTCATTCTGCAGTTTATGAGATCAAAGGTAAAATTTGTGTATCAGCTAAAGTCTCCACAAACAATTTGCCAGCATTAATCGTTTTTCTTTGCACTGAACACAGATTTGTCTATGAAACACTCAGCTGTCACAATGGTTAGTTGTCAAAATACGACCGATTATTCCTTTCGACCTTGCGCTACTAAAGTAAGAAAAGAAGTACATTTTTTGTTAAAATGGATAAATTAACTGTTGCTTTATTACCCTTAACGCCAGAACAACCAGCCTCGGCTTTGTTTTGCCTTCTGTCAAATGCCAAATTAACAGCATTTAGTGTGTTGCTCAAACTGCTTAATCAATTTATGCAGAGCCCCTAGAGCACGCTTTGTACATACTCTGAATGAAAAAAAAAGAAATACAAATTCGAAGCTATGATGTGACTGAGTTAAAAAGAATCATATTCTTCTTTTTGGCAACTCAGCCTCTGCTCTGAGAAAAAAAGACGTACTGACATTTAAAATTTAAATTTCAACAAAAGGAATTAAATTTTTAAAAAGTGAGAATTTAATTGTTGATAACTGAAAAATTTCAGAACGAGTCTAACAAGACACTCTACAAATTAATTTTGCTCGGGTTATTTGGAGACCAGCAAAATTGTTGCTCAGCACGAGCAGCAAAATAAAGGTTATGAGCCTTAGATGACTGAAATGTGGTGTCTCCGAGGTCTCACTAATTGATGTCGATGAAAAGAACTCTGTACTGACAAGTTGTCCAAGAAGAACTTAATTCGCTAGTAAAATAGATAAATACAGACAAATCAGCATTAATTTAAATTACGATTTCGAAAATGTTTTACTTGCAAGCAGGGCTGTGTAAATGTACCTGATTGGGCCATTTGGCCGTTTTCGATTTTCATAAAAATTGGCCTTAAGTAAAGTACCGTTAATATTGAGGCTAGAATGAAATTTCGAGTTTCGCCTCTGGGCATTATTCCACAGATCTCAGATATGAAGTTTGACAGACTGACAGAGAGACAGAATTGCAAAATCCACTTTTTTGAGTTTCTCTATTATAGAAAGGTTTCGAGATCGAACATTTTCAAGAAAACAATACTTGCCCTGTAAGAACACTTTTCGGAGCTGTGTGGCGACAATCCAGCAGAAGTTATCAACAAAATTATTACTGGAGATGAAACTTGAGTTTATTGTTATGACCCTGAGTCAAAGCAGGGGTCCATGCAGTGACGCAAAAGGGGTGATTCAGCCTCCAAGAAGTTTAAAGTCAAACCATCGGTTGGTAAGATTGATTTTTTTTTAGTATTTTTCATGTTCGCAGTTTGAAATATGTGGGTTTGTTTCTACCATTTCTGTCAACTATTTTTTTATATATTCCAAGTATCGACAAACATAGCCGACATAAAAATCATTTTTATTTATTTTTCAATGTATTTCACTTCCCACAGAATTTCCGATTGACATTTGAGTTTCCTTGATTTTCTACTGTGAAATTCAAGAGCTAGTGTCAAATGGGAACATGTGTGAAGTTAGCTGCTGACAATCCAGATTTTATATTAGCTGTATTCAATTAGGCCTGGGCAAGTGTATGTATGTACTTGCGAATAGGTGTTGAATAGAACACAATTTTTCTCAGCAGTGGTACAACCTATCCTGAATTTTATATTTTTTAAAGACTTAGATTTTTTGCAAAAATGTCTGTTGGCAGTGGCAGCTGTAGTACATGCGACCGAATGGAATACGGCTATTATGCCAATGAGGGTTGTGTTCACTATTGCAATGCGAATTCGACGAGTTTGATTAACCTACTTACTGTATGGAAATTTTAAGTATTTGTGTGATTAATATTTTTTTTTTTAAATCACGTAGGGCATACATATAGATATGGATTTTGTGGGGCCCGGTATTGTCGGGGGCCCTAGTTAGCCGCCTAGCTCGACTACGGTATAATACGCCACTGAATCTAAGATTGGATGACGCACATGAACGAACATTTCAATGAAACTTTTAAATAGAGGAGCGCTTTGGAAATATTTAGTCAGAGTAACCGCTATATAGATACGGAATAGAGCTGTGCAAATTCTTACAAGATGCTGGATGAAAATTTTGCAATTTTTGACTGTGACATGGGCACTGATGATGCCTGGGCCCTGTTGATGTTAATTAAAGCCGAAACTGTCTTAAAGTTATTCAAAATTATGGCAATCACTTCAGTTGTAGGTAACACTTATGTCGGTAATGCCACCGAGAATGTATTTCGAATGTTGGAAAGTGTCAATAGAACAGATGTAAGTTAGCCAAATTGTTACAAGTGTCACATTCATATTTTGTCAAAGATTCCCATTTACAAAGGATGTTCAGAACCGTTGATGTATACTGGCTCTCGGGAATTTTTTTTTGGTCTGGATGGATTCGGAGATGTTCTGCCTAGTAATCCAGAGACCATGGAATATATCGAAGGAGGTCATGCAGTCAATATGATGTATGAGTTGGCCAGTAAGGTTTGTAGACCATTTTCTATTCTATCTATATATATTTTTTTTATATTTTTTCTTTATACAGCATCCGAAGAAAATAAGCTTTGTAATGGCAGGACCATTGACGAATTTGGCTACATGTATTATTATGCATGACGATTTTCTAGACAAAGTGAAGGACATTTGGATCCTTGGTGGAAATTTATATGGTGAACTAAACCGACGGAATTTATGTATATTTTACTTCTAAACAAAATCTTTTAGACATCCGCAATACTAGTACAGAAGCGGAATTTAATTTCCGTATAGATACATTAGCTGCTCGTATTGTACTAGAACATGCCGCTAAAGTCCCAGTTTACATTATACCATCGGAGACGTGTGAACAAGCCCACGATGGTATAGATTTGGTAACGTATAATTCAAAATTATTATCGTTTTTACTAAGACTTTCTTTAAAGGCGTTCCGCTTTGACTATCTAGGCTCAGTTTATAGTCCACCAATTAATTTACTAAATAAAGTGGAAAAAGAGATTTTTGTACCGAAAAGTAATTGGATAGCATATGATCCCATGATGGCTTCTGCATTTGTATTTCCCGAAAAAATGATTGTCAAAATTAAAAAGTATTATGGAACGGTTGAGGCATGTGGAAAAGATGCGGGTGCAATGGTACTTGATCACTCGGGGCATGACAATGTCTTTGTGATTGAGAAATTGGATGCGGATAATTATAAGAATATAATAGCATGGACCGCTGGAGTACAGCATGTTCAATTGAAATCGTAATCGTTGAAAAGTATTCGCAGAGTGTTGTCCTTCTGGTTCTACTGTGGCTTGGACATTCGCAGAGAAAGTGGGCTGTGCCATCTTTCGCATCCTCTGCATAGTTTAGTATGTATTGTGGCCAGTTAATATACCTTTTGAGAAGTGTAAGGAGGTCTTTTGTTTTTTTTCTTGTTATGCTGTATCTATAGCTTCCTTGAGGTGCTGCATGATGGATGTGTGTCCCATCTTTCATCGACCACCTTTAGGAAGTTTATTCTTATGCTAAATTTGATAAGTTTCATAGCTAGCACTGACTGATCTGTCCTATTTTGATCGAGTTCTCAACCTATTCCAGCCAGATCGTCGATTTTCTCGTTTCCGAGTATACCTCTATGACCGGGATCCAATAGAGTGTGAGAGTCCTCAGTTCCATTTTTTTTGTTTTGTTTTATCACCGTGGATGAAATGGCTTTGATTGCAGATTGACTATCTACTCGTATGTAAATGTCAATATTTTTTTCGAGGGAGTGCTAGTGAGGATTTGTTCTCGAGAGGCCTAGGTGATAGCTAAGACTTCCGTTTGTAATACACTGCCGTGGTTTGGAAGCTTTCTCGACCGGCAATAGATCTTCGAGATAAAGTGGGTATAAGTCTGACGGACTTTTGTTTATAAGCACGTAGATGCTAGTTGATTTAACAGTGGCCATTGAAGAAGTCTCTTAAAAGCTTTGCGTCACGCCCTTGTATTAAGTCTCATATTGAGATCTTTTCTTCCAATTTCTAATAATTTAATTTCAAAAATTGTTAGTTTTTGATGAATTTTCTAGTGAACAAAGCATACAGCTTGTAAATTGAATTTTGAAACCAAAATTTCGACTTTGATAATTTTGTTCGTAGGACGCTCAGGGCAAAACCGTGTATATAGCGATAATTCTGTGATGATTCCAAGCAAAACTGATTCGTTCACTTTATTATTTATCATTCGATGCACAGATGCCCACATTCTACAAGTGAGAAGGAGAAATGGGTTCAACAAGGTGATCGTCGTACAAGCCGTAGCTGCATGTTGCATGTCCATTGAGCATACTTCTTTGCCAAAAGTTGGTCTGCCTCTTTATACCCTATCTACCCTTCCATTTGACCTCCACTTCTTACACAGTAGTTTCACAGAATACGTCATAAAACACCAGCTTCTGAACAACGACTACTAATGCAATACCTAAGACTTGAACCGGGGTTGACTCTACGCCTTTCCAAAGCGAATATATCAAAGGTGCCTTAAATGTTTGTCCATTAATGTGACCATAGCTATACCTCTGGTACTAAGCTCATCTTTCGCAACTACAATACATAGTATAGCATGATTACTCTCATCAAATGTCTAATTTGCCTTTGGTTAGATTCTGAATACTAGAACGACTGATTGATATCCATGCATTTGAAATTTGGTTGTTAATGAACTATTGATAATCCTGGAGGCTGAGGGTTGTGAAGTTATACCAGAAGATATTAAGCAAAGTCCAACGCTCAGCTTGTCTGTGTATTAGCGGAGCACTATGAACGACACCTTCCGCAGTATTGGACACTTTTTTTCATTTAACACCCCTCGACATTTTTGGTAGGCAAATGACAGCTAGCTCAGCTATTCGCCTTAAAGCTACTTTATAGTGGTCCAGTAAAGTATATGGCCACGCCTCCATTTTAAACAATTTTAATATCTTCCTTGAAAACATAGACTACACCATACCCAAGTTAAATTTTAACAAAAACTTCCAAGTTACCATCCCTTCTAGATCATTCTGGGAAGAAAGAGGTTTTACGGAAGATAAGTCGTTACATTTTTACACTGACGCGACGGTTTAAAAACTAACGACGGGGTGAATGTTGGTGTCTTCTCCGATAGACTTAATCTAAACCTCTCTTTTCGTTTCCTATACCACTGTAGCGTGTTTCAGGTGGAGATAATGTCAATAAGGACAGTCTTGGCTAAAGAAAAACGTGATATCAACTGCTGATATCCGCATCTTTTCAGACAGCCAAGCAGCAATCAAATCCTTGGATTCATCGTTAATAAATTCTATAACAGCTCTAGACTGCCGATCGTCTCTTATAGAGATGGCGGAGCAGTTCAATATTCACCTAATTTGGGTGCCGGGGTATAGGAACATTCCAGAAAATTGTAAGGCTGATGAACTTGCCAGACATATCCCATCAGCAATACCCATCCTTCCAGACAAAAGTTCACTGGGTATGCCGATCGCTACATGCAAACTTAAATTAAAGCTAGATGCTATTGAAAGGACAAATTCTAGATGGACAAGTGGTACAACGAGTCTAGCAACTAAACAGATTTGGCCTAAGCTGGATCTGAAACGCACTAAGAAATTTGATTTCTCTCAACAGATTACATATCAGTGTAATTAGTGTCATCACTGGACACTGTTTAATAGGCAAGCATGCAACAAGGCTTGGCGTACTCTCAAATGATTTCTGCAGAAGCTACGTGGACGAGGAAGAGGAAGAGACTATTCTTCAATTTGTTTGCACCTGCCCAGCTCTCTCCCAAAGAAGGAAACTCCACTTAGGAGCCTTTTGTTTCAATGACCTAAATGATCTGAATGAAATAGACATTAGGGACCTCCTACGCTTCATCAGAAGCTCCAAATGGTTCAATAAGTAGGCTGGAGACGGCTTTTCAAACCCACGTGGTATCACAATGAACCTATTATTGGTTTAAGTGTGTTGGCTTTTAGCTGACAGCCACATCAACCTAATCTAACCTAACTTAGATCATGAAAAAGCTTCTCCAAGAATAGGGAAGAGAAGTTACTTCCATAATCTTCAACCTTTAACAATATTAATTTGTTGTTCCTTATTACAAAAATCTGCGTACTTAACCGCAATCTGTTTGATTGCAATTATCTAATTATCGCTCTCTTATTCAAATATAACACGTTGCTAATGACAATAATCACGTCCCGACTAAACAGTAAATTTCATAATAAATTGATATCAATTTTCACCCATGAAGCGTTCATCAAATACCAGCCTTCCCCCCACAAAGTGACACCTCATCACCGACACTGCATCTGTAATCTGTATCACATCTGTTCACTCCACGATTACCTACAGACACCACTATATAACGTTTTGGCGGTAACCTGGTAACCATATAATATTTATACAATAGTGCCTGTACTAGTGCAATATCTAGTCACAAAGTTTATTTTTACACTCGTATTCCCCCATAACGACTTTCTCGTTCTCTCTGAGTAGAGTACTCCATGCCAGCGTTGCCGCGTCAACAAAAAATTTCCACATCACTTCTGTCAGAAAAGTGTGCCATTTTGAATAAAAGCGTGCCATAACCACATCATGGTACAATAAACACAAAGGTTTTTTTTGCTCAGACTTCTTTATAAGGTAAATAAATAATTTTAAATAAACCAAAACTTAAATAAAAAGCAATGCATGTATACCTGGGTTGAATCGTTGAGCTGACAGGTTATATTTGTGTATTCTGTTTTGTTTATGATGACGAAAAGCCAGTTTGTTTCGTTCGCTTTTCATTTTATTTTGATTTTTTCACTATCATTTGGCATTTTTAAATAAACTTTCAGAGAAAAAAACAAACAAAAGTTTGACACAAGCATAAAGAAAATAAATTGCAGCTGTGCCCATCTGTCAGTTCAACCACGTTTGGACTTAATGTCGTCTTTCGACTAGGTGTACTGAAATATCCAAGTCAAAATCTCAACTCAGTTTTGACTCGATCTCTCAACTTTGTACATAAACGTGATAAATAGCTGCGATAGAAAAAAATAATGTCATAAATGACTTCATCCGAATTTTTAAAGACGCCCTTATAAACCAACAAGGAGACTACAAATAATGGATGAATAAAGAAAACCACTTTGTGTTCTACATTTTATTATTATACATCCAAACAATTTTCTTTTTTCTAGTTACAATAACAACTAATTGCTAAAGTCTCATTGAGATGCATGTGCTGCCAAGTTTTTATGATAATATTCCTTAGTGAGTATCTGCGTTTTGTTCGTACTTTTTGTTTAGCAAACCAACGTAATTCAAATCAGAAATAAACGACATAAATACTATTTGAATCCGACCTCATGTTTGACATGTTTGGTCTCAATTATTTCATAAAACAATCCGCTTATAAAAAAAAAATAAGGAAATAATTCAAAGTCTATTATTTATTATAAATTTATTTGTATGCCATCAAATTCTACTTTACAATGGCTTTCTTGGACATACATACATAATACGTGAAATGTTATAAAAATTAATTTACAATAATTTTTATAATAATATAAAGTAGAACAAGCAATTAAGACTGTACGACATTCAGCAACAATCTTTTTATAGAGGTTGACATAAATATTTTCGCATTCTTAATGCGCTGAAAATGAGACTAGAGGAGTGCACTGACATTTCTGCATTAAACTCTGACATTTCAAAATTAAATTGTTTTGAATTGCAAAATGGATGAAGATTTGCTTATTTTGTGTGCTGTTAATATAAATTGTGGCACTTTTTCGATTAAATAAAACACAAATTTGTCCTCCCAATTAATTTTTGCCATCTCTCCTTTGCTGCTGTCTAATTTTGTTTGAAAACAAATTGTAACAGTTTGCGTTGTTTTGCAAAATAACAGCTTCTCTTTTCCTAAAAAAAAACTTGTTGTCTCTTTCATGCAAAGCTGACATTTTAACATGATTTAATGCATTAAAAATGCGAAAAAAAATGTAGTATTATACGAGCTTAAGTAACATGAAAACTAAATCTAGAATTTCAAAGACTGAAAGATGGAATATTTACGAGTATGTTGAGACGGCATACGATTTCCACTTTTATCCTAACTTGAAGCGATTGCATGCTAATCAAATTTAACCTAGATTGATAGGAGGGTAAGTTATTACGGTCCGGTAAGGAAGATTTCTAAGGGCAAATCTAAGAAACCTATTTTGGATAGATTCAATTCTGTCAGTAGGAACTTTTTGGAAGGGACACCAAACAATAGACGCGTATTTCAAAATTTATCTTATAAGTGATAGATATATATTCGTAAGTAACTAAAGTAGTAAACTAACAAATTGAAAATCCTAATATTTGAAATTTATCTATTATAATATAAAGCTTTAAATGCGTCATATTAATTTTGTTCGTTCCACCGTGCCGTTTTAAAGAAAAATGTGCCACATCGGCAACGTTGACTGCATCAGACCCCACACTAGAACTAGAAGCGCACACTTAAAGTGGATTACAAAATTCTAGGAAGGCAGTGTGCTTCTGAATCTCTCCACGATTGGGTCAGAAAGTTTTATTTTCAATTGAAACATGACAGAGGAACGCTACGTGGTTTTTGACTGTGACATTGGCACCGATGACGCCTGGGCTCTGATAATGCTTATCAAAGCCGAGGAGTTATTTAAGAAATTCAAAATCATCGGCATTACCTGCGTTTTCGGTAATACGGACGTGACAAATGTTACAAAGAACGCCGTCCGGGTGTTGGATAGTCTCAATAGAACAGATGTAATGACGGCGTCAAGTTGTGTTCTGGCATTTTCGCATTCAATTTGTGTTTCGTTTATCAGATTCCTATCTATAAGGGTTGTGCGGGTGGGATTTTACCACCACAACACACCCGTACCAGTTTTTTTCATGGTAAGGATGGATTCGGAGACCTGGACCATAGCTATGAAGTGGACTTGAATCGCGTCGAAAGGACTCATGCCGTGAATGCGATGTACGAATTAGCATGCAAGGTGCGTTACAAAAAGAACAGAATCTCTATGTATGTGCGAGTTGATTTAATTTGTAATGCCTTCGGCGCTGTTGTTATTCTTCGCGTATAGCATCCGAAAAAAGTGAGTTTTGTTCTGGTGGGTCCGCTGACTAATTTCGCAATGTGTATGAATATGTACGAGGATTTCTTGGATAAGGTCAAGGATGTTTGGATCATGGGAGGAAATATCAGAGGTAAGTGTAATCAAAGTACAAAAGAAGTTTAGTTCGTACATCTTGGAAATAAATTGAGTTAAGCAAAGTTGTTGTCGTCTTTCCAAGGAGGCTTTGTGTACTTTTATTTATTTTTATAGTGCTACAACACACTGAAACATGTTTATCAATGGCTTTTGCCCTAGATTAGATAGTTCACATTGGTGGAGGGGTCCAACTCAATTGCTTAGAGTTTGTGTTTATGATGTTTATGTCTTCTGGCTGAACTTATCTCGACGGGATTTAAATATATTTTGTTTGGAATATGGCCCCCTGGTAAATTTCACTTAATGATAATAAAAAAAAGTGTGTGTTTATTATTATATTATGCAAAGACTTATTTTACGGTCTTACGGGGAAAGAATTCAAGTTCTTACGAGTTCAAAGATTAGATGTAATCGATCTGGTATCTAACCACAACTTATTTATTGTCTATCAACAGCAATTAATCTCGTAATTGTTTGTAACGATTGTTTTGTTTGATAGTTGTGGTTAGCAAAAAATATTTATACTTCGGACTCAGCACAATCGTTAAAGATACATTTGCGGTCCTAAATGTGCACGGTAGTGCATCTTCAAATTCTCCGGCAAATTATGCACTTGTGTAATAAGGTGGTATCATTTATACGATAAAACTTAGACTACTTTTACATCCTCTCTTAACTTGATTTCTAATGATGGTAGGAACCCATATTGGGATAAGTCATTGGGATTTATACCAAATACCATACCAAGACTTTAAAAAACACTTATTTTGGGAAAGACTGTCAGTTGGAGTGTAGACAGAGGACAAAATGATGAAAATTTACTTGTAAACATAGTTTCCAGAAGATTGGTGTGAGAAGGGTGTATCAGTATTGTGTAAAGTCATTGAAACCTATAGCCGTGTTCTTCCATTCAACATACAATGTAGAAAATTGATTGGTACTAAAAGCTAAACGTCACTCGAAAATTAAAGCATTGAAAATTCCGAACAAGAAAGTTTTGAAAACAAATGCCGTCAGAAAATCTTGACACAAAATTCTTCTGTTTTTTTCCAAGGAAAGAACCCAAAATACTGGTTCCAAAATGTCTGCTTGGAACATTTTCTTTTGTTTTTATATTTTTGACAGAGAAAAAATGGTCAGACAAGACAAATGGACACATTTTTCTGATGCTTTTTCCATCTAAGACAAAAGGAAAATAAAACAGGAAAGTTGATTTGGAAGAATAGCCAGAGAAAAATTAGCACGAACTTTAACTATTTTTCTCAAATTTTAGAAATCTAAAAATAATAATTATAATAATATATTAAAAATGAAAAGTATTATAAATATATTATTAGTCTTTATTGTTTTCAAAAATTTTTTTTTTAAATTGAAAACACCAGTTATGCTTAAATCTTTTATAAGGATTTAATCATTATTTTTTTTAAATTAAAGAAAATAATAGTAATACTACGTTTTCACTAGAACCAAATGAGATAATTAAGGCAAACAAAGAGCTGCTAAATTATCTCATTTACCATACATTTCTCTATTTCCTAAATTATCTCATTACCAGCGAATAAGATGTCAAATTGGTACAAAACAAAGTTGAACAAGCAAACATACCTTTTATTAAATTGAATTGAATGTAAAACTGTGAAAAAAGAAAGTGTGACATTTGGAGGTCGTTTCGCGTTCAGGCGCGTGGACAATGACTTCGTTCGTAGTATCATTTCTGACGTCTCTGCTGTAATAGTTAAACAATTATTCGGTTGTTACCTCGTGCATACATTTAAACCCTGAAAATGTCAGCCTTGTGAATTAGTGCTTGCAATGTACTTACAAATAGACAAGGATAGTTCACTTATGAGAGGAGTAACAGCTGGTGATCACAAGCAACACACTTCACATGTTGTCGTACTTGAATCTGGAACGCCCTCTTGTTATGTTAACTGCCAAACCAAATGAGCTTAATATAGACAAAACATCTCGAAGTAGGTAAGTCATTTTAAATCACCTCATTTGGCTTTAGTGAAAACGGAGTATATAAAATTCACCCTAATATTTGATTTTTTTTTTATTTTTAAAAAATTATCTCTGTACTCGTAACTCGTCTCTGGAATGGATAGTATGATACCCTATCCTTTATGTTTTAATCCATTCCTATTAAAGTGGGGGTGGCGTTGTTAACCTTTTGGTGCAAATGCAAGAAATCCTTCACTCATAGAATATTTTCTGTATTTTTAAGAAAATTTAATACGTAGTTTGTTGCTAAAACTTTTTTTTAGAAGAAAGTTGACGTGACGGTTGCCATTTGTAACCAAAGTTCAAGGATTCTGGTGAAATATTCATAATAAGACTTATCCATTACTGTAAATAGCTTCGAGAAAGCAAATAGGTTTTTTTTTATTTTTTAAACGCCCTCCAAAAGTGGGTGTGATATTATATAATGTATGGACGAATTGTAGAAAATGTGAAATTTCGTTAAGGCGATATTTTTCAGTTTCTAGTAAAAATATTTATAAAAGAACATATTTTAAAAAGTGAGCGTATCTGTGGGCAGATAAAGAAAGAAGGTTATGTATTTCTAGCTCAAAAATTTAAGGCCCGAAAAGTGGCAAGCAATTGCTTATATGAATTACATCTTTAGTACAAAAGTATTTTTTCGTCACTACACCAGATTTTCCAATAGAAAGGCAAAGCTTGGTGGACATACTCAGTGGTTACCCCGGAACGAATTATGAAAAGTCTCCTAAAATCCTTCATCCTAGATTTTAATGTCAAGATAGATGTACCTATAGTCGTAAGTATATGGAATCAAAATATGTTAAATCTTCGCCTATTATTAGAATTAGAATTTGGCAATTAGTAAAGTACAACAGTGCTCCACATTTAGGGTGATACTCGTAGAAGGCCTTCTTGTGGCAACATCATTTTGTACTAAACCAAACGGATTTATGTTTTACAAGAGACTTTTTAACAGTGTCTTATCAAAGACTCCCTCCATGTCCACAATTTGATTTTCATTAGTCTCTGTCCTTCAATTGCATAAAGCGGTTAGCAAGCTGACGTGCAAACCGAACGACTAAGTTTTAAGTATGCACAAACAAATTTTCAAAGGTCGATATATGTACATTTTTATAAGGCTCTAAACCAAACACCTAATATAATACACAAACCCTCTTGTACCTACTCGAAATCATTATCCTGAATATTATTATCTCCCACTGGTATTGTCCTAATAATAATTCCATCACTTCTAGGTAAAGGAAACGCCACGAAAAGTGCAGAGTTCAACTTCTTCTATGATCCCGAAGCAGCTCATATCGTCCTTGAAAATGCCAGAACGCCCGTGGTCATCCTACCATGGGAAACCTGCATCGATGGGGACTTTGGCATTACTTGGGTAATGTATCTAAGCTTTCAACCAAGTACTCGTAATCAAGTGTAATAACTATTTTTTTTGTTTTATATCTTGGTCCTTCGACACCCCATCAAACACCTGTGCCGACATCGACATCGTTCCATGTCCAGCAATGGCGTCTCGAAGTTCTTGGCTCCGTAGAAAGTAAACCAATTGAATTGATGAACTACGTAGAGAAAGCAATTTTCATACCGAAAGGCTTCCCAAATTGGATCGTTTGTGATGCTATGCTTGCGGCGGCTTTTCTGTTTCCCGAAAAGATAATTGCGAACAGTCGCCAATACCATGCAACAGTTGAGCTGAATGGAAAACACACACGTGGCCAATTGGTGTTGGATCATCTGAGGCGAGGGGATAATAATGTTCGTGTCATCGAAAAGATTCACAGGGACAATTACCGAAGGATAATCTCATGGACTGCTGGTTTGCCAGATATTCAAGTGGATTGGGAGTGCCTGTCGTAGCAAGTTCTTTTGTTTTTCGCTCCTTATGTCAAGGACATGGATGGTGTTTTTGTTATGTTTCGTGGCTGAATAAGATATCTAATAAAGGATGAATCAACAGAGAAGTGGTTTCCTTTGGTATTTATAGATTGAAAGGGTTTCTCGGGAAAACTTTTGAATAATTGAGATGAGTGGAGTTGGTAAAAGTTTCCAAGAAGGATACTTGAATGTCCGTCGTGGTATGGATTTTCTATCTATCGCCAGCTGTGCCGCAAAATTGATTTATGATTCAAAGGGCTCTGATACAGGGGAAATTTAAATTTCCCAAAACCCGTGGTGGGTAGTGCCCTGTTCAATTAAATTCAACTAAGAGTCAGGAAATGAGAGTAGCGGGAGGGCTTTACAGCATGGAAAATGTGCTTAAACATTGATTTCGAAAGTACTGACATGAAGGTCGTGTTGTTTTGTGTGTATCCAGGCGGTGAAATTGAATTTCGTTCTTATGGAACGGACGAATGAATAAGTGGACAGAAATGTGTTTAATTTTACGTGATATCTGCTGTGACATAAGGAACCTTGAAACAAAGTTTCTGATACGTGCTGGGTCCTTATTTACTATGTGTGTTTGGGTGGGTAAGGTATCTTTTATATCCTCGTCGCCAAGTTTTCAGGAAAGTCGAGGAGAATAGATATTTATTGAGAGAAATCTGCTTTAGGATTTCTTTTAAAATTGTGCGGATTTTATTTCTTCTCATGTACATATAGTATTGTTTACATTGAGGTAGATTCTCAAAGTAAATATCAGATTTGTACTAACAACAAAGGTAAAAGGTTTGGGGTTAAGAGGATTTGAATCAGTTATGAGGGAAATACACGTGTCGATATCTGGGATTTTGATATATATCTATGCTTGAGAGGACGTTTATTTTTCCTGGGTAGAAGAATCTAACCCACCACGCTTAATAAGAAAATGATTGAAGGAACCAAGTCATTTAAGATACTGAAACTTAAAATGAATGAGGTCAACCATGCTCTGTCAATCTTTAAAACTTTTAAATTTGCTAGGACAGGACAAGGTTTATGTAATCTTAAGATTTTTTTTTTTGATTGGTGTCAGAAGTGGAGTTACCGAAAGGTAAGAATTTTTAATAAAATTGTACACTCTTTAACTAAATCATAGTTCAACAGAATATGAACAACAATAAAGGGCGGAAAGTTTATCATTTCGATTTCTGACTAGTTGGTGTCGGAAGTGCATTAAAGATTGTTACGATTGATTAAAGGTGCTGCCAGAAAAAATACAAATTTACATTGTATGAATTAATATTAATTTGCTTGTAAAAATAATTATCGCAATTTATCAAAGTCTAGTGAAATTTAAAGCCTGAAAGCTGAGATCATGATATATTCTTGTTTGAAGTATGAAAGACGGGAGCTATAATGAAATTACTTATGTGAAAGTTTAAAAAGTAATAAGTAAGGTACTTCTCCAGAAATTTACCTCACTTAGAACAATATATGTACATATAATAATGTGGCTGAGCATTCAAATATGATGGATCCTGAGGTAGAAAAACATCACAGGAAAGTATGTGACAGCTGAATTTGCCAGCCATGGTACAGCTTTACAATCAAAAAAACTTTTCATAGATGGAAGCTGGATCAGAAACTCTCAAGAAACTTGATCCCGCCAAAAAGTTGTACGTCAGCATAACCGTGGGTGCTTTTACGGGACATTGCTTCGTGTTTCATTCAGGACGTGTTGATTTATCCAAGTCCAATAAACTCATTGCAGTTTAGCTCTGGCTCCTGCTGGTATGGCTCTAGTTGCAGAAAAACAAAAAGAAAAACAAATTCAATTTCTTCGTAAACTGTTGCATTAAATCAAGAGATATTGAGGAACTAAAACGGTTTTTCCGTCGCTATATTCGAATTTGAAGTTAGAACTTTAAAATTCAATAATAAATATAAACAAATTCAATTTATGCTTAAACTAATGATTAAATTCAAATAATAGTTCAGGCAAAAGGGTCTTTCAAAATGGACACGAAATAGTTAAAAAACTGCAATAACTGACATCGGTTAGTTTGTAATTTACAATTCGCCGAATCTAGATTTGAAGTCAGCGAAATAAAACACAGAGTTGCCTTTGAATATAAATATTCTCACTTCGAATATGTAGTTTCAATTAAAATAGTAAATCAATTCAACTACCTAGACTGCAGTCGTCCATAGATTACCATGGCCGGATGATGGATGATGGATGGACACACAGACAGAATTGAAAGACCCACTTTCTTAATAATATAATTATTATATACAGGGTTATTCATTTTGTGCTTTAGTGATTTAGTTTAAAATAAAATAAAAAGTATTAAAGATTTCAATGACATTTTTTTACTGTCTTAAATTTTGGGCTATGCCGTTATGTATGAAATATTACATCAGTTAAATGGGCGATACGGGAGTTTTTGGAAACTTCGATTCTTTGAGGTAATTTTCGATGACTTTTCGGCACATTTTTGTTTTCTGTTTTTAAGTGCTCCAAAATTCGGGGATTGCCTGCATAAAGAAGATCTGTAGCATAGTTCCACAAAAAGTAATCTAATGCTCTCAGATTACACGTTTTTGGTGGCCAATTGATGTCACCAAATCTCGTAATTATATGTCTGGGTAAATTTTGGTGCAATAGAGCCAAATTTAATTTATGTGACACGTAGCCTCATCCTATTGGAACCACATATCGCGCACATCAATGTTTTCAATCTTAGGCCAAACAAAGTTGGTTATCATTTGACTATAGCGCAGAATTCAGCGTAACAGTGACGCTTTCGTCGTAAAAAAAAAAAAAAAATGTGATCATGCCGGCGATCCCCAGTGCTCACCAAACTGTCACCCATGGTGAATGCAATGGCATGAAGAAGATTTTGGGACAAAGAATTGGCATCAACTTACAGTAGAACAGATACTAAAGAACTGTTATTTTTGTAGTAATATGCAATATCTAATTGTAATGCGTTGAGCGGTGGTTAAACGATCCATATTGTAAAATGGTAAGGCAAGAACTAACTACCTGTCACTATGGATGACAGATGGATGTGACAGGTGCCATATGGCGAGTATGTGAAATCCCGACCCCTGTATAGAAAATCGCATAACATTTTTCACGTTCACACAATATAGCTTCACAATTAATTTGTTGTCTCCCTTTGTCGTAAACACAATATTTGTTTATCACTAATTATCACAAATTGATTAAATACTTAAATTTTTAGCAAGCAGATTTGTATGCGTTTTCTTTATTATGTCAGTAAGTTGAGCGGAAAATCTTAAGGTTCAGACTTTCATCCGTTTATTTAACAGTATAGGTTTTTTTGATATTCTCCATGTTGTGTAAAAAATTACGTGCGTGATTGTATAGTGTGAAGTATGAAGAAAAGAAGAATGTAGAAAAAATAGAAATCATTAGCTAGGAAGTGTTCTTCACAATAAAATTATCCGCTCTGTAGCTAAGCTTAAAGTTAGAGCTATTAGCGAACACTTCATCTTAAACAAAAAGTAAATGAATCATTATGCGTGGGTGAGGTGAAAGAGAAAAAAAAAAAAAAGGAGAGTGAACAAAAATATAAAAGAATAATAGATTTAAGTTTCTTTATTTCTTTTAATAAAAAGTGACAATACTCTTAAACGTTTGATGGAATCAGGTAGTTTGTTAAAAATCATAGGACCTACTATTGTAAAGAATTTTCTAAAATATTTTTTTTTTATAGGAAGAGATATTAACATAGGCATTGGAGTTAATACATAAATTATGAACAGCATTACTTCTAACAGTAAGATAACCACTCCTTATGAAAAATATTTTTAGAACCTTATAGTAATAGATATATCTTAAAGAAAGAACTTTGAGTTCCTGTTACAATACAAAACTATTATGGAGCCAATTTTTCTTACAGATAATATTGATTACATGTTTTTGCGCAACTAGCAGCAAACAAGTTATACCATACTGAACCTTCGAGTGAACTAAACCATAGTAGATCATAGGTTATATTTTTTGTGAACAGTACCAACTAAAGATTATAAGACTGACTTGTGCAACTCACTTGACTACTTTTTTAGTGAATTAGTATGATCGAACCAGTTCAATTTACTATCTATAATTACTCCTAGATACTGAAAAGACGGAACAGAATCAACATGGAAACAATGATTAGAATAAGTTTCAGTAGAGGAAAATGTAGTGCAATTTGAAGAATTATCGTCACTGTATTTTAACATGAATTTCCCACATTCTAAAGAATGATAAACTATATTGCAATCACGCAAAAGAGATGACCCAGTTATACTGAAGTACAACAGTTTCGATTTATTGCTCAAAATCATTTTATGAACAACAAGCCAGTGTCTTAAAATATCTATGTCAGCAATTAAGTTGAGAAGAGATTTGCTACCATAGGAGCAGGCTACATCATCCGTAAAAGACGTAAGATTACCTTTAAAAATTGTGTTCAAAGATGGAGTTAATTCAAATCAAAAAAAGTATGGGGCCTAAGACCGACCCTTGAGGTATACCAGTATTTATGTTACAGAGCTTACTATAGCTGCCATTAATTTTAACTTTTTGCTTTCTGTTGGATAAGCAAGAAGCTAACTAATTATAAATAAAAAAAAAATAATTTACTTAATAGAATGTTGTGATCAACTAGATCGAATGCTATGGTTAAATAAAAAAAAAAGTCCAGCAGTTATAAGATTATTGTTAATATCATCGCATATATCACTGCAAAAATTTAAAAGCGCATCTTCGATAGAAAACAAGAAAACCAAATTGACAGACACTAAAGAAATTATTTTTATTGAGAAAGCTCAAAATTCTTGTTTTCATCGCCTTCTTAAAAATTTTAGAGCACGCAGGTAAAAGAGATATCGGCCTGTAGTTGTTCATATCTTTTGGGCTCCACTTCTTATGCAGCGGAAGGACTTGAGCAATTTTTAGCGCATTGGGAAAAACTGCACCATAAACACTTTTATTAAAATTGTGGGCAAGAACATCGATTATATTAAGAGCAGTCTTTTTAAGGATACAATTAGAACTACCATCAGCTGTTACAGAGTTAGAATTTTTAAGAGACCTAATAATGGTTAGTAATTCTGATGAAGTGATGGGATCAAAAATAAACCTTCTCTTAGAAAATCATCACTTCTCAATCCCCCTCCAACAAAACGAGGAATCCTTCGTGGCTAGGTTGTTAGCTATAGAATCAAAAAACTCATTAGCTACCTCAGTTGGATCTGGAACAATATTAACACCATATAAAATAATAATAAAAATATTAAATGTTTATTTTATTTTAAATTAAAATCCTAAAACACAAAATGAATAGCCATAATACAATGGACAGAAAATCGAGTCTGAATGCTCTGGGATTTGATCCTTAAAAATAACATAGTTGTGGATCGTGCTAATTTAAAAAAAATGTCGAGCAAATTCTAATTAAATATTCGTCCTTAAAAACTGATTTTGAATTTACCTTCCACTCTTATTTCTAATGATGCTAAACACAATTCGAATGCCAAATTAACAGTAACAAATTTCCTGTGGGATTCACCAATTCGCACCCCAAAAACGAAGGTGTCAAATGACAATAAGTTAAATTACGTATTTTCCCTGTCCACAATTTCACTTATTCATGTACTTTGTTTCAGGAAGTCCTCCTCCTCCTGAGAGATTATACATCCTCGCACCCCAAGTGGGAATATTTTTTTATTCGACATCAAAGTTATGTAAAAAAAAAACAACAGAAATTCAATGTCAATTTTAATGAAAATCATGTTAACAACGATTTCCACACTTTTGGCGATGTCTATGCCCTTTAAAGACTGTGCTCCGCATATTTAATTTCGAAAACAAAAAAAAAAAAAAAAATAGAAAATCCTTATTCACACATCTAAAAATATCTACGTACGTGACGTAAATAAAATTCGACTATACTCGTATATGCTGAATTAAATCGATTTTGTCATGCATGGGCATGGCGTTCATTCATCGCGCTGTGATTGACATATTGTCATCGAAAAATCCTGTTAATGTGAGCGAAGCAATTTAACCTATTTTTTTGGATTCCTTTTAGTCTATAGCATTGTATGTATATAGAAGAAGTTCTTCGCTCCTTTTTATGTCCTGTTTGACAAGTAGGTAAGCAGAGCATTTCAAGTGTTTCAATTCACTTCAAATCGCTTTCAAGTGAGTTGGCAAATGGACAAAATAATTGAAATGCGTCTCAAAAAAACATTAAAAGCAAAAGTTATTCATACAAAAAAAGTTTATTTCCATTAAAAAAGTAAAAAAAAAAAGAAATGCAAAATTTTTTAAGAAATCCAAATAAAGATCATAGATGCTGCATTTGATTTCCTTACTCGCTTACGGGATCCTGTAGGAAGGCACTGCGTGCAGTTGGACTATTAACAGCCCACAAGGCAATGGTTTTAAAGACCTCTACATTGACCTTTTCCACCAAACGGATATTCTCACGATGCTTACGCAAATGATCAATAAGCATTTGACCACGAGTCATACATCCATTGACATCGACCACGGCGTTCCAGTTTTTGTCCTTGACGACAAGTTTATCGCCAAAGAGAAATACAGCAACCAATATAGCATCGCATGGTACCCATTCGGTGTAGCCCTTCGGTGTAAGAGTAGCTATTTCTACAGTATCTAATATGTCCACCACGGGACTGTTCACAGCACTGAGAACATTGAAACGCCAATCCTAGGAGTAACAAGGACCTTCAAATCAAGTTTGGGAATGATCGATGTTGATACTTACGACATGGATGTTGAAAACTGGCTTAATACATGCCTCCCATGGAAGAATAGTTACAGGACATATGGCTTTCTTTAGAACTATGTGAGCTGCTTCTGCATCCATGAAGAAATTGAATTCACTGGGCGATTTGACGTTTCCAACCGCTGGGAAAAGGAGATTCTAATTAGATAGTCTTCTGTAAGACAGTGAAAAACTTACCCTTGTAGTTACCACCCATGATGTAGAGTTTCTTAATTTTCCTGTACCAATGCTCTCCATACATGGTCATGGCTAAGGCGATGTTAGTAAGTGGACCTACGGCAATAATGGTAATCTCCTTGGGATACTACAAAGAGATCATTAGTGGGGACTCTAAACAATCTTTTTAAACTTACCCTGTTCACTAAATCATGAATTGCCTCAACAGCATGTTGATTCTTAATCGCACTTTGTAAGTTAATGACATCAGTCAAAACATCTGAGAAGCCATCATTGCCATAGTAGAAGTCAATATCCCCGACGTAAATCGGTGGAATTGTAACTAGTCCCTTCTCGGCTCCCCAATAAATTGGAATCTATACAAAAATATAAAAATTAATTGAGATTTGAAAGCTTTTCACCCTTCATACATCCAATCGTCCGGCAGCCCTTAGAATCCGATAGACATTGATAGCCGCTTGACCAATCCGACTTCTAGCATTGCCATGTCCACAGGTGATGGCCAAAAGTTTGATTCTTTGCACCTGATCAGCTTTTAGGAGGAGTACTAGACCCCAGGCATCATCAGCACCACCATCGCAATTATAGATAACGTATTTAGGAGCCATTTTCAAATAAGACCTCTGATCCTTTCTATTAAAGAAGACGAAACACCTCTGAATAGATATTCAAACTGACTGTGCCCATTGATAGTTTGAAGTTTCTTTATATAGTCTAAGAAAGACTCTCTCGAATGATTTCTTTTGAAGATATCTACACACCCCCAAGTCGAGTTCCCATTGGAAATTTTATGGTCCTGATAAACACATCGCGAAGAAGTCAGTTTTGTTGACATGAAAGGTTGGTTCACTTTATGTCATAAAGATTACAACATAAAAACCAGGCTTGTCGTTTCACAGTAGTCAAAGTGTGTTTGCTTTGCTAGTGGGCTAAGGATTTAAAATTCAAAGAATAGACTTACACGCTCTTCTAGTCATTATTGACAGTGCAATTAAATATAAATTACTTTTAATTGATGAAATGGTTGTAGATTCTTATGGCGATAGGGTTGGGAAATTTCAACTTTCCCATTGAAATGTCATAGTGTTTATTTAGGGTGTTTTGGCCTTTATAGACTTGCTTTGGAACTGAAGGGATTGTTTGAAGAAGTCGTGAAACCAATTGGACGTACCCTCTTCGAAGAAAAAACTGTTATAGGTAATACAAACCGTTCCCTTCGTACTGCTAAAGATTAATACAATGCGAACTTCAAGTTCCCCAGACTTATTGATCTGTTTCGAAATACCTACAACAGAGTTTTATTTTATTAATTAAACCATCCACTCCCTCGAGAGGCATCATTACCTGAACTTGTCTTTAAATAACGACTCCTCCCTCAGTTCAGTTTCCTCCAGAAACCTAAGTATCCGAATTGGGTCTAGAGACAATAAGTATCTCTTGGCTACTTAGTCTTGACGTTCGTATAAACTTCTCCGGATTTCTTTCCCAATTCGTATCCCATTTTACTTGAATGGGAGCAAGCCTTAGATCTTTCTCGGTCTTAGCTTGGTGCAGTTCTTTGGGGTACTTATTGAAGTACAGATCTTTTTATAACGTGTCATTGTCACCCTTAACTTTACAACATATCGAGTGACATTGTTGATATTCTTCAGGCAGCTGAGTTTGCCTTGGCATTCGCAAACTATTTTTGAACTGATTACAGGGCATATTAGAGAGAGGTGCAACTTTGGAGATGAGCTTTAATTTTTTTCAATTCCTCGGAATTTTTTGAGATCATTTTTCCCTCCCTATACTTAATTATATGGTCCACAAAATTCCTCTTTGCGGCTTTATTGACTTCTTAAATTACTAGAAGTTCATGCGTTACATCAAGGATCGCAGCCATAGCCATGACCTCGTGGCTGCATTTTCTCAGGGCATTTATCTGTTAATCTCAGTATATGTAGTTTTCTTGGCCTAAGCAAGTTTTTGTAGGCCCCACCATAATAGTATATAGTGCAGCGTACTAGGATTACAATCCCAGGTTCTCTCGCTAAGGTTTTTCACACCATGCGTCAAAGCAGTCTTCGAAGAAAGTTTCATGGAAATTGGGAGTCCTTCACTTGTCGCCTTTCGTTTACCACACCACAAACCCTCTTGCTGAGACTACCGGTACTTACATACAATTCATTCTGAAGAATCGATTCATCCTTAGACCAATTGGGACAAACATAATAATATCCTCTCTGCTGACCTATCCAACTGCAGCAGTAATCTTCCAAGCACGCAGGTGAAGCTCGATAAGCTTAACAATGTCCCCGAACATAGCGTTTATCAAGCACAAGTAGAAAAGACTTAAATTTAGCCATAGCCACCCTACTGGACACGGACTAGACCTGCAGAACGGAGGTCCCACAAATGTCAAGTGTCCTTATGATTCAATTCTCAGTGCCTATCGCACACAACCATCCAGTTTTCGAAAGCACTATTTGCCCACCGGTGCCCTTAGATCAAATCTGTGAGGTTAAATTAAAATCTGCAGTTTCGAACCATTCAAGCCTACAGGGTGGTACTATGTTATAAACAAACCTTAGAGGAAAACGGGGTGTAAGGTGCTTGCAAATGCGGACTACGTTGGGAAAATACCCACAGACACTCACTGATATATTACAATTTGCTTCCGTTAAGCTGGTGTCTTGGACTGAGAGCTGTGGACTGAACATCAACTTTTCTTGGACTGAATTATAGTCAAGAACTCTACCTTAAACTTCTCAAACAGTGTTGGCTATCTGGAAAGGTTAGACAGTAATCTAAAATGTAAGGAAATGTGGCTGGACGTGCTAGGGAATCCTTAGACTCTGTTTTCTCGTACAAGAAGACTATAGGCCACAAAGAAGGGAGACTGATGGATTTGAATCCATTTGCGGTCGTACTAATTGTTTATCCGCTTTGAGTATGAACATGACATTCACTTGCAGTATAGTTGACAGAATACGTTGCGAACGAATTAGCACACCTATTAATTCTTCGGCTAATTTTGTAAGAACCTTTACCACCTTTTGCTCATTAATGTTGCATTCTCAGATGTGTGCACATGGCTGCTTTTTGTTCAAGTTCCCTCTCATCTTCAATGTATCTGGGAACTCGTAGCCCATTTAAAAGCACCTTGCGAAGTCTTGACTTCCCATTTGCTCCACGAATTAATTCGCACAATTTTGTAAGTATTTGAGTAGCGCAACACAAGCGTAACTAATCTCTAAACAGATTTAGTAGTACACGGGCTACTTCCTTTAAATTCATAAAACCAAAACTCATAGGAACAAATCATCATCTTCCCACCATTTTATTTTATTTACACTTCATCTACTACACTGGCTGCCCACAAGGTAACCCTCTTAAAATACTCGCTATCCAAATGTTCAATTAGATTCACATTCTGTGGATTCTCGGGACTCTGTAGGTGATCTAAAACCATTTGTCCTCTTGTCTGTTCTCCACAGACCTCCACAGTTGCATGCCAGATTGATTGTTTCTTAATCATTCCATTGGGATATAAATAAGCAGCCACCAACATTGCGTCACAGGGACACCAGTTACTGAATCCTCGTGGAATGTATTGTGCTGCTTCAACTCGAGTGAGCATCTCAACAAGAGGACAGGTACTCAGCGATGACAGTTCGTTTATTCGCCAATCCTGTTGAGATACTTTTTCCTTATTAATCGAATCGATATTGCAAATAGAAATGAACTTACTATGGGAATTTGGAAATACTCCTCCAAGCATGGTTCCCAGGGTAATACAGTAATTGCACTCTTGCTCTTTTCGAGAACAATTTTCGCCGCCTCCGGATCCATGTAGAAATTGAATTCTGCACTACGAGTTGCATTTCCAATTCCTAGAAATTCAACAAAAGTTTTCACCTCCACGTGTTCGGCTTACGAGTGTAATTTACCTTTGAAATTCCCTCCCATGATAAAGATGTCTTTCACATTGTCCGCAAAGTCCTCGTATACACTCAGGCAAAGGGCAAAGTTAGTCAGTGGTCCAACCAGAATGAATGTAACTTCCTTTGGGTACTGTGCAATGAAGTAATTGAAACGTGATGAAAAGGAAATTCGAATTAAGAAAAAGGGAGAGGAAAAAATAACCTTCTTTGCGTACTCGTGCATGGCCTCTACGGCATGTTTACGGTGCAGTAGTTTCTCATGATCAAAGTGCTCAAAGTCCAAGTCTCCAAAACCATCGATGCCATGGAAGTATTGACTTTTGTTTCCATTTTTTGCAGGGATTATTGGTCCAACTGCACCCTTGTGAACTGGAATCTAAAAAGAGGAACGCAAAGTTGTGTAATTAACGATGATTGGTGTAAATGCTGGGACTTTATGGACTCAAGCTCTTGAGAAATTTGCAGAGGATTACGAAATTTACATAAAATGAGGATTACCTACGTCTAGCAAATCAATTTCTATAGAAAGTCTTAAATAAGATTTATGTACCTACATATGTAGTTGTTGGTAGTAAAAATGGTTTTCAGATTAAGTCCTGAGAAACTATGCAGGAAACATTTACTTTAATGTTTCCTTCTAGTGCTTGGGTGACTGAAGAAGTTTATTTTGTTTGTGCTCCTTACACGTATGTCAGAATCAATTCACCCTCAAATAGTTGACCAGCGCATTATATATTATTAGATCTTGGCAAGATTTCCTACCAAAATTTGACAAAAACAAAAGACTTTTCAACTCGTCATAAGCCATAAGCCATAGGGTTGGAATCTACATATATTCACAGGCTTATATCGGAGTTTTCAAATGACGACTGTCAATTTTTGAAGATACCACAGAAAAGACTCATGATAAACTTAAGAAGTGGCAGTAACGATAGAAGTGAAGTAATCAACCAATTAACCAGCATTCCGTTAAGCTTCTGAAAGGTCCTGCCTTTTAGATAAACACAACTACACATGGAGATGCAGGGAATCCTCAATCTTACGGCTGAAAACCAAGAAAGGCTTACAACGTAGTGAAAAGCGCAAAGTGTTCCAAAGGTAGGCACAAACCCAAAGCTGCTTATTTCAAAAGATCTACTTAATAGAAATTCAGCAATGCAATCGCATCCACCAAAGACTTTATAAGACACAACTTGTTAAAGGTCCACCCAAAAAGAATTCGCTGCAGGGGACTCAGCTAGAATACTCCACCTCTCTGTGCCTCAAAAAAATTAGAAAGACAGCTTCTGGAGAACACTTTTTAGCAAATTGGACTAATTAATGCCAGTAAAGCTGCAAGGATGACTTTGAAAGGCTGTTAAACTACAACCCTAGAGTTATACAATTTTTTTTTATTATTGTCCATGGAGATCTGAGTGAAGAAACACTGACTGCGTTGGCAATACCTCAACAACCTATCTACATAGGTATTGCTCTTTAATGCGCCGCTTTCAGTACAGCTGCGGTTAAAGTGGCCTTTAGGTTGCGCTATCGGGTGCATGTGGCCTTTATCTATCCAAGTATATCAGCTGACCTGGATGGCTTCAATTGTCCTGTTCAAATACACAAAATCACTACCCACGTGCTTTATGTACTAATGGCGTGTCTCAATGTTATAACTTACCATTGACTGTTTTCAGTCGTAACTTTTGAACAATTTGACATAGAAAGTTGAAATTTGAACCAGAGATGAGTTTTGTTAACGCGCAGATAGTTCTAAAGTCAAATTTTTGAGGTTAAAGTGAAAGTCGGGGTATTTTTTTTTTTTGTGTATATGATAATAACGGGTGGTTAAATTTTAAGGGCCGATGTTGAATGTGAACCACACCTAAACGTCAAGTTTTTTTCTGCATTTCATTTGACATTTCTCAATTTCAAACTAACTCAATTTGAACCATGGAAAGATACACAATCGAGCAACGCGTTAAAGTTATTCAGGCTTATTATGAAAATGGGCGTTCAAATCAAAATGCATATCGTGCATTTCGTGATTTTTTCATTTCATTTCATTTCATTTCACATTTTCACCTCAGTGGATTCGTCAATAAGCAGAATTGCCGCATTTGGGCGAATGATAATCCAAGAGTGATTGTCGAAAAACCAATGCACCCACAAAGAGTGACTGTTTGGTGCGGTTTATGGGCTGGCGGCATCATCGGGCCGTATTTTTTCCAAAATGAGGCCGGTTAGGCAGTTACTGTGAATGGTGTTCGCTATAGTGAGATGATAGCGAACTTTTTATAGCCCGAATTGGAAGATATAGATGTGGACGATATGTGGTTTCAACAGGATGGTGCCACTTGCCACACAGCTAACGAAACAATGGCTCTTTTGCGCGACAAATTCAATGGCCGTGTTATCTCACGTGCTGGCGATGTCAATTGGCCGCCAAGATCATGAGATTTGACACCGTTGGACTTCTTTCTTTGGGGTTATTTGAAAGAAAAGGTGTACGTCGATAAGCCAGCAACAATTCAAGAGCTAAATGATGAGACAATTCGGCACATTAACGGCATAGAACCTCAATTATGCCTCAGCGTCATCGAAAATTTGGACCATCGGATGGAGGTGTGCCGCCGAGGTCGCGGCGGCCATTTGGCCGATATTTTGTTCCATACATAATTGAACCATACCAATATTATCATAATAAAAAGAAATGACAGTAATTTCCTAAATAATTTGTGTTTTATTCAAAATCAACATCGGCCCTTTAAACTTAACCACCCTTTATAACAAAAGTCTCAAATGAAAAAATAAAAACTGCCAAAAAAAGGTATGTCCCTCCCCTCTACTACGCAACCAAATCGAAATTTTTTTGAAAAATTCATGTTATGTACATATGCGTAGGTACTATCTTTCAAAAATTGCAGAGTAACTATTTTGTTTATGATGCCTTATGTAAGTTTTCATAGGTTATCGCTCACCATCTTATTTTTTTAATAGCCGCTGTCTGCATGTACAAATGTGTGTTAGACTGTAGCCTCAACAGTTGGACAAGTATTCTTCAAACTTCATATCTGAGGTCTGTGCGGTCACAAGGACTTATCAAGTTTTGGAAAATTTTTAAAACATTTTTTGTTTTTGCTTTTTAACGCATTTTTCAAAAATGACTATATTCCAACAATTGCTCAGTATTTTAAATCTGATTGATTTCAACAAATGAACAGCAAGTGTGTGCGACCTAGTCAAGCACTTTTTTCCATATTACTTCCCTATGTGCCCAATGAAATTCTTTAACCAATAAATATCAGTTCATGATAGAGACTTTATAAGACAGTGGGTATGGAAAACAATACATGGCTTCCATGTTACAATGCAAAATATTCTTTTAAAATGATCTTTATGCAAATTTGTTGGTCAAATTTATCAGAAAGTCATTTGTTACATAGGTGACATGGTTATGGTTATATGTAGGCACAAAATATATACTTTCATATATGCAAAGTACAATAGCCGCGTTTCTTTGTAACTTTATCTAAAGTTCAGCTTAGTTTCACAAAAAAAAGAAATTCTATTTTGTAGAATTTGGCACCACTGGTTTAGAGACCTAAGAAAAATAGCATCATCACCATCGCTTTTTTTAAATTAATTATTTAATGAATTTACATTGAATTGAATATTAAATTATTTATAAGAAATACGCTTTTTTCTTGTCTGCTAACATTCCTGATCAAACCACCTCATTACGCAATCTGTTACACGATAGTCAAAGTGCGCTGTACTCAGCGATAACTATGGATAATATGGATTACTATTTGCATGAAAGCAAAAAAAAATTCACGACAAGGAAATCGGTTCAGCCGTTACCGCGCTAAAACCGCCAAAAATAAAAATATTGTGGCCATATTGTAAAAAAAGTGTAATTATGTACGAGTAGTATACTAAGATTTAATTAAAAATGCATTGGTACTATTCTTTGAGACACCACTGTCCTACTTGTTTTATTTGATTTTGCAACTATTTTTATATCGCTTGTCACAGTTACTAACAGGCATAACTTAATATAATTATCGTAAAATAATAAACCACGCCAATAATACTTGTAGAATCTGATAAGATAAACAAAAAATAGGTGAATATATTTCTACTACTTTTAGCCGGCAAAAAAAAAAAAAAAAAAACAACAACACACTTTTGGAAGTATTGTAGTTACTTAGAATGATTTGCGATATACTTGTACGCATCATACTTACATCTTCTCTGTTCGCAGTCTTCAACACTCTTAATGCATTTTTACATACATTATCCACTGTTGTGTTTCCATTGACACATGTCACACCTAAAATTTTAATTTTTTGTAGAGCTTCTGCCCGTAATAGCATCAATAACCCCCAAGCGTCATCACTTCCGACGTCACAATCGTAAACACACAAATTTATACCGCTCATTTTTGAGAAATAATTTAATCAAAAAAAAAAAAAAATAAATAAATAAATAAACAAATAAAATTAATTCAATTGAAATTTAGTTTGAGATTTTTTTTTTGTCGAGAACTCCTACGCTCATCGATGCTGACCTACTGTCACTGTTTGTGGAGTGTAGACTATCAGAACGATTGCGATCGGACTTATAGTTTGGTTTAGTTTCATAGATTTTCTGTCCTGTGATTCGCTAGAGATTTAAGAATGATGATAGTGTTTACATTTCGACTGCTTCCGAAAAACGTCTGACAGATAAAGTGATGATGAGATTCCATTTTATTACAGTTCTACTTGATCAACTAATACGACGATATCAAGCGAATAATGGTTTTTATGAAGGTTGTGCTGATTTCAGCGCCCATGTTGAAATAGATTTAGCTTTGTTCAGTGGTGCTGTACTGCACAGAAAGGAACATAAAATTACATTTTTTAGCGTTCAATAAGTAAAAACTTCGCCCAAAAGTTTTTGTTTAATGACGCTCTTCCGGACAGTCTAATACAAGATTTTCTTCAGGCGTTTGCGCAGAAAATAATTTTCCTTTTTGAAATTAGTTTGTACTGAAATAAGTTCGGCTTGAACTCAAGAAAGAACATTCCAATGGTATTCATATCAATTACAGTGTTAAAAAATAGATCACTTTGGAACATGTTCTATTTCATTGAACAAAAGGCTGCGCTTTTCGATTCCAATTTGTACTGACAGTTCTCACTCATTTGTGCTAAAGCTTGTGTATCTGCTGATTAAAGCTGAAAATTATTATGCTATTATATTATATTACTATCAAGCTTCTGCGAGAATGTGTGGGATGATTACAGTGGCATTCACAACTCGTGCAGCGTTAAGAAATAACTTTTAACTCAAAGTGTATATTTGTTTTAAAAATACTTATTGTATAGGTACGATGGTCATTTATTTCGCACTTGAATATGTGTTTATACCTACATATGTATATGCGTAATGTTCTAGTTAGAAGAATATAAGCTCATGGGTTTTTATTATACCGTATCCCATAGGGTATATTAATTTTGATACATAGATTGTAACATACAGAAATGATAACGATAGACCCCCAAAAATATATATCAACATCTAAAGCTAAGTCGATCTAGCCATATCCGTCCGTATGTCTCCAGATTTTGGGCCTTCAATTTTGAACTAGGAAGATGAACCCAAAGCATAACAAGTGTAACATTTTTTAAAATCTACTCACAGACACGCCTACTTAAAAAAACACACTTTTTTTCAATATTTTTACCAGACGCTGAAAAATATCATATTGACAAAGTATATAGATGTTCATATTCTCCACATTTCGCCCATACGTTGTTTAATGCCACGCCTTTTTCATGGGTGCGATTTCTTGAAAAATCCTCATATTGCTTTCTTAAAACTACTTACCTTGATGTATAAGCCTTATTTCCAAGATCTCATCAGAATTAATGAAATTTCGGTAGCACATAATTAAAGCCACGCCCACTTTCTTATAAGAAGCCCAGTTTAGTTTTTCTGAACGGTCATTGAATTTTAAGTCCATATTTCCATACGCCATGCTAATTTTATTAGAGATGGGTTAAAAGATGAGGGATAGAGTATCCAATAGTCCGTTCCAGACGGATTGTATCTTTCCAGTATGTTTTTTTTTAAACAATCGATGTCACTTTTTACGACCTCTTTTATAACGACCACTTTTTGCTTAATTTATTGATTTCTTCATGTTTTCAGTTAGTTCAAAGCCGTCTAGGCTATTACGACACTCAACATAACCACACGCTAACTTAACAACTGCTACCGGTTATAATGACAAAATATCTAAAAAAAAATGCGAAACTTCATTTCAAAATTGTTTTTTCGTTCGTCATTCATGCTCGCTGCAACATTTTGCGTAGGCAAAGCTTATCGTGTTCCCTTCAAGTTCATGTCTCGATACATTGGATGCAGAAAATTTGACGAGCCAAAAGTTTCTGTAATAAGGTCAAAAATAAATTATAAAAAAGTGTTTTAGGTTAAAAACAAGAGAACTCTACTGCCAATTTGATGAAGCATTATTGTAATCGTTCAAAAGCTGAGGAGTTTGGACGACTTTTAACAAAAGCGAATTACAAAATATGTTACAAGGCTTTAATACCTCAACTTCATAAAGTACTGTTTTTGGAGTAGTTTCAGGGAACAATTTAGTGCAGGAAAATTATCATTAAACAATATTTGTTCACTTGTAGTTCTTAAAATTGTAAGGCTTTACGAAATTCGGTGGCTCCGCTTTGCATCCGTCGGGGACTAAGGTACACTAGGGAATTTAGCCTCTTTGGCAATCTCTTTATGTATTTTGAACCATAAATCTAGCCCTGAATTATGCAGTTTTAAATATACCAATATGGTCTATGAGTAGTGCTTCTTAATACGAGTACTCCTGCAATCTAATACTGACTGAGGTTCTAAACGCAGAATGTACTGCGATCCTGATACAAAATTAAGCGTTTCAAAACAGAAATACTATATACGAGTATGTACATTGCTAAAATACTTGTGTATATATCCGTAGATAGAATTCCGAAAGGAATCACAAAAGCTTCGGCAATACTTTGATATGGATTTTTTTTTTTTAATAATGACATTTCAATTCTAAAATTTTAAGTCGAAACGCCACAAAATATAAAGCATCGCCAGTGTAGAACATCAAAAAGTACTAAATACACTAGACAACAAAAACTTTATTTTTTCGACAACAACCGATATAGCGATTCCTCGTGCTAAATTTTGAAATCTGGACTAGCAGACCAACTGAGAAACCAATTTTAAATGAATTTAAATTATTTACTTTCGGATTATCGGTTTTAGAATTTTTCTGAAACCAAACCTTAACGGATGATTTGCAGAAGAAACCACACACCAAAATTTACGACAATTCTTTCAGTGGTTTTTGAATAAGCCGCAGAAGAGCACCTTTCCGTTTATCTTACCCAAACTCCAATCGATTCTGATGATTTTTAGATGGGTCCATGTATAATACTTACATATTAGACAAACTAAGAAAACAAATTTCACTCAAATCGTTAGGGACCCTTTAGGAAGAAAAGAATAAAGGAAAAAAAAAAGATAATCTAACCTTTTGGATTGAAAAGTCCACATTTTAACTAAATCTAGCCCCGACGTCGAAAATATTATTGGCATCACTGGTAAAAAGTCTTAAATTTAATTCTTACTGTCATTTTCACCCTGTTGGTCTAGCATATGTATGTATGTACTTTAAAAAGTGTCTAAAAATGAAATACAAAATTATGAGTATTTGCTATATTGGGCTGTCGGACTTAACGAACGCAGATTATAACGACTTTATGTAGCCAATCCTTTGACCGTTGTTTTAAGCGAATTTTGCATAATTGTCTGCGCAACGAAACCCCGTGATTTAATATTGTTCAAATGCTTGTTTTCAGTAATAAGATAAAAAAGATGACAAATAAAACAGTAATGGCTTAAGCTGATTAAAAATGCTGGATGCCCAAAAAATTAAAAATCGAATAATGGCACTTTACATATCAGCGGTTTTGAGAAAATTGGTCATTTCTGGGATATAGCTATGTACGTAGCTGAAATGATTTTATTCAAAATTGAAGTCTATGAAATTTCTACATTTGTAAAGATATGGCATTCAAATTTTCAATACGAGTATATTATCAAAAAAGCTTTTAAATATACTTCTTTTTTTATATTCTACATCATTTAAGACTACGAGTATGCCTCATAAAGTTTATTAATCCAGTGAAAGAGAGGAAGGGTATAGAAGAGAATTAAAGATTAGAAAAGGAAGGTTTCAACCAAATCCAAATTTAATTAAGCTTATGGCCTGGACAAAGCCCGAAATCAAACAGAACTTTTAAAATGTTTAACAAAGATTTTAATGGGGCAAATATGTTATATACTATACTGTAGACTAAAAAAATTTTCCAATTCATAATAAACTGCACGACTGGGTCATACGAAACTTTCTCATTATTAATTTGAATTTTGTTATCAAATTTTCTAAAGCGATGATTTGATTTAAGTTTCAATATCGTGTTCAACTGGTCAGAACCTCCATAAAAAACCTAGCCAAGATGGATGAAAAGCGGATGGGCCTCGGAAAACAGGCGTATGACTATCGAAAATCAAGTTCAGCAATTAGAGAATAGCTAATTAGAGCCGAGACTGGAAATGTACACGATGGCTCAAGGGTGCGGTACATACCCTAACATTCATAAGGGACAAATGGCCTACGACAAAGTATACAAGTAACCTTATTTCTTATAAACATTCAGGTCTACAAAATCTAGTACAATTAATTTTTCTTAAATTTATTTCCTCTAAAATATTAGGTATGTTCCATTTATGGATCCCTAGGAGACCTCTCAGGGATCCGCTGTTTCGCTTCATTTGTTAGCTGAGGAATATGATTTTTTTTTTAAATTTAAATTTATTTGAATTCGTCCCCTCACTCTCTCCCCTGAATTCAGAGAGAGGTATGTACTTTGACGTTTAAAAGTGACAAATGTGAGCGATAGGGTTTGATTGTGGAACAGATTGTTATGCATAATTCAGAAACATTTTTAATTTCTATTTTATTTTGCAATTATTTTAATATGAAATAGCCACACAAAATACACAACACACAAGAGAATACGCCTTCTATTTTTTTAATAAATAATTGAAAAGTGAGTCAGATAGCGAGAACATATGATTTTGACAGCTATTTTCCTCTTCAGCCGAGAGTTCGTTTTAGATTTAAAGCAATCAAGAGAGATATAAATTGTTCTCGAGGAATTTTGTCTTACGAAAGAATAGAAACTGTCAAATGAGTTACAGCTACAGTACTTGAAATCAAAAGACACACATTTTTGGAATAAAGTTTGGATTAAAAAGGTTTCTTAAAGTTAATTTGATATGATATGTGGAACTTGAGATTGAAAACCATCATAATTTGACATTTCTCAAGATTTCACACGAAAATCGTATGGGTAGTTATTGAAATTTGAGATAATTCTCTTTCGATTTCTGAAATTTGAGGTTTTGTTTTAAATTTTTCTTTCAAAAAAGTACCCAAACAACAGAAACCTATTATTGGTAGTAGACTCAGTGCTACCAGAATCTAAGCATTTCCCATTACCAACATGCTTTCGCTATATGTAGGTATGTAGCATAATTTGCTCTCGGATTAGATGAGACGAAGCTTTTATAACTCTGTGTTACTGAATGAATGGATTCAGAGTTCGGATTACCGTTATTAAAGCGAGCAGTTTGGATTCCATAATTAGTTTTAATAGACACAATGACTTCTAAATTAAATTGAAACGTCGACTGTGACGGCTTTCAAAAATTTGACTTCGGAAATCAAGAAATAATGGTTGAGGTAAACCACCCTCGGGTAGTGAATAGAACAGAAAATTTGTAGCCGATAACTGTCTTCTTTGAATTCGAATCTTTTGTAAACAGACAAATTTTCACTCTTTCCCACGATCTCCATTTAATTCTGAGGAACAGTTCTATAAAATCTTTTTCCTTCACGGATTGTATGAAACAAATCCGCTTTGATGAAATAAATCAATCCTCCAACGACATTGGTGGGTGTGCACATCATAAACATGGTAAACAAGAGTGTTTTGTTCAGTGGCGTCTACACGTCTACCAAGCACCATCGTTGATAAAATTATAGGGCATAAAAAAATAGTTTATCTTGCCCTAAACATTGCACACCTATCTTTCAATGGGGAGCGGAATCATTGACTATTTTTGATGAACCACTAGATCAGTGCTATATAAGTAAAGTGTGCTCTATAATACAGTACAGTTTCACTTCAGTTTCTAGACCAGTCTTGTAGAACTTCAATCTAAATTCTTTCAATTTAAAAATGAGTTCTAATTGCGTGATCTTCGATTGCAATGGTAGCAGTGATGATGCCTGGGCATTGGCATTACTCCTTAAAGCCGATAGCATCGGAAAAATCAAGTTGCTTGCTATAACTTGTGTTCCTGGACCGATTAAAAGAGAACAAGTAGCACGCAACATTCGCGAAGTCCTACGTAAAAAACGACGAAATGATGTAAGTTGACAAAAGTTCCACCTAAGTATATCCCTAATGACTGACTAATTTCAGATTCCAATCTACTTGGGTGCCCATTCACGTTTCATGCCCTACGGTTATGAGAATAATTGTCATCATGATCATCATGACCATCATGATAATCATGGCAATGATTGTAATCATGGTAATCATGGTAATCATGGTAATCATGGTAATCATGGTAATCATGGTAATCATGGTAATCATGGTAATCATGGTAATCATGGTAATCATGGTAACCATGGCAATCATGGTAATCAATGTAGTTATGGTAGTCATGATAGTCATCACCATCACCATCATGGTAAGGATGTATTCGATGAGATCCTGCCAGCGGATCTTATGGACGAACGTGCTATTGAGGATAAGCATGCAGTGAAGGCTATCAGAGACTTGGTCTATCAGGTATGTGGCGGACTTTAGACTACCGGACATCCTTAAAATATTTCTCTTTTCCAAATGGATGGATTTTCCAGAATCCGAGAAAAGTGACTATCATCTCAACTGGACCTCTGACCAATGTGGCTTTAACTTTGTCGATGTATGGATCAGGCTACGCTGCACTAATCAAGGCTCTCTTCATCATGGGTGGTGCCTACCAGGCTGTTGGAAACATCACTCGTGATGCTGAATTCAACTTCTACTTGGATCCTGAAGCAGCTCATATAGTCTTGGCAAAAGCCAAGTGCCCGGTCACTATCTTACCATGGGAGGCTTGCTTGAAACCTCGCTTCCACATCAGTGCCGTAAGTAGCTTACTACAGCTATTCAGCTTTTGCTTAAGAAGTTTTTTTTTTCTAGAATTGGCGTTTCGATGTTCTTGGAGCCAACCATAAAGATGACTTCATCGCTCTCATGAATAAGCTAGAGAGAGCTCTAGTTGGGCATACACGTAATGTTGATTGGATCCCCTATGACGCCTTGATTGTTGCTGTCTTTCTATTTGGGGTCCATTTTGTGAGTGCCCGGAGCAACTGGAACGCCCAGGTTGAACTGTTTGGAAAATACACTCGCGGTGAGATGGTCATTGATCATAAGAGGGACTTGACGGTGAACCCAATCAATGCTACGCTGATCGAGAATGTTGATGCGGCAATGTTCAAAATGATTGCCATGTGGGCTGCTGGCTATCCAGGAGCTGATAGCGACTACATTCAGGGACTTTTGTAAAAGCATTTTTATAAGCGATTTTTTCTACTTTTTCTTAAATAAAACGTTGCTTGAACCTTAAGTCTCCACTTTTATTGGAAAAGTTTGTCAGCTTCATTGCTGTGATTGGCGGTCCACATAGCGACCGTCATAAAGACGTCTTCATTGATTTTCTCCACAAGCCGGATGTTCTTTGGTGTATCATCTCGTTGCAAGTGGTCCAAAACCATTTGCCCACGAGTATTCGAACCATTAAGCTCTACAGTTGCCTTCCAATTGGATTCTTCTATTACTATGTTAGATCCGAAGAGGAACACCGAAACAAGGATCGCATCACATGGTTCCCAAGATGTGTAGCCGTTCGGAAGTAGCTGAGCTTGTTCGACGGTGTTAAGAAGTTTCACAAATGGTGAACTGTCAACGGCCTTTCCAAGGACATTCAGTCTCCAATCCTTCGAAGTAGCAGCTTTAGAAGATATTGATGAGAAATTCACCACAACTCACCACACTAATGAAAAATCTCGGTCTAATGCATGCCTCCCAGGGTACAATGACAATGGGACTCCTAGCCTTCGTTAGAACGATCTTAGCCGCTTCGGGATCAAGGAGAAAGTTAAACTCCGCAGCTCCTCTTGAATTACCAACACCTTACAGAGCTTGAAATACAAATTGTAAACTTTTTTTAATGGATTTCAAGACCTACCTTGAAAATTCCCACCCATAATGTAATGACTTTTAACCATCTTGGCGAATTTCTCTCCATATTTGACCAAGCATAGGGCGATATTTGTTTGTGGACCCACAGCGATAATGGTCACTTTGTTGGGATACTAGAAAAAGATGTGAGAAAATGGACAGCAACAGCCTCAAGTTCATACCTTTGTGACCGCTTCATAGATCGCCTCTACAGCGTGTTTCTTCTGAACCAACTTTGATGTACAAATACAATCCTTAAACTCAACATCGCCAAAACCATTTTTGCCGTGATAGAAATTCACTCCTTCCATGTTGTTGTTCAGTAGTGAGTCCGGAGCTCCTTTGTAGACAGGGATCTGTAAGGGTACGTCTTACCACTCAACCCATATTGCAATTTCTTAACTCACATCTAATCGTTCGGCGGTTTTAAGAATCCTCAAAATATTGGCAGTAGCATCTTCTAAGTTAGCATTCCCTTTGATAGTTGTCACTCCTAGTAACCGAACTTTGTTTTGCTTTTCAGCTTTGAGAAGCATTTGAAGAGCCCAAGCATCATCGCTGCCTCCGTCGCAATCGTAGATCACGTAATTGTCGCACATGTTTCAACGCTCTGACTGCCGTGCACAAAAAATTGCTGTTTATATATTTTTAACAAAATTCTAAGCATTTTTAGAACAACTACGATCGGAAGGGGTCAACGAACGAATGAGTAGTATTTACGTTAGATGAATTCCTTAGATAGAATGTTTATGACTGCACTTAATGGCAGTAACGTGGTTTACGTGATTTTAATTTGATGTGAGAATTGGCATATAATACGGTTCCTGGTCAAGGTGTTAATTGGACGTGCGGTAATTAGTAGAAGCTTTACGAGTTAAGGTGAGAGTATCAATATTTGAGAGTGATTGCATTTATAGAGCTGAGGTCTCTAAGGACAAACTACTGGCAGAGTTTAATTTTAGGGTTTTTGGTAAAAATGAAAGACGAAAACCTGTTTTAGCTGGTGGACCATGTATCTAAAATAACAAGCCCCTGTAGTCAAATCGACCCTGAGTTGAGCGTAGTGATCCAAGTTTGGTTCACCAAGTTTGAGTGTCTTCCCAATTGTCGCACGTGCGGTTTCCCATATGTCAAGTTAAAGGTGGCATTCACTTGCTGTTTTGCAATTTTTCGTGTAAATTTGTGCAGATTTCGTACCTCGTGGTTTGTTCTTTAATACGAAACATAGCTGCGACACTAACTTTCATCTCCGCATTAGATGGAGGTTCATTGAAAAAATATGTTTTGACAAAAAGTGATATGTCCAAGAGCTTCTTGAACCCCATATTCTTGCCTCTATTATAGGGCACATAGAAACACTACCGAATTCTTTCAAAGAATCAATCGTTAGCAAGCTTACTCCAGTATGAGTATGAGAAGCCTTCCTTTACTCAGGCGATGAATATGATCCGCTCTGACTTCCTCCGTTTTGTTTCGCTGCACAATCTTTTTAGGGCAAGCTTCATGTGGGGCCATGAGATAATCCAGGGCCTATTGGTTCACCGAAAATCAGAGTTCGTTTCTTTTCCTACTTCTCTTGACAGCTTATATAAAAATAATTGGAGGCAAAACTCATTTTTAGTGTTCCGTACCAGAATGGTATAAACGGAACACTACTGGATGTAAACTAAGAAAAAAAAAAGAATTTTTAGACCTCATTATGTGACATATCAAATTAAAGATCAACTGTTAAAATAACGGTGAGGACCACTAACTACGCGAGGCCCGACTCACACTTTCTAGCCATGGTAGGGGTGTAACGAAAAAGGTGTTACTACTTACTTACTTAACGGGCTCCCGACCCGTGAAGGGTCGCTGCCTGAGACACTGTAGCCTTCCATCCTCTGCGATCTCGGGCACGTTGTTTCCAGTTATCCAGACCAAGCGCTCTGGCATCCGCGATGGCTTGGTCTTTGAAACGGAGGTTCGGTCTTCCTTGTCGTCTCGAACCTGGCGGCTGGGATTCGAAGATCCTCTTAGCTGGAGCATCATTGTCCATTCGCTCGATGTGGCCGAGCCAATGTAGTCGACGTATCAAAATCTACATCCACATCTTGGTACAGCTCATAGAGTCGCGGTTGTATCTTCTCCTCCATTCGCCCTCCTCGCACACAAGACCAAAAATCCGCGGAAGAATTTTTCTTTCGAAGGAGCCCAGTATCAGCTCTCCCTTCCTGCTTATCGTCCAGCACTCGGCGCCATAAAACAGAACTGGCAGGATAAGGGTTCTGTAGAGCATACATTTTGTCCTTCGAGTTAGGAGTTTTGAACCCAATTGTTTTGCCAAACCGAAGTAGCAGCGATTTCCTAGGGTAGTTCTTCGCCGGATCTCCACTAGGATGTCATTTGTGGAGTTCATGTTTACTCCGAGGTAGATAAACTCCTTAACTACCTCGAAATTGTTGCTATCAATAGTGACGTTCTGTCCTAGGTGGTGGATAGATGCTTGTTTATTTGTTGATAGCATGTACTTAGTCTTATCCTCATTTACTACAAGGCCAACAAATTTCGCCTGTTCTTCAATCGTCGTAAAAGCCTCTATTGCGGCACCCTGGGAGCGACAGATGATGTCGATATCGTCTGCATGCCCCAGTAGCTGGACGGATCTGTTGAAGATAGTGCCTTGCGTGTTGACACCTGCCCTGCGCACTATCTGCTCTAACACGAGATTAAAGAAGTCACATGATAGTGCGTCTCCTTGCCGAAATCCGGTGCATGTTTGGAATAGTTCGGAGGAACTACTTCCAAATTACACGTTGCAGTGCGTGTTTTCCAGCGTCACGCTACAAAGCTGGATCAGTTTTGCCGGAATCCCGAATTCGGCCATCGCCACATAAAGCTCCTTACGATGAATGCTATCATATGCGGCCTTGAAGTCGATGAATAGGTGGTGAGTCTCGACTTGAAATTCATTGGTCTTTTCCTTTTCATTTGGTCTATAGTCGATCTACCGGGCCGGAAGCCACACTGGTACGTGCCGATAAGTGTGTTGTAGAATGGTTTGAGACGTTCACACAGTACGTTGGATAGGATCTTGTATGCGACATTAAGCAGGTATATGCCTCGATAATTCTTGCAAGACATAGGATCGCCTTTTTTTGTAGATAGGGCATATGGAGCTGATAGTCCAGTCATCGGGCATGCTTTCTTCCACCCATACTTGGTTAATAATATGGTGCATGCGCCCTACCAACATCACCACCGTATTTGATAAGCTCCGCTGGTAAGCCATCAAAAAGGTGTTACGCTAAGGTGAAATGTTTATTTTCTCGAAAAGCACTCTAATGATTTTGACCAAATTCGATACTTTAGTTAGTTCAGAAGTATGCTACAGAAGTTCTTGGAAAAAATGCGTACAATGATATTTCGGAAAATTGGCTATATTTCAGAAACGGCTAAACCGATTACGATAAAATTTAGTTTTTTTTCTTAGATTAGATGAAAATGTCGTATCAGGTTTTTTACTGCTGTGAGAATTGTCGATTTGTCTGTTTCTGCTTGATGGATTTTCTTCAGACTTCATATTTACTTTAATTAAGGCCAAATTGGAAAAAGCATAAAAGACAGGGTTCCTCCGAAGAATTTTAAAAAGTATACCAATGACATGGGCGCATTTATAATGCAGTTATTCGCCCACATTTTAACTATTGTTCCTCTATCTTTTACACCCACCCCGCGCAACAAAAAAAGCCGCACATGGTAATTTTTAACAAAATGGAAGAAATTTAATAAATGATGACTAATCACTGCGTAGTCACTTTGTATTTTAAAACATTCCCCAATTTGGCAATACATTTCGTAGCCTATTTGAAAAAAAGTAATGATCGTGAAGATCAGACTACTAAATATCAGGTATTACCCAAGTACTATCAATACACATAAATTAAAAAAAAGAGCAACAATTTGAAAAGCAAATTTATTTTTTCATATTTTTATTAACTAAGAAACCTTTTTACATAATTTAAGACTTTCATAATACTAAAAAATGATTCTAGTATTTCGTAGCACCACCCTTCGCCCTAACAACGTCATGAACCCTGTTTGGCATGGAGGCATAGAGATTACAGAGGTAATTGTTATTAATTTCATTGAACCACACTTCTTCAATGATGCTCTTTAGATGCTGCATGGTTTTTGGTTTTTTATCTTGGATCTTCTTTCTCATAAGAGCCCAGACATTTTCGATGGGGTTGAGATCTGGACTGTTTCCCGGCCAAATTAGGGATTCTATTCCTAATTCTTCTTTCAAAGTTTTAATCTGTGGAGGAAATTTAAAAATTAAAATCATAAGATTTTCAAAACACCCAAAATATGAAAAAAAAACCTCGAATTACTCACAGATTTTGCTCGGTGGCAAGGTGCTGAATCATCTTGAAAAATTGGTTTTGATGTTTCTGCTGTTATCATTTCCATACTCGGTACAACACCATCTAAGATAATTTGTTTGTACTGCATGGCGTTAACACTGCCCTCGAGCATAATTAGAGATCCAACTCCGATTGCGGTGATGCATCCCCACACCATAACATAAGGAGAATGTTTTACGGTGTGAGCTATGCATTCGTCGCTGTAGCATTCCCCTTTTCTACGACGAACTATCTGCTTCCCATCCGGTCCGATTAGGTTAAACTTGGACTCATCAGAGAACACCACATTTGCCAATCTTGAACACTCCAATTTTTTTTTCCTTAGCCCAGCTAAGGCGCGTTTTCTTCATTTTGCTGGTCAAAAGTGGCTTTTTTGCTGGTCTCCTTGCTAGCAAACCCATCTCGTTGAGACGATTCTGGATAGTTCTGACGCTAACTTCAGCCCCAGTAGATTCTCGCAGGTCAGCTCTTAACTCCAATGCATTTTTAAACCTGTTTCTCAAGCTTAGCCTCTTCAGTTCCCGGTCCTCCCGAACAGTGGTACATCTCTTCAATCCTGTGCCAATTTTTCTGTCCAGATTGTGATCCCGACGATATTTGTTACATAATCTTCTTACAGAACTCTCATTGCATCCAATTTGTCTAGCAATTTCACGAAATGGCTGATTCTGTTTGGTTAAGGCGACGATAACTGCCTTATTTTCTTTACTCAATTGTACCCTTTTAGACATCGCGATATACTCTTTTCACTTTTATTTAAGAAATACAACTGCACGCACTGTTAAATACTGCCAGAATGAATTCCGACACATTCCAATATGTGCATTACCTAACCCGGAAGCAATAAAATATAATTCGGCGAATCCCTTAAAGGTAATTAGCGCAAAAAAATGGAAAACCCGTATGCGGCTTTTTTGTTGCGCGGGGTGTATATGCGTTCCATTGAAGATCAAAACAAACTTCAGACTCTCCAAAACCGGGCGATGAGAATTATATTAAAGTGTGATCGACAGACCCCAATAATAGATATGCTACAATCCCTACGATGGCTAAGTGTTATCCAACGACTAAAATTCAACGCGCTAATCATGATTTATAAAATAAACCAAAATATGTTTCCTGAGTATCTACAGAACAATGTAACATGCAAATCAATCAACCGGTATAGTCTACGGAATATCGGTGATTTTTGCCTACCGCTATATAGAAGAGCTGACACTCAAAATAAATTGCTGTAAAAGGGCCTGCAGTTATGCAATCGATCTCCCATATGATATTAACAACTTATCAAACTTGAAAGGTGCCCGTTTGCCCTACGGAACAACAACCGCGAGAGGCCCATATCACACCTCATAATTTTTTTTCATTTTGAAACGAATAAACTTCCTGCTGACAGTTTTACATTCGCTGTTACACCAATTTAAAACAATCCCTCGACACAAACCATTTCGCTCGACCAACCAATCGCCATCTATCACATTGTAGACTTTTCCCACATCTCTGCGCCCAATTCGCTCCACTTTTCTAAACAATTTTTATGTGCGATTTCCACTAAATCGCCCTCTCTCATTCTCCACTCTCACCCAGGACAAAAAACACGAGAAACGGCGGCGAAGAACACAAAAAAAAGAAGCGAAACCAAACAACCGACGCAAAAATGGCGATAAATGTCAGACGACAGAAGTGAACAAGTGTTGTATGTTATCGGCTCTGTTCAACACAGTCGCGGGCATAACACTAATTTTATTTCTGATTCATTATTTTTATTATATAATTAATGCAATAGCCGGTGATAAAATGCAATCCGACGATGCTAAGTATATAAAAAAGTGAGTTTGCATTATCCGCGAGTGCATTTTCATATAAAATCAAGAAAAAAAAAAATTCCTTTAGCGAAAAATTTTTATCGATTTTTTCCTTCCGATTTTCATTTGTTTTTTTTTTTTTGCGAATTTTTTGTGTGGAAAATTAGTGGAAAATTGTGTTGGAAATTTGTTAAGTGTTTTGTGTTTCATTGGAAATAAAAAAAAGTTTTCGTTTCTATTTTTCTTTCTTTCGGAAGACGCTGGAAAGGTGGCAGCATTGAACCACATCCAACGGATAAAGCGTTGATCGTAAACTATCAGCTGGAGGCGACGGTCTTTGGGGAACCCAATAACCCCATGATCGAGGAGAAAAAGGTACGAATAGCAGCAGGGTCCATCTACTTTGGTTTGTGTCCGTCTATTGATTTTTCTATGCGCCAGCCTCGAAATGTCTCATCGTTGGGTCGGGGTGGTTTGTGGGGAAATGGATTTTCGGGGTTGACAAGGGAGGGGGGTTAGCAACCACCACAAATATTTTGCGCCTTTGACGTAAGCGACGACGGCGACGACGACGACGACGGACCGCCACACACTTTCCGAATACAGATCCAATTCGTTTCGTTGTTGGAAAATTTTCTCGTCGTTTTGCCATTTATTTTTGTTGCCATGACTCACAGGAGTCCACTCTGGCAGAGTCAAGTTGATTTTTCCTCGTTCGGTTGGAGTGAGAGAATGCCCGACTGTCCGGAGCCCGGTGACACTGTTGCAGACTCTATAATGTGCAAATGAGGGGTAGAAATAGTACAAAAAAAAAAAGAGCCAAGAGTCTAGAAGAACATGCATTGAATTAGCAAATTGCTTACACGGTTACGAGGAAGTAAGTGGAACTACTGTACATAGACGGTAGTCCGTGGAGTGGGACACAGTCATGTACTCATTGTAAATTTGACGGGTTTCCTGACCAAAGCATGACGAATTGGGAACGCGACAGTATTGTAGGCAGTAATTGCCCCAGCGAAAGTGAATCTTTAAGTGCAAATCAAGCAATCTAATCAAGTAGGCCATCCGGTGTGAAGATGATAGCTTCCAATTGGCAGAACGTCAACAATAGATTACCTATCTCAACAGATAAAACAGCATGACTATAACGATACGATAAACTGTCTAGTCTGTTAGTTTTGAATCATCTCTCACTCTATTCTTACTTTTTCTATTTATAAAACCAGATGTCAAGCTGATTATGTATATTTTTCTTTTGAAAGTCTACTTCACATTGACCTTCTTCGAAGAGGGCGGGCGAGCACTAGCTGCTGATGATTTATGATTTACGAAAAGGTATTTGGAACGTAACACTCTGTCTCTGATTTGATTCTTATCTAGCATCGATAGCGGGTGGTCAAAACAACAAATTGGGGAAAAAAAATTACGAATTTAATAGCTTTTATTACTACTGAGGTCAGGGGCAAGGACAAGACATGATTAACATCTCTCACTGGCGCACGCCATAGAGAATTCCACAGAGGGTACTCCTTAGCATTTATTATGTACCAATGTTGGAGCATAACGAGTACAAGTTGTTTATTTTTTGGGAATGAAGGTCAATCGATTTCGAGCATTCTATGAATTGACTGTATTATTTAAATCGGTGTCATCTAGCTCGACAAACCCCACAAGCGGACCAGTAGGGATGCAGTAAAGTGGGAAGGTTGTGATCCTTCTACTCCGGATCATAACTTCGCCGTAAGAAGAAGAAGGAGAAGATGTCATCTAGCTCGACTCGATAGTGAATCTTATTTGGAAATTTACGAAGAAACTAAGTAAATTGTACATTCTGCTGGTTTCCATAAATCTGGGTGGCACCTCTACTTACACATCCACGAGTGTTTTATTACTCGTATTCCAGGTTCAGTCACTTGCAGTTGTGCTTATTCAAATTTGTCATTAGATATCTGTGCAATGTTTCCTCGTTATGTGCTTAGTCAAGCGACAAGTAAATTTTGTTGAACAATTTTTGATACTTCAGCAATTCCATTCTATAAGAGCGAACGAGAAAACTGACTTCGACTGAAAAGCAAATCATTTGATGAAGAGACCACTGTAGCGAAATACTACACTCAGGCAGCGCCATCTACTGGCAACCTGTACCGACATTTGTTGAGAAACAAAATTGATTGCAAACAAAGTCTTGAAATTTAACAAATCTATTCGATATCTGTGGAGATGACATCAAAATCCCTAACAGCCCTGGAAAAAAATCGTCTATCGTAGGCTTCGCATCCAATCTTGATTAAGGAACACAACTTGGTGGAACGTATTTGTTCCATATGTGCTGTACATTCGCAAATTGTTCAAATAACAAATTTAGGAAACAACGATAAGCAATGTGGTGTTCTCGTTGAATGTTTTAGTAAGCTAAAGCCCCACATACAAATAAATACAGCTTGGTAAACCAACATTAAGTCCTCTTTTTATGGTGAAGAGTCTATTTAGCCGATGTGCTGTCTACACATTGACAACTGGTTAAGGACGTGTACTCAGCGCCATGAGTCATATCGAGAAGTTTACAGCAGTTCTTTTGCAATTCAATGAGCATGTTTTTGTGTGGACAATAAAAGATATGTATACACTTTAATTCATACGAAAATATACGTCACTTGTAGTAGTTTTTAACTTATTACAAATACTTCATTACTTAATACATGGTCGAGTAACCATTATTTTTGATGACCTCTGCGCATATTTTTGTCATTGACTCTACCAACTTCTTGCATGTGGTCAAGGGAATAGATTACAATGTTGCCTTCACTCCCTGCCAAAGTTCGCGTCTATATGTGGGTCTTGCTTTACCTGCATCACTTGTTATTACAAGTTCTCCACCGGATTAAGTTTCGGAGACTGTGATCCCGGTTTTTGTGGCTTTGGCCATATGTTTTGGATCGTTGTCTGGCTACAACGTCCAAATTAGGGGAAGGGAAGTACGTTTTGCAATATATTAATATACTCTTCCTTATCCATTGTCCCATCTATTATCAGTTTGAACACCAAGCTAAGACTGTTCCGCTCCAACGTTGAATCCGTGCTGTTATATGGATGCAGCACGTGGAGAGTGACCACCGCTATCACCAGAAAGCTGCAAACGTTCGTTAATAGGTGCCTGCGCAACATCTTAAGGATTTTCTGGCCTAATCGTATCTCTAACGAACATCTTTACGAGAGAACGGGTCAGGAACCAATAGGCACAACCATCCAACGACGGAAGTGGCAGTGGATTGGTCACACGCTCCGAAAGGGTGACAGCTCCATAGCGAACCATGCTATGCAATGGAACCCCTTAATTCAGGACGGCAGAAGACCTGGTGGTCCAAGGAGAACATGGCGCAGAGCAGTCGAGAAGGAAGCACGGCAGTTGGGGAAAAGCTGGGGAGAGCTGAGACACATAGCCAGAAACCGTACACGATGGCGCGTAGGCGTAGTCGGGGCCCTAGGACCCACAAGGGGATATAGGACATAAACAAACATCTATTAAGAAGGTGGGACCGTTTTCGGTTAGCGTTGACCATATGCGGAATTGGGTGGACGTCTGACGAACCGCATCCAATCCTATCCAAATAAATTAAATTTAAATTTATCCAAATTTTTTTTTACTATCTCGGCTTCTTCAGCGGTGCAGTGCTTCTTTCGGCCCACTTTGTGTACACAAATTGGAGTATACTTTAACATTTTGTTGATAAAGAAAACCTGTGTTCATTACTTAATAAATTTCACTTAAATCACTTTCGGAAATTGATTTTATATTTATTTGTTTGATTGAAATTGAAAATGTATTTGAAATGATCTTCTCCATCTGGATAACGGTAAACAAAATGCATACTCTTGAGCTGTTGTCATAGTGTATACAGCACAGCGGCTAAATACACTCATCACCATAAAAGTGGACCTAATGGTGGCTCATCAAGCTGTATTTTTTTTTTGTCTATAAGCGTACATACATATGTCAAAAGTGATTTATACCAAATTTAAGCAAAACAGGCATTTTTCTTAAGTCCGCTAAAAAGTTAAGTATCTACCGTTATTCGAGTAAGTTTTTATAGCTATGATTTCGAAAGCGTTAGCCGTGTATGCATATGGGACTCATTAAAACGTAGAAGAATCTCTCTAAAAAAAAATTCACTGTAAATGCGGTTCCTATCTATATTAGGATTGTAAAAGAATGCATTCTTTTAATATTGCATACTTTATTACCTACACACGAAGATTTTTTAATGCAGCGTTCGAACCTGCTACTGGTGTGCGTCAACGATGCCTTTTTTCGCTGATCGACATCTTAATTTTACTAGGCGCCATACTTAGAACCGCGGTGACGATGATATAGCTGCAATGATCTTCAAATTGAACCAGTGATCCAATTCTAATCTCGAAAACTGAAACTTGTCAAATGTAGGTACTGTTACACCTATGTATATTTGGAAGAATCTATGCTCTTATAAGATGGATCTCGCATCTGAATATCACCCGATAGTTATAACTTTGTTCCCAACAATGTACTACATATGTACCATCATATATGTTAAAAAACTTTTACTTTAAATAAACGTATAAAAATTGCATCATTCCACACTTTCGCTAGCATTTATTTATTGGAGAGTTCTTTTCCAGTCCAATTCGCACGGCTTTGGAATTGATTTCCTCTAAACATTCAATAAGCTTCTAAGTACAGTATTACATGAAAGAGTATATCTTGCTTGTACTTGTGTACTTTCAAATATTTTGAATTTTTTCTTACTCTTTCATTCGTGATATATTAATTTTGATTTTAATGATGTTAATCAAACTTAATATATATATGCACACATATACAGCTCTTTTTCTTTAACAATTTTTATTTTTTTTTAACTTCTTTATTGATATAGGATTTTGTAAGAATGTTGTGTACTTAACAAATAAATTAGTAAGCAAATAGTTCAATTGTATTAGTTGCTGTGTGGTATCTTTTATTGCTAATTTCCAGACTTGTTCCATAACTTTTTGCAACTATGGTAAGCTAATTTGTTCACTAATGCAAGAGTTCGTTACATCGAATACAATGTTGAAACGTTATGATTCATTGAAACTATAGATTTTCCAATAGGGGAAACTTCATAATTTGTCACATCTAGGTTTAGCACGATGCTTAAAACTACATCGATTGTAATATTTTTTCAATTTTTTTTTATTCAATTATTTTGACAGTTTGTAACTTTCAGTCAGAATAAATTCTTGGAGAATGTTCAGTCTGAGAGGTGAAATGTTCACTACTCGTTACTTATCTTCTGTCATTTTTGACAAACGCGCAAATGCATTTGGAGTACAAAGCTTCAAGTATTTGAAAGAGTAAGCGATAGACATTATATAGCTCCATGATTCAAGGGTTTTCGCGTCTAATTCTTATCGGCTTATTCAAAGAACTGCTTTTCACTAACTTATTATGAATTCTGACTCAGAGTTCAGTTAGAGTCATCAACCTTTGTCAAAATATTTTCAGACGCTTTAATTAGTTTTTTTTTTATTTAATCTTCTGTGTCGTTTGTATCTCTATCTAGGGTTAATTGTGTTTACTTTTAGAAACTCTTACATAGAAAGTAGTTTCACTAATTATATCTTTCTTCCTACAACGTTTTATAAGCTGTCAATAATAATTGTAATTCATAGAATCAACAAGGCTGTTCAGGAAATGAATGTCACTGTGTTCATTCTCTATCGAACAGGCCGTTTACCCTGAATTTTATCATTCTTCCTATTTGACTCACCAACTATTCCAGATATTTTCTCCGTTTTACAACACCTTATGTTCGCCTTATATTACTCATTTCTGCGCGACGATGTTCGCCAGGCATGCAAATAAAACCGAAAAAATTCATTGCACCATATGAGAGAATAAAGCCCGTAACTACCTTATATTGGAATTGCTTCGACCATATTTGGAAACGTCAGTTTCAGTCAGCGTCAGTGATGGAGCGGCATAAACTATTTTATACTGAATACTCAAAACCTTCACGGTGTTTGCTGAACTTTAACGAGCGTGCGAGAGAATTGCAAACGCGCACGCACACACACTGATGGAGTGGTTGTTGCGTAAATATTGATCTAACCATACTTATAGTTTGCTTTACGTTGTTATTCTCGTTATTGTTGTTTTTTCGCTTAGTAAATTAGCCAACGACTTGAAGTTGGAAAGCAGCTAAATGTAAAGTTTACCCATAGCCGCGAGACTGTGATGATCCCGCATCATTAATAATAACTTCCTTCATTCGATGCGTTCGACCGAGAAGAATGTTTTTTATTCACCTACATTGGGAAATGAATTTAATTAGAGATAGGCAAAAGTAAAACAAGAAATTGCAATTTCTATGAAATTTTTTTACAGGGTCTGGACATATAGATCTTTCTAATAGTTTGTGAGTCGACTGACTCAGAAGTCTGTATTAACTTTTGTTACTTCCATTTCTTCTTCGGCATTTTTCTTTCATAAATTATTTCATTCAAAGTACGCTGAGAACATTCAACTGAATTTTAAGTACCCCGACAGACTCAATGAACATGTGAAAATGTAATAAATCTATTAGCGTTAATCACAAACAACTCATCAAATCTAAAGGTATCCACGTAACTTCAATGACGCACGTGGCAGGTAAAATGCACACGAAGCTAATTTGTCTATTTTTCTTATGTGGAACGTGTACCAACTTCCTGCAGACCTACATACCTACATATATATTTCTTCCTTGAATTAATAAAAAGAGTCAAGGAATGGAAACTTCTTCATTGTCGTTGTAGAAAGCCAAAAGAAACAAATATACGAGTAACTACAACACATCGTTTCTAGGACTATGACCCACTTAATCGAACGCTTATCGATTATTGAAATAGAAATGAACCAGATATGATGCCAAATGGATACAAACACGAAATAAAATAAAAATAAAACAGAACTATTATCTTTTGTTCAATCATTGCAGTTTTTTTTTTTAAAGCCGACAATATATGATAAAATCCATGGGAAATATACCTATATATGCTCGTGCCTTATCGTTACGTTACAATCGATTTCGCTTTCGATAATTGGCCTCAATTAAAAATACGCAGTTGGTATTTAACACGCACGTCAACTGGCCATTGGGCAATTCAAGGTCGGCTAAGAAAATGCCGTATTACCATGGATGGAGATTCTTAATGTTGTGAGCTCTGTACTTGCTCTTGGAACGTTCTGTAGTTTTCGATTTTAATTGACCATTCGACGTGATGTGTTCGAGAAGAAAAACTATGGCATGTGCATGCTTTCACTGGATGAAAACTGCAATTACGAACATGCAGAGAGTGTACTTACTCCATCAGGAAGGGATCGTTGCAGCAAGTGTTCCCTATTCCAGTTAATTGGACTCGTTTCTTATATTTTTATCGAAAATAACAAAGTATTGCGTGACTCTGCATAAAGTTCAGAGCGACTGACCAAGGCTGTATGCAAATTTTTTAGCTGAGCTCTTTAGATATACTCGTATCCTGGGGATAAAGGCGCTAAATTTGAAAATTATATGATGTACAAAATTAACTTTATGTTGCTAATGACTTGCAAATGACGTATGTCTTGTGTAATTGCGTCATCGGTTTCGTAACCTTTGCGCTATAGAAAAAGACCATCTGTTGGTTTCTTTTTAAAATTGCTATAAAAAAAAATCCATTTAATAATATTTTGCAAACTTTTTTGCTAAGAGTATACTTTCCGATTATTTATGGAAAGTAATTTCATTTAAATGGCTGGTTTGACAGTAGCCCATTCTGTCAACCCAATTTTTACCACGTTTATATGCAGAATCGAGGGATCGAGTTGAGATTTCGATCTGAGTATTTGTACACACCGAGTCGAAAGATTGAAAAATTCAAACGTGGTTGAACTGATAGATAAGTATAGAAGACATTCTGCTTTTGATTGTGTTAGTGTTCTGTTGTGTTAGATTCGTTATCTGAAATCACACACACATAGAGACAACATGTCAGTTCAACCGCTCAACCCAGGTATACATGCATTTTTCTAATTCGATCCAGCTCTATTAGCTGAGTCGAGTTGAGTCAATCCCATTTCAACTCGATCTGCGTTTATATGAATCTCAAGCCGGGTTGAACCTTGCTTCAAGTATGCATATAAACGTAGTATTTGCAGTGTATTTTCGATTGTTCGGGGCTCTATTTCTCGAATGACTAGCTCAGTATTATGCTGAAGTGCCTGAATCGTTTCGGGATTATTCGTATAAAAATGATCTTTAACGGCATCTCACAAAAAAAAAGTCCAACGGCGTCAAATCGTAGCTCCGCGGAGTCCAAGCAACATCACCAAAATGGGTGATTATTGGACGATTATTGAATTTAGTGTGCAAACAATTGATTGTGGACGGCTTGTGTTGCACGTAGCTCCATGTTTCTAGAACCAAAGATCGTCCAAGTTAATTTCCTAAGTTGTTGTCAAAAAAAAAAAAAAATGGTTATTATGCCTCTGTAACGTTGTTGCCATATTCATCTTCGAAGAAAAATGGGTAAATAATGCCGCCATTCCACAAACCGCACCAAACAGTAACACGCTGAGGATGTATTTGCTGAGTGCATATGAGTACGAACACAAGGATCAATTAGCATGTCAATCACATGAACTTTCTTCACAAATTTGCTTGCAGCAGGCGCGGTTGGTGCATTATTTTGACCGAAATTTTCTTTTCAAAATTCGCACTATTTCGGCAACACAGCACTAAGTTTTCAATATTTCTCAACGTTCTTCAAGCGTAATTCGATTCATTTCGTACTGCAAAGATTTCTGTGTTTCTGTCAAGTTTTTGAGAGCGAAAGAGCTGTCAGTGTCAAAATGACATGTAATTTAAAAATAATTTAGCAGATGGCCCACCCTTTATTTAAAGATTTTTCAATTGCGCTGTCAAATTTTACTTAATTTCTTAGTTCTTACCTTAGGCGATGCGGTATTATCGAAAATATGTTCAAAATAATGTACGTATGCGTCTCAAGATGATCCAGAAACATTTAGATGGAAGTACACAAACATTTTTAGCTATACTCGTATTAGCCTGGGGACTACGGAAATTGTCCACTGCGGTTCTGTTCTTGAATTTAAATTTGCATCGATGATCGTTTAGTCCATCTTCTGAAGTGACAAGGAGCTTAAGGAATATCTTTTGTTTGAACTGTAGCGCAACGTCTTGCAATCAAGTTTCTAGTTAACCGAAAAATGTAAAATGTCAACATAGTGCGCAGTTGCTGCTGTCGGCGGTGGGCGCCAAGTCTCAAGTAGTTACACTTGATTACTGATCATGGCACTGGTTCGAGCTCCAGCAAAAGAAGCATCAAGTGTTTTTTTTTTGGCACTATACCCCGCTCCGAGAGTATAATTATCATGCGAATATATAAATAATATTCTCCAATCACCGTTCGGATTCGACAATAAAATTGTAAATCCCTCCATTCGTGAGGAATATATAACACGAATGGTTGTGAGAAGCTAGGCTCTAGGCTCTAGGATATGGCCTGTTTGCGCTTAACACTTATTTTAAGTGTTCCGTACCAGAATGGTATAATCGGAATACTAATTGATTCAATACGATGTCTGTCTGTCCGTGCGTCTTTCATACGCTTGGAACTTTAGAACCGTTTAAACTAGAGTTCTGTAATTTTGCACAAAAATAGTATGCGGTGGTCTAAAAATAGTTAAGAAACGAAATTGTAAAAAATATTTTTGTGATTTTTACACGCCACCATGCGACATATCAAGTTAAAGCTGAACTTCCAAGGAGTGCAAAAATATAAAAAAATATATTGGTATTGGCGGTGTCCCCTACCCCTTTATCTGCAAAACTATTAATGCGAAAAAAAAAATGGTGGCATGTAAATTTTTGAGGAGATAATTCGAAAATTCAAACAAATCCCCTGGCATAAACAGTTCTTGAAAATTTTGAAAATATCTCACCCCATCTTCATCCGATTTCAATGATTTTCATACAAACGATCTGTCAAAATATCTGACTAACTCAAAACCTAAATTTCGTCAAAATCCGTTCGGTGTCTCTTGAGTTAAGCGTATGGGAAATATGATTTGAAAATGTTTTTTAAACTCCTCCCCGTATCTTTCTCACTCTCTATTTGATTTCGATCAATTTCATGTGGAACTACTAACGTATCAGTCTAAGTCTAAGTAACAAATTTCATAGAAATCCGTTTAGGAGTTTTTGAGTTTTTTCACACTTGAGCCGATTTCGACTGTTTTTAGACGAAATGACATACGTATTAGGACATACTCGTACATGAATACAAAATAAATTCCATCAAAATGTCTTAAGTGGTTCTCAAGCGAGCCGTGTAAGGACTTAAATATAGACACACATGGAGTGAAAAGTGTTTACTTGACCTGACCTTTTAAAGTATCACCATAGCTTTCTCTTTTTCTGCGAATTAATGAACAATCAAGGTACAGTTAAAATAACGTTACGGAACAATATCCGGGCAAGGCTCGACTCGCACTTGACGAATTTTCTTAATTTTTAAGCCCTCGGCTTAATATTCTAAATTTTGACTTGGTTGAAATAAACTCATTGAGTATAATTAAAAAAAAAAAAGTTTGGATTTTGGTATCCCAAATAATTTGCGAGATATCACATTTCTTATATAAGCAACGTATTGTTTATTTCATATTGGTTCCCCACCATCCTCAGTCGCCGTAACTCTTACTGTAAAAGAAAATTAATCGAAATCGATTCAATAATTCAAAAGTTTAATTTAAAAAAAATCCTCGAGAAAGATTTCGACCCATCTACATACTTGTATTACTACATATAATAGAAAAACTTGAAAAGTGAGTCTCGTAATTCGCTACTACCCTCATTCATGTACATTGAGGGTGGCCGTGGTGTAGTGGTAACATCATCGCTTGTCACGCTGTTGGTTCATGGTTCAAATCCTGATGTCAAGAATCATCTATTTATTTCGCATGAAATAAATAAAAAAAAAGTCGATCAATTGCGAAAGCTAAGTCAACTCTACTGCGAAGGCATAACACTGGCAGGAGAGTGGTCATATGGTTGAAAATGCAACTTGATCGTGATGATGACATCAGGAGGACGGACAAAATACTGTGAATCATGAGCAACGACAAAAGCAAAAACAATCAAGCTCCCCAGTTAACTGGACGCTACCCTTGGAGTTTACAGAAGCTTAATACCAGCTGAGTTTCAAACCACTATACCAAATCTTTCTTTCTCTCTATTTCTGTCTATCTATACAACGACCGTGCCCTGTAATAGTATAAGGGTATTCATATGGCGCGCCCAAATTATAAAAAAAAAAAAAAAAAAAAATTGGACTAGACACAGCTAGATGACAATCTATAGGTCCTGTTATCTGATGACACTTGAAATGGCAATGACGGCATGAAGTTTAAGAGAATTTGGCAGCACTCATTACATAAATTACGTGAAAGCTTGTCATAAATAACCAAAAATAAGAACTGAGCACAGCTAGTTTCTGTTTCTTTGTAACTTTATATGAAGTTCAGTCAAGTTTCACAAAAAAAACGATTTCCAATTTTGAAATTTGGCACTACTGATTTAGTTGTGGATTGGGGGCCAAAGAAAATTAATGTTTCTACGATCGTCCCGCTTTTTCTCTTGTTATTTGTGATATTAATCATTCGATGAATATAAAAGAATGTAAAATTGGGCTTTCTTGTCTGATAACGTTCCTGAATGAAGCACCTTTTTGCTCTAACTGTTGCGCGGTAGTTGGAATGTGTTATACTCAGCGATAACAGTGGATAATATCAATAGTTATTGAAACTGTATACCTAGGTAATTATTGTTTTTGTTTACCATGCAAACTTTTTCTGAACTAGGGTTAATTTTCATAAAAAAACACGGCTAGTGTCAACTTGGGTGACACGAGCTAGGGAATAGGGGTGATAATATAACACTCAGATCCATTTTTGCTCGCTCACACGAATTTTTGAAAAATATTCCATCTTTTGACTTGTGAAATGTTCGTGATCGTATCATATTCAATTCTTAAATGTTCTTGTCTAATTATTTCAGTCCTTAAATTGTCAGATTTCTGCAGGGAAATTTCAGTCTATCTTGACACAATCACTTTGCGTGTCATTCTTTGTTCAACAATCGTTGAAACAAATTATCCCGCTATGTAATAAAGTTTGAAAAAAAGACTCCCCACCATATGGTAACACTAAACTAAGAAACCCTCAGCGCCGTAAGAGTGAACTTCTAGAGAGCAACAAACAGAAACCGCAAAACAATCATCATCGCCACATGAAATCTGGAAGGTCAATGGGTTTTTAAGCCACCAGAGTCACTATCATCATCATCATTTGCCTAGCGCAATGTTGTTTCCATATTTTTTTTTATGAGCACGACGCGGCTACTGCTCTATGCCAGTGGGTACAACACACTCGAAAAGACCGCTAAGAAGCCAGACGCTAAAGAGCTTCATTCCACTTATAGCAGTTCGTAGACATAACAAAATGCTCAGCAGCTCTCATACTTATTACTTACTCTTCTTCTCATCGGGGTGGTGTACGAGTATCTTCTCTTCAAATCTCTTTGTTTATAAAAAAAAGAAAAAAACAATTTTGTATCTGCTGGTGATTTCGTTTTTTGTTTTTCGACTCCTTTGCCCACACACGCACTCAAACTCGATCCGACATCGAACTCAATCTGCAGATACTCATATTCATATCTTCGGTCGGTCTTTACAATTAAATAAAAATTTAAATGGAAAAAATTTGCTATGCAAATGATGTCATTTGTCTTGAAGTAGTTGTTCGCAGCGCAGCGCAGTATACACAACCCATCTCGACTTGAATGGGAGGAGGCGGATAAAGATTGAGATAAATACTTATATTCAATCTGAGTATCAACTCATCCTCGATCAAAGTTAGTTAGGTTACCTACGACTGTGTGCAATTAGTGGGGTATTTCCAATCAATTTGAGAAGTTATCTATCATCGGTGCATCTGCTGTCATGGGAACTCTAGTGGTGAGCTTATAGTACCTATCCGAGCTATCTCTTGTTTTATTTGTACTTTCTTTGTTTGCATGTTTGCCACTTTTATTGTGTTTTGTTTTATAGGATTGTAAACAATATCAAACTGATAGACAAATCGGTTATCGATTGAAGATAATATTGTGAATTGATTGTGCGATACGAGTGCAAGGTTTGGGGTAATTGCGGAACGTAATTCATGAATTATTATGGGGATTTGTGATTCATTTGTACTTCAAAGAGAACATCGTATGTAGTGTTGCATATAGACGACGATAAATGTGTTTTATGTTGAAATGTTGTTGGGCTTTGCTGTTATTCGCTGAAAGTGCCATTTGTCATGTGTCAAATGTACGCTACTGCGGGTAGTGAGAGATGATGTGAAAGGGTTCATGGACGCCAGAGCACACAATTTAGTTCAGCAGCTACTTAACTTATGAATAATAAAAATAAAAAAACAAATATCTTTCTAAGGGAATATGAGTGTAGAGATGAAAATTTCATGTGACAGCATGCCCTTGACAGAGAGATTAAATGCGAGATAAAATATCAAAGTGGAGCGAGAATATTTCATGGGTTTGTGATCCAAGTCAATAGATATTTGGTAGTTTTTTGTTTGAAGAATTACTTAGAGTGTTTATGTTTATTAGCATCGAATGTTTTGATAGAGCTTTGGGAAATCAATTTTTTTTATTTATTCATCCTAACTCTTCCAACTCAAGGAGAGTATTGATTTTTAGCCTTTCCCACTGGATTTCCCTCCTTTGTTTATTTGCATGCTTGGTGTGATCTGCAAAATTAGTGGCTAAAAAAATAAATAAATATTTATATTCCCAGGAAGATAAGATTCGCAAGTACTGCTTACATAAGTGTTTACACTTGCTTATGTACTTAACGAAACGTAGAGAGTTTCTGTCTGAAACACCGCTGCCGTTCATCCTTGTCGAAAACTAATCTGAGGTTCTGTCTTCCTTGTCGTCTCAAACCAGAGCGCTGACATTCGAAGAGTCTTCAAAATAAAATGTGTCTTATGTCTTAAGAGCAGGTATAATAGGCCAGGCATTGTGAATTTTAATTCGGGAAATTTCCCTGAAACTTTACTTTCAAGTGCTCTTATACGACTTATTAGTAAAGTAAGCTGTTTGATGTCGTCCTACATGATTCAATCTTTTATGAGTCACAAATGGGCGTCTTGTTGTCAACATTGAAAGAATTTTGTTGTAAAACAAAAGGGTTTTCCTTTGGCTTTCTTATATAGGAAAGTTGGAGCATAACACAATAATGTGCGAAGAAGTTTAGTTCATGTGGGAGTTACTGCTATATGCAAATTTAAATGCATTTTTATGGTCACAATCTTCAGAATATTCACCGGGTAAAGACCTCAAATGTGAGCTTGTTAACCCCAACAAAAACAACTTAACTTGTCAATCTTTGTTGAGGATTTATCTATTAACAGAATGTATTCCATATCATTGTTCTTCAATATTTAATCTCTAATAACCACCCTGATTTTCTGAACTTAGAGGAAGTCTTCCTTTTCTATCTTTGGTCAGGGACGTAGGGTTTTACCCAACGGCCTGGACGGTATTTTCTTTTAAGGCCTATCACATCTATTTTACGTATGTGGGCCTTCGAGAAGTGGTGTGGATGCTAGCCCTTGAACCAAACTTACTTAGGCCACAGTGGCAAGCAATGCTGTCATCGACTTGAATAAAATTGTAACCTTGTTGGTAGATATATGTCTCATGACGTAACCCCCCTTACAATTTAAAGACAAACACAAAAATTAAAAAAATAAAGTACACGACTGGGTCGCGCGTACCTATATGTTGTTTATTTGCAAATCAGTTCGAAATTTAAACTAAATCGTTTAAAAATATGTTGTTTTTTTTTTTAAAAAAATTAAAAATATTTTGAAATTTTTGAAAAGCTTGGAATTTCATGCCTTGTATGTCGAATATTGTCTAGATATCGCATTTGAACAAAATCGCCTGCGTCATATTCGAGTATGGGGCTATTTTCTAAAATAAGCCTTTGAGCAAAGTACCGTAATACGTGTTTTTTTGGCAAAAAAAAAACCTGGTACGCCATCCTATAGCATATGCCCAGTCAAACTCAAATATGAAACTTTATCGAAATCGTTCAGCCGCTGTCGAAAAAATATTTTTTTTCACCGTTATTTTGGAATTAGAATGAAAATTCCGATTTCGCCTCGAATTGTGACCCCACCAACCCCAGATATGAAGTTTGAAGAAAATCCGTCAGTCTGTTTAGGCTGCAGTTGGTCATAGACTAAAGAGACTGAATTGTGAGACTCACTTTTTTGCATTCATCTATTATATTGATCCCAAGTTTGATTAAAATTTTAAGATCGAACTTTTTCAGGAAACCAATAATTGCCCTTACAAGTGCAAATAAAAATAACCCAAACTCTGACTCTGTCTTATACGTTTCTTCGCTCATCTCATGAAGAATATATAAAAAAATATATCACCTTGACATAATTTAGCCCAAACGACAATAAAAAAACATCAAATGCACAATATTTTCGATACGAAAAGATTTTATCAAGGTTTTACAAAAAGAAAAATCAAAGTCTTAACTTGCATCAATTTATTGTCACTTATTCTGAGAATGCTAAAATATGTCATTTACCACGTCAGTATAATTTGATTTTGAAATTATGTCGCCACCGAAATAATTATGTCACCATTTACATAAATCATGTCACGATGATAACACTGAAGGCAGGGTCCCTAAACTGCAGTTGATAAATAGGTTGGCTAAATCTTTAGTGCTAAGTTATCCATGTCATTTTGAGACTTGTGTTATGACATACTCGTATGCTGCCTTTAAATCATAGAAAACTATAGGCTTCAACAACGCGTTGAAATTGTAAAAAAAATATTATACAAATTCAAATCCACAATAGTTCCGTTTGTGGTAGATTTTGGTATCGAGATATGATAACCGTTTTTTTTTTTGCCCGAAATGGATGAAATAGACATTGACAACATGTGGTTCCAGCAAAACGGTTCTACGTGCTACACAGTAAATGAAACAATGGCGTTATTGAGAGAAAAGTTTCCAGGTCTCGTTATTTCGATGTCAACTGGTCCCGCCGATAGCGCGATTTAACGCCCTTGCAAGGCATACTACTTTTTTTTTAATAAGTTTGTGAAAAAAATAAAACATTAATTTCTTTAACGCACATGTTTTATTGAGGGTCGGTATGGAATTTAATATCGGACAAATGTTCGCCTCGATTAGCCTTACAAATGCTAGCTCGTTTAATGTTTCACACATGTCGACCGATATTCCACTTATTTCATCTCGAATATTTTGTTTGATTTGCTGCAGTGTCTGTGTTTTATTAGCATACACCCTGCTCTTTAGATGTTCCCATAAAAAAGTCTGGGGCTATTAAATCTGGAGGCTGTGGGGGCTCCTCGACATCATCATTTGTGGAGATAATTCGATTTGGTAACAGTTGAAAGAGTAATTGCATTGTTGAAACCACATTTTGAACAAGCCCAATGCATCCAATTCAGGTGTCAACAATTTGTCCATCATGTGGCGGTATCGTTCTTCAGTAACAGTAGCTCCATACTCATCTTCGGAAAAGTACGGTCCAATTACTTTTTCAGACCAAATAGCTATCACTTTAACAGGACGTTTTAACTACTAAAATACGCTGATTTATCGAATAGCGTTTCGTGACAAATTTGCCACGTTCAAAACTTCATGAATGCCAAATAAAAACTGTCAAAACTAACCTATAGCAAAATGGCGGCCTGTCAAAGTTAGTATACCTTTCCGTAAAATTTCTTAAAAAAAAAATTTTTAACGATTTTGTTTAAATTTTAAATTTAAAGTGATTTGCAGATTTTTTTTTTGAAGGTGAAAATCTTGAAGGGTTCTCAGCCCATAGTACCTAGTGTGAGATTCTAACACCTTAGATCATGACCAATCTAAGGAAGATCGACAAATGATTTTTATTTCTTTTATGTACCTACATACTCGTATATGTATGTAATATATGCAAAAATATTATGTTTTGAATAATTTCTCTTCACAGTTAAATCATAATCTCGTGTGGTTTAGTTTTTCACAATCTGCGAACATATTGTGTACATCTATTACGACTTCTACCTCAGGTTTGATGTGTATCTGATGGTGTCGTATTGCATTCTTTTTAATGACATCTGTCATCGGGTCGATATGCAAGTCACGATGTAAGCCTTTGTTTCTTACGTACCGTGATGCGTTGACTAATCCACGAAGGAATTTATTTTGAAATGTTTGTATTATTTTAATATTGTGTTTTTTTTTTTTTTTGTGCAGCCCCATAATTGAATGCCATACGCCCAGACTGGCTTAAGTATTTGCTGATATAGCATAATTTTTATCTGAATATATATGTAGCACCGAATTATATGCTATTAGCCAGTATAGCTTTCTATATTTTAAATTTAATTTGGTCTTTTCTATCTAATGGCGATCTTAGGTTAATAAAACGTTCTAGTTTTTCTCTGAATTCACACCAGTCTTGGGCGACTTTCTTTTTGTATAATTTCTTCACTTATAGTTAGAACCACAAGAGTACCTTCTGATCAAAAAGTACCCGGAATTCTTCAATAAAACGAAAACGGTTCAATTATTCATCGATATTGATTTTATTCCCTTCAAAGTAATCCCCATTGCAAGCAATACACATATTCCAACGTTTCCTCCAATCTTCAAAAGACTTTTCATAGGCCGATGTTGAAATCGCCTTCAGCTCCTTCTGCGAATTCTCCTTTATCGCCCCAATCGTCTTAAAACGCTTTTCGCGAAGTGGTAACTTGAGGGGTGGGAATAGGAAAAAGTCACAAGGAGCGATGTCAGGTGAATACGGAGCTTGCGGAACGGTATGAACATTGTTTTTGATCAAATAGTCGTATACAAGATGAGATGTGTCAGCTGGTGCGTTGTCGTGGCGACGAACATTTACCCTCAAGCGCTTTAATACGCAATACTCCTTATTTACTGTCTGGCCTGGCGGAAGAAATTCGGAGTGGAACACACCACGGCAATAAAAGAAAACGGTCAACAAAGTCTTGATTTTGGATCGACTCTGTCGTGGTTTTTTAGGTTTTGGCTCGTCTGAGAAGCGCTATTCCGATGATTGTTGGTTAGTTTCGATGTCATATTCATAGACCCATGTCTCGTCACCGGTAATGATGCCGTCGGTAACATTTTGGCCCAAAGAAAGCATTTCTTTAGCGACATCAATCCGATACTATTTCTGCAACAAATTCAGCAAATTCGCAGAACACAACAAACACTGACTTGCTTACAAAGCTTTCACGCACAAACTCCCAACAAATGGCGGCAGATGACAGATGTACCAATCTAACAAAAAAAACTTTTGACAATATCTCAAGCGCGGTTTGTTTGAATGGGAAATTCCGGGTACTTTTTGATCAGAAGGTATGATCTGACGACAAGTCGTCACTCTTTACAACTTTAACCTGCGTTTTATTTATACCTTTCACTGTTTTCGTTTGGGCGTAATTGAAAAATCAATATTTGCATAAATTTATGGTTTCTAACAGACGAGAATCCTTTTTTTACAACCTCGTTGGGTAATTCCATGGCACAGGAAAAATAGGCAAACAGCTTCAGGTAATAATACAAAAAGATAGAATGAGTTATATAGGGTGGCTAATAGTTTTGGCCAAGGCTGTATCTACAACACTCTATAACCCAACCCACACCACCGTTTACAACGAAATCGTTCATGGAACTATTAAAAATACCCTCTTCATGTTTTTTTCGTTCCATTTTTAGCACTACCTACTGGCGAACATTCTTAACTGCCATGTGCTCTACTTATATGGTATGGTGTCTAAAAAAATGAAATAAAAAATTAGCTATAATTCCACCATCAAACTATGTAATTTTTACATAACATCTGTCACGCGCAAAAGCGATTCTCCGTTAATTTCGCACTTACATGCGAAATTTTCAGTCGCACATTATAAACAATTTGTGTTTGCATGAAGTCCATATCTCACCATCGACTGGCGATAATTATCTAACACGGAAAAGACTCTGCCTAACATCCATCAAATTTAGCGCACACGCTAAACAAACAAACAAAAAATTATCATATAATAACAAAAACCCAATAAAAGACGAAAATACGATAAACTTATTATCGGCCGGAAAACCTTCCATATATTGGAATTAAAATATTAAAAAGTCTATGACAGATAGTAAACTTTCAATCCACAAAGAGGCCTTTTGATAGACCCCTATATGGGGCACGGTAGACCCGCGTATCAGTTGTATCGATTTCCTTGTGTTAGTCTATCAGCAGCGGTAACCAACCGTGTATCGTTCTGCCAACCAAAGTCAATGGCATTCTAATTTGCATGGGAGTGAGAGAACCGCACATTGTGTCTGCTGGAGAATGAGTTCCGTGCCGGTCATTCTGAAGTTTAGGCGATAACTTCCGGGGAAAAATCTTAGTATACACTAGAGAGTATAAAATTGAAAATTTCTAAGTCACGCCGAGCACAGGTGTGGCAGTGTTTGAAGGAAAACCGCTGTGTATCTATCGAGTGGCCAGTGGTAGACAACACGTATCACTCTAAGAAAAGTGGCCACCACTTGTACTGTGCCAACGATGAAAACACCTACCTACTCGTTGTTTTTTTATTCAATTATCTAGTATTCTACGGTAGACATGAGTACTCCCATAAAAGCTGGTTAATGGGAGAAGTTTTTTTGTAAGCATTTTATTTATTTATGTTCTACCTGAAGATAGTAAATATTTGCTATTTAAGACTTCATACGAAATGCATTCATTCTTTATTTGATTACTGCAATCGATAATAGCGTTTCGATTACACTTAAGTTGATAACTTGGAGTGAGGTCATCTGTTTGAAAATAAGGGATGCCCTGGTGCATTAACTGCACGTGCCCACAGCAAAAGAAGGCACATAAAACTAACAACTAATGGCGATTGACCCACATCCCACATAAATAAATGCAACCACAAGCTAGCTGGTCATGGAACAATGACCAAAGCAATAATCCAATAATTCGGCTTTATTGTGTTTTCCCATTTTGTTTTTATTGAGTTGTTCCGCTTGGTGATGTGAATGTGACCCTATTTCCGCTGGGCTGAGAGAGGGGTAGGCATAGTTCTAAAAATGTTGGGTTTACTTTAATGAAAATATTTAGCTGTTAACAAAAGTAAGCGAAGAATTAAGCAGATTATATGACGTAAATCGGGAATAAATGAAAATGGTAAATTACAATAATGCTGATGGTTACCATAAAGGGTGTCAGACTATTGTGGCATTGTTTTGAGTAGCAATAATAATGACGACGAGAATTTGACGTCAGTGTAATGAATTTGATTGCAAATTTGTTTGTTTCTGTAAGCGATTGGTCATGATTACTAATGTGAAGCTCTATTAACCCATGAAGGTGAGGGTGGCGCAGCTTAGATTGTACACGTACAGAAAGGACGCTTATAGCCAGAGCGTATAAGCTAAGTACGACACAGATATATTTTTTATATGATCTCCACACACGATTGCCATATTTTGAATTTCTCATATCGCGACAAGGAAAATTAAGCCGTCTACACATTTCTCTGTTTTGAGCAATAACAATAACAATTTTGCAAAAGCTGAACAAGTATAGGGTTATTTATTTCGAGGTTGGAATTTCACATCTGTCAAATTCATCTGTCATCCATAGTGACATGTAGTTAGTTCTTACCTTGCGGATCGTTTAACCACCGCTCAACACATTAAAATTGTTACATCTTACTACAAAAATAACAGTTTTTAATATTTGGAAAATCAACAAGTTGACGCCTATTTTTTTTTTCAAACAAAATCTTCAGCGATGAGGCTCATTTCGTAAACAAACAAATTTTGCAGAATTTGGGGTTCTGAGAATCTAAATGTGATCGATGAGAGGCCACTGTATTCACCCCGGTTGACAGTTTGGTGAGCGCTGTGGATCGGTGGCCTAATCGGGACGAATTTTTTTTTTTTTAAGCGAAGAAAGCGCCACTGTTACGGTGAATTCTCTGCGCTTTGGTCAAATGATAACCAACTTCTTTTAGCCTGAGATTGAAGACAACACAGGCAAATTTTGTTTTATTGCACGAAAAGTTCCCCGGCCGATTAATTTCGAGATTTAGCAATATAAATTGGTCACCAAGATCGTGTGATCTGGCCCCGTTGGATTTCTTTTTGTTGGGCCATGCTAAAGATTGTGTCTATGCAGATAATCTCCAAAGTTTGGAGCACTTAAAACATTTGAGAAGCTAGTTAGCAGAAGGTCAGTCTTCGCTACCAATGAAACGGGGTGCATTTCTCTGGAGCCAGGTATGGGTAGTTTTGGCCTTGTGGGTTGGCGTGGGATTTTGAAGGGTCCTAAAACGATCCGCTGGTACACTTCGGTCGATGTTTAGGCCTCTTTTTCGCAAAAATGTAGGTCAGTGACCTCGTCATAGGAGACACCCGACCCAGCACACTATGACTGACGCTGGGGGGTATTCTTTCCGAACTCATGGGACCAGCTCGAACGCTTCCCTAGGTGACCATGCATAAACCCTATCATTTTGTTTTTCGAATTATTTCTGCTCCATGAAGATTTTCTAATTGGTAAACAGAAACACAGTCGCTTTGATTTTTGGTCCCAATGTTTGTAAAGGCCACAGTCAGGAATTTTCCATTATGACGTTTGAAGGCCCCATGTCTCAAGTCTATATTTTGATATGCGACTCATTGACTTTTGACTTCTTTCATTTAAATTTATGTTGTCAAAACGCTATTAAATACATCCGATTTGAATGGAGGTTTCCTTTGCGGGTACAGCTGCCAACAGCGGTGCACCAGTGGATTCTTTTGTGTGTACTCAGGATATTATTTTTTTTCTTGTATTTTTTCCGTTTTTTCTCTGGGGTTACATTTTATGTGTATAAAATGGGAAACGACATTTTTTTTTTAATATTTTGTTTGAGAGGTAAATAAATGGATTTTGATAGAACTTTGGGCACTTTGGGGAGCGGCTTGAAGTGGAAAACCCATGGTGAGTAATGCTTTTGTTTAGTTGTGACGTGTAGAACAAATTAATGTTCAAAGAGGTGTAGGTATCCCTAACATGAAAAAATCCACAATACTCGGTTGGGGAATATGTTTTATACGGGACATACATATAAATCCGCAGAGGATAGTTATGAGTGGATAGTAATATTAAAGCAAGCATACATACTCGTACATGAATACATATGTATAAATTTATAGAAGTTGTTCATAATCGATGTACCAGCCTATACCACTTCGAAATAAAATAAAATAGAAGACCCCAAAGTTCAGAACTAAATTCGAATTTTGTAACAGATTTACTTAGTAGTCTCTGTCAAGTGAGTGACAAACGTTTTGGTTTTTGTGTTTAAAGTTCAGGGTTCAATACCAAGCGAGGACAGCAAAAAAAAAAAAAAAATGCTGTCTATTTCCAGATTCTTTTTTGGGACAAATAGTCTCGTCTGTTAACCCTGAGCTCTGAGATTATTTAGTCTTGTGCGATCCTTCGATACAGACTGAGAGTGTTGTATCTGTTTATAGGACGTCCAGATCTTTCCTGCGTGTATTGTTTGTGGTGGAATAATTTTTTAATTGCGAGAGGTCCCTTTAACCCTATTTGTGGAGAATGTATTTTGATATAGCCATGGCATGGGGTATGCAACTGACTTTGACTTCACTTCAGACGAGCGGTACCGTAGGTGCAGTTGAGACACCTTTCCAATCAAGATACATTTTGTACCAGCCATAGAATGAAATTATTTCGTCTTTCCTTGGCAGTTTATGTTAACAGAAGGAAGGAAAGTAAGCCCAAACCACTTTCTGCGTCTTTGGTCGACTCAATCTACTTGCGGAATTTCTACCATTTCGCTTGGAATATATATGTATGTATATGTGGTTCTGTTTTTCTACCTGCCCTGTGTGGGATCCTTTGTGCTTATCACTTTATTTTACAGCCCTCTCACGTTTTTGCGTAGGGTCCACTGGATTACAAAGTGGGGTTGTATTTCTATTCACCTTTAGCTTAAGTAAAGGACATTTCAATGGCATTCCGTAAAATTGAGGTTAAGTGCCTCGCATCGATCTCAATAAGTGATTTATAAAGGTCTTGGAGCGTAGACATTTTCCGTCGTTATCTTAGTCATAAAATCCACAGCAAAGAAAAAAAAGAAAATTTGTTACACTCGACATAGATGCAAAATTATAAGTATTATTCCATCCGAAAATCAGACAGAGCAATCTACCCCACGATTTCTTATACGTCTTTTGAATTAGTGAACCGATTTAGGTGATTTTGTTTGTTGATTAGACTATATGCTCTATGGCTCTAACAATTTGAATAAAATTTCATATTTGAGTTGTCGTGAGCATTTACTATGGGAAGGTGTTTCAGATCTTTGCCGAAAAATACGTATAACGGTAGTTTACTTATTGGCAAAGTTTAGAAAAATTGGCAAAACACATTTTTTGCTTTTTTTAAAAAAAACCTTTTTAATGAATTGCTTAAATTTCAAAACGTGATTTTCAAATGAGCAATGTATGTATAAGTAAGTGAAAGTACGTGCGACCCAATAGTGCACTTTAAATGAGTCAAGACTTTGAAAGCGCTAGTGAGAGGTTCACCCATTTTTCGCAGACATCCCTCTACTGTACTCAAAAGTACTTTTCGACGACATATCACAGGTCTATTCTTGCGACTTTTGCTTGTACCGAGGCCATCTTCAAAATAAAGAGAAATTATCTGGAAGAAGGTCCCTCCGATGACAGACGCAAAAGAGGAAGCTGATGGCTTTGGAATAATGAAACTAAGCAGTGCACTTGCAGCGGCGTGTTTGCACCTGACATCATTGTCCTGTCAAAAATCTGACATGAAATATTTTTTATGGAAAGACTTTTGGCGATTTTCCACACAAGGTTTTGCACAGTTTTTCGAATTCATTAATCGAACTATATGCATTTATGAGATCGTCGTTTACTTACTTATCTATCTCCCGGTCCATAAAGTCACTATCCGAGACAGTTGCACCCCAGTCTATAGAACCAGATCCGATTCTTAGTTATAACCCCTAGGACAAGGGGCCAGGTAATCCAACATGCCTTGCTTCAAAATTTCTGACTCGGTCTTTTACTTAAAATCGATGTGGCTTTGGAGACTTGTTGGTATTAGCTCCATGTAAGTCCATGTAATGTCCATTTATAACTTCTTCATTGCCTTCTACAGGTCTGTTATATAACACCATTTTTCATTACGGCACTAATAAATAGTTGGCATAAATCCAGCCATATTTGCGCTTTATCTACTTACTCTCTTACTTATTCAACGAAATGAAAATTGTACAGAAATACATTTGGCAGTGCTCTGTATCCATCAGTTTTGCAAAAAAACAAACGGCAAACATTTTTCTTTTCATTTCAAAAAAAGAGATTAAACTTCAACTTGGATTTGGACCATTGCCCAAGGCTGCCCAAGGAACAAGAAAATAAATTGACCCACCCTGAATCTACAAATCGACAGATTAACCTCCCTGACCTGACCCATTTTTGGAGGCAACACATTCTCTAGTTTCATGTCGTGTCGCATGTCTCTAAGCGATTTCGTCGAAAGTGTGAAAAATTAAAATTTTCAGCAATTATGCTTCATGACCCAACAACAAGCTTCTAAGAAATAAAATTGAATAATCTTCCCGCCGGCTCATAATGACATTGATAACTTTTTATTTTCCCCCCACCAATGTGTATGTATAGCATTTAGATAATTATGGTAATTAAATTGATTATCCCGCATGGAACTCAAAATCACACATTGCGTCATTTCTATTTGTTTCAAACTGGTGTGGTTGTGTGCCAAAATAAATAAAAAAATGCCACAAATCACACATCACGCTGTCAATCTATTTACGGTCAACTCAAAACATTTAATAACCCAGAGACCAGAGATGCTGCTGGCTGCTGGAAAAAATAACACGAATCCGACATTACCGGGACGTGGACTTGAAATCGATTTGGAATCAAGTTCTGACTCAGACCGAGATGTCGAGAGAGAAGAAACAAAAGCGGCTGTCGCGTCTCTACTTGGTCATTTCAATAATGGCCATGGAGTTGTATTTTTATAATCCCAATACCCCCCTGTAAGTCTTGGCGTAAATGAGCTGTAGTATGAGGTAATGAACTTGAAACTGACGTGGGAGTACATAGATACAATCGACTACAGTCAAGTTGGTTGACCACTGCGTTGTAGCACGCATTAAATATGGTTTGACCTGCGTGACCGTAATCCATTCAAATGTGCCCATTCCACAGTAATTAGTTTTTTGGAGCTGCTAGGATCGTTAAATTGCTTATTGCCAGAATTTTGATTTAGGGTGCGGATAGAGGAATAACAGTAGTTCGAGGGGGTGTTTCTCCTGACTTTGTAGGTCAGGGTGGAGACCCAACGGTCGATAGTTTTTCTTTTTTGGGACATAAAAGAATATTTACGAGGTTGTTGGTCGGAGCTCCGTACTAAAAAAAAAAAAAAAGTTCCTCGTTTCAAAAGATGACAGCACAGGTGGGCACGTTTTAAACATTTCCCGCAGGCGTAAGAATTTCGGAAAAAAATGGTCTAATATGTTTTTGATTGGAATGTTGTCTCGTACGAAACTTATAAGTCACGTTCCTCCCGGAACATTATCTGAATTGAAGGTTCTTATTTATAAAGTTATGTCATCTGAATTTTTCGAATGCAAGTTGTAAACATTGATGAGTGTGTAGTTAAGAGCACCGTGCGTCATTGTGGCAACAAAATGGTTAATCAGGAAATATACAGTGTTGAGTGCCAACAAAGTGTTGCAAGATGGGGTTGATGCACGCAACGTGAATAATCGCCGAATAAATAATCTTATTCACATTGTTCACGAATTCGACAAAGAAATTGGGTGTAATGACCACAGGGATATCGTGGAAATAAATTTGAATGGATGGAATCAGTTTATTCGCGTGAACTTTGATACCACTTCTACGATTTATGGCCGTTCTGGAAAATTTGTTTACTTAACCTCATAACGCCTACGCACTATCGTTTACGAACGATCTACTTTACACGGATCCACATAACCGCACAGATCGAACATTGTGGCGGAATAGTCATAACTTGATGCAGAACTAACTTTGACATATTTTTTCTGTTGAAACTTTAGCTTAGATTATACTATATGTACTTCCTACTTGTCCACCTGCAGTGGTGTGTAGTGGGTAGCTTGGTGGCTAGAGGGTGGATATACTGCAGACGCACTGTACGATGAAATAATCAGGCTAACATAGTTACAAACGTAGAAATGAAATCTATTCTCATTTATAAACAATTCGGTGTCATAAAATAATGCATTCTCTTTCGGCATGTTCCAAACACGCTGCTGGAATCTGGCAAAACGATTTATCTACCAGAATGACAAGGCTGTCAAAACGTTCGGCTACCAGCGCTAAAGTAGAAATATGGAGGGAATATAGCAAATAAATTTCTCGCTTCAACACTTAGCTGGTTAAGAATGAGAGAAAAACGTCATCTGTCAATACAATTCATTAGCGATGGAGTCCTCGAATAAAATCTAAAAACAATCGTTTCCTATTCCTAATTATAAACACGTGCAATAAATGTTCGAAATTATTTGTTTCTCGATTAAAATATTCTGGGATTAGTCTACCACTTACTAGCTACCTTTCCATTGCAGAACAATAGAATTTGTTTTAATCCTATTTTAGATTGCTTTTGACATTCCAATGTCATCGATAGAATATAAAATCCGAAATCGGAGGTCGGAAAGTGTTATCAAAAAGTAGCTGTTCTGAATTTTTGATAACTGAAGTCGAATGACATTGTACACTTATATTATTCTAAACACTAACTCTCTAATTCGTAAAGAGACCTCGAACTCATTGCAAAACTCTTAAGATTTCTGAGCTTTTTGAGATTGATGTACCTAGTTAAAATTTGACTGAAATTGTAACCAATGGACACACGACTTAAGACTGTTTTTTGTTAGTTAAACACGATTTTATTAAAAAGTTACATTGAAACAATCGAATGCTATCGATAATTATCGAAAGTGCACATCTACCGATAGTAAATGGAGCTAGTTCCTAGCTATCAGCTGTGGTAAGTCTAAAATGTCGACCTTACTGTCCAGTGGCTAGCGGAAAGCGCTTGTAACGCGACCATTTATAAATTACTAGCTGTCATGACGATATGCCAGTATCACCTTAGAAAATCAACAGAATCACTCTTTTTTATGAATATCACAAATTTTCTCTATTTGCCTGGAGTGTAGCTAAAAATAATAAAACAAATCTGATTGACACACTACACGTTTGGCGACTAGCTAGGCTGTCTAGATACATTAAATGGAGCGTTGTGTGACTGCCTGGGGTAGAAACTTGCTTCGGGGATAACTTGGCGACTCGCTACACACTACCTTCTCTTCTACTCAAACAGCTGAGAGTGCGGTCGTAGGTTAAGAGTTCATCGAATCGTCTGTTACAATATTGGTGAATGGATACATCTTTTCCAGGCCGCACTGCAGATCTCAAAATGTGATATTTTGGCTTATTATAATTTGCCTTTCTAATAGCAATTCATTCATCATGAAAACCTCTCCTACGCGAGCCAAGCAAATTAAACTACCTGTTGACTCTGTCAAGCTTTAATATTTTCAAAATTCATGCGTTTTTGAATTAGAAAAAGAGGATGTCTGCATTTCATTTTTCAGTGCTGGGATACACGAAATACTTTCATTTTAATACATTTTGTGTGTGTATATATTTTGGTTACACTTTTTGACAGCTTATTACGCTATTCTGCTACAAAAAAGTTTTAGTGGCAGCACTGGTTGCGGTGCGGGTTCGGAAAATTAATGCGCATGTCGGAAAGCTTACTCTGATTTGTCTCATCGGACGTAGGTAAGCTGGAGTATAAGCTTTTTTCTGTGACCACCTATCAGAACTTTGCTGATTCTGTAAAAGGGCATACTTCCTACATCTCCTAGGTCTGTAGACAGTGAGCTTATATTAAATTACTCTAGTTCCGTTGCAATTGTAGCTCTAGCTCGTTCTTCCGAACTGCTCAGCTAGCTGCAATGTGAGTAGGTAAGGTATACGGGATCCGCTTCAAAAAAGTATTTTTATTACTCGTAAACATTTTTCAAGTTTCTTATAAGTGCTTGACATCAGATGTTGACCTTGGATTTCCACTGATAAGCAAAAGCCCACGAGCTATGTCTTTCTTAAAAGCATATTTCACAGCCTTCCAATGATCTAAGATGGCTGGCGGCATTAAACAGATGTTTTTTTTCTTTCTAGAGATGGTCCCTTAAATGTTAGCTGATTGCTAGTCTGTTTCGAGTGGGGAAACAAACCCCTAACAAAATGTTTGAGTATAGCACACTTGATAGTTACTTGATCTTCAAGACATCCGTCTGAGGGGCTTTTGTTTAGTTTTTTAAGATTTCAATTAGACGTCCCGCAACTTGGCATCACTCAGTGTGGCTTTTATTTTTTTTTCTGCATCCCTTATTTGAGCCTGCTTTAGGATTTTTACACAATTCAAGGCAAGCTTAGACTCAGAATGATGGGGTTTAGAGCATTTAGTGCACTTTATAGAGCAGAATGTGACAGACTACTTGACTCTTATAGGCAATGAAGAAAGATTTAAATGGATTGTAAGCCTTGCAGTTGGGAATGAGCGCATGCCAGCGCTCACGTGTCTTTGAGTATCTTGCAGTTCGTTTTGTCCTCTGTCCTTTGGAAATAAAAAGTTGCAACCACAAGGCTACTAGGTGAGCTAGCTTTTGGGAACATTTTTTAATTGAAGACTCGGTCTAAAAATTGTCCCGTGGTATTTTGTCTTTAAGGGTCTTTCCGCTTTGGTAAAGATTATATAGACAAAGCCTTAGAAAAAGAAATTTGGTTAAGCAGAACGTCTGGATAGCTTGCAGCTAACATCATGAAGCTTCACAGCGTTTCCTGTAACAAGATTTTGGCTGTGCTTGGGGAGGGATAGGTGATGTACTTAACAAAATCGTGTAGCTAGGCCTCTGAGATGAGGCAGTGCCTCGTCTTTTTTGGTGGATTCTATCAAAGACTAGTCGAAATATTTGTTTGGCTCAATGGCTGACCTCTTCAAGAAGGAGAAACTTGAAGCGTTGGCATGCGCTGCTACAAAGTTGATGTTCCACACTGTAACATTTGGCAAAGAGAAGGGGGGAGTAGGAGAACGAATTGTGCTAGACACCTAGAAGTGAGTCAGCTACCCTGGCTACTTTTTGTTGCAATAATATTCTACGTTGAAGATGTTCTCGTTGCTGGGCGTCTGCCGCGCAAAGAATCATGACTAAGATTCAACAGAACATAATAATAAAGTCTTAAGATTTCCGCTCTTTTATTAAAAACTCATTTAAATATACATAACTGTTTGTCTTTTTTTTCCAGGACTGTCAGAAAATCATCCGCCTAAAGACTCTCAATGCAAAAACAGATCCAGCTGCTCTGGCTAGAGAAGTTGTGGAACGATGCGATCTCATTCACAGATCTCAACTGGCTGATGTGGAACAAATTATTTTTTATTTGAAAAATCGAAAAGACAACACAGGAAGTGGTATGTGACACCAAATAATCCTAGATTCTAGTAATATAACACCAATCTCATCCACATAGATATTGCAGATAACAACACTCAACGATCGACTTCCGCTGTACGTTCCACATTGAAATCTGCACCACAACCCGATGTTTCCATTAATCACATCGACGAGTATGTCGAGCTGCTCTACGAAGACTTGGGAGAACGAATACGAGGTTCAGCTATGATATTACAGGTTGCCAGAAATCCTGATAATCTTGAGGAACTGGAAAAGAATGGTAGGTGTCTCAGCTAATTTGTAAAATGATGTCAAATTGATTTCCCCACTTTAGAGGCTGCATTGAGTGCCCTTTCAAGGGTCCTGCGCGAGGATTGGCGAAAGAGCTTAGATCTTTCGACGAATATAATTTATATATTCTTCTGCTTTTCCACGTACACAAAATTTCATCCGGTGATTGTGCAGTACAAGGTAAATAGGTTCCACATCGTCTAAAATGGTCCGAAATGGATGAAAAACTTGGTCTACTGTTTCAGATTGGTTCCTTATGTATGGATGTCATAGACTATGAACTCCGGCGTTACGAAAGCATGCGTAACGAGCTGGACGTTCGAAAGAATCCTGGTAATAAGATGAGCAAGGAAAAACTGAATCGTAGTTCAGATGATTTTCTTGATATCATGAATGAGGAGAAACCCAAAGAGGTGAGTTTTTTAAGCTTGTAGAGATAATTTTTTTATATGTGCTCTCCTGGTTAGATGGAACCCCCACGACGTCGCATACCAGAGTTGAAACAACGTCCCAAGTCTGGCAACTGGGCTAGCTTTCATGGTTCCATGTCATCGTCTTTGATGAAAAGTCAAATATTAAACAGCAGCTACCATGAGCATCTTTCGTCGGGAGCTACATCTCCCGAGGCAAAGACAAACAGTAATGAGGCATTGGCTAGTAATGATCCAAAACAAAAGAAGGAGGAGTATGATAGGCTGAATAAGCAGCTTAAAATCTTCGCCAAGAAGCAGGAACAACTCTTGAGAGTTGCTTTCTATTTGTTGCTCAATATGGCTGAAAATGTTAAGTTGGAGGAGAAAATGCGTCGGAAAAACATCGTTAAGATGCTGGTCAAAGCTCTGGATCGACAGAATATCGATCTCCTGATGTTGGTGACGACGTTCCTCAAGAAACTCTCCATTGTTGGCGACAATAAGGATGATATGAACGAACTGAATATTGTTGCCAAATTGCCGAGATTAATTCAAAGCGGCAATGCTGACTTGGTACAAGTCACTCTGAAACTAGTCTTCAATTTGTCCTTTGATGGGTCCTTGCGGCGGAAAATGGTTCAAGCTGCATACCTGCCAATGCTGGTGATGTTTATCAATGATGAGAAACATCATGGGATTACTGTGAAAATTTTGTATCACATGAGTTTAGACGATAAGGTGAGTTTGGAATATGTGTGGATCATAAGTACATCTGCTTTGTTTTAGGTCAAATCAATGTTTACTCACACGGAATGTGTACAAATGGCTACAGATGCTATAATCCTGAATTTGAATACCAAAGTTGACTTGGATTTGGTTGCACTATGTATCAATCTTTCACTGAACAAACGAAATGCACAAATTATGGTCGAGGGCAATCGATTGCACAGCTTGATGGATCGAGCGTTTAAGTATCAGGATGCGTTGCTGATGAAGCTGATTAGAAATCTGTCTCAGCATGAGAATCTTCAGCATCAGTTTATAGACTATGTGGGCGATTTGGCGCGCATCATAACCATGTGCGATGATGAGAATTTCATTGTGGAATGCGTTGGAATTCTGGGTAATCTGTCGCTGGCTGATTTGGATTATTCGCAGATTTTGCAGAATTTCGATTTGATTCCATGGATTCGGGAGATTTTAGTGCCGGGAGTTAAAACGGATGACATCGTGCTGGACACGATTGTATACTTGGGCACTTGTGCGAGGGATGAGCTGTGTGCATTGTTATTTTGTCGAGCGAAGGTTGTGCTGTCGCTGATTGAGCTACTAAAGGCTAAGCAGGAGGATGATGAGATCGTTCTGCAGATAATATTTGTGTTTCAGAGAATTCTGCGGCATGACAGTACGCGGGAATACATGATCAAGGAGACAGAATCACCAGCTTATCTGATCGACTTGATGCATGACAAAAACTCGGAGATTAGGAAAGTCTGTGACTATTGTTTGGATATCATTGCGATCTCTGATTCGGAGTGGGCTTCACGAATAAAGGTGGGTGGTAGTTTAAATTTATCATTTAAGTACTAATAGTGCGCCCTCTAAGTTGGAGAAGTTCCGTAATCACAACTCCCAGTGGCTAAGTATGGTTGAACAACAGCAAGACCATGAAGATGGTCAGGACTATGCCAACACCGAGGATGAAGAGAATGATCTGCCAGCGTATTTGACCTCAGATTACTTGGATCGTTGCGATCTATACCAGTCGGCCGATGACAATGATAGTAATAATGATAACAATCCAGGCAGCCCAGCGATGTCCACTTACAGTCGTCCTGTCAGTAGGTGAGTTATTCCAGATTCTGTTATGTTCCACAAAGCATCTCCCCCTTTCAGTTACAGACGATCAACAGATCTAGATGACCTCTACAACATGACATCGAGTTCCAAGTCGCAGTCATCCAGTCAGGGGGACAACAACAATTATATGTTCAAGTCCAACAAGTCTTTGGACTCTGAACCTGGCTTACACGAGGAGTTACTGGTCGCCTAAGAGATCAGTCAGTTCAATAATTAGGAATGTCCTTCTTTCATCCACCCGACATATATATATTTTTTAAACGAACAAAGCATCAAATGAACAAGAAACCAAAAAAATACCCACAAACAACAAAAAAACGAACGACAAACGCAGGAGAAAAATAAAAGGCTCTCAACTAAAAAAACTAAAAAAAAACATTCTAGAATTTAGCTTTTAATTAATTTATTGTGTCGTATACTCAATTGTATTTAAATTGTATAACCCCTTAAGCGACGATATTCATATATGGCGTATGTTTATGTATGGCTGGCTTCTAACGCACACTGATTTTGATTCTAATTTTTTTTCTCTTGATTTTGGATAACCCTTTACTCTTTTGGGGACAGTAACGTCCTCAAACATCATCCTCATGGCTTCGTTTCGTTTTGTGTTGTGTAAATTTTTTTTTAAAAAAATTATATGCAAATTTAGTTGAATTTTTTAGTTTAACTTCTGCAAAATATTCTAGTCCATCTTTTTTGTGTATTTTTTTTTTTTTTTTGTAGATTTAAATAATTAATCGTAAATGTGATATTTTTTTTCCTTATTAATTTAATTTTAGCAGTGATTCATAAAATAATAATAGTAATAAAAAAAATACAATTTAAATTAACAAATTTTTAGTTATTATGTATATTTTGTAATTTTTTTTTTTAAATTTAAAATTTCTTTATGTTTTAAGTTTTCTTCTCTGATTGTAAGCGTACAAAATAGAACAAAAGGAAAATTGATAAACAAAATAAAATATTTATGTGCAAAGGAAAAATAATTGAAAAAAAAAATATAATAAACTTTTAGAATTGAAGAGAAAAGTATGGAAAAAGTGTGATTTATTTTGAATGAATGATGTAGGAGTGAATTCAATTCAAGAGCTTTGTGGTGAAAGACACGGAGATTTTTGATATTCGGTTGGGTTCTTCACTTCATTCAGCGCGTTCCAAGCATTCTGCTAGAATGTAGTGAAACGAATTTTTGTACCAGGATTACCAGGCCGTCAAAACTTTTCGCTACTAGCGCTAGCGGGGAGGGGATATAGCAAGTAAATTCCTCTCCACAACACTCTGATAGATAAGAACAAGAGAGACGTCATGTGTCAAAAATCGATATTTTCTTAAAAAGAAAAGAACTCGATAATTATGAATATATCCAGTGAATGCTTTTCTCAATTAAAATCTTCTAGGATTAGTCTACTAAGCTTTCCATTACAGATTTTGATTAAATTTAATTTTACACTGCTCTTTGACATTCCAAAAACTTTTAGAATTGAAGAGAAAAGTATGGAAGAAGTGTGATTTATTTCGAATGAATGATGTAGGAGTGAATTCAATTCAAGAGCTTTGTGATGAAAGACACGGAGATTTTTGATATTCGGTTGGGTTCTTCACTTGACTCAGCGCGTTCCAAGCATTCTGCTAGAATGTAGTGAAACGACTTTTTGTACCAGGATTGCAGGGTCGTCAAAACTTTTCGCTACTAGCGCTAGCGGGGAGGGGATATAGCAAGTAAATTCCTCTCCACAACACTCAGATAGATAAGAACAAGAGAGACGTCATGTGTCAAAAATCGATATTTTCTTAAAAAGAAAAGAACTCGATAATTATGAATATATCCAGTGAATGCTTTTCTCAATTAAAATCTTCTAGGATTAGTCTACTAAGCTTTCCATTACAGATTTTGATTAAATTTAATTTTACACTGCTCTTTGACATTCCAAAAACTTTTAGAATTGAAGAGAAAAGTATGGAAGAAGTGTGATTTATTTTGAATGAATGATGTAGGAGTGAATTCAATTCAAGAGCTTTGTGATGAAAGACACGGAGATTTTTGATATTCGGTTGGGTTCTTCACTTGACTCAGCGCGTTCCAAGCATTCTGCTAGAATGTAGTGAAACGACTTTTTGTACCAGGATTGCAGGGTCGTCAAAACTTTTCGCTACTAGCACTAGCGGGGAGGGGATATAGCAAGTAAATTCCTCTCCACAACACTCAGATAGATAAGAACAAGAGGGACGTCATGTGTCAAAAATCGATATTTTCTTAAAAAGAAAAGAACTCGATAATTATGAATATATCCAGCGAATGCTTTTGTCAATTAAAATCTTCTAGGATTAGTCTACTAAGCTTTCCATTACAGATTTTGATTAAATTTAATTTTACACTGCTCTTTGACATTCCAAAAACTTTTAGAATTGAAGAGAAAAGTATGGAAGAAGTGTGATTTATTTTGAATGAATGATGTAGGAGTGAATTCAATTCAAGAGCTTTGTGGTGAAAGACACGGAGATTTTTGATATTCGGTTGGGTTCTTCACTTCACTCAGCGCGTTCCAAGCATTCTGCTAGAATGTAGTGAAACGAATTTTTGTACCAGGATTACAGGGCTGTCAAAACTTTTCGCTACTAGCGCTAGCGAGGAGGGGATATAGCAAATAAATTTCTCTCCACAACACTCAGATAGATAAGAACAAGAGAGACGTTATCTGTCAATCTAATCCATTAGCAATGGAGTCTTCAAATGATAGCCGCAAATAGTCGATATTTTCGTAAAAAGAAAAGAACTCGATAATTATGAATATATCCAGTGAATGCTTTTCTCAATTAAAATCTTCTAGAATTAGTCTACTAAGCTTTCCATTACGGATTTTGATTAAATTTAATTTTACACTGCTCTTTGGCATGTCTTCGATAGAATGAAAAATCGAAAATCGATTGTCAACGTGTTATCGTTATAATCTTTACACAATTAAATCAATTAAAACCAGTATGTGTTCTGAAGTTTTGGTAACTAAAGTCGAATGACGCTGTACATTATTCTAGACACTAACTATTTAGTCATCGCTGATTCATACAGAGGCGTAGTGGTTAGTGTGTTGGATTACTACGCAAGAGGTTCCACGTTCTAATCCCAGAAAACACCAAAAAGTTTTTTCACGATCGAGAGTATTGTTGTCACGAGAAAGCTTCTCAAAAGAAATTGCCGTTCGGATACGGCACTAAACTGTAGGTCCCTTCCATTCATGTGAAAAATATAACGCATACAACACGAGTGGTTGCAAGAAGCTAGGCCCTGGCACTTAAAGAGCTGTTGCGCCAAATATTTATTATTTTTATTTTTTATGATTCGTACAGAGACCTCCTCTGTTGACTGTATTTTAATAAACAAATTCTGCCTACAATTTGAGTGAGTTGTACAAAATGTCGAAATCAGTTAGTTAGGAGAAAATCGTTACTTCGCTTCGGAATTTTATTCTAAAAACGATTTCAGCGCAAAATTAATATCGGAAAAATTGGAACAAACAAAAATTTCAGCATTTGACATTTATAAAATTGCCTGCGTTCTTTTGTCTATTATGAGTTCAGTAGCTCTTGGCAAAATTTTACTGTATAGTTAAAATTTTACTAGAAATTTATAAGGCCAAGGCAGGTTTTTTAGTTTTGGCTCCCGTGGCTTAGAGGTTAAGTGCGCGATTACTGAAAGAGAGGTTCAAATCCAAGAAAACCCAAAAAAAGATTTCTCACAGTCCCACCTCTCGCGAACGTCTGACAAACATCCGAGAATAAAATTATCACGAAAAAGCTTCTCTAAATCGAAAAAAGTTGCCATTCGGAAACGGTAATAAACCGTAGGTGCTAGGTCAGCCCCTACATTGGGCTGTTAGCGCCACTGTTTTTTGTTAGTTTAACTAGATTGTATCAAGAGGTTCAATTAAAACAATCGAATGGTATCGAGAATTATCGAAAGTGATGACTACCGATAGTTACCCACATCTAGTAAATCTAGCGAATTTCTAGCTATCAGCTGTTGTTGTAATTAACAATGAAATACGCATGAGCAATTTTTATATAATCTTGGTTACGCAAATTTTGACTCAATTGTAGTTGAAAGATAAATGTTATTTGTCCAACGCCTCTATTTCCTAAGTCTAATAGACCTGAAATTTCCATGACAAGTACATTTTAATATTCTGTTAGCCCTTCGAGATGAAGACTGCTTTGGGGTGGCAATTTTGCATTCCGTAGGCCGTCGACCGGGAAAAGACACGATGCAAAGTTATCGGTGATGCAGATTTTTTTTTTGCGTTTAGCTGGGTGAAAATCATCGAAAGACATCCCATAAGAGCATCTTTCCAATTATCGCACCCAGTTGTCGAACTAATCAGCAGATTGTTTCTATCACGTGGGAGTCTGTATATTAAGGAACTGCCTTTTGTCAGTTACCTTTTGTTTTGGGGTACCTATGTGGGTATTTCTAATTACTCCTTTTCTTTTTTTCCTAGTTAACTAGTCTAATTTCATGGCTTCTTGCGTCCTCTACCGTTTCATCTTTTAGATCTCTATCATGTACCATGGCGCATTACCGTGGCGCATTAACAATATTGCGCAGTACTTTGTTCTGAAAGCATTGTATACTTTGTAGGTTTGTTTACTTGTGCACCCCCAAAGCTGGCGATCATATATCCATATTGGCTCTAGTACTTGCATATAGAGCAGTAGTTTATTGCATATACACACATACATTTCATGTTTTTTCTTGACATGAGCCTTCCAGACCAATTTAGTGTCAAGAGACATGCCTAAGTACTTAGCTGAGTTCGAATAAAGAACTGCTTTGTTATTTATGTACACTAGTATGTGTTGTACATTATTATTTATAAAGTTTACATGAATTGACTACAGTTCTTTTAATTCTATTTACCAATTGTTAGTCGATTCAGATATAACATTTACTGTCCTTTGCAGTTTTTCGATTACTTCTTTTGCGGTTTTATCGACAGCAAGTACAGCAGTATCATCTGCAAATGTGGCAAGAGTAGTTTTGCCATTTTGTGGTAGGTCGTTGGTGTATACGAGGAACAAGACGAGTTCTAATACACAACCTTGCGGTACGCCAACTTCTTACTTCTTTTGCGGTTTTATCGACAGCAAGTACAGCAGTATCATCTGCAAATGTGGCAACAGTAGTTTTGCCATTTTGAGGTAGGACGTTTTTGTATACGAGGAGCAAAACGAGTCCTAATGCACTACCTTGCGGTACACCAGGTTTTATATATTTTAATGTCTCCACTCGATTTCTTATTTTATTCTAAATAATCGCTGCAGACTCTAGAATATCTGAGTATTGGTTTGGCAATTATTTTTTTGGCTTATGGGCTAGTTCTTTGTGTCACACTTTATCAAAAGAGTGTGTTACATCAAGGAATATGGTAGAGCATATTTTTTTTCTCTGCTAAGGCTTTTTCTATTTTATCAGTTATTCGGTGAACCTAATCTATAGTTGAATACCTATTTTTAAAACCAAATTGATGGTTTGGGGTCAATGTCTTTTCTTTTATGATCTGATGGACACGTTTCAGAAGAATTTTTTCTTGATCGTCTGTTGGAGGGCTCTGAAGAAAGCTGTACACCTCAACCTTTTAGGGAAAATGGAGAGATCCGCATGCATCAGCGGTGCACTGGAAAGCACTGCTTTCGCACCATTGAACATAATATTCCTTCTATTACCCTTAGACATTGTCGACAAACAAATGGCCGCTAGTGCAGCCATTCGTCTCATGGGTACCAAACTCGTCACTCCTCTATTTTTGATAAATTTAAATTTATACCCGAAAAATCCGACTACACACCGAAATGGAGATTTGATTGCAAAATCCAGGCAACAATTCCCACTCGCAATGAGTGAAATTATGCTGTCACTGAAGACTAAGGATTCTACACAAACGGTTCTAAAACTGGAACTGGGATGGGTCTGGTGTCTTCTTCGATAATTTAAGCACCTCCTTTCGCCTCCCAGATCATTGTAGCGTATTTTAGGCGGAAAGTATTGGGTGCTGGCTTATATAAATAAATAATAATCAAGTCCCTGGTGCGAACTCGCCCGCTCGTCTCTCGTGGAAATGGCTGAGCATTTCAATGTTCACCAATGGTCCCTGCCCACAAAGACATACAGCTTTCTATCTTTCATTTCGATTTTGCTTTAATTGAGATGTGAATAAGTGGTCAGAGTGTCTTTTATATGCGATGAGTCCCAAATCTTGTTTGATAATGCGGGACATGGATTTCTGCGATATCTTTCCGATTATTCCTGGCTTTAACAGCTTTGATCGCCTGTGGAGTTCTAACAGTGCGAGGGCGTACGTAATTACCAAAACACGGTTTTCAATATCGCCCCAATCCATAGTTGCAAACGACTTTTGTGTAAATCCTCGCGCGTTAACTTAGCATAAATGTCACTCATTGAATACCTGTCTATATAGAATGGATGTGTTCAATACTAGTTCCACGATGAGTGAGTTTAACGTGTACCAGTATTTATGACATGACTAGGTGTGATAGAGAAACTCAGTAGGTACGTGCGACTCAGTCGTGTCATTTCTTTTTTCAGATGCGGGTTCGGTGACCTACAACTAAATGAAATTCTCAGATAGGACTAACAGAACTACAACACTGTTTCTAGTAATTTTGCGAACTCCCACCCATCGGGAAATGTTACTTCTACAAGGCATTTCTTAATCGTTGCCACCCTAGAAGTGGATATTTGTGGATAGTCCACGCCGAATAGAATGCGTTTATTTGTATTAAAAAAAAAAAAAAAAACAGGTTTTTAATTTCTTAGCTGAACCCTGTATTTCTGGTGACAGTAATTATTCTAATTTGTACAGATCTGTCCCAATAGAGATGACTTTCCTCCAACCGAACTATTTCCTCATTTTTTACCACAAAGTGCTTTGATTCTGTAAAAGAGGAATTCTCAATCAGGTACAACTTCAATTCTTGTTCCCCCTTCTTACCCAAGAGGCTCAAAAACTCCTTCAACGTTACTTCGTTCCGAACAGTAGCTGCCAGCACCAATTGCACTTTATCGTCCATTAACCGAAAGAGGTGCTCTATGGCGCCCACTAAACTATCAAACAACGCGGAATCATAAACCACATCAGCCGCAAGAATTACATCGAATTTCCTCGTCTGTATAAGTTCACACGCTTCCCACGGCAGGTGAACGATTGAAACTGGAAGCTTCCCCGCCTCATAGGGAAAATTAATTTTCCGATTCGTATTCAGAACATCGATTACCACAGGACTACCATCGGTCAAGATGACATTCTCGGCTTTACAGCACTTAGACACTATGAACCCGCACAATCCTGTCCCAGAGCCCAGTTCAATGACTGATTTCCCTCGGACTACGTGATCATTACTTAACAACCAATCGGAAAGGGCTAATGATGCCTGCCAACTACACAGACCCGTAGTCCCATTTGCTACGAAACTCCTTGATTCCTTCAACGTGATAACGGTGTCGTATTTCGGCAGGGAATAGTGCTTATAGGAGAAATTTTCATCAGTTGTACCAGCACTCTGGAGTCCGCAGAACGCTTCGTAGATCTCATCGTGGATTTCCTCCACTTCCGCCGATTGTTCCAGCAGCTGGATGAGCTTCTTGAGGAAGTTCTGCTGGTAGTCCGCTCTGATTGGATACTTCTTGTTGAGATCATGATTGTATGTGCGGTCGAGGAGGAGCTTTTGCTGATCCCACGTGAGACTGGACACAGTTTGCTGAGGATTTTGAATAAATAAATCATTTGTGGAGCATTCAGTGGAGGCTCATACTTGCCAGTCAATGTTATTCACCGGATAACAGCAGAGGAATTGGGTCTCAATTGCGCTGAGAATGTTTTCAAAATGCATGCTTGTTATTTACGTGATCTTTTCTGTCAAGAATTTACAATTTTTAAGTCAGAAAATTCCTACAAACGAGAATAAACAAAATTTTCCACGTGTACTCCCAGTCCCTTGTCCCTAGACATCTGGATTGACATTTGGTATTTCGTTTCACAGAGCCTCTCAAAGTCAAACACAGAACGGTTTGTGTACTAGATTCAAATGTTTGCATTCAAAATTTCCCGGAAGATTAAAATACACGAAAGAGTTGCCAAGTATTTAAAATCTCCTAATTGGAAATAATATTTCAAAGCATTGAAATGAATATATCAAATGTGTGTGGGTACATTTCTGAAATGAGAATGTCAAATTTATTTAAAATTAAAGAAAAGTATCTGTACGCTTTTCGTATGACGTATTTTATTAAATATAAAAATTTAATGTAGTTTCAAATGCAGGTCAATGGAGAATATTTGTTTTTTCAAAACTAATAAAGGATGGGCCATCTATGGCTTCTTTTTAAATTGCTATAAAAAAATTCATTTAATATTTTTAAAAGTTGTTTGCTTTACAGAAAAGAGTGTTCTTTCCGATTATTTATGGAGAATAATTTAATTTAAATGGCTGCCGCTGCTGGCTTGCAACATCCTGTCAACCCAATTTTTGCAGTATATTTTCTATGGTTCGGGGTTTTATTTCAGGAATAGCTCTATCAATATTGTGCTCAAGTGCCTGAATCGTGTCTGGATTGTCAGCATAGCATCGATCTACAAAAAAAAGTCAAATGACGTTAAATCGCAACACCGTAGAGGCCAAGCAACATCACTCAAATATGATTATAGAACTTAGTGCACAAAAGATCGATTGTTGTACGGCGTGAATGGCATCTAGCGCCATCTTGCAGGAACCAGAGAGAGTCTAAGTTAATTTCCTTAGTTTCTGGTTAAAAAGAATCGGTTATAGTAGGGAACTCCAGAATCTTCAGTTCGAAGAAAAGTGGGCCAATAATGCTGCCATTCCACAAACCACACCAAACAGTCACACACTTTTGCTTGTCTACGACTACGTGTGGGTTTTCTGAGCCCCAAATACGGCAGTTTTGATTGTTTACATAGCCGCCGAGACGAAAATGCGATTTTTTTTTTTTAACAAAATCGACGTCAATTTTGAGCTGCTCTAAAGCCCAAACAGAGAAGCGATAACGAAGCGGGTGGTCATTTTGCTTAAATTTCTGAGTCAGTTGGACCTTATAAAGGTCCTTATGTATAATTCCCCTCAGACTAGTGCGGCGAATGTTGAGTTGCTGAGATCTGTGGCGAGTTGAGGTTCTCGGATTTATGCGCACACTTTCGGCAACAGCAGCAATATTCTCAGCTGAACGCACAAAATAAAAGCGAGAATAACTTGTGTTATCAATTAGCATGCCAATCCCACGAACTTTCTTCACAAACTTGCGTACAGCATTATTTCTTTTCAAAATTCGCATTGCCTCGGCAACACAGAATTCATTTTGGAAATAAGTTTCAATATTTCCCAACGTACTGCAAGCAGAAATCTATTCATTTCGTACCGCGGAGATATGGTACTTTGTTTCTGTACATTTTTTGAGTTGTTAAATCCCTGATTACACAAATCAATTTTATTTAGCCTTTTTTAATTAAGATTAAAATTTGTTTCTTTTGATTTTAAATCCGTTTTGTTGTCAAACCAATCAGATGTAACTCATTTGACATTTTTAATTTTTCGTGAAGCGAAATTTCTCTGGAAGAAAATTACAAAAAAATCACATCTCTCTCAAATTTGTTAAGGATACTTAAATCCTGCTAAAACATTTGAGCTATATGACTATTTTTTATAAAGGGACATGTAATCATCACCTTCCAATTGGCAGACTGTCTGCTATGCAATACTATAATTAAATTAATGATATAAACCACGAAAGACAGAGGGGATAAAATTTACCAAACTTTACGACTTTTCAAACAGAGATAAAAAGTTGATTTTAATCTTGTTAAATGGACTCATGACTTTGAACTAGAACGACTGTCCGGAAGGTATCCAACCCCATTGTCTTCATTTGACCACTTCGACGAATGCTCCGTCAAAGGGGTTCAGTTTATACTATGTTTTCACTAGAACCAAATGAGATGATTTCAAATGACTCATTTCGAGGCGTTTCCATTACATTCAGCTCATTTGCTTTGACAGTTGATATAGCAAAAGGACGTACCAGGTTCAGTGGACTTTATTATTACATGTCTGCAGAACATTGCGAAACCAACACCGCAGTAGCCGAAGGTGGCTAAGAAGCTGTATAAATTATTCTTACCCTCGAGATCGTGGATTTGAATTACGGCACATAAATTTCTTGTTGATAACTATTTTTTATTAATTTATAATGAACTATTCTGGACGAGAGTTCCCTTATCACGCTTGAGTTTAGTTGATCGTGTTTCTTCTTCATTCTCCGTCAATTCTGACGATATGTCTAAATCGCCGATGTTGACGGTGCTTTTTTAATGACAGCATATATTTTGTTTTGCCCTCGTTAACCGCTAAACTTATTTTCGCCGCTTCTGTTTCAATACTCACGAAAGCACCACTGACAGACCGCTACGATTTACCAATTATGTCAATGTCATCGGCATACGCGAGTAGTTGTACAGACGTTTGAAAGATCGTATGTTAGCTTGAAAATGATCGGTGATATTGTTACCGACCTTAATGAAGCAGGGTGCATTCACCATCATCATCCTGCATAGGGTGAACGAATTTGGCAGGGATACCAAAACTAGACATGTCTCTGTATAGCTCATGTCTATAGACACTATCATAGGGACTTTAAAATCGATGAAAAGGTGGTGTGTTTCAGTTTGGAGTTCCTAAGTTGTTTTTCCAAGATCTGGCGAAATGTGAATATCTGGACTTTCCTTACACTGTTATGGACTAATCATATAGCTGACGTAAGGTGTTCACATAATATCCCAGATAGGATCTTATACGCCATGTTGAGGAGACTAATACCTTAGTAGTTGGCGCAGTTCAGAGTGTCTCCTTTCTTGAAGATCGAGCAAACGACACTATCTTACAGATGAATTGATTATGCTCCGTACCGTACAGCAGCTGGGGATGATTGCTTTAATTAGCTCGGCCGTTAAACCATCGGCTCTAGCAGCCTTATTGGATTGAAGCCTAAATTTTGCTATCTTCACCTCACTTTGGTCGGGTGAACAGAATTGCTGATCGTCGTCATCCGGGTTGAATGGAGCATTCTATCTGATATCGAAACTGCGTCTTCACCGCTGTTTAGCAGTCTGCAGAAGTGATCTCCGACTGTGACTGCTACTAGATTGCCTTCTTTATCCCTACAGGCTTTTGTTTGGGCTTTATAGCATTGGCATGCTCTTTTCACCTTCTAGTAAAATTTTCGAACATCATTTCTGCTATCATACCTCACCATTGAATTGATCTCCTTGGTGTTATTCCTTTACCTTCTGCTTAACCAGGGGTTTCTTTGTGTTGAAACACAGAGACGGTGTTCTTGCCATTGTTGATGCAGATCACTGCATCAAAGAACAACACAAAGAAACTCCTGGTTAAGCAGAGGCTTAACGTTAGCGGCATTGGACTTCTTCAGAAGTTCAGGGATACTCTTATAGCATTTGGATGTTAAATTTCCTCATAATACTTCTTTGGTATTGTGGTGCTTGGGATATCCACATACGTACCTTGGCAGCAACAGGGTAGTGTCCGAGTCAATGTTAGCTGCTTGAAAGGTGTGAAGATCCAAAATACTGGAGCAGTGTCTTGCATCAATCGCGACGTGAATAATTTGGTTGAAAGTTAGTTGATATAGGGATCGTCAGATTCGCTTATGAATATTGAGGTGCAGGAATCGTGTGCTAGCTAGCTGATGGACGTCTGCGACAGTTACTGAATTTATAGTTATACTGGCAGCTGGGGTGAAGGGGTTGGTATGTAAATTGTCTGGTTGACCGATTGGATAGAGACACTCGTAACTAATCGTCTTTTGAACCGAAAACATGTGTCGCTGATAAATCCGATCCGAATTCATTTGCAGCATGCTGACTATCCTACAATTGACCGAAAAGTCTCCTTCCCACCACCGCAGTCATTAACTTATACATTCTAGGTCTCCTCCTTTAATCCCCATTCTTGCAACAAATGCTTCTTCGTATATGACAGCTAAGTGAGGTAGTAATTAACATTATGGAGCGCATCTACCTGCCACTGATACTGTTGCTTGAAATCTATCGTCTCTCAATGAGCATATACATGTTGATAATATGCACAAGGGCTGGCATTGTCCGTTAATTTGCGTCTGCATTATAATTACACAAAGTGGCCAAGGGGGCATTAACATATGCGAGGATAAGTAATAGAAGAAGAGGACTCACGATCAGTGCTTCTTCTGCCAACAATAGTGGCCTGGTCAAGTGGCTGGTTGTCGGTTATTTGCCATAATTGACTAATTGAATGAGCACAAAGGTTCACACAAGTCCACTTTGTCAAGCTAGTGTGTGCTATAATTTCTCCAGAATTGCATTGCCAAGATGGCAAATTGATTGACAATGCCCCTGCGAAAACGATTTCGATGCTCTGAGCACGTACAGAGCTGTTCACTTGAAGAAATGCGTTCAACAAAAATGCAAATGATTGAGAAACCTCCTCATCGGTTATTCCAGAAGTCACTGCAATTTTTCAATGGAACTTGATGAGGAGGACCAAACAGCGGGCTTTTGACTGCTTGAGAGCGTTCTGTTGTTTGTTTGGGATTTCTTTTTTTTTTAGGTTCGGTGGTGATGGTTCAATGAATGATGATAGTGGCATATAGTGCTGAGTTGCCCCGGTTTAGTGCGCAGCGGGACAGTTTCTTGCTCGAGAGAAATCGTGATTTCGATTTCAATTCTGTACTCGATGACAAATATCACGGTGTGGCTCCGGTACCCACGCTTTGTATCTACATCCTTTTACTGTCTGATTTGTTTTTGTTTTGTTAGAGGTGGGACCTGTTGGTTTTGATTGATTGACTGCGAAAATTCTATGGGTGTATGCAGGTGATGGGAAGAATATAAGAGTGGCTTGTAAGACTTTCCCTTTCTCTATTTACGGTCGACTATGAAAGATTAACTTTCGTTTAGGTGGTTTGGTCAGGGATGCGTCATTGTTTTAAATAATCGATCGATTTACAGTCTTTGATTTGTTTCGAATTTTTCAGCAAATTTGGAAATCAACGCACTTTTTATTACACGAACTTAACTCGAGCGTGAAGAAAATAAAGGAAGTGCAGCGTGGTGTGATATGTGACAAACGTACTTACTAAATGAGCTTGCCTCTAAGGCTGAAGCACACTGGTGTGATAGGAGCTTATAAGTAGTCGGAGCTCCAAATAACATCCCGTGAAGAGCTTAGGCGGCAAGGATCAGCTCAAAAAATGAATGGAATGAACATTTTGGAACAGTGCCCAACCATCTAGACGACAGCATTATGACCTCAAATTCTTATGAGACTTCCGTAGCTATAAATATCCGAATACGTTCTAGACCTCCCAACACCTCAGGGATATCAGTAGTAACCGCGATAAAGTCTACAAAGCAGTAGACATTGATAGTATTTTTGCCGAGCTTTTTCAAGTGACGCTAAATACTTTGGTCAAATACTACTTCAGCTGAAAGAAAGGGATGATAATCAAGCTTCCGAAAAAGGATAACCCTATGGAATGCGGTAACTGAAGAGGTCCATGCACCCTTCCCACCGTAGCCAAGATAATAGCTAAGGTAGTTTTGGACCGGATAAAAAGCATTTAAATTCAACTCTCGATATCGAATAGGTAGGCTTTCGCACCGGATCTTCCTGCGTAGACCATATTAACACCTTGCGGATCATTATAAAGCAAAGTGTCGAGTACGGGTCTCTTTTGCATTTATTGCTTATCGACTTCGAGAAGGCTTTCGATAGCTTGATTCGAGATGCCTAGAACAGGCGAGGTATCCCAGAAAAACTCAAAGCTGTTGTAAAGGCTTCGTATGAGGTGTCAGAGGACTTTAAAGTCTAAATTTGGGTACGACATGGTCGTATACTTTCACCACTGCTGTTCTTAGTGATGTTCCATGATGTATTTCGGGGGGAATCCACGGAATAAAATGGGCAATGACTTCTTACCTTAAATACCTTGTCTACGCGGACTATGTTTGCCTGCTTTTTTTTTTTTTTTATAATTTGCACGTGTTAAAGGGGATATGAATACCCTTATACTAATTTTTAGAACACGTGCGTTTTTTGTGGAAATGAAGAGACAGAGAGAAAGACAGATTGGTGTGGTTTGAAACTCAGGTGGTATTAAGTTTCTGTAAACTCCAAGGGTGGCTGTCCAGATAACTGGGGAGTATTTTGTTTTGTTTTCGCTATTATTGTCGTTGCTTATGATTCACAGTATTTTTTTCCGTCCTCCTGATGTCATCGTCACGATCAAGTTGCATGTTGGCCATACGACCACCCTACTGCCAGTGTTATGCCTTCACAGTAGAGTCGTCTTAGCTTTCGCAAGTGATCGACTTTTTTATTTATTTCATGTGAAATAAATAGATTATTCGTCATCAGGATTCGAACCGTGAATCAACAGCATGACAAGCGATGATGTTACCACTACACCACGGCCACCCCAACATAGAGTAATGAATTTACAGGTAATGACCCACAATTTGGACGCTGAAGGGGTAAAGATAAATAGGGGAGAAAACCCTGAGCATTTTCAACTCTAACGCTCAATTCAAAATTTGCCGGACAGCAGGTTGAGAAAGTGAACAACTTCCTATATTTAGGAAGCATAGTTTCGGCTGACAGTGGCACCGAGCTGAATGTGGGCAGCAGAAACGGAAAAGCTTAAGCTGCGGTCGCAAAAATCCGGAAAAGCAATGTTTTCAGCACAAAAACGTCTATAACGTCGAATCCGTACTGACACTCTCACATAAAAGCTTCCAATGTTCGTAAATAGGAACCATATCTCTAATCAACAGCTTTATCAGAGAATGGACTTTATCAGATAGTGGGCCTCCTTAGGCAAATGTGGCGCAAAATAGTTGAAGAGGAATAGAGGTCGCTTGGAAGAATTTAAGGGAGTTGAAATGCATTGCAGAGCTCCGAACTGTTGTAGTTGATGTCATAAGACCCTCAAGAGGTAATAGGATTTAAGTTAGTAAGTAAGTAAGTAAGTTTGCTTTACATTTTCTACAGAAGCACCACTGTAACATCGAAGACACTCATTGACAGTCGAGTAATTCCTGGCGAAAGGCATTTAATACTGTTGTTGTGACGTTAACTTGAAATGATTGCTCTAAATTCAAATCTGAGCATTAGGATGTATGCCGGAGGTTTTGGAAGCTTTTGAAAGTCGTTACAAGAGCTGACTCCTTGGTTTTTTAGGCGACAGCCTTAGATTTTATTGTTTTTTTTTTTTCTTTTCTTCGGGTGGCTGTGGTTGCTGTTACGCGCTCGGACTCGGACTTGCTTGGCTCATAAGCAAACATACTACTCTCTACACTACGGCCACCCTCTCTGCCCTCTAGGCGCTTAATTGATTATAGTTTAGTGCAGACGTTTTCAAAGTATGGGTCGCGCCCCAAAAGAGTTTCTAGGGGGTAGCAAGCTGTAAGAAAGAACGACCAATAAAGTTCAATCATTTGTTCCACAGTCACAACCAATTTGTCTGGCTTTTGTCATTTTAAAGTTCAGGGTATTCTTCCTTTGATTTTATTCACAAGATGTCCGACCTCTGCGGATAAATCTCTATATAAGCATTCCATCAGCAGGAATTAAGTTTTTTCTTTTCAATCAGCTTCGTCTTCTGGACTATGAAGGAAGGTGTATATTTCTGGTCACCATGGATTTGATTTTTATCTTTCATTCTTATAAATACACTATTGGCCTTCGAGTTGTTGTATTAATCCAATAAAACTTCAATCAAATTGAATGTAGTGCTTTCTTGATTTGTATCAGACCGATGTCACCTATGCCCTTTGTTCAATATGACGCGATGAAATTAAATTAAAATCTTCAAAGAAACAGATAGCAATCTAATGTATAATGCCGTATCGAAATCGGTTCAGCAATTCTTGAGTTCTGAGAGGACGGTAGTTTGAAAGATAGAAAGACTAATTTTTCCTTTTGCAGATTCAAGACGTCAGCCACTTCCAATCTAACACATGGACTCTCAGTTCATATTAGTTTTTAAATTCACGTCCCCCATTCTCGGTCGTTGATATGAGATGAAAACATTTTTTAAGCTTATTAAATTATGATAGCACAGACTGGAATTGAATGCTTCTAAGTCTCATTTTATTTGAATTCTCATTCTATAATGTTCTACAAAATGTCTAGGTTTCCTAAAAGCCCTCGAAATCATTTTAGACCTTCGAATCTTTCTGCTATGAGGCATATTTATATTCACCCTAAGCTAGTTTCTTGCTCTCAGAACACACTGCACCTGGATACGATCTAAAATTGTTTGTTTCAGCTAAAAATGAAAGGAAATATTGCGGAGTCCGTAGACGCACTCGAACACTTACTGCCTCTTCCTGTCTTATCGCTTCTGTCACAATCAGCGCTTCAGTAAAATAGCCAGTTATAGACTTACCTATCGACTTTTGAGAGCATCTAATGACCACTCACTGATGTACGTTTAGAATTGATTTTGAAAAATTCTCATTCGTGTCAGACTTGAGCAATGCCAATCACTTACTTAACAGCAGTTTGTTAAAGTTTTGCAAAGTAGTTGGCGGTTCTTTAAGAAACCAATTAGCACTAGGTGCCATTTTGTTACCACAACTCATGTAACCTGGATGTTAATGGTGTGCTGATGAGGAGTCTCTAGATCCAACCTGTGAAATTCAAAAAAGTAAGAAGTTCTTTGATGTTTTTCTCTGAGACTTCCTCTAGGGAATTGAAGAAGGGTTTTCCTAATGCTCGTTATCTGGCCCTAGCTAGTTCAGTCTTTCAGTTGCGACATAACAACTGCGACAGTGTATGTTATGTGGGATACCTAGTTTGACTGCGTGGTCTCCTATAGGCCAGCGACCCGTAGTGATCGTTGTTAATCTGGCGAGGTCTTTACGCATTTTTTTAGGTAGTCGGTTGTTTTAATTTTGTTGTAGCCTGGCCACATCCTTCTGGATATGACACAGTTGTTAGCCTAGTCCATCTGAGGTTGGCTTTTTTAACAAATATTGAGGAGATTTGTGCCTTGACCACTCCAATAGGAACGTGGACTGATTCCGTAAGAAAGCGGTGGAGGGCTGAGTCTTGCCTGGCCAGTTCATCAGCAAGTTCGTTTCCACAAACGTTACTATGTCCTGGAACCCAGATCAGGGTTACTTTGAATTGTCCATCTAGCTAGGCTAGCTCATTTCGGCATTCTAATACTAGTTTAGAGGATATAGTGATCGAGGCGTTGGTTTCGATAGCAGCCTGACTATCAGTGAGTATGGCAATCTTTTTCCTTGGCGTTATATTTATGTGTAATTTGATCTGGCAACAGGCTTCGCGGATAGCGAGTAATTCCGTCTGAAAAACACTGGTATTGCCTGGAAGTTTATAGGAGTTTGGGATGCTCAAGGATTCGGAAACACACCTACATCAACAAAGCAGTCCATCTTTGAACCGTCAGTGCAGATTGTTACGTCAAAATCCTTAATCACCTGCCAATCTTGCCAACACTGATCTTGTGGGGAATTGTACGTCGAAACGCCTTATGAAATTCTTTTTGGGGATAATGTAATCTGTTGGGGACAATACGTGTTCTCTCGGTAGAGAGTCGAGTATATTACTATGCCCGTAGGGTTTCGCAGTCCAGCACCCAGACTCTCTGAATCTCGCTTGCTATAATGTTTGTGATGTTTTACAAAGCAGCAACCAAGTTAAGGATGTGTAGTCAAACATCCGACTTATGTTAATTTTTTTTTTTTTTTTTTTTTAATTTTACAGGGGTTTGTGGTAGTTGGTGACAGCTCCATGTACATTCGAGTACTTACCCAGCCCGAATGAAACATGGCTATTGTAATAATGTTCCTTTTTTTAAAAGTGTATTTCATTAAGAATATGTCCAGGATTTTCTGATGATTATGCTGTTGTCCCTGAAAAAATTACAATATCGAAGTTAGTGACAATAGCTGAGTAAGATTCAGATTGTTCTTTGATGTGACAGCTTGCGCGACCATTCTTTGTTTCCATTTTTTGAAGGTTACTGACTCGAAATGTCGAAAGTAGAGGCATGTAAACCAAAATAATATTCGACTTTGTCTAGTTGGCAAAGCTTTCTATACAAATATGGAAGTAACAAATCGGAACAGAGCAAACTTCAAACACCTAGATGATTTTTGGAGAAATTTTTGATATCTCTTATACTTCTTTGCCTTGTAGAAGCTCTTTATGGTGTTAACTACTTTTCGGAATCGTCTTTAGTGCTTCCGGATTATTATCAATTGCAGGTCTAAATTATGAGGCCCAGGACTGTAGCGCTATCTAAAGTAAAGGTCTGAATTCTTAATTCCTATCTTGTTGAAGAAATATTCAATCAGTAAAGATATCAGCATTTAAGTATGAGTTTTCATTTGAGGGTCTTAGTATTTTAACATAAATGTCCTCAGATTTAACACAACAAATACAAAAGTTTATTATGAAGACAGCGAACTTTTGGTTCTAATAAATGTGTATACATATATTTACTTTCTTCATCGAAGATTGAATAAAATTCTTTCCTGTTATGATCGTGTGGAGGATAATGTTAGGAAATAGAATGAAAATGAGGATCAGTAGTTACCCCGCATTAAATTGAATGGCCTCTCAAAATATATCCAAGTTATTCATAATAATAAATCAAAATAAAAAGTAATGTGGCATCGTGATGAATGCACAACAAAATTAACATTAAGCTCATAAACCATCAAAAATTGCGTAAATCATGCAAAACAAAGCAGAAGGAGAATGTACGAAAAACCCCCCCTTCTTACCGCAAAAAAAATATAAAAATTATCGACCTCACAGAGTCAAAACAAAAAGAATAATAAAACATCCACCTCTATCTCTTCCTTCACAGATAACAACCGACATCAAAATTAATCACATTTCGCAAAAAAAAACGCAAAATCCGCGCCCTGTTATCAACGAAGATGCACAAAAAAAACCCCCAACTGCCCGATAAACAAAGAAATGAAAAAAAAGAATTGAAAATTATTTATGGCGCCTCTTTTAAAAACTAACCGTGCGATGCCGAAAAGTACATACATTTCACGTCTTCCCCTATACACACTCTAACACCCCTCCGAAAATCGATTCGCGTGAATTTCCATCATAAGAAGATGAACTCTGATGTACAAGCGATCCAGAGGATCTTGCATCAAACACCGCCACAACATAACGAGAAAATTTACTCGTGCATCAGAAAAAAAAAATCTGAAGAAATAAAAAGGATTGGTGCCTCAACACGGTAAGTGGTAACACACACCATATCCTTTCGCTCTCTGACTGCTTTGGATGCTTGTTCGACAAATTAACAATGATCACGATCGAAGAAGAAGAAGAGAAAAAAAAAAAACAATCTCAAGTCGAAGCAAAAGGGCAGTGAAAGATGAACACACCATAACCACTCAACGGTGTTGATCGGCGAAAATGCTTTAATGAAAGGATACGTGCGAAGGGCACTTGTGCCGAAAAGTTCAACCAATGCAGAAAATCGATGTGAAATTGTTTCTCAGAATGCAAGTGGACATGATCAGCGGCACAGATAATGTAGTGTAATGTCTTCAGATGCGATGCGGCTACAATTATTTTTAATGAATTAATGATCGAGTTCGCTGATCAACTCTTTTGTTTTCATTCCCATAACGATAACCCATGTGGGTTAGTTGTGATTCTCACCAGTTTGATGGATTACTATATTTTGGCAATAGGCGCGATTCAGTTCAATTCAACTGGAAAAAGATTAATTGATGTTGGCATAAGATTTCCTCATGTCCATGTACAGATATTAAACGGTGATAAATGTGTGCGCCTTGACTTGCTATGACCACAAGTGAGTGTGTTATGGAGAAATTTGTTTTAGCAACAAATAAATTACTTTCACCCTCGGGAGACGGGTTTAGGAGGATTTATTGCACATCTGAATGATTCTTGAATTTAATTTGAAGGAAATGTTGGGAAATGACTTTCAAACATGTATACTAGGCGGTGATAGATCAACGCTATGTTGTATTTGAGGTGGTGGCGAAGAAAATTAGCACATACGCCTCTCTCTGGCTTCCAGCTGATTAAGGTCTCCTTTTGGAGGGAGTACCGTTGATTTATCAGCTGTTGAATATTACAATGTTATACGTGGTTGGTTGTGAAAGACGTTTTTATCTGGGACATGGACACAAATTCGAGGATTGAGAGGTTTCCTGTTTAACACCTCTTGAGAGAGCTCTGTTAAAGATGTTACAACATTGATCCTTTTTCCTTTTCTTCTTTAAGGTATAGAGATAGTAAGACGCTGCACTAATCTGAGGTCTTAGGATTGGACTTTTGCCGGATTTTCTTTCAGTGAAAGGTTCCTCCCTTATGCGTGTTACATATTCGTATTTAGACCTACATAAAGACGAATCTCTTGACAGAAGATATAATGTGTAGAAACCGCCAAGATGTTCGGGATGAACGTAAAGATTCTCGCGGAGCATTCGATTTTTTCTCGCATATCTTGGCAGTTAGTCATGACAGAACTGTTCGAGTAGGAGAAGGATAACCTAAGAAGTGTAACGACATATTTTCTGGTCATTCTCCTTGATACGATATCAAATCAATACGGGTAACTTTTATTTGGTTTCTTATCTTAAGTGACAGAGATTTTACCAGTGTCACGTTGCTATCGTTTGTATTAGTCATCATCCTTTTCGAGTCACGTCTTGCACATTACTCGTATGGCTGTGCTTGAACTAAACCAGAGCAAAGATACGAAGATAACATCCACGTAGTTAAAATCAACACAATATCTCTGCTCTAAAAGAACGACGCATAGGTTCCCTAGGTTCCAGGTGAACCTATTTCATCTATTGCTGCACTTCTAATGGCTTGTTCTGCGATTGCTGTTGATCTAGTTGGGCTTTTGATTAGTTTTAGTGACAAGTGAATGCTGAACACTATTGAAGATCAGTTGATTAGCAGAACAATTGCCAATAGGTCTTCAGCAGTGCTTCGAAACAATCCTTCGCATCACCGCCATTCTAATCTCTTGTGGAATTTAACTTAGACTATCGACTTTTTTATTCAAGTTTCTGTCAATAATCCCTTGTCAAAGTAAACGATGTCGCATGTCTCCGTCTATTTTAATTTAATTTTAATTTTGGTGGGGCAAAATCTCCCATTTATTTGGCTTAATACAAGCTAGAAAAAAATACAATACAATACTTACAATACTAGAACTAAAAACTAAGACTTATAACTAGGAGTTAAAGCTAGGGCTTATGTAGAAGGAGGCTAAGTTTAATGGAGGAAGAGCTACGGTTGAAATCAAAAATGGAAATGTTTGAGTTTACTTTCCGTAGCATACGGGAAATTGGTTCGTTGGAGCCGTAGGACGTGCGGTGGGTTGGCAGATAGAAGAGACGGGGGTGTCTTAAATTACGAGGGTTAGTATTTAAGAAGATGGAGTTGTAAAGAGACGGGCAATCGATAGAGCCTGAGAGGAGGCGATGAATGAAGAGAATGTCTGCAGCATCTCTCCGGTCCTCAAGGCTATTCAGGTTAATGAGTTTGAGGCGGTCATGATAGGGAGGCAGAATTAGGGGATCGTTCCAGGAAAGACCGCGGAGGGCAAATCGAAGAAAACGTCGTTGTATGCTTTCGATTCTGGCTACATGAACTTGCTGATAGGGTGACCATGCTTGGCTGGCGTATTCGAGGAGGGGGCGGACGAAAGTGATGTAGAGAGATCTGGTTACGTAGGGATCAGAGAATTCCTTTGACCACCTTTTAATAAACCCAAGGGATGAATTGGCTTTACGAATTATCTCGTCAATATGCGAACGGAAATTAAGTTCCCGGTCGTACAATATGCCAAGGTCACGAAGAGACTGTACGATGGGTATAGGTTGATCATTAAGAAGGTAAAGACGGGGAGGGGACTTGTTGTACTTACGTGATAAGGTGATGGATTGGCAACATTTAGCTCTAGGCAGTTTTTGAGACACCAAATAGAAAAAGAATCTAGATCTTGTTGAAGCAAGCAGGGGTCTTGTGATGAAGATATGTGTTTATAAAATTTGGTGTCGTCGGCATAGAGAGAGATAGAGGAGTGTTTAATAACCCTTTCCAAATCGTTTATAGTTAAGATGAAGAGAAGGGGACCTAGATGACTGCCTTGTGGTACACCAGAGGTGGCCAGAAATGGGGCAGATAGGACGGACCTGAAGCGAACGCTATAGAAACGGTTTTCCAGATAAGAGGATATCCATTTTAGCAGTATTGGTTCAAAACCAAGGGCAGACAATTTGAAAAGGATTAATTTGTGGGATATCTTATCGAAAGCTTTACTAAAATCGGTTGCAACAACATCGACTTCTTTACCACTTTCTAAGGCCGGCAGCGCAGAGGACGTGAATTCAACGAGGTTTGTGGTGGTTGATCTACCTTTTAGAAAGCCATGTTGGTTTTGAGAAATTAAAGACTTGCATTGAAAGCTTAGGGATTCGTACAAAATACTTTCCAGGAGTTTGGGTATATGCGAAAGTTTGGCTATCGGGCGATAATTAGTAACTTCGCTCTTTAATCCCTTTTTATGAATTGGCGTTATGAAGGAGGACTTCCATATATGAGGAAAGTCGCCTTGTGATAGCGAGAGTTTAAAGAGGTGCGAAAGGGGGTAGGAGAGCACGAGGGAGCACTTCTTAAGAAAAATAGCGGGTATACCATCTGGGCCTGGTGAGTATTCATCATTAAGTTTTTGTAATTTATTTTCAATTACAGTAGGTTCGAAAGTTTGAGAGAGAAAGGGACCAATGGAGTAGTCAGGTAGGTAGTTGAAATAAAAGGGATCTGGAACAAAGGCGTTGTCGGCAAAAGATTGTTTAAAAAAGGTGGCATAAAAATTAGCAATGGTGTGTGGATCACTTGAAGATATGTTTTCGTAAGAGAGGGATGGAGGGTAACCGTCAGATTTTTTCTTGTAGTTAACGAATCGGAAAAAAGATTTAGGGTCGCTTATAAGGTTGACTTGCGCATTGTCAACATATCGTTGATAGAGGGAGTTATAAGCCTGAGTGAATTGAAGGTATGAGCCGAGATAGTTGGAATAGTCAGAAAAAGACTTGTTTCGAAGGAAAACTGACCATAATTTATTTCTCTTGTTGCGTAACGATCGGAGTCTTCGATTGTACCATGGAGGGGATGTAGAGAAGGGTTTTGGCCGAGAAATAGGGACAAAAAGGGAGATAGAAGCAAATAGTTCTCTGTAAAACAAGGAGATGGCATCATTTACAGGGAGATTGGCAAACTCAAATGAGACTTTGCTGAGGTGTTCATTTATTTTTCGGAAATTGGCTTTATGAAAATCATAACAAGGGAGGCCAGCGGGGGGTGTGGGCTGTAGTGGAGGGTCGTGAAAAAAAGAAAGAAGAAGCGGGGGGTGAAGGTTGTCAATAGTTGATAGAAGAAGAGGGGAGAGTGAGACAGAGGAGTTAAGTGGGTCAGTAGTGAAGATTAGGTCTAACTGCCTACCCATATAATTAGAGATGCCGCTAACTTGGCATAGACTTGAGTCGGTTAGTCGATCAATGAAGAGACATTCTTTAGTTGAGTTGGGATCTGAAGCAATGAAAAACGATTCATCATCAGATAAATCCCAATGTAGTTGAGGCAGGTTAAAGTCGCCGAAAATAATGATGTCGTCAGAGGATTCAGATAACTCAATTACTTGATCGATCGCATTAACAGCAAGTTGGTAGGATTCAATAGGTTGGGCCGGCAGAATGTAGAAACACATTACGTATAGGGACTTGTGGGGGAGTGTTATTTTTATTGCAACAAAGTCGAGTTTTGAAGACGAAGAAGTAGCAATCGGAGAAGAGTCCAGGTCGTTATGAATAGCAAGAAGAACACCTCGACAAGGGGAGTCATCCGTTGGGCGGCTGATATCTTCCCGATAGACATTAAATATGGGTGGGAATAATTCCGGGTTCTTTATATCGGGAATCAGATTGGTTTCAGTTATAGCGTATATATCGAAAGGAAGAGCATGAGACTGGAAGCGAGTATAGAGCAGTGCTGCAAAAGTATTTTCTTAATAGTAGAGGACAGAGCTGATATGCCTACGGGAACAGCGGCTCATTAAGTTGTACCTACGAGAACGTTTAAGTTGTTTTAGGTATCATCTAAATATAGGTCTTCTTGAAGATGATATCTGCAAAAACTTGCACTTTGCAAAGTAATTCCTTTTTGTTTTATTTTTTATTTTTTTAATAATTTTACCCTCACACTGGCTGACACTGTGACCCTAATTGGTCTCTTGTCTCAAGTGCCTTTTGCACTTTCCTAATAAAGACAAACCCGTCGAGTTTTTGAACTCCGCGAGAATGAGTATCTCTTTGCAGAAGGTATGCCGAATAACTAGATGAGTGCCGAGACATTTACAAAGAATGTGCTCACTTGTTTCATTCTCTTTCAGGCAAAGGCGGCATTCTCCAGCAATATTAGCCTGTTAGGAAACCCACCAGCTTCCTTATGCTGAACTTATTTATTGTGAGGATTTTCGTGTAGGATTGATTTCTTTTTGAATTGCCTGAGGTCGGGAATATTATCGCAATGGGATAGGCTAATTTGATGCTCCCAATTATTTATCAAAGCTATGGCAATCGGTAAATTGATTCCACTGTAGCCTCATTACCTTCTATGCCTTGGTGACCAGGTACCGAAAAAGACTTGACTTTATTGTGCAGAGGTTGGTAGCACTTGACCAAATTGAAGTCAACTGAGTATGAACTCAGTGCTTTAAGTGCTGCTTGAATGTCTGAAAATATGTGTATTCTAGCGCCCCTAATGTCCTTCTCAAGGTTTATCCTGGCGCAGATTTCAATGGGGTGAATTTCAGTCTGGAAAACCCTCGGACACATACCCAGTGGTACTAGAATCTTGGTATTGGGTCCAATAACACCAGCTGTAACTCCAGATTCCATTTTCAATCCATCGGTAAACTATTCCAGATTTCTAGGGTCCAGTGACGGTCTACCTTTAGACCAGTTGGTGCGGTCTTATATTTCTACCTCAAATAACCTACCAGGGAAATGTTCACTGATCATTAATTCAGAAACAATGCAAAACATGTGGAATTGAGTTAAGTATTTTCAGGTGTCCCACAAGATTACCTAGTTTGCACTTATGTTCTAGCTGCAGTTTAATAGCATAGACGTCTTCTTTATGAAGACTTGTAGGGGCGAAAACTCTACAATAGTTTCTAATGCACTCGTAGTGTGTGCTAAGAAGACAGGCCATACTTTGAAGCCTCTCTTCTCGAGTACTTTCGGTCACCAAAGTAATGCATAACCAGTGTATTATTTTTGGATTAAGACCCCTAATTGTACCGTATAGGCGTAGACTATATATGAGAATTCCAATTAAGTCTTTCATTAAGGACAACTCCAAGTTATTTGACCTCTCTGGAATAGGTTAATGTAGTATCTTTAAGGAAGTCTGGGATCTGATGGATCTTCTCAGTTTCTAATAAAGAATAACCTTGGGTCATGGTTAACGACAAAAAGTTATCTCTGGTTGGAAGCCAAGAAGATCTTTCAGTGTCTAGTGGCTCTGACCTGTTTGGTGATTCAAGTTGCTACTTCAAGCATGCCTGTGCTAAATGCTTTCCCTGAGTGTTTCCTGGCCGTACTGAGGAGCTCGCCTCTACTTTGTTTGTAGGTTTCTAAGTCAGCTTCGAAATTTGTTCGTTTGGCTTTATATAAGTGTTGCCACATTTTTTGTAGAAGCCCGCCTACAAAATTTGTTTTAAACAAATTACATCATTATTTATCCGTCTTTGAGATAAAGGTAAGATTTTTAAAAGTTTTATGCTATGCGTATATGGTGAAAGGTTAAATAGATCGTCCCATCAATGTGAATCGGATAAAGTTTAGCTGAATAGCCTCAAACCGATCTTGCTGAACTTCACAAAACGTAGTCCAGACTTGTGAAGCATATTCAAGATGGGAACGGACGAAACAGTTATACAGAGGCAGAGTATCGTATATAAGCGCATATATGCCGCCATTCCTCAAACCACACCAAACAGTCACACGTTGAGGATGCATTCGCTTCTCTACGCATGGGACGAACACGAAGATAACTTGCGTTATCAATTAGCATGCCAATCTCATGAACTTTCTTCATAAACTTGCTTACAGTAGGCACGCTTGGTGCATTATTTCGACCGAAATTTCTTTTCAAAATTCCCACTGTTTCAACAACTCAGCATTCACTTTGGAAATAAGTTTTTAATATTCCAGAATATTGTTTAAGCACAAATCGATTCATTTCATATCGGAGATTTGTGTCTACTTTTTTTTTTTTTAGCGCGAAGGAGCTGTCATTGTCAAAATAACATCTAATTTAAAAAGAAACCAGCAGATGGTCCCCTATTTATATGATGTACCATCATTGATAGTGATTATAAAGAGAATAGGACCCAAATGACTACCCTGAGGAACACCAGATTGGGGTGTAAAAGCGCTGAAAAGTAAAAATATAAATTGGATCTGATAGAACCCCATACTAAAGTATGAAATAACTCGTGCAATAAATACAGGGGAAAACCATATACCTTAAGTATATATTCAATTATAATGGGGGAAAGATGATCAGAGGCTTTGGAAAAGTCTATGTAGATACAATTGACTTCTTGACCATTTTCTAAAGTCTGAGAATATTTGTGCAAAGCAATTAATAAGTTAGTAAGACAAACAATATGACAAAAATATGTTGTTCTTTGCATATGATATTAAGACAGCCTAATGTTAACTTGTCGCAGACTCAAAGAGTTTTGGGATACAAGACAGCTTTGAAATAGGGCTATAGTTGAGATATGATTTCTGTCACCTTTCACTGTCAGAGGAATGCTATTAAACCATGTTTGGAGACGTGTTTTGGAGATGCTAAAGTAGGTATTCCATATCAATACTAAAATTAGCATCGCTAAATGATTTACAAAAATGATCAGCGAAAGAATTACTTATATCAATCGAGTTGTTGATTGTGCAGTCAATATATGTGAAATTAGCAGGATAGCAGTCAGATAGTTTTTTAGACTTGCCAAATTTCCAAACACGTTTAGGCTCATTTCTTATATAGTTTTTTATTTCTCTTATATAATTACTGTATACAGTTAGCCACATAAGTATTGATACACCCCCTTTCTCTGCATAACACAAGCAAGAAACAGATTACAGAAGCAAGAAAATAATCAAGTAAAATTTAATTCTATATATTTGATCAATATAGAACACTATACATAATTTTAACATAAATTCATTTCAGTTTTTTGAATAAAAGAACAAAAGAAATAAAAAGTAATAAACTCAACCTCACAAAAGTATTGATACATATTTAAAATTCTTGCTTAAAAAATAAAAGAACGTAATTTAATATTTTGTTGGGTTACCCCGAGATTTGATTACAGCTTCTAATCTTCGTGGCATCGATTCCACCAACTTCTTGCAGTAGTTTGGGTCAATATTAGCCCATTCTTCCGCAAGAGCGGTTTTTAAAGTCGCCTTGCTAGAAATCCTGTGTTTTCTTATTTGTTTCTTCAAATGTGCCCATAAATGCTCATCGGATTTAAATCCGGTGATTGCGGCGGAGTATTGAGCATTTTGTGTGTGTTATACAGCAGCCACATCTTTGTGTCCCAAGTAGTGTGCTTGGGATCATTGTCCTGCTGGAACAAATAATCCGTTCCCATCTGTAATTAGTCAGCGCTGGCTCCAAGATTGTTTTTAGTTATGTCTATGTATTTAAACCGGTCCATTATACCGTCAATAAAAACAAGATTACCCACTCCGGATGCAGAAAAACACCCCCACACAAGGACGGAACCAACTCCATGTTTTACTGTGGGCCTAAGGTATTTTACCTTGAGGGGTTCTCCGGGTTTTCTCCAAACTTTTCGAAAGCCATCCGAAGAAAAAATATTAACCTTACTCTCGTCACTGAAAATTACCTTTTTCCAGAATTCCACAGGGTGGTGACGAAGACTTTTGGCGAATAACAACCTTTTCTTCTGATTTACCCCTGAAATGAATGGCTTGCGTATTGTAGTACTCCCGTGAAAGTTCCTTTCCCGAAGAACACGTCTCACTGTCTCGCTGCTTACCGTAATGTCTAGGCTTTCTTTTAGTTGGGTCACAAGTTTTGGTGCACTAATATCGGGTTTTTTCTCCAGTTCTCGAACCAAATACCGTTTATTTTGAATACTTAATTTTGTTGGTCTGCCGCTGCGACTCTTGTTTTCCAGAGAATTCGTTTCTTTAAACTTCTGGACTATTTTCTGTATTGTTGTGAAACTTCTGCCAACAAATTTCCCAATATTTCTGTAGGATTGTCCTTCCGTGTGTGATTTAATTATAATTTTCCGCTCTTCTAATGTAGTTTCCTTCATTTTCCTTGATTCCGTCTTTAAAATAAATTAAAAATTCCCTACCGAACACAAATAATGAATGCCAATAACTTCTATTCAAAACCGGGAATGAGGCAAACAAAGTATACATTGCTCAGACGGCATAACGGTACTATTGTTGGCGCCTAAATGAGGGTGTATCAATACTTTTGTGGCGTGGAATTCTGTCACTATTTTTATTTATTATTTTTTTGGAATATATGAGATTGATTTTGATTGTAATTGTGCATGGTTTCGTTAGCTATTACTAAAATGAAGATAAATAAATTGAATTATTTTGTTTTTTTACTATTGTTATGCTGGAATTAGTATTGAAGCGAGAGAAAGGGGGGTGTATCAATATTTTTGTAGCTAACTGTAAGCTACTGGAAAGGATTTTGAATTTGTTGAGGAACGTTATGTATTTATTGAAGTCAGATGGCAGATACTTTTAATATCGCCCTTAGTTCTTGTGTATATCATGGATGACAATAGTTCAAGTTTCTGGATGTTTTCAGCGGAATAGTTCTGTTCATACAGTCAGTAATAATAGCCTAAAAGGCGTTTACTACTTCGTCAATTTTCAATAAAGGATCTATTTAATTCTTCTGAGAGTCTCTGAAAGCTTGCTTTACGAAGGTTAGATTCTAAAACAACAGTGTTAACAGAGTCAGATGAAAAGACTACAATATTCGATCATTTACAGCTCACTTGCTGTAAGTCGAAAGATAGAACATTGCCCAGTAACGTAAGCTCCTGCTGAACTGAGGCGATGATTGGTATCAGGAACTCGTCTTCCGAAGGTACCCACTCTGTGTGAGGCATATGCAAGTCACCAATTTAAAGATGAAATCCAACTTCAAATGATTTTCTTATGCACTTGTGTACTTTAAGGATTTCTTTCTTTAGAAGATTTTGTCTGGTTGTCCCAAAAGATTCAAGGACGTAGAAGTTTTTCCTTTCCATTTGGTTCTTAAATAATATTTAGAGTGTGGGATTTTTTTGTATGGCAGAATCCGGGTAAAGGTCATGAGTGCTCTGCATTTAAACCAAAATGAGGTTCATCTTTTTAGACAGATGAATGCTTCTTATATGAAATAACAATGAAAAGGTCTGATTACTTCTGTAAGTCTTTTGTTTATTAAATATCTTTTAATCTCCATTTCAATCTGCAGCGATTCCCTAAAAGCAAATCTCAAATGCCACCACCCAGACTCACTTTGTAGGTGTACCTCACATTGCAACCGCAATCACAAAATTCACCTCAGGCCATTGGTCACGATGAATCGATTTAAAGAAAAAAAAAAAGAAGTAAAATCCGAAAAGTAAGTACATAATCCAATTTTAACAAAGTTACAGCATTTTTGCATCGCCTTTTGTATAATAATAAACCAAGCCAAAGTTACTGTGAAATTTATCACCATTGACACCCCGCATCGCTCGCCGCTTTAGGTATAAAATTTAATATATCTACGTTGGAAACGAACTCTTTTTTTTGTTGATATCTTAGCCTCAAGCCAAACACAAGACAGGGATTAAATTAAAAATCAGAAAACGTAACACAGAGAGAAGGCCAAGGAGAAGATAAATAAATTGCAACTTTGTTGGAGTCTGCAGGACTAAAAGAAAATAAAGAATAGCCAACCACAAATAAAGGTCAATTCCTCAATACCACGAAATTAGAGCTCCATCAACTTTAGAAATCCATCTCTTTGCATGGCATTATAATTGTTGGCAGCTGGCCACCTTGTGGTATCATAATAACCATGTAAGTGCCTTGACAATTGCCAAGGCTAGGTAAGTGTACTGCATTTCACAATTGGTGGTCATCATCAACCGAGAGAAGTACATACAGATGGGAAGCTGATTCACTTCATTGAGGAAGGGTTTTGGGGAAGTGAAGTAATTACCAAAAGACCTACACACTCGGGAGACGTCAATGAAAAGTGGTTTCATGATTGCATACAAATGAGTTGATTATAAACTGGTTCCGTTCAATGTACTTTTCGAGTCTGTCAGTGAGACATGGTGGAGACGATGATATAGACGTGTGTATAGATAGTTTTACACAAAGTCTACTAGTAACTCAAAGACTGTAAATCAGAAGACTAATCGAATGACTCCAATTGAAGAAAAACATGACACATTGATTGTCCCATAGGACATTCCAGAACAATTGTCATCGAATTCCTTCTCGCGACAATGAAGAATGTGCGCAATTTCATAAAAACAAAGAGTTTGCAATCTGTTTCAGTATTTTCTTGTTCATCATCTTCTTCTCGTGGACTATGGGTGTCCATTGAAACAATTACTAAATTAAGTCTTTCCATGGTCACGTAAGTTCCTTGTTCCATGATATTCTCAGCCAAGTAACAGGATGAATTATATCATATAATCGGTTTTCCGCTTAAAGTGTTCTGAATACCTGCACGCGTTCTCGCTCACAAGGCGGCAAAGAGTGGAAAACGAAATGTGAAAATAGGGAGGTGCAACATAATGGGTGGTATCTGACATTGGAGGATTCTTCCTGGTTCCCATGACACCTTGAAATTTAAGCGAATTTAATAACATAATTCGAATCAGATGTTGTAATAATGGGAAAAGGATTTTTCTATGAACAGAGCTTGGGTAGCGGTAATTTAATTTAAGACACTCTTGGAGTGTTTGCGATCAAGTTGTGGATTGATTTAGGGATGTTGATCTCCAACTTGAAGCTCTAGTCGATGAGATACGATATGAGACCTAGAGCACCTCCTCCTATTTGAACCCGAGTATCTGATTATAGATATTCTTCTAATAGTTGATAGGCATCCAGGTGGTTCCTTCTGCAAATCAGTGCTCCACATTCCTTAAGCAGGCGCACAGGAGTTTCCTCCATATTTACAAAAAAACAGAAGCAAAACCATTGTCTCCATTTCAGTCCATACTCAGTTTCCAAGAGATGTTCCTTAAGTCTACAACTCTATCCGTATTTTATGAGTTCCCAGGAAAATGGTTCTGGTCTGATGAAGACGGTCTCCAATCCCTTTCTTACTCCCTTATGACCTGGTACCCAGCAGAGTGTGACTTTATTGCTCTGACCAATTCTTGCAATTCTTCTTCTAATTTCATGAAAGGTAAGTTCATTGGTGGCAGCCGATTGTCGATGTCCGATAATATCACAATGTCTTGTCCGCGATAATTCTTATTCGATCGCATGAGCCCAAGCTTGGAAGATACTGGGGGAAGTTCACAGGGCCCATATACACCTGCTCTAGTTTTTGTGGATGTTTTGGATACGTTCATGTACCAATTTATGGTGTTTAGTTTCACTACTCCTGGACTCACTACTCAGCTTCGAGTTGAATATTCACTTGAAGCAATATCTTTTGACCATATCATCTCTAGGTCAGCCCTAAAGCGGAACTGATTGCTAAAGTGTTTCTCGCTCCCAATGTGTTATGCACTTTCCTTTCCCGATGTCCGCTTTGATTATTCTTAGAATTGTTTCTTTGGGGACTCTTTGTAGCACTAAATAGAGAGGTGAATCCTAACATCACTTCTAGCGCTGCTGTGCGACATGTTTTAATAGCACCTGTTATGAAAATTCAAGCCAGCTTTTTCATTTTTTCAAGGGTTATTCTGACTGGGGCTACTGAACGTACGTAATAACAGGTCTGACCATCATGGTGTACATAAATCTCAATACGGCTTGGTTGTATCCCCAGGTTTTACATGAAATGTTCCTGCGCACTATGAGTGTTCCAGAGAGAACTGCTTCCATCCAGAGTTATACTTAGATACTTGACCTTTTGTTGTGAGTTGACTCTGATTCCTATTCAATACAATTGGCTGCATATGTCTTAACTGACTTTCCTAGCAAAATGTACCATTGTGGTCTCGGTTGGGTTTATCCTCAGTATAATCCTTAAATATTAGATCTTCTTAGTTTCGTTTAAAGGCAGGTCTAGCTGGTGGAGTATAATGCTTTCGACATGTCTATATATACTCAACGTGTTGATTTTGCCTCTATCAATGATAAGGAGCAGCTGTAGCTCTTTTGCGGGTCATTTTAGTGTCATGACAGTGTAGGTATCGTAATAGCTAGAACTTCTGCCATTGGTACAAGGTTTTGACATTTTGACCCTTTGATGGAGCAACAAGCCCATTCATTTCGGAATGACGAAGCGATTTGAATGGAAAAATAAGCGTCGGTATGGCGCTGTAAATTCACTCTCTGTTGATGCTATCATACTGTAGGTATGAAATCGAGGACAGGGTGGTGAATATCAATTGAAAATTCTTGGGGTTTCTTACGAATGGGTAGATGTATTTATTTAAGTTAGCCTGCAGTCTCAAATGGTTATCTGATTTAGGAGCTTTGTGGATAAATCAACTTTGGAATTCACTCCCAGGAGACATGTTTTCAGAAGCCTTTAATCTACAACTTTTAGAAGATCAAAAGAAAAATTCAAAGTGGAATGACTCGTCATTGACTTTCCTCTTGTCCGATGTCAGTATACTAAGCAAATTGGTCCTTACAGGTTTGAAGTACGTTTCTGGTTTATAAAAGGCCCATAATTTTCTTTCACCTCATTTTCAGAAGGTGGTAGTCAAACTTTTACTTGTGTAGAAAACTCTGATGGAAGCAAACCGCAGGTGTTAATCATTGACTACTTACGAAACATCAAGGAAATTCTGGTCAAAATATATTGGGAGTAAAGACGTGGGAACAGGAGAAGGCTTTACAACGGGCCTCGGACTTTTTGCAGTAACTATTTCCAACGGACTAGTCGAGTGGTAATTTTGCAATGAACGTTATGACTGCATAAGATTCAGGCGAATAGGGATGAGACCACCCAAGTTTGCCACTTGCCGTAACCAGTTGGAACAACGATTGGCTTAAATTGAAGCTATTAGGTAAAAGCAATTGCGTTTGCATCTAACTGTGAAAGCATCAAGTTAGTTACTTGTAAAGGCTTGGGGAAGGATAAGGAAGCAACATGGGTTAAAGAAGACATGAGTGAGTCCAACGCAGACATTTCGACGACTTAACACTAGTTCCATTGACCCCAACACAACCAGTACAACGTAACTTTGAGGTGAAAAAAACTGAAACATATATCCTTCCTTACATCAGCCATTTTTTAACAGAAGAATCGATTGGCTGGCAAGATTATATGTTAGATCACAAAGTCTAGAGTTTACCCGAATAATCCGTAGTCGACAGACAAGTTTAAGAGTGCTCCCTTTAAACATTGATCGTTAATCGATGTTCGATTTCAATGCGAAACCGTATATGTAGGTATTGGAGACAGGCATTGTCGTCCTCTATCTACTATCCTTCCATATAAACTCGATCACATATTATCCGATGAGATTTTCTTTCGAAAAAGCTTCCGGATCCACCTTTGCCGCCGTAGATAGATCGATTGATAGAGTTTCATCAAAGTTATCCTTTACACTGTCAGAAAATACTCTACCAACTTCGTCGCTTAGTGAAAACCCATAATTTTCTTCAACTGATCATAAATCGATTAAAGCAGCACTGATGTCAGTCAAATCTGATGTCCAGGTTCATGTCTCAGGACAAGATAAGAATCTAAAAAAAAAAGACAAACAGCTTCGTCTCGTAATCGACGGCGAGTATCATCGGGCAACAAAATTACGTGACCATGAAAAAGACTTAATTTAATAATTGTATCGCGGAGAGGGTCCCATCCACACGGAAAAATAATCAGACTTGTGATAAAAATAAGAACCCTCCCCACACACGCACACAGTACACTCGCGGTATCTGAAATTGCACTTCAACGCGAAATAATTACCCGCTTCGTACTTCATGGTCATGATCGTTGTGGCGAGATGTGTTGTCGTGCGAAAGAATTCATGTGTCGAGGAGTTGATTCGCTGACACTTCTCTTTGGTGGAGTCTGTCTGTCGTACCACAGTGTATTCTCACGTCAATTTGACAGTCAGAGACTGTCTTAACTGTGGTTACGCGATCTGTCAGAATGCTTCTTGTTAATAGGTGGCGTTGATTGTGTTGTGAAAGACTTGACGTCGTTTTAATTTTTTGCTGAAACAGGATAATTTGGTGATGCCACTGGAATTTAATTGAACGCTATCACGCACCAGACAACTGGGCGGACAATTTTAATTAATTTAAAAACTTGATGAGCACATTTGTTTTTTTTGCAGTTGATGTGAGCTGGTAGCCCCATGGTAATTAGTTGTAAATTTGTTTGTATATTCGTACACACAGTAGCATCTGTGTAAATCGAATCAAGCCTGGCCGATTAATTATACTGGAATCACTTTAGGCTGGTCTCACTAAAGGGCCATTATTCTAAAACTAATGCAATTTCATTCTTCCCGTCCCTCAGCTAATTCAAAATGACGTGCAACTAAGCGAAATTAGATGTCAGAGTCAGTGCCCCTCATCGAATCGTTGCCAATTACCCAGTAACGAAATTCGACTTATCTCGGCCTCAGGCCAGACACTGAGTCGAGATTAAATTGGAAAATTCGATCTTCCGAGTGCGTCCGAGGGTGGTAGTAGGTATATAGCGTGTGCCCATAGAAAATGGGCATGAAATAATAAATTACAACTTCGTTAGGATTTTTCTTGCATTGGCAGGCTCAACATCCACAAGAGCAACAAAAGAAAACAAGACAAAGATACTCGTTTATTAGGAAACTACAGAGGGCATGGCGTAAGAGTGTTTGAGTGTGCATCCAAACTTGGAGGTCCATAACATTGGATAATCGACAAAACAACCAGAAACAGAATCATCTGAAAAGTGCCTCCCGCTAACAAAGGTCAATTTGGTGGTGTAATGCCATGAAATGGGATTAACGAATACGCAATCAATTGATGGTGGTGGCCCTGTGTGCCCTTCATCAACTCAGTCAGATTGTAACCACATTACAAGAATGGGAAATTATATTATAATTACCGGCAGTTGGCCACCTTGAATAGGGTAATGGGTTTGTAAGTAACCCTCCTAACAATTGAGGATCGGTCCAAATTGGTGATCATAAAAAACAAATTGAAGTGGGCGAGTACTCACCACGGGTTGCGTATAGAGTCATCTTCTTAAATTGATCTTCAAAATGAACCAACATACTCGGAGGGGGGCTTTTGAAAAACCTTCGGCAATCGTAAACAATAGTGGCAATGTTTGCATACAAATTGTTGCATTATGTACCCGGTTTATTCAATGCACTTTTGGATAAAATCATTCTAATGAGTTATCTAAAGATTAGATTGGTGTACATAGGTAGATGTTACTTCACTTTTGAGAAACACTTTTTTTTTTTAATTTTCTACACCACTTAAGACTATGTCCTTTAAATTTTATTAACTCAGTGATGGGGCGAGAGAAAAGGATATAAAAGAGAATTAATGATTGAAGAGGAAAGATATATTTTGAAAGATTAAAAACACAGTGCTAGTCCTGCGTGCTGGTGAGTAATATCATACAATGCCGTGTTTCCTTGCAACTTTATATAATATTTAGTTAAGTTTCACAAAAAAATGATTTCCTATTTATTTCAGCATATTTGGCATCACTGATTTATTTGCGGATTAAAGTTCAAAGAAAATTAGTGCTCTTACTATCCTAACACATTTTCTTTAGTTTAATTAATCATTCAATGATATTTCATTTAACAGAAGCTAAAATTAATGATATTAAGATAATAGTTTTAAAAAAACCTTTTGCGCCATAGTCGAAATGTGCTATACTCAGTTATCGATGACTGTGAATATTATCGAAAGTTACTGAAACTGCATGCCCAGAAAGTTGCTGTTTTTGTTTGCAATGTGAACTCTTTCTGAACTAGATATAATTTTCACAAAAAACACGGCTAATGTCTTTGGAAAATTAATTGAAATGAAAATATAACAACACAGCCTCCCAACAAATGATAAGGACGACGACCAAAGCTTGCTTTTACGAACTCCTCAGTAGGATTTACGCCCAACGTGCTTTGCGATTTTAACACAAAAAATTGGAAAGAGGGAAACATCTATGGAAACACCGTCTGAAAATACATCTTACACGACAACACCTCCGGAAATGGACTCAGGCTAATCGACTTTGCGGCAGAGTGAAACATTACTATTAATATTCATAAAGGAATCTGGTGATCTCCAGATCAATTAACTGTCAACAAAATTGATCATGTTTCGATTGATGCAAGGCACTCCTTCTTTATTTTGGATGTTCTCACGATCCGAGCAGCTGACATTGACTCGGATCACTACCCTGTTGCTGCCAAAGTTTACGGATATCCCAAACACCACAAAACCAAAGAAGTATTGTGAGAACATTTAATATCCAACAGATACAATCGCAGGAGACAACCAGTGCTTTCGAATCTCTCAAGAAGTCCAATGCCACCAACGTTAAGCGCAGATGAGCAATGGCATCATTGTAAAGCAAGCCATCAAGAACGCCACCTCTGATGTGTTAGGTTTCTTGCATCCATCACAAGAAGAAAACCCTTCATGAAGAAGAGCCACCAAGCGAACGCAGTAAAGCAAGAGCAGCTACGCTGTATAGGTGGAGGAAAGAAAGCTTACGATATCTACAAGCAGAAGAGAAAGGAAGAACAGCAGCTTCTAAGAAAGAAAAAGAAAAACGCGAGATCAAGTCAATGGAGAGAAGTGATAGCAGGAATGCCAAGACTACTAAGTCCTAACAGAAGCCTGTAGGGATGAAGAACAAAATCTAGTCTGTGCTGGGAATTTTATGATTACTTCTGCAGACTGTTAAGCAGCGGTGACGACCAAAACTTCGCTGTTATATAGAATGATTCAATCAACCCGAATGATGACGATCAATAATTCCGTACAACCGACCAAAGTGAAGTGAAGATAGTAATATCTAAGCTTAAATCCAACTTCTGGAGTCGGTGGTCTAACCGCCGGGCTATTTAAGCAGCTGGGGATTTGCATATGAATGCATCTGTAAGATATGATCGGATGAATTTATGTCCAATGAATGGAACCTCAGCATTGTTTGCCCGAACCTTAAGAAAGGAGATCCTCTGAATTGCGCCAACTACAGAGTCCTCAACATCGCTTATAAGATACTAACTGCCATATTATATGAACGCTTTAAAACTTTTGTCAAAAATCTGATTAAACCGTATCAGTGGAAAGTTAAGAAAGAAATGTGCAGCACAGATCAGATCTTCACATTGCTGCAGATCTTGGAAAAACTCAGAAACACCAAATCAATAATCAAATGGAGATGAACTATATAAAGCCATGCCCAGTTTTGGCATCCCTGCTAAACTCGTCCGTCTCTGTAGGATGACGATAAAGAATGCACGCTGCTTCATCGAGGTTGGTAACAACATGACCGATGCTTTTGAAATCAAAAAAGGACTACGACAAGGAGTTTTGTGATTTCTTCAATATCATACTTGAAAGGATTGCCAAGCTAACAGCAGGGGTACGATACTTCAAAAGTGTGTACAACTACTCGCGTATGCTGACGTGATAGACATAATTAGAAGAACACAGCTGGATGTCAGTTATGCTTTCGGGAGCATCGAGATAGAAGCGGCGAAAATGGGTTTAGCGGTTAACGAAGGCAAAACAAATTGCAGACAGAATGTCACAATAGACAGGTACAATTTTGAGATAGTTAAGGACTTTGTCAGTTTGCTATAAATTCAAACAATGACACCAGCGCAAAGATAAAGCGAATAATAACACTTGCCAAACCGCTGTTTCTTTTGCCTAAGAGACAATTGAGTAGCAAAGCCCACACTCACGGACAACTAACCTGACTTTATATAAATAAGACCTTCATCTTTGAAGTCCTGCTATGTGATGCAGATGCAAGGAAGTTATCATAGGTGGATGAAAACACCCTTCGTTTTTTTTTAAAGAAAAATTTGTTAAATTATTTTTTATACCAGTTTGTATCGAAGGATAATGGAGACGAAGATTAACCATCAACAACATCAACTCTCCGGCCCGGAAAGTCTTCGAATCCATCCCCGAGGCACGACAAGGTAAAAGAAAACCTCACCTAAGGTGGCGCACACAAGTAGAAAGGGACCTCAACTAACTTTGTATGCTAAACTGGAGGAGGCTAGCACAAGATCAAGCTGGCTGGAGACGCCAAAGTCCACCCCGGATTGTAGCGCCACCTAAATTCAATTAAGTAATTGACTGAGGGTATAAAACAGTAGTGTTATAAGTTTCTTAAGGTCTTTTTGGAAAAGTGCAATTTTCTCAAAAACGGCTCCAACTATGTTCACCAAGGTTCTTATCTACGGAACTACGGACATTTTCAATAAGGCTATTCTTTACTAAAAATTCGGATAACGGTGCTTTACTTATTAGAGGTCATTTCTCTCAGAAATTAATATGTAAGTCACACATGGTCACCCTAATACTTTTTTGCCTTTGGCAAGGCATATCTATCATAATACTCTCAGTCTAACTGCGATTTGTTTGAATCTCTTGATAGATGTAAGCATTTCTTCTAATCCTACATCGATAAGAATCGTTGCCATCGAAATAGAAGGCTCATTTAAAATTTTCCAATTACGCGAATGTTAATTTTTTCAATAAGGAAAGAGTAGGCGTGATAACAACTGTGGTGATAGCGATTTTCTCTCACGAAAAATCACAGGTATATCTCAAGGTATACGTGATTTTTAACGGATCAATACTACATAATGCCTCCATGCCCCTTCCTACAATACGATACGATACCATTTCCCTGAATGCATTCTAAATTCCTCGAGACTCCCATGCACCTACGTTGGATGCCAACATTAAGCCCATATAGCGGTGAACTCTTAATGCCACGAATAAATCGCAGGCGATAAATGTCTCTGCGATATTTATGTATCGATTGGAATTCGATTAATTTTTATGATTCAATTTAAAGATACCACTTTGCTAGTTATTCCGTGTAAGTCTCCTATTATAAGCTGCGCTCAATTGGTAACACCTTTTACCCTTGAGATAAACCTCAATTTGCAAATATTCATGTTTCTCTTGCAGTTGACATGTACGGTACTAACGAATGGACATACTTTTAATTACTTTTCCGCGGTGCATTCTCAAATTGGGTGTGCAATTTTCGTGAGCGTAAACTAGCTCGAAACGATCGCAATTAAAATGTTGAACAGATTTACGAAGATAGTATCTCTCTGGTCTAGATACGAGTAACAGTTGAACTTGTTCGGGTTTAAAATGTTATGATCCGGCTGAAGTACCGTTATCCATTTATTGAACATTGAACAGGATTTTGTGCTTTGAAATTCTTATAAAAATTGGTTAACCCTGGAGATAGGTAACGTCCACCGATGACGTAATCGTTAAGCACATAACTTTATGGTGTTACAGCCGGAGCTATCTGCATTGCAATTCATGGCAAACAAACGAATAAGTGTCTCCATGCATCATCTGTGAATGGTCTTTAAAGTGTTGTGGATGCAGTTTATATGACAACGAATCGACGACGACAACGATGCCATAGCCTGTTGGCATATCACGATTTTTCCCTATGGATTTTCACTTTCATGACACACGTTGGCCCCTATGGGACTATAGGTAGAGTATTGTTTCTAAGTGAGCACGAGGGCAGGACAAGGCAATCAAAGTGGGCTAAGATGTGTGACGATGGTTATGAAGATGATTGCTTAAGATGTATGCAAATGGTTCCTAATGGAATACGGTGATGTTTACCGATGTTTTGAGAAATACCATGGATAATAGTAGAGGTTTGACCCGTGGCTTTTGTGCTTAATTCGCAGAACCTTGAGTTTAATTGGCAATTGTTGCTAAATTACACCAAGACCAAGTTACTTAAACGCAAATGCAAATACCAAGGATAATATCTCTTTGCTTTACTTGAACTATTTCTGAATATTTAAAAGTATTAATAGGTCTCAGTGTGGTCCTTTATCAGGAGGAGATTTGTCTTTTTTCAGTGCACAAATTGGAGTTGCTTTCCACGTAACCTTTGCTATGTTCTCGAAGTATGAAATTGCCTTGAACCGTGTTCCTATGAGGCATTTTGTTCAACTATAGCCCTTTTTTGAAGGTTGGGCATATTACAGAAAGCATTAAGTCAAGAAGCAAACAATCATTCGTTGAAATCCTGTTTGTTAATCTTAGTGAAAGCAATCGAAGTGAAGGAGTGTATCCTTCGAGTTTTCGTTGTAACAATTAATGTAATATATATTAAATGTGTTAGATGCCCAGTGGCCCGCATTAATCCCAGCGATATCTACAGGAGTTCTGTTTTGAAATTTTTCGTTATAGGTGGACTTTATTTTCCTAAATATGACAGAGTCATTTAAATGATTTCATTTTGATAAATAGTTTTAAACCATAGCTTCAAATGGAGAACCAAATTATCGAACCCATGACAATAATGCACCTTCTTGGCGATACAGTAAACTTAGGTGCACGACTACATATCCAACATCAAAAAATTGTCATCCAAGAAGTTGAGCTGAAACTTTAACTTGAACCGTACAGCAAAATAGCGCCTTTGTCTATACAAAGCACAAGGTACACCAGGGCTTGAGTATTGTTCTCAGCATCTCGGCCCCAAAACGTTCCTTTCACGTAATCGAGAAGTACCTACGCTTAATAGATGATCCCGCACTAATTGCTAGCAGAGCTATGCCCATTCTATAGATAGTACGGCAGCAGATGGTCTGAAGACCTCAATGGTTTGATTATTAGAAATGCGACATTTAAGACTTCTTCTACATGCCAACTTGGCAGCCTCGCGAACTTCTCTCTATTAAAATTCCTCATGTCACAGAAAAAGTAAACTTTAATATTAGCTCCCAATAGACACATATACAGAAGTTCCTCATCTTCAGCTATTCAAGAGCAGAATCAACAAGCATCTCGGCGACTTCGAGGAAAATTAAGTAAAAGCTATTCACTGCCGCACCGTTAGTGGCTCTCACTGGTTTAAAATTGATGATGATTTTGACGAATGCAGTCTTTATTGTGATTATACTCGTATGCATCTCAGCTTCAATATAATATAGCTTAAACGGTTCAATAATTAATAACCTAATCGGATAAAATATAGCATTTAAATCGGATAACTCATCCGATTCATCCTTGCGATTTGACGGTATAAATTTAAAATATTTGCATGCACCATAAATGCATTACAATTGCTCAGCTTTTGCAGAGCGGAACGTAAAGTTTAGCTATATATAAATATTCTAAGAGAAATTATCTAATCAACAAAGGAAAATGAATTGAAATCGATTTAGCTATTCTCAAGCTATACGCGTACATCGGATAAAAGTTCGCAACATACCACTTTGTGATTTCAATTAACGAACATATTGGATGGTTGCAACCCTTCCATAAGGGATTGTGTTTTTTATTTGATTTGTTATTTGCACACGAAGGTCCTGGGAACTGACATAAAAGAGAAACTATCCAATGTTTGATACTATGTGGGCGTGGCAGCAGGCATTTTTAAAAAAGGACCAAACACCTGACATAATTGCTGCATGTGCATCTACTTAAGATCCACCAACGACACTACGTAACTTGTTGCACTCTAACATAACATCTTTAGTACATATGTATCCACTTCACCTGAAAACTCTGTGACAACACAACTACAAAGTATAAGTTAACTGGACAACTTTTAAACTGCCAAAGCTAGTCTTGCCTGTCTTACGAAACGAGATGGACAAACATTTACTCCAACTCACGAAAATCCATTTCCCTGTCCATCGATCAACGATCCTGTCCCGTCAAAGTGTACATCGTTTACACTATCAATTAATCTCTTACCGCGCAATGGGGAAATCCATGAAATGCATGTCTGGATCAGATAACCCGTACTAATGCCCAGTGGCTTGCAGCTACGAGACGAGTTTTTTTCTTATGTCTTCTGTATTTCCTTCAAGTTATCGCTAGTGTTATGCTACTACACCACTAGTCCCGGAAGCAATCCTTACTTTGTATGTATGGTGACATTTCCACCTAAGAAAACAACATAAACAGCTTGACCAATTGAATTGGCTAACTAGTTGGATGGCTTTGTTTTGAGTTAAGTTGCGCTGATTTACTCCAAACAAACACACACATACGATAGAATAACTTTCTCCTCGCGATATGAGAGTTTTTCCACCCAACCTCGAACCCACTAACCACCCATCCCAAATTGGCTAACAGATATTTTCACTTTTCACACCTTTTCTTGACGGTACTACCGATTGACACCGCTGTATGATAAGAAAACAAACTTTTAACAGACGCCAGGCGTTACTTAGCCGTAAAAAAATGCGATATTCGTACAACAGGGATACAGGCGCAAAAAAATAAAATTAAAGTGAATTTCTTGTTAATTTGCGCATGCGCAGCTGTCTGTGAGCTGTTTGTGAGCCAAAGTGCTCTTGCAACTTTCACATGGCTATTTCCAAAAATGGTCGCGCGTCATAGACAAAAGTAGATAGTTACAGACAATTTATGAACTCTTAACAGAGCGCCGGTTTTTCCCCCGAACCGATGGCCTTAGACTGAAGTTTATTGGCATAGATACTGTATCTATAGCGCTGGGGCTCTCCACCAGACAGACAGTCAGACGAATTGTAACATCAACTCGTTCCGTATACTTCCTCCTATTGTTGCAGTTGCAGCTGTGCGCAAACTTGTCCGATGTGGTGGCGTTTAGGAGGAAGCTATGCACTGTGGTGTGCGCGCACATCAGTTGTAGGCCGACAAATTTATTGCACGATTCGATGCGGGTTTCGTAACTTGTGGATTTATGAACACCTTAAGACAAAGGAGCTCTGCCATAAACTAGTAGATTCAATTGTGGGTCCGGGTATAAGGTTTGGCACAGATCTCTACCCCAAATGGATAGGAATTTTCGTAATCGCAAGGGAGGCCGTATCTATTCGAACTTACATCATCATTTGATTTGAAGTGGTTAATTGATTTCATAGAATGGGCGCACGATCAAAACAATCTTTCAGTTCTAAATGATCGATTTGGGCAACTGCCAGTCCTTTCAGATGAAGTGTACTCAATTGGATACAATTGATGGGTATCATTGAGAGTAATTGATGATGAGACAATGTAATAGAGAAGTATTTTTGTATCTGAAATCGCAGATCGTTAGAATTGGCCCAATTAATTATATGGCCTCGGAGAAGACTTCGTCACTTGTAAAGTGATTAATGAGAGGAGATTTGTACAATGTGGGCTCTACGAGGGCAAATCCATTGACGCAAAATAGTCAAATCCAATACCAATTCAAATTCACAGGTCAAACTATCTGCCAAACCCATTAAGAAATGTTCCAATGTCTACACTCTCGACTCAGACGTCAAAAGAACTTCATAAAAATATTAATTTGTTGGTTCTATTGATTGCTGATGAATTGATGGATTTCACTATGTTTTTGGTCATAAATTTCCTTCCATCTTTGAAGAAGGGAAATGTGTGTAGTAAAACTTCCGCAATGTGGTTTGTGGATTTTACGAGTAGTTAGACCTACTTTTGCTAGAAAATGACTGTAGGTAGGCGTTTCCTGGTTTTCACTCGAGCAAAGCAGAAATGTCAGTTAGGTTTCTTTTAGTGCATCTAAGGTTATATGGTGTCATCAGTTGGCAGTAAGATACTACCCATTTCAAACAAAGTTTTATGATCTGAATATTTTAAAAATGTTGTTGTCAAAAGTTTACATTAAATTTGCTCCATTTATTAGCTATTTGGTTGCATTAATGGATGCCGACAATATAAATTATTCAACATACTCGTAGAGAAAAAATGTTTGGGAAATAGAACGAGATCATAAGATGGAAATTGTTAGACAGATCAAATTACTAGAGTGAGTAGTTGTTCAACTCGTTTGACTTATTGTGGCCTGTCTTGTTTGTCGGTTTGCTGATGGTACGCTCGCACGGTGTCTTTATTAATCCACATGGTAGTCACATAATGAACACATGCTTTGCATTTTTTTTTATAATCTTTAACACAAAGTTTACATGTTCTGTAAAAAATGATTTTGTTTTAGAAAGGTGTAGGTATGCTACCCGCCTTTGTTGGAGATTATGATGCAACATTCCCTTTACATATGCATTAAGCAAATTGCTCATTTCAGCATGCTATCGAGTAGAAGGAATGTTTTGTGGCTGAATTCTGAATGTTAGAACAATACGAGCCCCGATTCTGAAAAAAAGGTGGTGAATGTTTTTTTTTGTTCTGCCAGACAACATGACGTAGACGAACCATTAGTGTCGTGGATTTAGGCAATGCTTTGGTTGTGGATGCGGATTGGAACCATGTGTAATGGCAGGGGTTAGTAGGGGCTGCTCTCAAGATCGTGTCCTTTCTCCACTCTTATGGTGATCGAATCTCAAATGAAGCTAAATATTTAGGAGTAAACTTCTTTGGTCAAAACATGTTGAGTCTCAAACAGCCAAGGCGCTCTTAGTTTTCTGGCAGTGTTAGGGTCCTATGGATCTACACGGCAATGATAAGACCTTTCTTAGCATATGCGTCGGTTGTTTGGTGGAAAAAGCTTTCGCGAAAATATGTCACTACTTCTCTCACCGATCTCCAAAAAAAAAAAAACAAAGAACCCATGGCTGCACGGGGGCCTGCTTTAGCACGCCTAGTTCTGCTCTAGATACATTGTTGAACTTCCCTCCTCTTGATATCTATGTCATGGGCAGCACAATAAAAGCTATTTCCCGTCTTAAAAGAGGTAGCTTTTCGCATTAGCCGCGCTGGAGCTTCAATGGCCTTGCACGACACTTATCTTACAACTGCTCCAACTGCTTCGTAAATTTAAAGTCGATTTTTCTAGCACTCAAGAAATTTTAGGAAGGAATTCCAGTCGAATTTTCACGGACGGCTTCAAAACCAATCAAGGGACTGGTGCTGGAGTCGTCATGGAGGTTGACAACATCAGGCTTCACTTCTCATTAGGTAAACATGCGTCTGGCTCTCAAGCGGAGACTTATGAAGTCCTAATGGCTATGAGCTATATTTTAAGAAATACGAGAAGGGGACGGAGTATCTGTGTCTGTAGCGACAGCCAAGTTGCGCTTAAGGCCTTGCTCAGCTCTTTAATAATTTCCAAAATAATTTGAGAATGCAAGAGCAATTTGAGAATGCAAGAACGATCGGATTACTGGAATTGACATGAACTTGCTAGACTTGCTAGACTTCTCAGGATTTGAACATTGGGTCTCCCTGCGTCCTCGGTCAGGTCTTCCATTGAAAGTTGCGTTTCCAATGAACATAATCATAGGTGACATGACTCCCCTGGAGTAGACAGACTAATCGAATGCTCCCGAATGTCTGTAAAAAACCCGCGGCATTCTTGCTGTCCCTCAATAGAAAAGACTACGGATAACTTACAGATGTTACGGACCACTTTTCTTTTACCAAACATCTTAATGTGCAAGGCTTAAGCGACGTCTGTAGAGAAGGAGACGATTTTGCAGAACATTACCCTGCAATTGCCCTGCCTTTGCTCGTGTCGGGTGGCAGATCTTTGGAGCAGAGTGGTGAAACCATAAGCTTCTCATTATTTAAGCTCCTACTCGCCTTTCTACGAAAGACGAAGACAAAGAAAAATGGCCTCTCAACGATCACATTTAGCTTCTCAGAAAACCGAAAATTCTGCAATTTTGTTTGTCTACGTAGCCGCCTAGCGAGAAATGCGCCTCATAGCTGAAGAAGATTTTGTTCGAAAAATCGACGTCAACTTGTTGATTTTCCAACATCTAATCGGCGCATGTTCTGCGCATTCTATGGTCACCAGGCTTTAGTTCTTGTGTAAGCTGTACCATACAGGGATGAAGATGCCAATCCAAGTGCAAAATACATCAAAAGGAGCTGTAGCATTGACAATCCCGGGTTTTCAGCTACTGAGGCACTCACAACGGCTATGTTTTCAGTTGATCGAGCATTACGATGATTCACAGGCTTTGCAACATCATAAATACAGAGTATTTTTTGGGACTGCGGCCGATTTGAAATTGGCGCTATTTCTCACAGAGAGAGTTTTATTATGTCAAAGTTGGCAGCAGTGTTCAGTTGTCAATGCCATTTCATCACGAAGATTTTGACGCCACAACAAAGTGTTTTAGTGTTTAAAACATTTTATCAAAATGGTTCATCAATTATTACGACACAGCTTCCATATTTTCGAGAACCACCGAAGCCTGGACTACGTCGTACAGCACGACACAACAAAACATTGATGCAGTGAGGGACAATGTAAGGGAAAATCCAGAAACTTCGATTAGTCGTCGTGCTCAACAAAATGGGATTTCTCCAAGAAATTCAGGAAAATGGGACTACGGGACTAGGCAGCAAAAATTTACCAAATGAAGAGAGATGGCGCTGAATTTTTTCAGAAATTGGTTGTGAGTGGCGAGGCTCATTATGACGTGAGTGGAGCTGTAAAAAAACAGAATAGGCGGATATGGAGAGTGGAAAACCCACGAGCAATTTATGAACAATCTCTTCATCCTCGTAAAGAGGACCCAAATCTTGTGTGATTTGGGTTGGTGAGATAATTTGATCATCATTTTTCGAAAATGACGATGGCGAAACTGTTACTTTTACTGGCGATCGATATCGTGCGATGTTACAAAATTTTTTTTGACTGAAGTTGCTCGGCTTCATCTCCGAACGAATAAGATGATGCCATATACCATACAGCCAGATTAATAATGGAAATGGACCGGGTGTACGCTACAAAACCAACTACATTGCAACAATTGCAGGATAATATACGCAACGTAATTGCAGATATTCTGAATGACATGTTGCAAAATGTGATGAAAAATGTTATAAAGGGCACGGACGTTTGTGCCAGTGCCAGAGATGGCCGACATTATTTTTTATCATTAATAGCATTGAATACATAATTCAATAATTAGTATAACAAAAGCCATGCTATATAACAAGCCATGTATTTGTTTTCAAATCGGCCGCAGTCCCAAAAAATATCCTGCACTACCCATTTGTTCGAATGTGGTGATTGTGTTTCGAATTGTTTGTTCAGTTCGGCGATTATGACTATCATAATCTGTCGTTAAATCCCGATACACAAATATTACAGAACTGTTATTTTTGTAGTAAGATGCAACAATTCTAATGCGTTGATAGGTGGTTAAATGATCCATATTGTAAGATGACGAGGCAAGAACTAACTATCTGTCACTATAAATGACAGATGGATTTGACAGATGCCATATTTATACAACTTTTGCGGGGTATATCGTTATTATTTTTCTATGTTCCAAACTATATATCAAAATAAATATACCTTATGGGATAGGGTATAAACTTAAATTCCAATCTGTGTGTTTTGCAAATGAACAGCATTCGTAAAATCCATGAGTGATGGTACCAATCACTATCTAGCTCTATTGAAGAGTTTCCTTATTCTGTATCGAAGATCTTCGCACCACGAAAATATTTTTTTTCGGCTGTTAAGTTTCAACAGTTTTAAGACTGCAGACATAAAGCAACGAAACTATAATACAAGCTATCAATTTGTTGCATTCAGAAATTTGTATAAGAATTGGGTTTCTGGTTACAGACATAAAATTTCCTTTCGAGTTGAGAATATTAATGTCATGTTCAAGTTTATTTGGAAGTCGTTTCTCGTCCCCAGTTCATAATGTTTTTATGACACTTGTCGTTTCTCGATTATGACAGAAGAAGTAAACCAGGGAGAGGTCACAAAAGAATTCACTTCGCTTCGTGGGAATTGTTGTTCTTACAATTTTTTTTTAATCAAATTTTCAACAATTAATCGAGAGAGGTTTCCATTAGAAAAGTTTATAGGTAGTCATTTAATAATATTTTATTACCTTTTCTAGTTTTCTTATCCATAAGGTTATTAGCTGTCTTTGTTCAAATGATGTGGCAACTGTGTCTGTAAATGTTAAACTTTTTGTTATAAACTAATTGGTTTTTCTTTTTTTAATTATTAAAACTTAGTTCCATAGTGGAGGGTGGATTCCAATCACTTTAAAATATAAAATATGTCACTATGTCATTAAAAGTTATGAGCGGCATTAGTTCGAAACAAATGAAATCGTTAATATTATATTAGCAACCTATATTTAATTTTCAGTTTCATATTTTCAAGTGAAACTAGACGTATTGCTATTTCTATTTGTAATGAAACTTGTTATCTACTTCTATTTTATTACACAACTAAATAAAGCTTAGCGAAAGTACTTTGAAAATTTACGATTCCACTATACAGAGTACTGAATACAAAGAAACAATAATTTAGCAAGTGAAGCATTAAATTATGGAACTAAGGTACCTAGCACTGACCATTGAGTTCAGAATTTAGTATCTTTATTTAAACAAAAAAAAGGCACTTACTCAACGAAGCAGGTTGCATTTTTATGACAGAGTTACTTCAATTCGAGTGGAAACGAAAGTGAATAACGAGAATGTGTTACAATTGATTGTATGAGTGTTTAGTTGGAATTTCTATCTGGTAATTTACTTTCTAAATTTGTTTAACTTGCAGGGTGGGAATTAAGGTTTGAGGTTGAAGAAATTACATCTTAACAGATGCTAAAAGAGTGGTAGAAGGTCATTTTTCTAAGACTGTATTTTTTGAATAAATTTTTAAGGAAGGTTAATGATGATGATCATTAAACTGAGAAGAAAATTAGTTGCGATGTAGCATTAACTTTAAATACTGAAAAGAGTTCCTAAAAAAATCATGTCTAAATTAAAAGTCTCAAAAAACTTGCTAGGCCTTCACTGATGCTGGATTGTTCCCACTATCTGACTGACGTTGATATAAAAACTTTTCAGCAGCTGTAGAGCTTCAATCCAGTACTACGATGTACTAAAAAGCATAACCCTGTAGAGATGAGGAAACTCTTGAGGGATCATCAGCAGAGAAGGGGACCAAAGAAAAAATCCCTTCGTACTTTCTTCATGCACAACTTTCAGAACTTCAAAATGGATGAACGTTAAAGCTAAACCTTACCAGGAAACTGAAGAGAAAATTAGTTGCCATGCAGGCTATCAGCTAAATGTGCTCACATTCCAACACATTCAAAGTCAAGGTAAGGAACTTGTTTAGCTAGACCATCCACCATATGACGTGAGGTAAATTTGAGGGTCTTTTTGCGAAAGCGCTAAAGATTTACCCATCACTACTAGGATTCAAAAGACCTTCTCATAAGACCAAAATAATTCTTTATATTTTATGACTGTTTCTTAAAAGTTCAGGGGGGAAAAAAAATACAAGTTCCGCATTTTCTTGGAGCTCTCCTCAATTCAAACTTGTACAGCTAAATAAACTCTCCGTGCCTTATTATCCAACTTCCTTCATCTTCTATCCCTAATTCCATCTTTAGTGTGCCATTAGCTTATTTCAGTTTTCTTAATTTCTTGAAGTGACATTTTGCATTTCTGATTGTTGGCGCTACTTTGAAGTTCGTCCGCAAAATTATCCAGTTCCGCAATGGAGTACGAGTATCCAGAAGCACTACTTACTAGAGATCGGGGGTCATTAAAAAATAACGGGCTATTGGTTAATCGGTTAATTTATAAATCAATTAAATCGATAGAGTAGGCCTGAAGCAAATAACAATTTTATAAGTTCCTTCGTAATCTTGTTCCTGCATTTTTAGTCGTAATACACTTGTAGTTATTGTGCATATGCACGAACTTTAGAGTCTGGTTTCGCGTGTACCGGTCACCGTTGGGGATGGTCTTATAAGTCGTTCAACACGAATGCGGAATAACTTGCCTTCCTCAGTATTTGCAGAAATCGTTACCCCTCTCACTGTCCGCATCTATCCACTCTTTAGCTTCTCCCTACACTTTTTTCTTTCACTTTAACTTTATCACTTGGGCTTTACAAACTGAATAAAGGATAAATACCTCGATAACGCAGGCTACATAGAGAAGTATGCCTTAAATCAAAAGAGTTGATGTGCGAACTGATGATGTTGTTCTACTTCTCCGCTACTACATTCAGGATGAAGACAATAGAATAAAATTAAAGTATATTCTTAACGTACATCGTAAACAATTCTGCAATTAGCCTTAGTGCCCTAAGTCAAAGCAAAAAAAAATATAAAATATCTTCCTTCTCCTTTGCCTTCGACAGTCAAGCTAACCACACTAACTTTTCAACAAAAAACCTATCTCAAAGAGTTATTTAACAACCTGTTTATTAATGTTATGATTTCTTGACTACTGGATTCCAAGTTTTAATCCATTCCGACGAACCACCTGTCTTAATGCGCATTCGATACAATTTCAATCGCAACCGTCACTTACCGCTCGATTCGTTACACCAAATTTGTGCTTGTGCCTTGCAGCCGGCAACGCAATACTATTGAGATACTCTCAACGATAACAACTACAAACAGTATGCAACTTAATACATTACAATAGTGAACTGCTGTAAGTATTATGCAAAACTAAGCACAGCGCTTATTCATCAATCAATCGTGGTTTGTTGAAATGAATGATCGAATTGTCATAAACACATGTTTCGGATGCATTCATGGTGTATACGTGTGTATTTTCCTCTTTATAATGTGACAGGTTCAACTGTTTATGCAGCAGAGGAAGTTGCTTATTATTATTTATTATTTTTTTCTACCGACTCCACCTTCAGGGTGTATAAAATAGAAATAACTTATTATGCACTTGAGCAGAGCTTACACTGTGCATTAGGTTTCCGAGAAGTATCTCCAGGTAGTCAAGTGATTTCAACTGACGCAGACTTTTTGTTTTGTTTGTTTAGAGTTCGTTAGACTCTGGTGATACATTTTTGGAATTTAAATGAACCGTTTGAAATGGAAGTACAACGGAATCTCTATCCATTAAGTTGGGGAAGAGTAGGTGTCTAGCGTGTGCGTTGATTCTAATGAAGAATGCAGAAACGCTGATGGAATATAATTTCTAAATTCTAAGCCATGGAGTGCCGTCGTCAATTTGCCATTGCCTGCATTTCTTTATACAACTGTTAGATACGTGCAAGTTTTATTGAAAAACAATTTTTCAAATTATATTCCACAAAATAGCGGGAGATTAATTTATTTGTCTGTTGTTTTATTATGCAGTTAATTTAATGCATAGTGGCAAACCTGCATCCATATTTTTTTCTTTCCAGCATTGTGCTTAGCTGTTTTAATTTGTGATTGAATTAATGCAAGTTCGTAGAAATTTTGCAGGTAGGCAAATTACGAACCTTCTAAAAGTTATAAGACACTGCCTTCTCAAAGTTTCTTGCTTCATTTTGCACACGAATGCCCAATTTATAGGAGATAATGTGGAAATTGAAGGGAACTACACCTTTACGAACACCTTTACGGGTACGAAGAAATTTAATTTACAGAGAAATAGTTTCATTAGACCTGGGAATAAATTACTATAAACCAATACAGATAGTGATTAGTATTTGGTATGCTCATTGTGTTCGGCAGCAACATTTTCTCGAAGTAAATAATTGCAACCAACAAATGATTCGCGTTTGTCTTTTTATAAGTCTTGGCATGGACCACGCCTCCTTACGAAGCAGTAATGAAGAGTGAAGAAATATTATTGTTGTCAGATGACGCAATAAGGAATTTAAAGGTGGCTTTAAACTTAGAGTGCTAGCTCTACGAGATAATGGAAAAAATCTTGTCATTAACATGCAAGAAATAGTAGAAACTCTTAGCAAGCATTTCCAGTAATGAGAAATAAAGAAAGCCCACACTTAGTCAAAAAAGAAGCAGTTCTCCCTCCAAACCCCATAGAAGAGATCTGCTCAGGTATAAGAAAGCTAAAAATAAGTAGGCCCTTGTTCTGATGGCCTAATATCGAAGCTTAGCTCACATGCACTGACGAAAGCATGCCCGTTGACTGCAATATCAGCTCTAAATACCCCATCTACAGGACAATAAAAAGTTTTGCAAAAATGACATAGGTAACTCCCTACTAAATGTGGCAGCGTTATGTGTGAACTCCTGAAACCTTCCTGCATCACACTCATCGTCAAGCATGAATGTGGCTTCCGGTCCGGCAGATAGACGGTAGACCAAATATTATACGCGTAAATCCTAGAGACGACTAACAAATCCAAGTCGATGCGCACTTTTATCTTTTTATCGCCTTTGAGGCCGCTGAGGCAGCTATGCCGCATACTATTGGAAGACAAGCGGTGCACTGTGTAGCATGGAAACAGTTCATTGGAATTATTCCAAACCTGTGCTGGAATCACAAGAAGGCAAATATATGCTATCAACAATCAAAGAATCATCTATCTATCGGCTAGATTAAGCATAATTAAACAGTTCACCCACTCGTAACTTGGAGTAAACGTGTATTCTACATACGACGCCCTCGTGGAAAAGCGACGAAGATGCGACCAGGAAAGCGTTGCTACTTCGGCTTAGCAAAACAACTGGGTTCAAAACTCCTAACTTTAAGGACGAAGTTGAGGTTCTATAAATCCCTGTTCTCTCCAGTTCTGCTGAAACTAGCATGTGGTGCGAAATGCTAGACTACAAGCAAAAAAGCAGAGCATATTTGAGTTGGGCAATAAGATAAACCGCGAAATCTATGAGCTATATTTAGCCACATGGAGCGAATGGACAACAGCGCTCCAGCCCAGAGACACTTTGAATTCCTGCCGGTGGGCTCGATACATCAGGAAAGAGCGAACTTGTGTTGTCAAATCGGGTGGCACTGCAAACTGAAGACAACTTGCCCGGGATTGTAAACGATGGAAGAGTTGTGTTGCGTCTCAACCACAGATTCTTTGTGGAGCGGGATCCTACTAAAGTAAAATAAGTAAGATGACGCAATTATGCAAATAATCTTTAACACCCAGCTTTCTTTTGACTCAGCTTTCAAAATTCAATGATGACCAGACTTCCTGAGTTCCGCCATGGGTCTTTGGCGGAATTGTAAGACAACTAACTTGCATGATACCACAAAACCGACTTAAGATTGAACGATTTTTAATTTTGCTGATATCAACTGTAAAAGCATTGCGAATTGGTCATTGTAATGTTTCCAATTCTTGAGGTGAATTGAAACGTTCTGTAAATGGATGACTTGACCGTGGCGGCACATGAGCACATTGCTACGTAAACGACCAATTTTCAAACTCTAACTATCTGCAAAACACTACACAAATGCATTTATTTTCATTTACATGTATAGATATAGGCAATGAGACAAAACGGCAATAAATCCCTTCACTACAGTTAGTGCCATACTGGAATGAGTAAAATGGCACGTGCTCTGCTCATCTCAGGTTAAGGCTAACATGGAGTGGGTGTGTGTCTGTCAACATGTACGAGTATTACATAGTTATGTTGCTTTTATAAAAATTTGTGCCTAAAGCATAATTCTCTTAATTTAATTCGCGTGAGCAATAGGAAACCACAAGGTTTTTTTAATTTTCTCTACATACAAGGTTTTCCAGTATGGCGTTGACAGAAAGTTTTGTGAGTTGACATTTACAATATGTACCTTCCGATTGAAATAGAAGTCAATGAGTAAAGATACTCTTATATCAAACTATCGTCCTAACGATACACGTTGTTTTTGTAATTGAATTTCGTAGTAGCTGTGAATACGTGTAAGCGATGCAACAACACTTTACACATGACTGACACTGCCGCCAAAAATCCGCCATTTTCACGTACTGAAACAAGTAATTCCAGGGCTGTGTTCAAAAAGTGAATCCGTTCAGTTTAATTATTAATACTGGAAAATAAAACGAAAGGAGAAAAACTGTGAATGTGTGTAGATTTAAGACCCTCATAATACCAGTCCTGCTATATGAAACCACCCTTGGTTGATTTGAAAGAAAAATTCATCGATTGAATTTTTGCCATATTTCTAGGAAGGGTTGGAATTCAACAAATAAGATGGCTAGGACATCTAGATCGGATGGACATCAACGCTCCGATCGGGAAAGTCTTCAAATAGATCCCAGAGGAACGACGCGGTAAAGAAAACTTCACCTAAGGTCGCTACCCTACATAAGTGGAAATGACCTCAATCCTTCTTTGATGGTGGCTTAAAAAGGAAAAATAAAAAGTTACGATTTAAAAATGTCTTCATAGTTACTCGAACCTAAAGAAAGTTCGTCAATGAGAGGCATTTCACCCGATTTCACGACCTGCTGACGTTTACTAAGAGTGTGTAGATCTTTGGATACCCCGTCTTATGTAGCAGAGTCTCAGGAGCAATGAGAAAAGAGTATGGATAGATAGCTGTATTGAGCCGTGCAGTTAGTAGGACAAGAAATAAATGCCTTTGAAAGGCTAGAATCTATACTTCGCTTTATTTTTGATCAGCGAATAAGAGGATTAACAAAGTTATAGAGTTCGAACTAAAAATGCATTACTAATGCCATCAAGTTCATTATATTCAAGTTAAATTTCCCAACTATAACCAACAAGAAGTATCTGAATTCGCCTCGCGAAATCAGTTCCACGTTTCGCATATTATCTTCTCTAATCAAAAAGTCAATTCAGACAAACTTTGGGTTGAAAAATTATGCAACACCATGCACGCACATCGTCTGTCTTTCTTCCACCCTCAACCGCTGGTAAATCACAAATTTCCACGGATTCTACAAGTCCAAATCAATTTTAATTGTAATGCAGTACAGACCGTGGAAAAGTCAATTAACCACCTCACAGCGGCAACAGCAGAAGTCTTACCTCCCGCATTCGTTTTGGGATCATTCGTTTCGGTTCCAGGCATGATACCTTGCTTTTCAGTTGCAAATCTCGTGCTCATCCACTGACTATAGATAGCTTCCTATGTGGCATTACGGTGGCGCGGCGGTGGTAATTAACTACCGCAGCTCTGTCCCGATGGTGGTAATTCATTGAATAATGAATTTCACGAATGGATTGCGCAATCATGATTCTTTTATTTTCTTACAATCACCATCTTATAAGGTGATGCGGTATACAAAAAGGGTCTTTTGTACGTCAGAGGCAATTATGCGGCTAATATTGGCAGCAAGAAATTGACTATTATACAATTTATTTGCCATTTCTGTGAGTGAGCGACTCTTGTGGGTAATATAACAGCATGATAATTAGAAACTATTTATGGGAATATTGAATACCCAGTCGGCATTAGGGATTAAATAAGCAATTATGTGGGCTATTAAGGCATAGAATTACCTGGCTGCCATTCGAAGGTAGGGTTATCGAAATATTTTATTGGCAATTAGAAAGGCATGCTAGAGTTAATATTAATCCATTGGCGGTTCTGCGCCTTGTCGTATTAGTTGTCATTTATTTATGGGCTAATCTTAGGGTTTCATAGATGCATAGACCAAGGTAAGTGTGGGATAGTATGTGCTTACCTTTCCCGGAAACATCAAGATATGAATTATGTTTTGTAAAGGCTTAGGACACTTCTGTTTTAAAAGCCGTCAAGTCAGCCATTAGTTGTACTTTAGGATGTTAACTTTAACTTAATGTTATAAATGTTGGACTGCCATTATGTATGGAATACAACATCGGGTAAATGGCCGCCACGGGAGTTTTTGGAATCTGCGATTCTTGTAAGGTGATTTTGTATTGCGGGCATAATTTGCTTGGTTTTTAAGTGTTCGAAAGTTTTGGTATTGTCTGCATAGACACGATCTTTAGCATAGCCCCACAAAAAGAAATCCAACGGGGTCAGATCACATGATCTTGTTGGCTTATTTATATCGCCAAATCTCGAAATTATTATAAATGGACGGGGAACCTTTTGTGAAATGGAACTCAATTTGCTATGTTTTGTGGCACGTAGTCCCGTCCTGTTGGAACCACATTTATTTATTTATTTGCTTAGTACGAGCATTGAAGGACTCAAACAATCTAACGCTTAAAACTAATAAAACTTTATATTAGTGCGTTAAGGGAATTTCTGAGGGTGGATCTTGAGATGCGAAAATCGAAAGGAAGGTTGATCATTTGAAGTAGAGTGGGGATGTACAAAGAATATGTCAGCAACTTCATGACTGTTCGAATCTGTTACAACAATTTGCAAAATAAACAAAGTACTTTTTTGTTTCACTGTTTATTGTTTGTTTTTTATATAAAAAAGTTTAATTGGGTTGAAATTGTTGGTTTTGGTGGGCTAAAATTAGCGGTTTCTTAGTTGGTTTAAAATTTGTGTTCTTGCTGCCACTTCTGACCGACGAATACTCATTAAAAACTATCCCTTATCCGTAATGTGTCGATAGAAGGGGGCACCCCGTTGGCTAGCCAATCAGCAACAGGCTTTTATTTATTTTGTACTTCCCTCTATTGGTGACATCGTCAATCTTCGATGGTGATGCCAACTCTCGCTGGATGCGGCATTACGGTGATGCCAACTATCGCTGACTGTGACAACGACACTCTAAGAGAGTTTGTAAATTGATCAATTAAAGCAAATTTTCATGAGGAGGCTAATTGTATCTGTCAGCCCAAAAGAGATAACGTAAGGTGAAATTGATGAATCTACGCTGCACTGTTTCAATTTTCAGAGAATGGTTATCGTGATAGGGTGACCAAACCAGTGACAAAGTGAATAAGGATTAGAGAATTCTTTGGACCAGCGCTTGATGAAACCGACGGAAGAGTTGGCTTTGTTAATTATGTGATAAATGTGTGAGCGGAAGTTGAGCTCTCTGTCGCATTGACACAGATAGAATTGACTGAAGATGAGAGAATCTGATGGGGACGAAATTATCTTAAATTAAATTATCGTACACTGAAAGATCAGACTCCTTTAAGATGAGACCAATGTCGTTGATGGTTAAGACAATAATCAGGGGTCCCAGATGACTACCTTGAGGAACTCCGGAGGTGGCACTGATGGGATTAGATACTGAGCTTCTGAAGAGCTCCTGAACTATACTGGCGGTTTGCTAGATAAGATCTAAGCTAGGAAATAAAAAATAGTGGAAAACCAAGAGCTCTGAGTTTAAGGTAAATAATTTAGTGAGAGTTTTTGTCGAAAGCTTTGCTGTAATCTGTGGTAATAACATCAACTTTTCTGTTAGATTTGTTGTAGTAGATCTATCTTTTAAAAATCCGTGTTGTACTGGGGAGAAGATTTGTTTACGATGGATGCACATTGAATCATGGATGATGCTTCTAAAGAGCTTGGGGATGCATGACAGTTTAGCAATAGGTCGGTAGTTTGAGATCTCATTTTTGCAGGTTTTTTTTTTATGGATGGAGAAAATGAACGAGTCCTTTCACAGTAATGGAAAAACGGGTTCATGCGAATTGTCTATATACGACTGGCTGAAAACAACCGACTCACATCAATGTCTTCAACCCCAAGCCAAAAAAAGTTGGTTAACATTTGACCAAAATGCAGATAATTGATCGTAAAAAAGGGGGTTTCATCGTTTAAAAACAAAATACAGGCCTGTCCACAGGGCGCACCAAACTGTCACCCGTGTTGGATGTAATGCCCTCTCAACGATCGAAACTCAGAACCCCAAATTCTGTAATTTTGTTGGTTTACGTAGCCGCCGAGTGAGAAATGGGCCTCGTCAACAAAATCGTCGTCAACTTGTTGATTTTCCAGCACCCAATCGGGGTATGTTTTGCAGATACTATGATCAGTAGACCCAATTGCTGAGCTGCTATGTTTTCAGTTGATCGAGTATTATGATGATGCACAAGCCTTACGACATCCCAAACTAACGAATTTTGGTGATGTGTTTCGAATTTTGGTGATTACGACGACCATAATTTGGTGACTATGACGACCATAATCTGTCCTTAAATCGCGATAGGCTGATATTATAGAACAGTTATTGTTGTAATAAGATGCAACAATCGTAATACATTGAGCAGTGGTTAAACGATCCATATTGTAAAGTGGCTAGGCAAAAACTAACTACCTGTCACTATGAATGACAGATGGATTTGACAGATGGATTTGACAAATGTCATATGGCAGGGATGTGAAGCAAGGTGTGTTGCAAATATTTGGTATCAAGTTATATTAACCTGTACTCCGGGACGTTAAGAAACGAATGCGAAATTAATGTGGGAGAAGCCCGTTTTAGCTGGAGGCTTTTACGATAAAAGGTTTTTTTCTCACTGGCCTCTAGGTGTATAAAAGCTGTATTCACATAATTTGCATCCATGTTCATTCTCATAAACAAATTATGATAAATTTTAAATCCCATAGTCTAAGATGTAAATCTAAACATGTTTTTATGATTTATTTTGCTTTATCTAAAAATTGATTTATATAGCTTTTGTCTAAGTTGAGTTTATCAACTTTGTATCACATATGGGTACAAGCCTCCGCTTCATTCATCAATGATCCGCATACGTATTTCCTTTCATTTCAGTTTTGTTTTAAGGTATCAATTAGTTATTCCGTACATTGGTCATATTAACATAATTAATCTATGTAAACTGTAAATACCATCGGATATATAATTCAACCCGACTAATGAATATTAAAATTTTGTATCTACTTTCAATTAGAGGATTTTATTTGCCAAATTCATTAATTCATAGCGGAGTCACTTCTCAGCGGAAATGCCGACAGAGTCATCCATGAATTTGTCTTATCTTCCCTGCTTGCGATAAACGACGAATTTAATACAAAACAAAGCCAGAAGTTCACTAATGAAACCATAAATTAAACTATGCAAAAATCTGTGCTTGAACTAGATTATCTTATAGATGGCCTACATTTCAGACATTTACGGAAGATAAAAAGCATTCTATCTAGGACTCATAAAGATGATTCCGCTTGTAGGTACTTTTTTATTTGAATGACTCATAAAGGTAAGCGTTAATATCTGTATAAATTCAAGGTCATAATAAAAATAAATTATATGTAGATACTCGTACAAAGAACTAATGAATTTCATGACTTCTTTTGAAGTCTCACTGTTTCTAGGTTTGTCCAATGCGATTAGATTGTTAATGATTACTGATACATAACAATTCAGTTGACATCCACAACCCACTTTTACAATTCTACGCGGCAAATAACCAAATGGAATTCAGCGGTAGCTAGGCGCCATTCAGCATAAGCAAGACTACACTTCTAAATTACCTCGTCATTGTCGTTAAGAAGTAATTTATTGCCACAAGTTACCTACTATTTGATCAAAAGTTGGTGGGCGCCAAATGACATAGTATAGAAGCCAAGCCCCTTTATTGATTGACCGCACTCTACGACAATATATCTGAGTTAAACGACACGTATTCAGTTGAAGACAATTTGTTTATTAAATTGAATTATGCTTACTACTACTTATGTAAAAAAGGAATTTCAATGTATCTAGCTGGCATTTGCATGTATTGGTAATAGAATTGTTGAACAAATAAAAATCAATAATTATTCTTCAGCATTAGATTGACCCTGACTGTCTATCAACTTAGCCAGACCTACAGGATTCAGATCATGGCAGAAGTTATAGGTGGTCCTAAAGTTTTTCTGATTGTAGTCCCCCTCTCGTAGTACATGGTTTCACTGCCTTCCTTGAATAAGACTGGCAAACGAAAGAGTATCTGAGTAGCCATGGACTACAGTGTCTTTATCAAATCTGAGTTTGGCGTCCTTTAAATGAGTTTTGAATGATTTGTTCCCTTCAGAGGCTGTCTAAGACTTTTTCTTGGTGCAAGTTATCAAATTAAGTAGGGTTATGTACTTTGACGTGGAAAGAAACTTTTTATCTTCGGTTGTTTTCATATGCTAGACAGTGAAAATTGATTGCAACCTTGGAGGTGAAGGAGTTACAGAAATAAGAGCTCCATAGCCGGAAAGAAGAAACTGCTTTAACTATTCATAGCTTGGAAATCATTCATATGTACGTGCAATTTTACAGACCGTACTTGGCTAGCAATTATGGGACAGGTAACTGAATGGCAAAGCCCAGAAATAGTTTCATCGTTTCATCTTCGGTCAGTTCATGCATCTCGCTGGTCATGGCATTTTCACTACACAAGCTCAGGGTAGCCATTAGGGTAGTATTGTTGTAAGATTTCTACACCTTGGACATTCGTATTCGGTCTTGCTCCTTACTTGGGTTTGGCAAGTGAATTACTATTAGACCGAGATAAGAAGCGTTGTCTGCCCCACTGTCGCTAGAGTAGTCAGATTGCCATCTAAAAGTATCTACAACCTTTTCATTTTGAATCTTATTACTCTGAATGCTTTCTGAGACTGTATCAATGGAGATACAGTTTGGTCTTGGGAATTAAATGACAAAAAGCTCCTAATCATCCATTTTAATTTCTACTATCTATCGATCTTTTCTCGAGCCACACACTATTGCTATAAGTGGAAGTGCTCGAAGCTCACCTCCCGGCAGCCCGGACAGGTGCAGGACGTCACCAGTCCTAGTCTGCAGGTTTGCTTATTCAAATTGATGTACCCGGTGTATGGACCTACCATCACTTTCAATAGCCTTCTGCCTAAATAAATCGTCTTCATAGCTTGAAAAGAGCTAGGGCCCTCTATTATGGCTTTGGACTCGTGACATTTTCCAAACGAGCTACTATATGTCGTCTTGATGTCCTCAATAGCTGTACCTATTGCTGTCACTGTATTAGTATTCAGCTTTCCTGCCACATCTCAATTCAATTCATCCGCCTTTTTGTTCCCCTGTATGTAATGGTGGTCAGGTACCCAGAGTAGATTGACATGCGAGGAAGTTGCTAGGAAGCTGAGTTTCTCCTTACATTCCTTCAATAACTGCGTGTTTGTTCTTGGGTTTGCAAGTGCCATTAAGGCAGCTTAACTGTGTGAGCAGATGTAGATTCTATTGCTCTGCGTTCCGGTATTAAGGAGTAGTTCCACTAAGTATAGCATACACCTCCACCTAGAACACAATCAAGAACTGTTCCACATGGTGAGCGGTGCCGATTTACAAAATACACCCGCCCCCATTCCCCATCAATGCGGGATCCATCCGTATACACTTCTATGCCCCCTCCGTGCGGTATGGCAGTGCCCTGCTGCATAGCCTACAGCATAGCTCATATTGAAGTTAAATTCTTTACTTGAAAGGTCACTTGAATGTTTACTAGTTCAGAGGCCTCCTGTACCTCTTTTCCGATGGCCATATGTTCCGTTAGAGTTGGGTCATTGAAATGACCTAGAATTCTGAGTTTAAGAGCAGTAAGTCCAGGTACTCTTTTATAAATACAATCAGTATTGTTTCAATTGTTGCAGCAGGGGTGCTACTCGTAGATGTTCGATAATAGCGCAAGGACGTAATTTTTCTCTATTATCGGCCACCAAAGAAACACTTCGTAGAGTAAGATAGGCCTGGTGATGAACGAGTATATCTTTTTTTTTATAATTTGCTCATGTGAAAGGGGATATGAACACCCTTATACTAATTGTTGGACACGGGCGTTTTGTGGAAAGAGGAAGAGACAGATTGCTGTAATTGGTTTGAAACTCAGATAGTATTAAGTTTCAGTGAACTCCAAGGGTGGCGTCCGGATAACTGGGGAGTATTTTTGTTTTGCTGTTATTGTCGTTACTTATGATTCACAGTATTTTTTAACGTCCTCCTGATGTCCTCATCACGATTAAGTTACATTTTAGCCATATGACCACCCTACTTCCAGTGTTATGCCTTCGCAGTAGTAGTGTTACCACTACACCATGGCTACCTAAAGGACTTGTTTCGGCTTCAGGCTCCACGTTTTTCCAAAAGCCTTCCGGCGTATCCAGTATGCCCTTCGGATTTTGGCAATTCTTTTCTCTAAATTCTTTCTTGACGTAATCTTGTTGTCTAAAATAAACCCAAGGTACCAAACCTCTTTGTTTAGGTCCAGCTTTATTCCCCCTAAAAAAGGATCTGGGGAAATGTTCAGCTTGTATCTTCTAGTGAAGAGGACCGAACCTGTCCTAACACATACGTATAACCCGAAACTGTCAGCTCAGTGTATTGAGATGTTTCTTCGTGAATAGAATTACGAGGTCATCAGCATATAGCGTATGCTGATGACCTCGTTTGAACCCATTACTTTCCAAGGATTTCAGAAGTTCATTCAGGAGAAAGGATTCCTCCTTTAGGCATCCCATTGTAAACCTTTCTCTTCCTACTTTCTATACTGATATCGGCTGTTAAGATCCGTTTGAAGAGCATATGATGAAATGTTGAAATGCATTTAACATTTGCGATCTACCTTTCACCAAAGACCGGCGCTAATGCTGATTGCGTTATTGATATAACTTATTACGGTGTTTTTAAAATTCTCACGCCCCACCGAGAGAGAAATTTTTAATTGGATATCATTTTAGCGTAAATTATAACAAACATAAATTCGCCACACTTTCACGGTCAATTTGCCAGGTTGGTGGTATACGCAGATGATTATCGAAAAATCAGCGGTGTTTAGATATTCCCTTTGTACATACGAGTATCACTCTCTTGCTTAATTAATATGGATACTCTGTCTTTAGTCATTCTGAAGATTTTAAAATAACCAACCAGGGTATTCCAAACTCATACAATGAATTGCCAAAATGATCAGTCTCACTCCGAAAACGGTTTGAAATTTATGTAAATTCAAATTTCGAACTTAAATCAAACGGGCTGTTGACAGATTCGTGTCGCTGTCGGATGACGTTAAACGAATTTTAATCAGGATTGTCGCTAAAAAAAAAAAGAATAACTTAGCAACCGTTTTAAGGTGTCTGGTAACAGCAGTAGGTGGCCATTTTTAAACCCATTTTCTTCTAATTAACTAAATTTGGAAATAATTTAGTCAAATTAATTCGCTCAGTTATTGATCAAAGACAAACAAAATTTTTTTTTTTTTTTTTTTAGGCGGAATAGTGGGTGCGTGTTCAAACATAATGAAGGCTAAGTTATCATTTTTTTTTTTATTTATTTATCAGCAAAAGTCGTGAACATAGAAATTAATATTGAAAGTGAAAATTTCCATATTCTTGGTATTCATTGAGTGTGTCACGAAGAGTAAACAAATTTCTGGAGATGGTTTGGCATTCTTCTGACGCTTTTGAGGATGTGACAAGTACAGAATAAATTTGTCGTTACCATGGCGGGTACATTGTTATTTTTTTTTTTGGGAATTCTTTTGGAATGGGTACATGTAGGGTAAAAAAATATTTAATACAGACGAAATCGAATTATAGTGTTGCGGTACAGTGTTAAACTGATTGGCAACTATAAATAGGTGGCAACCGTTTCAAATTAATACAACAAATTGCCTCGCTACATGTTTAAGTCTTAATTATTCTACCACCGAGCATTGTCTTTGCATTGTAAGTATGGGCGTATGTAAGTTTTCCTCCCACAATTCTAGTTTTCAGCCCAAAAGCTGAAAGTATAATAATTTTGAATGATTTTAGTCTTCCCTACCTGCAATGGGCCCAGTCGGGTGATGTCCCTAATGACACCTCTGCCACGGAAATCGTAATAACCGATAGTTTTTCTGACTCTTGCCTGTATCAAGTAAGTGGCATCAAAAGTGGGTAACTTGATCTCATATTCTCGTCCGATGCCCATAATTCTGTTATCTCTTTGAGCAGTCATTTTTTTCCCAAATGGGACCGTTATCAGTCTCCTCTATTTTCAACCTTATTGTACGCAAACGCATACATGACTCAAGCCTCTGAGTGCTCCTATTTTTCGTAAAGCCGACTTTTTTAACTCAACAATTTGCATGGCAACTTTGATTGCAAATTTACTAATATTTTCATTGATAAAGCTCTCGCAATTTTTCACTTCTATATTTACCTCAGAAAAACTGTTCATCATGTCCTCGCTGGTACGACAAAAATTTACACTCACTTCGTAACAATACAAACAAATTTTGGCAATTATACCTTAAATCCAAATCTGACTCCGAATTTTCGAACTCGGCGAAGCCCTTTACTACGAATACATTGATCGAATGCAATTCAATCTGATCTCCGACCCCAAGAGATTTTACCAATTTATTAAATATCCGATGGATATCCATCTACTCTTAAATTCTTGGATACATCTTCGTCAGACCGATCAGGATTATTTCTGCTACATGAACAACGTTGCACAAACTTCCCTAGACGTTGTGGATGTAAGTTCGTCAGCGGTTTTTAAGAAGATTAGCAAACTCAAGGATGATTACTTCCTCGGTCCTGATGTCTTAACCGTCTAACTCAATTCCTCACTGCTCTATTTCAATTATCATTCCTATGCACAAAAAATGGGTGTAAGAGTGAAGTGTCTAACTATCTGCCCATTGCTAAACTCTCATGCGTTCCCAAGGTCTTTAAGAGGATCATGTACGAGTAATGCTCTTTCACTGCAAGTCAATCTTTTCTACCAAGCAGCACAGATTCCTTAAGGGCACATCGACAACCAGTAACTCAACCAGATTTGTGACAAATACACTCTGCGCAATGGAGTATGACAATGAAGTTGATGTTGTTGCCACAGACTTTAGTAAGGCTTTTGATAAAATTCCTCACCAAATTATTATTTTTAAACTTTATTTCGTGGATTAAATCGTATGTGGATAAGAGTCAATACAATTTTTTTAGATCTGATAATATTATAGCAACTTTGGGTGTCCCTCAGGGCAGGCATTTTGGACCATTGATCTTTATCCTAATTACAAACGATGTAGAATGTATTTTCATATCATCTACTGACGACTTCCGCCTATTGCAGGAAGACTTGAACCTCAAAATGCCAGATTCCTCAAATTGGAACGTGAGTTCCTTCGATATAATTTAGACATATTGGGAGTGAGTGAAGTAAGATGGTTCGACGCGGGAGAGTACCAATCGCCAACGTGTAATGCTGTGATACCGGTAAGCCTTCCGGCAGCATTAACACTCTGCGGATCATTATTGAACAGTACATTGAATACCGGTCACCACTGCACCTGCAGTTCATTGATTTTGAGAATGCGTTCGACAGTGTCAATAGACAGTTTACCTGGCTTGCCTTGTGCAGGAGAGGTATACCCGATAAACTAATAGCTATTATCAAAGCAACCTATGACGAGTCTAAATGTCATGTGTTCTGCATTGAGGAAAGCTTTCAGAGGAATCCGAGATCCAAAGTGGGAACCGACAAAGTTTCAAAATCTATCGCCGATACGTGCTCCTCGCAGCTTTGTCTACTGGAAACGGAGGAATTCATTGGACTCTTACATCTCAACTCAAACATCTGGATTACGCTGACGACGTTTGTTTACTCTCTAACAGATTTATGGATCTGCACCAAATGAAGGCAAATGTTGTGGGGTTTGGTTTGCCAAAGCCAAAATCATCAACCTCGGTACTAACTCATTAACTGAAGTTAGCATTACTGGACAACCTGCAGAGAGAGTTTCCAATACCTTGGTGGAACCGAACAGGATATTGTCAACCGAATCGGCAAAGCAAAGTCTGTGTTTGGAATGATGTCCATGATATGGTGAAGCAATGCAATCAGCTTAAACACCACGCTAAGATTATTCCGTTCAAATGTTGAATCCGTGCTGTTGTATGGGTGCAGCACTTGTAAGGTGACCGCTACTATCATAAAAAGACTAAAAAATGTTCATTAATAGGTGCCTACAGCACATCTTAAGGGTTTTCTGGGCTAGCCGTATCTCTAACGAATATCTTTACCAGAGAACGGGTCAGGAGCCAATAGGCACTACCATCCAACGACGGAAAGGCGACTTAGCAAACAACGCGATGCAATGGAATCCATTAACACAAGATGGTAGAAGGACGGGCCGGCCGAGAAGTACATAGCACAGAACAGTAGAGAAAGAGTCACGGCAATTGGGAAAGAGTTGGAGAGAACTGAAGCTCATTGCCAGGAGCAGTACACGATGGCACGTAGGCGTGGAAGAGACCCACAAGAGGAAACAGGATAAAAGTAAAGAAAGTAAGGCCCCTTCTCGAGTATTCTAGCCGAGTATTGTCACTTTTTACAATGTCCATATCAAAAGAATTGAAGCCGTGCAGAGCAGATTCATTCGATTCGCTTTACGCGGCCTTTCTTGCACTGATTACTATAACTTACCTAAGGTCTGTAACTCTTTTTCGTCTTATCACTCACCGCACTAATTATGGTTACCACGAATCTATGCCTAAACTGTTGAACAATGCAAATAATTCGCTATCCATATTTGATTTTAGTAGTAGCAAAACCTCACTACACCTACTCTAGCCTGTATCTTTCTCCCCCTTTATTTTAGTTCTTCAGGCTCTCCAAAAATAAATAAATAAATTCCTCTCACTCCCCTCTTTAGTTTTTAGCATAATTTTTAGCACGTTATGGATTAAGTTTAGCTTTAAGCAGTGCTTGCCTTAAGCTTAAATAAATAAATACTTCTGTCAGTCATTAATCACATATTAGCTGTTTTATAAATCCTGTAACTAATATCCAAAGACCCATTAATAGTCAATTGATTTTTCTATTTAAAATCAAAATTTTCGTCTCGCTAATATAGCGTATCGTATTACTCAATTATAATTGGCACACTTTCAGTTTCAATAAATAAAATTATTACATCGATCGACTTGCGGCTTTGCCTTTCACTTTCTTTTGCTATTTGAAGTTATAAAAAAAAATAAAACTAAATTACTTAACTACCAAGCAAATTAGGAGTGAATTTCCTTCTACGTACAAAAAAAAAAAAAGTGGATTCAACACGCAAGCCGACTGAATGTGAATGCCTTCGAGCAACACCCACGAATGGAACAACGTTAACCCCAAGGGTCAGGTTTTGTCCCAGAAACGAGTAGAGTACATAAGTGAATAGAAAGGGAAACATTCAACTGAAGACAACCGAGACAAACTACAATGGCAGAGTCAATGACCGTCATGCAATTTATATTCAACAACAAACCTATGGTATTTGTAGTCACAATGGTTGCAGATACTTTGTATCTATGGCTGAGGTATTGATGTAAAAAATTGCAATATTTTCAAGTATCAAGGATTTCTTTCATGCAATTTGATACTTATAAGTTAGCTTAGGGGAAATTAGGTCGTTTGCAACATAAAACCAGATTTACACTCTTTTAAATGCTGTGAGTGCATTTAAAATACCCACTGACCTACAATTATCTACCTATTTCCAACTTGAATTCATTAGAAATTGCACTCCTAATGGTGATAAACATAAAATTGCTACCTTTTCATCTTCGTTAAAGTCATCCTTGATTGTATACATCTCTGTGCCATCATTTATCCTTTTAATCTTACCGGACTTCAATGACTCCGATTTCATGAGCTAATCGATAAAGTGTCGAACCTGTTTATGGTTTCTTGGAAACGAGTGAAAAGTGTGAGGAATTTTTTTTTTTTTTTTTAATTAACAGTTTATGATTCTCCGGTTACCACCTTTTCTTTGAAATCCTTCTTCAGATACTTCTTTTTTTTGTTTGTCTATTACAAAGCAACTCAGCAAGGCATCTTCACATTGTTGATTGGTCTGAATGTTGTTGTTTGCCTGTTTTGTGTCTACTTGCAGATAAAAGATAAAAGAGGAGGATGTCTATTATTAAAAGGATCTGCGGGCTGTCAATGATATGAGATGAGATGTTTTTGAAAATTCATTCAATAATAATCCAAAATGTTCCCATCAAAAACAACAAAAGGACTTGGAAGCATAGATAATTTTATTTTGGGAACATCCTTGAACATATCAATGAATGACCTGGAAATTTTAATTTAAATAAATATCTACTAAAACGAATTTAAGGAAAGTTTGACAAAAAAGCTATAAAGATACTACTTCCTGAGTTACCGTCTGTATGACTCATAACAAACGTGACTCAGAATTTGAATGAAGTGTTTAAGTCTCTTCGATTTCTCCAAACTATCCTTCGATGACCAAATTAAATACCAATAAGTAGAATGAAAAGGGCATGCACTGTGTTTGGGGTCGAATTCGTATCGAATTGTAGTTGGATTACCGAAAGATGGAGGTCGACCTAAAGACTATTTTAAGGAACATTCTATCCGTAAGTCACCTTTGTGATCACGAAATTCACTATATTGACGAATTCTAAATCGTTTTTTTTATAATATGATATGAATACCCTTATACTAATTTCTTAGGATACGGACGTTTTTGTGGAAAGGGGAAGAGACTGAGAGAAAGACAGATTGGTGTAGTTGGTTTGAAACTCAGGTGGTATTATATTCCAGTGAACTCCAAGGGTGGCGTCCAGATAACTGGAGAGTATTTTTGTTTTGCTGTTATTGTCGTTGCTTATGATTCACAGTATTTTTTTCCGTCCACTTGATATCATCATTACGATCAAGTTGCATTTTAGCCATATGACACACTGCCAGTGTTATGACTTCGTAGTAGAGTTGACATAAGCTTTCGCAATTGATCGACTTTTTTGTTTATTGCATGCGAAGTAAATAGATGATTCTTGACACCAGGATTCGAACCGTGAACTTGCAGCGTAACAAGCGATGATGTTACCACTACACCATAGCCACCCTCGATGTTAATTGATTCCTGCTGGACGTACAGTTAAGAAATTGTCTGCACTGAACAAGGAAACAATAAGGAGCCTGGATCAGATCGCCTGTCAGTTATCACAAATCTTAGGAAATTGTGACAGATATACAAATTGGCGTCTATCGTTTGTCTGGTTGGTATTTCTTAGGATAAGTACTGATTTCGTGAATATATTCGATGTCAAGATTTTGGTCAATTCTGGTATTAATGGTATAGACAAGCTCGAAAAAGTTGGTCTGCCAATTCTGTCTAGACGGTCAGACGTGCGCACGACTACAGTCTAATCGACTTTACGGATTTATTTCAATACTTCATATGAGTTCTGTGGGGTCATAATTTGAGTCGAAATAGAAATCTCACTCTAAAATGAATGATTAGAAAAGAAAAAATTTTCAGAAATGGCTCAGAAGATTTTATTCACAAATTTTATTGAAGTTTTGTAAAGGCCAGTATCCCTTCTAATATTTTTCTTAAATTTTTGACGAAACAAAGAAAAAAAAAATCAATTTAACAATAAATCGATCAGCGGTAAAGGGTTTTTAAACAGGAAAATTAAATCATTTGATCAGTAATTTAATAGTTTTTTGATCTTCAAACTTTGATCTTCAGAAAATAAAAAATACTTAATATCAGCAGAAAAAGCAAATGACCAGCAAGAAAAATAACAGATGTGCTGAACAAATACTTTATCAGCAAAAAATTAATTATTTGATCAGCATAATATAATTTCTTTGTGAGCACAAATAGTCTAAAGAATTGTATTTTTAGCAAAAATAGATTATTTGATCAGCAGAATAGATTTTTTTGACTAGCGGAAAATAGAATTTCAGCAGAAAAATTAAAAAAATTAGTCAAACTGTCAAAAAGTTGCCAAAATCATGTAAACTTCTCTCAGGAGAGGCGAACCTATAATGCTGAGCCAGCGCTCCGAGAGGTTTCTAGATGCCTGTTGATGCTGCTCCTGAATTGTTGGAGGATTAAAGATTTCTGGAAATATGCTTCTCTCAGGAGAGGTGAACCTGTAATGTTGAGTCAGCGTCCTGAGATGTTTGCAGATGTCTGTTGATTCTGCTGCGGAATTGTTTGAGATTAAAGGTTTCTGGAAATACTCGTAAGTTTCTTTGGAGTAAGTTTCAAAGTTGACTTGTCCTGTAGCAGAAGGAGTTTTGATAAAGGAATGTCCACGCCGTTGCTAGGCAGACATAGAGTTTATGGGACCTGGTGGCTTGCCTAGTAGAATGCTCAAGTATTGCATTTCTAGGGATCATTCTATTGCGGTCTTTGGAACATCTGCCATGTAGTATATATAGTATAGGCGTAGGTCTGCTACCAGTCTCCGATGAGCTAATGGTTGGAGATTGAAAGTTAGTGCGGGATCTTCTCTGTATACTGTTGATATTGTCATTTTATTGAAAACGCTCAACATATTACAAACTATGATTAACAAGCTGGACATGGAAAAAATCGAGGGTAATGGTATTTCGGATTAATATCGACAGATATACTCGGGAGGAAAATTGGATCTTGGCAGCAGTGGTTGGAAACTGTAAGAAAACATCGTTACCTACGAGTAAGTGTCACTTTTACCCCCAAATTATCGTACACAAGATAAGTAAACAAAATTGAAAAATATCTTTAATAGAACGGAGAGTAAAGTTATAAGCAGAAACGATGTACCAACGAGTTCAAACAATAAACTCTATGAAACAACGGAAGTTTTGGGGATAGGAAAAGTATAAAGAATGTAGAACTGATGCAAAGTTACTTTCTTAAGCACCTCTTACATTATCTCTAGATTACATCTTATTCGTATATTCACCCTAAGGTTGTATTTTAAGTACATTTTGAGACCTAGACCTTCCGAACTAATGTAATCGGCAAATGTATCTAAGACGGTGCGTTTTCCTTGCGGGTATAAGGGAGTTACACAAGCGGACTAAGAACGCTTCCCTGTGGCACGCCAGCTGGATTTTTTTTTTTTTTTAATTGCGAGTATTCGTTTTCGTGCCTGACACGGAAGAGTCTATTTCCGAGATGTGATGTTAGTATGTTATATAGGCGTACAGGCAGAACTTCAGATTTTCATGCCACACTTAATCAAAGGTTTGTGTGACATCAAGAAATACACTTGAGTAAAAAAATTTTTCTTCAATAGCTTTCTCAATTACATCATTGATTCTATGTACCTGGTTAAATGGTTGAACGTTGCTTTTGAACCGAGACTGGTGATCAGAGATAAGATTTTGTTCTCTCAAAAATGTTGGACATAATTGGGAGAAGCGAAATGGGTCTATACGAATTCTTATCACTAGCGGTTTTCCTGGTTTTAGTACCATTATGACTTTCGTACTTTTCCATTGACTCGGGACGTAGTCCAATTTAAGCGCAGCGTTTAAAATATTGAGACGCTTAACTAATGCTTTTCTAGGCAATATTTTTAGGACTTTTCTCGTTATTAAGTCGTAACAAGGAAAGCTTTTTTAGGTTTTAAATTAATTTTTGAGTTTCATTAGCGTTGCAATAATATAGAATAAGCGCTTGACTATAGAACGGCTTAAAAGTTTCTTCTAGATGAGCAGCAAAAATGTCCGTTTCTCCCTTCACCCGATAGTCATGGATTTATCTTGATTGGCGGGGCAGAGATTTTAGGTCTTTTAGTGCCTTTTACAGCTTTCCAATGCGAATAAATTGATTCTTTTCCGCTGCCAAGCTTTCGAGGTAAGTATGTATACCACGGTTTTTAAAATTCCTGTTTCAGCATCCTATAAAATTAAAATCTGAGTAATTTTCAAGTGAACATCACATATGTAGGTGCAAGTATGTGTCCTTTCTTCTATACAATTGTGACACGGAATAAAGCCCTACGCAGGCATGCTAGTTCTTCCTTTGTGTCTCATTAGCAGACGTGATAATTTACCTTTTCTTCAGCTAGCAAATTATAATTTTGACTGATTGAAAGATCTAACAGTTGACTGTTTCCATCCCTCCTTCTATGACTGTGTTAAACGACAGGTAAACAATTGTATCTAAATATATACCTACTTGGGAGAAAATATCTCACCATTCACCAATATTAATATCAATTTACTGAAACCTGACATCTACATATTTTTGACTGGCAATTAATAAAGCGTTGCCCCAGCCTCCAAAAAAAAGAGCCGTCGAAATTATAGACTCCAAACGGATACCTCTAATGGTGCCCCATTATATTGTTCATGTAATTATGCGAAATAATAATTAAGTGCCGCACTTAATTGCATGGCAAATAGCGGAGAACAAATTATTGAAACAAGTTGATAAATTAATTCACGGTTTCGGTGGTCGACTTACCGCTGAGCTAATTGAATACAAGCTCCCCAAAAAAAGGAGTGATTAATTGCTACACTTGCGGTGCTTTGCACTTTACCCGAAGTATGAAGACAAATATGTTAAACCGTACGGAATGTGTTATAATTAACAGATGGAATGAAATATTGATATATGCTGAGTGTTTCGTGAGAACATGGCCCATCCATGGGATGCGATTGCCATTGAACAGAGAAGAGTCAAAACATAGGCCCAAAACATCAAGCGTCAACATAAAATTGTTCAAAATTGTCACAAAAGTTCGATGCCCCAAAACCTGACTCACACCGAGTTTTCCATCCAGAATGAGACAACTTCCTTGTGCCTCCCAGATGAATCATTCTGTTAGTCGTTGTTAATCGGAAAGGAAGTAGAAGATGACAAAAGCATCTGAGCATTTCTTTAAAAAGCAGTTGACCCTACTTCAACCAAATTTGGTGACGTTTTCACTGTGTTTCCAAAAGTGATCGTCAACAGAAAAACTTGCTTTAATAAATCTCCAGATGTGCGTTGGTATCTATAAGTCATGGTTCGCACCTTAAATGGTCAATCGTCACTATAAAGATTTATTTATTTTTATTTCTAGTTGCGGATAATTAACAAAAAGCTTCCTGTCACCCAATCTCCATGTGCGGAAGTGAACGTCTGAGTGCGTAAGTTGTTTTGAATTCATGGCGGTTTTTAATTAAGATCTTCTATTGAATCCCAATCAATAGGCATTGTCCGCGATGCATTCATATTTCCGTTCATTGTTGAAAATGAAGACCATATACGGAGGTGGTTTTTGTGCAATTTATATTATTCGATGGAAAATCTTTGTATGGACTTATTGTCTAGGAGAAATGACTATTCATAAGCTAACCGTATGACATAGTTAGAAACTATAACAAAATGTCACCTTAAGCTACTTAAGTATTGAGTGGCTTAGAAAGGAGAATGAAATAGAAATAATAAAGCGGTGGTATCGTAAAGTTGCAATGTCTATCTACAAATTTCTACTGTCAGCTCTACGTAGTCAACTCCGGATGTAGTTCAATGGTCTGTATTTCTGATATTATTTCATGATATGCGTTGCGATAACGACTGCTGCAGGATTATTATTGTTGAGTAAAAGTGCCTACGGTCTGAACTTTACTTTACTTTACTTTAGATGGCGCTACAGTCTGGGGTAGACCTGGGCTTAAACCAATAAGCTTGTTCAGCTCGAAGTGGTGCTAGCCGTCTCCAGTTTTACACACGAAGTTGGTTGTGTGCGCCACCTTATGTGAGGTTTACCTTTACCTCGTCGTTCTTCCAGAATGAATTCGAAGACTTTCCAGGCAGGAGCGATGAACACGAACCCTTCTAACTACGTCAATGTCGCTGCACAACTGGTATAGTTCTCCTCTTCCACTTTCCATCGATACAGACTGGTCCAACAAATTTTGTTCTCAAAACAATCAAAAGCGTTTTCTTTCATCCATTCTTCTGCGCCGTACAGCAGGACTGGGATGAAGAGGATTTTATATAAAGTCTCCTTAGTTGTCCGTAAGAGGGCGTTGCTAGCCCAAAGAAACAGCGGATGCCAAGAGTTATTCTTCGCTTGAATGTTGTAGGTAGTTTGAGTCCCCAAGCCATTTTGTGCATAGAGAGTCACACATGCCCCTTTCTTGCAACTGTCAATGCTCTCATTTCACGTTAGGCCTAGATATCTTCTTCATCGCGAAGTGCTTAAGTGAACCACATATATGCCGAAAGGTTTGAATGCTCGGTTTCAACCCTATTTAGTGAAAAGTACGGATATACGAGTATCTTTCTATATATCTGCGCGCTTCTACAATTATTTACTAACAGAAGTGCATAATTAGACATTTCACTGATTTTACAAGGAAAAATATACCTGGCATCAGAATGAAAACTTCGTCAGCGCATGCCGCATTCACATCCGAAATGTAACGTAGGTATAATGAACTATTCAGTGCACCCTCTACATTTGGAAAAATAACAAACTGAGGCCAACTTCAAAAGTAAATTGTGACGGCCATCTTTAATCCGGCATTTTGATTTGATCGTGATTTGAGACCAGACATGTAAAAAATGAAAAATAAATGATCCGTTTTAATATTAAAAATCACTTAAATTTATTTTACAGGTTCATATTTTTCGTTAAACTTAAACAAAAGACTATATTTGAGTTGAACCCTACGGAGATTACTGATTAACAGCCTCTTACTACCCTTTTTCAACTTTCAATATCACAAGGAAATTTTCCTCAATTATGGAAGGACGCTTACATTACCCCTATCTACAAAAAAGGATGCAAGTGCATTAATTCTAATTATCGCCCTATTGGTAAGCTCTCATGCATACCAAAGCTCTTCGAGACAATCGTGTACCAGTAATGTTTTTCCACTGCAAGTCAATCTTCTCTACAAAGCAACACGGTTTCATTAAAGGGAGGTTAGCAACCACTAACTTAACCGTGTCCGTGTCTAGTACACTGAACGCTTTGGAAGATGGCAATGAAGTTGATGTCGAAGCCTCAGATTTTAGTAAGGCTTTTGACAAAATTCCTCACCAAATTATTGTTTTCAAGCTAAAAGCCCTTTTATTTCAACCGCGGTTCATCTCATGGATCAGACCATACCCAGAAGACCGTCAATACAAAGTTCGTTTCAGATCAACAGTATCGGACGCTCATATTGCAACATCGGGCATTCCTCAAGGCAGCCATCTTGGACCACTAATCTTTATCCTTACAATAAATGATGCTGAGCGTATCATCTGGATCTGTGATCTTCAGGTCTACGCTGATGATATGAAAATCTTTAAACGCATATAATCTGCCACTGATTCTCGTCTTCTGCAGAATGATCTAGATAGTTTCTCGATCTGGTGTATAAAAAATGGCTTAAAACTTAATGTCAATAAATGCCATTTCACCAACTATGTACTCTCGTAAGCGTCTCCCATCACCACTTAGGATCCACTTCATTCGTGATGAGTCTGTACCCTCAATCACGTCAGCATGCGATTTGGGCGTCATCGCGATAGTGAACTCACCTTTCGATCACATATTGACAGTGTTATAAGTAGAGCCAACTCAGCACTTGGATTTGTTAAACGATGGTCAAAAGAGTTTTCGGACCCCTACGTAACAAAATCCCTCTATCTTCCTTTCGTTAGACCCCTCCTAGGGTATGCCAGGCAAGTATGGTCTCCGCATTATGCTGCCCATACCATGAGAATGGAGGGTGTTTAGCGCAGGTTCATTCGCTTCGCCTTACGCGGTCTGTCTTGGGCATCGAATCGTCTTAGACAGATTAATCCTCAGTCATTGGAAAAACGACGTGACGTTTCCGACATACTTTTTATTCATCAAGTGTTATCTAGCAACATTGATTGCCTCGTCTTGCTTCAAGCTATATCTCTAAATACCAATCCCCTCAACCTCAGGTCTGTTCCTCTTTTCCGCATAGCTTCTCATCGCACTAACTATGGTTAAAACAAACCGGGGTGGCCGTGGTGTAGTGGTAACATAATCGCTTGTCACGCTACAGATTCACGGTTCAAATCCTGATGTCAAGAATCATCTATTTATTTCGCAAGAAATAATTAAAAAAGTCGATCAATTGCGAAGCTCATGTCAACTCTTCTGCGAAGGCATATCACTGGCAGTGGGTGGTCATATGGCTGAAAAAGCAACTTGACCGTGATGATGACATCAGGAGTACTAAAAAAAAAAAATACTGTGAATCATAAGCAACGACAATAATAACATAAAAATGCTCCCCAGTTATCTGGACGCCACCCTTGGAGTTTACTGAAACTTAATACCACCTAAGTTTCAAACCCACTACACCAATCTTTCTTTCTCTCTCTCACTTTCTACGAACGCCCGTACCTGAAACAATTTAAGGGTATTCATATCCCCTTTGGCGCGCGCAAATTATAAAAAAAAAAAAAAAAAAAAAATTATCAAGAATGCTGCGCAAATCAAATAACGCGGCATACATTTTTGATTTTAACAAGAATAAATACGCACTCCGCAAAGCCTTAACAACACCCTCCCCCTTCTCTCCCTAGCTTTTAAGTCTTTGCACTTTCTAGTTTCAAGTTTAGATTAAGTTATGCTTGTACTAAAAAATAAATAACTAATCTGACAACTCCTATCATAGCTGACGAAAAGGCCATAAGTGTCAATGAATCTATTTGGATTCATAGGACCGTAAAAAATGTTGGCCAATTTATTGGTATATATTTAGAGATCAAATGTTTGGAATGCCTTCATAGCTTCGTTGGTCAATTTTTTCTATCTCTTTAAATAGATGATTAAGCTTAGATCCATTTAGGGCGATATCCGATGAAGAAATATCAGAAAGTACAGCAGATTGGAGAGTGCACCTATTTAATTGAAGAAACTGTGCTGTAAAATAAATAGGAGCCTACAATGAACGGTAGGCAGCCACACCCTCTTCTTTCCCGGTTTAATTATCCATATAGACCCAAAGTGAACCACACTGAAACTTGCGGAGGAGTAACTATGTAATATAGTATATACCTATACGTGTGGTATTTTCCAGTGCAACGACCACGATTTTTCTCATTTGTACCATGCGACAATACTCGTATCTTTTATGGGGAGACACTATGCGAACACAATAAGTTTATCGTGACAAAATCTTTTACATCGCGTTGCGGTTGCGTAAGCACAAAAGATGCCGGCAATTGTTCGCAGCTGTCCGTACTCGTCGTCGGACCGTCATGCCATGCCATCTGGAGGATTTTCATTACGTAATTAAGTGCAGAGGTGCATTTATTTTCTGCGGCATTAATCAACTTGTTATTGTACGGAAAAAATAAGATATGTCAGTGATGGCGGTAAATCATAATTGCAATTGAAGCTAATTAAGGTTGATGTTGATTATGGTTGTATACAACATTTACATTGTCATGGTAAGTTAGTAGGAAATGGGTTAAGTTAATATACTTGTATAGCAATTAGTAAAGTAATCTTTGTTTTTCGGAAGACACTTGTGATGTGATTCAGTCTACTGAATTGGAACACTATGTTTTCCTTATGTTTAACTAGCCTTGACGTGGTTCACGACTCTTATATTCCTATTGACAGATAAACGGGTTCTATGAAAGAATTCTACAGGCGTCAATAGAGAATAATAATACGTACACGGATCAAGGGAAATCGAAATCATATGTACATTGTAGAGGCTGATCCAATTGGAGGTTACAATTTAAATCTGGCAATACTACTACTCTGGTTCTGTAAAAGACAAACAGCTGATATTTGACATCTGTTAATACCAAGCATTGACATTTGAAGTTATGGAGTGATATACGAGAAAACAATGCATTTTAATGGTTAAAACCAATCTCCGAAATAAGGAAAATTTAACCAATACGATGCCAATGTCCGAGCCTAAGCAGAAGACGTTGGGATTTCCTAGGCAATTCCTCCTTTGGAGACCTACAGTAGCAAACGTACCTCTGAAAGCAATGCTAAAGTTTTGCGTCAAGTCAGAATGGGAAAAGTTCCTATTCGAGGCAGACGGCACGGCACATTCCCACAACATAACTTTCATTCTTCTTTCTTTCCAGGTGAATCTAAGGGTAGTGCTAAGAGCCCGTGTAGGCCTAAGCGGTATGATGACTGAATTTTCTCCAGTAACCCCTAATCTATTCTAACCTAACCTAACCAACACTATTCGCGCATTAGGAATTAATGTCGATATCATGCGATTAAGAAATTAATGTAAAATCGAACCTGGTCAGTGTTGTACAAGGTGGAGCAAAAATAATGCCATAATGTGAATGTGCCATAATTTTTGCAAATGGCGTCAAATGTCATTGTGCTTTGACATTTATATTGTAGACAGATAGAGAATTAGTTGACAACAAGCAATGGAGCGATACACATCTGAAGAACGCGGAATTATTGTTACTACTTATTTGTCCAATTTCCAGTCTGTTGTTTTAAGGCAGCGCGAATTTCGTCGTCGTTTTCCTCGTTATCCTGCACCAAGTGTGCAAACAAAATTTGCATTTCTGAAGCACGGAGATTTCAAATGAAATGCACGAAGAGCCATTGCATCTCCTCATAGTGACTGTTTGGTGCGGCATTTGCAGTGAAAAAGTGATTGACCATCAGATGTTAACCGAGTTTTTTTTTGACGCAAGTTGCTGAATTGAGTCTCGAGCATTATTGGTTCCAGCAAGACGGAGCAACCGCTCACACAGCTAGGGCAACGATGGAGATTTTAAACCACCAATTTCCGGGCCGTGTAATCTCCCGTTTTGACGATTTAAACTGGCGGGCCAGATCGTCAGTTCTGACGGCGCCAGACTAATTCCTTTGGGGCATTTTGAAATCTCACATTTACAACAACAAACCACAAACCTCTTGAAAGCCAACATTGAAGAAAGAATCACAAATTTGGAGCTAGATGTTTTACGAGCAACGCCGTACAACGAGCACAATGATTTCCCTATCTCTTCAACAGGTGGTCATTTGACCGACATAATTTTTTCAACTTAATGTCATCAATTTAACACCTTCAAGTAAACTTTTCGTGGAAACAGAGCCCAATTTTTTTCAATTCTAACAAAATGGCAGCCAATTCATATTATGACATTACTCGTACTTTTGCCCAACCTTGCATATGCAAAGACCAGTACGTCCTCATATTGGCCGGTCATGCGAAAGTATCGCTGCAGGATTATTTCCATAGCTACTGTCGGACAGTTACCTATGGATATCTAAGATGTTGCTTAGTTTTGGTAGGAACTTCATCGGCGTAAAAAATCGCATTACACCCTTCTTTTGCTGATGTCTTTAGAATTTTGGCAGCGGAGATATGTGTGAGGACTAACGCTGTGGTTTTCTCTCCTCATTCATCTACTCACAATGAGGTCCACAACTTACAGTGATTTGAAGCTTCAGCAAAAGTGAAGTAACGCAAAAAGTGAAGTCACTGTAAAAGCTCAGCTATTTCGAAAAACTCGAGTGTCATACCACAATCAAACGATCATAAATTTTCAATTTCAACACCAATTACTATGTCAGTAATCTCACCTGTCAGTCCTAATCATTTGACACATCCTGTAATTTTAATCTCTACAACAAAACTCAGTTTTCTTTTCTAAATGCATTCCGTGTCTTAAGTATTTATTACTCCAGTCACCTCCTTTTCGACGGAGCATAAAAAAGTAATATCATAGGGACTGACAAAAGGCAACACAAAAACCGGCCTTAACTTCCCATCACAATAGCGGTTGTGATTTCCATATGACAATCAATCTTTGTGGCATCTCGACACCCATCATCATCATCATCATTATCATCGTTGTCGTCGTTCTGCAGAGAGTGAAACTGTGCCACAACCATAGATACAGAAAAACAGAAACCTCATCCATCAGATAAATGTAGGTGAGTCATAACTTCCAATGATTTCCCTATAAATCTCGACTAAGAGTTTAGTGTTCAGTGTGCAGAAAAACCACTTGTAAGTGAGGTCTACCTCAAGTAGATACTTGTGTGCTAAGCCTGACAAAAGGAGGAAATGGAAAATTATGGATAAACCATGGAAAATGTTTTATATTTGTATCAAGCAAAACAACCTTATGGTTTTCCGTTTGCTCTAGATACTTTTTTGTGAGTTGGATTCATGGAATTAGCTTGCAACTAGTGATCATTTTCTAATTTTCCACGCCAAATATTAACACCACCAACATACAAGCCTCTGTTATTACTTGTTCCACCCAAACTACTCATTTAGACAGTTTTCACTTTCATAATAAGGGAAAGTACCTACTCAATGGACCAAGACATCAGATTTCATAATGCAGGCACTTATAACCTCATCAACAGTATGACCAAGCGCCACTGCAATGCATCAAAGTTCAATGTGCACATCAACTGTAGGTACCTCGAATATAATTTGAATGAGATGACTCAACAGCACCCGAGTACTCAATCATGGAGCTCATAGATCACTGACCTACCCGCATACACAACACCGCTTCGAACGATGAAAGCTGAGAGCATATTGGCGATCTTGTGTTGACCATTGTGGTCCATCGTCTTGCTGCTGTTAAGTGATTCATGAAAACGATCAAAAAATGTTAACCATACATTTCTGTCTCTGGTCGCGGAGAATAGAGATTTATGGAAATAATACCATCGCCATTATGGTGGGATCAACAAGTTCAGTGGACGCAATGTCATCACTTTCTTTGTTGACCTTTGGTTCGTGTTTGGATTCAAAGCATTGCATTAGATGTCAAAACTGTTCACTTTGACATCGAAAGTTTATGCGCGAGGTTATTGTAGCTAGACCTGAGAAAATGTCTCTAATAGACCGTGTAGAAGAGATGGAGATACATTAGGTAGCGTGCAATGGATGCTGTTATTGAAGATAAATATTTAAAAAAAAAGTGCACGACGTACTCGGACTTATACTCGTATGTTGCTTATGTGCAAATCATTGAGTTTGAAATTTAAACAAAAAATATTCGCTAAACCAGTGCTTCCAGCTTCCTTTCACTTAATGATATTCTTCGAAAACTGTATCCGCATCCTTGTACAGCTTATGAAGGTTAGCGGCTGTGCCTTCTCCTTCATTCTACCTCTTCATACACAGGACCAAATATCCTCCTAATAGGTATCTGTTAAGTTTTCTTGCTTATAGTCCAACATGCAGCACCATATAGTAGAGATCATTTTAGAGCAGAAAGGATCATCGATCTGTAGAGCATGTAGTTCATACTACAAGGTAGATGAACTCATAATCATTTAGAAGTTAAAGTTATCAACGGTGACGTTTTATCCCAGATGGTGGACAGATGCTTCCTTCTCTGTTGACGTTTTGTACATTTTTGGTTTTGGTCTCATTAACGTCAAGACTAATTAGTTTTGTTTGATTTTCAGTTGCCTTGAACACTATCTATTCCAGCACAAGATTCGGATTGTAAAAATAAGTGGTGAATCCTAGGTAATGGTTAATGATCTATCAAAACTAGGCTGCCAAACTAACGACAAAGAAGGGTCTACACAACCAAACACACAAAACTGCACTTCTAAGAGCTTCTTGACAAAGTGATGTTGAAAATGAGAAGTCCATCCAACAAAGGTCTGCTGACGATGTTTTCTCTATTACTACTGACGTAGCCGGCATACATATCACCAATTTGTACAAACCACTAAACAAACCTTGGACACATCATGTATTACCAATATTTAATCATCCTGCAATATACAGCGGCAACTTTAACAGCCATCATACCTCTTGGAGATATTCAACATCAAACCCAAATGCCCTCAAACTGTCCGACTAGGCTGAAGTCAACCACCGTCTTCGACGCCAAGGATGCAAGCACTTTTCAATTCAGATGATGGGAAAGGGACTTCAATCCTGTTTTAACATTCATAAGCACCAACAGCGACCAAAGGCCTCTCCAAACTAGCCTTAAGGTCCTTTCGAACTTCCTACATAGTTAACACAGGCCTATAGCTATTCAAATCGGGACCCAAATCCCTGTCATCGAGTCCATAACAAAGTCTAGATGGAATTTTAACAAGGCTTCTTGAAACAACTACAGGAGCGAAGTCGAAGCAAATATAAGGTGGATACAGCCAGTAGCGCGAAAATATAAACCATCGTTCCCCCTATGACGAAGAAGCACATACCGAGAGATTTCCGTAACCTATACATACCTGGATGGGCAGACAAAAGCGATCGCTTCTGCAAGGAGTTTGAGACATATGGCGATCCTGATAAGCAACCTCCCCGACTGCGGCGAGTTGCTTAAGTTTCTTTATAAAGCATGCAACGATAAGTAGAAAATATCGTCGAAAACACTAACTTTGTCCACTCCGCCGCAAAGCATGGAGCTTGCTCCGAAAACTTGGCAATAGCACACCGGTAGCTGCACCGAAACCCACAATCTGTCCAGATATAATAGATGCTGGGATAGTCAAACTATCCAAGGCCCCTGCAGACAAAATAGAATGTAAGACCATCAAGAGAAACCTTCGTTTATCAAAAAGAAGGTCACTGGAACTGGCGGAATTTTCACGAACCGTCAGCCCCGAGAAAGATGAGGCGGCGCTTCTCAAGGTAAAGGCAAAGCAGCAGGACCAGATGGCATATTGCCAGAGTTTCTACTGCATAGCGGCACAAACTTCAAGAACTAACGTTATGACATTAAGATCATGCGGCGATTTTAATGCAAAAATTGGAAAGGAGGGCATCTTTGGAAATACCGTCGAAAAATACAGCCTGCACGGCAACACCTCCGGAAATGGACTCAGGCTAATCGACTTTGATGTGGCTCAAAACATCACTCTAGCTAGCATACGATTCCGCATCTCAATATTCGTAAGTGCACCTGGCGATCTCTAGATCAACTAACTGCCGTGCAGCTAACATTGACTCGGATCACAATCTTGTTACTGCCAAGGTACATGTACGGATATCCTAAACACCACAACATCAAAGAAGTACTTAGTTTTACCAGAAGGTAAAGCGAGCATATCAAGGCCCAAATAGAAGCCTGTACGGATGTGGAACGCAATCTAGTAGTAGAGTCAGTGTATGCTGAGAATTTGGAAGATCACTTCTGCAAACTGTTAAATGGCGGTGACGATCAAAACTCCGTCAGGCACAATGCTTTCTTAACATTTCCAAAATGCTGGGGATGATTTCGAACCGTGCATATATCAACTCATCTGTAAGAGCGAATGTATGTAAAGCGAATGGACATCAACACCTCGGCCCGGAAAGTTTAGACCTAGGAAGACCTCACCTAAGGTGACGCACACAAGTGGAGATGTACCTCATTCAACTTCGTGTGTAAAACTCGAGAAATACATTCTTAGATAAGTAAAGTATTTAGTATTCCTCGAAAGAGACTTGTTCCCAATGCTTTCTTCACATTGTGAGGTTTCACAGATTGTTTTATGAGCCAACCTTGTCTTATCTCAGTATCGCAAGATGAGCTCGCACTTTAGCAAGCTACTGATTGACACAATTTGAGAATGTTCGAATACTGTCTTCCATTTGATCAGTTTCAGTGAATTAGAAAAGTGAAATGATGCTTTCAAGCGCGTTTCGCACGCTTAGATGTTCCGTTTAATTGAACATTTCACATTCATTTTATTCGTCGTCTTTAATCATTGTGAAAGCAGTGAACAATTTTCATTCTTTTGCTACTTTTTTGTGGCATTTAGAGAAAGCAGATGACAGTTTAACTTACAAGGAATTCCAGCAAATGAAAGTGAAACGCCTGATTAGTTATACATTTGCAATTTGCATCCACCAATTGCCAATTCATGTGGAACTTAAAACTGCATTCCAAGGTTATAGACTTCATAAGACAATAGCCAATTTAACAGGTCATCTTGTGCCCAACACATACTTCATATTCATGGCATCCATTGCATCTTTACCATTTCAAACACAAGTCCTCGCATAAATGTATCTTTTTTTTAACTCAGCCACATGCCAAAGGGGCGCGCAGCTCATCCATGTGGCATGAAAGCGAAAATCGATAAGAAAATCGTGATATGCCAATGGGACACTGCACTGTGCTCAGCTGTAACATCATCTCAAGATGCAGCACATATTTCCCATCCACGTCGTGTCTTCGACACCACAATGAGAATGGTTACAGTACATCTGCAGCTGATGATGTAGCGATAGCTTTACGAGTAAGTCTTTGTTACTGACTGTCCTCCTATATGTGTGTTACGTCATAAAGTCGTTTGCCGATGCATTTGTGGAGATTACGTCAAATCTCCTTGAATGGTACATCGAACTTGCTCAAGTCTTTTGGAGGTGTAGATACATCGTATATGTGATTCATTTTGGGACTGTTTTTCAGGTGACAAAATCAAGACTACTTTTTGGTTGAAAAGTTGATTTCACTATTTTTAGAAAGATGAGTGTACAGTATGTCAGACAAATCAGTCTACTACTTGTATCTATTTACACAGTCATCAATCATTAAGACAGAGGAATTCCACAGGGCACCGTACTAAGTCCACTATTGTGGACCCTCATGTTTGATGACATCATTAGATTAAGAACCCCGAGGTTATGAAAGATAATTTGTTTTGCTGAGAAGTTGGAGCATGACAGCTATGAAACTATAAGGAGAGTTCGAGGCTAGCTGACATGCATGGGTCTACAACTTACAGAGAAGAAAACAAAAGTAGTGACTAATGGAGACTATAACAGTAACTATCAGCGATCATGCAGTGCTCTCCAAGCCATGGCATTGTTATAGATGCAAGACGTTTGAGCAACACCTGCAGCCTGTTCGCAAAGTCAACCATTGTCCTGGCAAGGATCATGACAATCAAGAGTTTCGGCATCGATAATACTCTATGGGTGCCAAATATGGGCCGGTGCCATGAAGACGAAGTTTTACTGGATGAAGACGTAGGCATCATACAGAATTAACGCATTGAGAGTATGTACACGTAGCGCCTTAAGAAACAAGTCTGCAAGAATGTCCGCAGAGATTCATGTGGTTATGTTGGGGATCACTCTGTGCATCCACCTGCCTTTGTCAGAGTGATCCTCAACTTAGTCGCATAGCATGGTGAGCTGAGTTTCTATACGTCTCAAATGCTTACATACTTGGTTGCTTTAGGGCGTATCTTCACAGATTTGGGCACGACAACAACCCGTATTGCCCAACCTGCACAGAAGCAGTCGAAGATGCGGAACACCTCATGTTTCATTAATACGATGCAAAACGTCATCTGCTGTCCGAGAAACTGGGTGAGTCAGACAACATTATCAGGAAAATGATGAGCACGAACAATGGCTGGGACGTAGTTAAAGACACTGTGACAACTACTATGAAGAAGCAGTGCCGAGAGGGACGACTACGAAACGCAGTGCAGGAGGCTGCACCTAAGGCTCGAGCTCTCCTCCTTATGCAATGCTTCACGGTTGTCCCGCGAGGATAAAGAGAAGAAGTGGGAGGTGGATCCAGTGCGTGAAAATCCCACACTGTTACTGAGTACTAAAAGATTCCCACCTCCAAACGCAAAAAAAAAACACACATCAATCAAAAATCCTTTCAGTCGCACTATTTGTAAATCTTAATCTGACGTTAACTGACCAACCGTATCCGAATGTGAGATAAGCTCCACTAATGGATATTGACTAGACTTGTTTCCCAGCCCCGGAAGCTGTCATTGGAGTGACCAATTCGATATCGTTTTAACGACATTTCCTCCTAGGAACACAAGCCGACTACTACCGTGTATCGATAGTCAAATGGTTTTTGCTCGATTAGTTCAATTGATTTGTTGCCGGACAAGTGTGTTCGATTAGCCAGAAACAACTTAACTAGGTGAGGATAACTTTCTCCTTCTCGTCGTCGTGGTGTGCTGTTGTACAGCCCGAAATTGGCTAAGGAAATTTTCACTTTTCACACAATTTTATACGGGTGTTTCATGCATGCAATTTGAGTGATAAAACTGAAAGGAAAAAACAAACGCCTAATGTAGTCATGGAAAGCGGTAACACCTTTCTGCGACGTAAGGGGTTTCCAAGGAGGGCGTGCGTGTCCAAAGAGCTAGGTATTGCAACTTTCCCCAAACTAGTCATCCAGGCAAAGATCTGCGGGATACAGAGTTGTTGTTAAATTGAAACTCCTCGCAGACAGACAGTCAGACGGATAGTGACGTCAGATAAAATTGCATTAGCAATGGATACATGCAGGCGTATTGCACATTTTATGATCCAGCTGGGAGTTTGCCTAATGAAAGACCATAAAGGAATATTGCATTTGATTTCAGTGTGAGCGTTGCGTAACTTCTTAATTTGCACTCATGAACAGCAAGACAAAGGAGACAGAGTTGTAGACGCAATCGTGCCCATAAAAGTCGTAAAGTGATGCAATCTTTTGAAAAACTAGGACAGCAGACTTGCAAGTAAATTAAATTAGAATTCAATTTAATTCGGGCAAATGAAATATTTTTCATCGTAGGGAAATCAGAGATGAGTTGATGAAATATGACAAACTGACGTAATAGTCAATTGAAAAGCAATCAATTAATTTGACTTTAATCAGAAGACTGGAATGAATATAACGTTCAGTTGGAACTGGTCTCTGCCCGAAGCACTTCCCTTAATCAAATGGAAGCTAGCTTAGGTATCTCTCGCTGTTTCATGAAATGGAGCATTAGAATGTGTTATACCAAGGACACTGATCTTTTAGGGCAAGCTCAGAGGTTAATTATCTTGGGTTTGTATAATGGGTGCTTTGAAAACTACTCCCACTGCTCCACTTGCTTCCTGCTGATATCTATGGGAGGCAAATGGCAGCTAAGGCAGCATTGAGGTTTCGTAAATGCTCACAGTTGGCTAACTCTAATTTGGGACACTCCAGGATCTTGAACGACCAAAAAGGTATTCTCAGCAAGACGGACTATATTGTGCTTCACATCCACTTTAATGTCAAGTTCAAGACCAGAATTCCTATCAGAAACGTTTAGGAATCTGTAGGAGTTTTGAATGATTCTGCGATAGATATACACACAGATGGACCTAAAACAGCGTATAGTATGGAGGCAGAAGTTCTCTCCAGTGCACCTGATGTAAACAGTGATGTGATCAATGTAGTGTATTTCGAGATAGAGTGTAGCGCTATTGTATATAGATAGTTAGGCAACTATAAAAACCTTAAAATAACCGACGATGAGATCCAAGTTGGTAAAGCAAAGTCGCAAGTCTCTGAATAAGATTGCTAAGAGATGTAACGTTTCCCAGGTCACAGGGACGTTCTGGGCAACTGCAGAGTGGACGAGCTGGCAAATTGAGGTGCGTTTCGAAACTTTACTGAAAATAGAGAAGAACCATTTGCTCCTATAGAATCGATAAAGTTTCGACATGATACTGAAGCCAGAAGAATGGAACAATACCACCACTTGTCTTTGGTCGAAACAGATCTGACCTAACCTGAATCCTAAGAGAATGATAGACTTCTGGCCATAAATAGGAATTGCCTAAGCTCTATAAAAGGAGCCCTCAAGGGTCTTGGGTGTCCCCTTCAACGATTTCTGTAGAAGTTGTAGAGACGAGGAGGAGGAAGAAATAATAACTCACCCAGTACTCCACGGGGAATACTTCAGTAAACATCTCAGAGACTTAGCCAGGCTCGATATTTACAAAATAGTGAGTGGATCTGGGCATAAATGCGGAACAGGAAGGGTTAAAACTGCTAAGGTTGCTGAAATTAACTTCCTTAGAGGAAAACATATAATGTAAGATTCTGCTACTGCTGGTGGTATCACAATGGACCTACTTTTTAGTGCAAATGTGTCTCTGCCTAGCGGGAACAGTCACCTAACCTAACTTAACCCAACCTAAGGAGAACTGACTTTTTTCAGTGTTGTTAGGTCCTTTTAGTTACTATTCCCAAGTGCTCTGGCAAATTTTCCCCTTTCTTCCACTTCATGTAAATAAAATTCACACCATTTCACCAGATGGTAATGTTTAGAAAAGCAGCTATTAATTCAAATTTGCTTATTATACAGGGTGCAACATTTAAATTAAAGCACCTCAATATCTTGAAATGGAAATAAAAGAGGCGAATCTTCTAATAAATCCTCAATGACCGGTAGTATGGTTTTCATAGCAACAGGTGCACTGGTGATTTGATGGCATCGATGGCACCGAGAAGTGGAACCAGTCTATCCATCACTTCAGCGAAACTAAGAAGGTTGCGCTTGATATTTCAAAGGCATTTGACAGAGTTTGGCATCAGGCTCTTTTGTCGAAAATGCGTGCATATAGCATCGATGAGTCTCTTCTTCATTGGATTAGAAATTACCTTTCGGAGCATTCAGTATAAGATGTCTTGGACGGCTTCAATTGACCATATAAATGCTGATGTTCTCCAAAGCTCTGTTTTGTTTTTCTTATTTTTATAAATGATCTCTTGTCTACAATCTCTAATCCAATCCATTTCTTCGCTGATGATAGTACCCTCAGTTTTTCATATTCCTCCCCTAACTCACGGCTTTCCTCTTCGACCGTAGAAGAGGAAGGACAACGTATGTTAAACTCATTCAATTTTGACCTGAGCAGCATAATCGAATGGGGTTCAACCAACAGAGTGACACAATTCTGTCTTTTGTCTCTCAAGCGAAACAGAAACCTTCAACCATTGTCCATGAATGATACTTACATCGTTGAAATCGAAAGACTTTCCATTCTCGGTTTTACATAATCGAGGTCGCCAAAAATGCTGCAAAATGTCTAGGATTCCTTAAGCGGTGAAAGAAATATAAATAGATCTGGTCTCAATTTATAAGGCATTCATATGCTCAAAGTTGGAATATAACGCCCATATCTGGTCTAGTCCACCCAAGATCGTTATGCAAATTCTAGATAAAGTACGGAATCGCGCGTTAAAACTTATAGGTACGATGACCATATTTTAGAATTCCAAATAATGAACAATAGAAAAAGAAACAAATTTCAACCCAATTTTAAATTTTCAATTCTTTTACTGATTTGAATATTTTTCTGAAGAATAAATTTCCTTCACTAGATTCGGCCTTTGTTTTAAATACTCTTTGAACTCTAGGCATGTCAGTTAATTATTAAATATTTAGTTATCAAAATAGATTTAATGGTTTCTACCTTCATTTGGGTTTTTTCATTTGTCCAAATATTGTTTAAAACAGAAAAAAACTCTTTCTGTCGGAGTATTTTACCCTGGCAGACATAAGCCGAATTCTACAATGCTCAAAATGTTTTTGAAACTTATGTTTTTTTTATGTAAAATGATTGAATATTTTCACCCATTTATCTCCTGCAGTCTTCTGATTATCTACCCATTCTGCGATTTTGCCCAAAGTGATATACCTTTTTACACACGCAAATTCATCGAAAGTTTGACTGTCATCAATATTGAAACCGCTTCTCTTTTTCATAATAAACATTAAACTTGCTTCAACATGGTCCCAAGACGGAACAGCACGGAGAAGTACCCATTCCAAAACTTCAACTTCAACAAATGCTCTGTCCCATTGATTTAAATAGTCAATGCAACTATTGTAAAAATCACTCACCTGTTTCATTTTTTTAATAATTATTGACAAAAAACACTCATCTCTTCTTTTTTCTATTTTTAATTTAAGATCTTTGATGATCAGGGACACTTCCGTCATGCATATTTCCTGGGACTCAATCTGTAAAATGTTATTACAAAAAAGAGTAGCCTGACAATGTGCAAAAAAAAAAAAACAGACTTCCGAGCAATAATTATTAAAGAATCCCTTTAAGATAGTTGTAATAAGTAAACCTGCAAAGGCTTAAAAAGTTTTAAAATTCTTTCTATCGACGAGTGAGCCATCTAGCCAACTGCGTCACAAATTTCTTTTAATTGTTCAACACGAACTGTATAAATGTAAAAGTATGAATATATTTTCACAACAATTACTTCGATATCTATTGGCAGACACTCTACTGACTTTTGAATAAAGTTGTTCAAAATGTGGGCTGCACAGTTGACTCCAATGAGATTATTTCCAGTAGATAGTTGAAGTTTATTGAACAAATAGTTTTTGCCCCTCCTTGCCGCTCCACCAAAGTTGCAATTGGTATTGTCTGCGCAGATGGCAACCAGTTTTGTATTTCAAATTTTCGTAATAGATCCGAGATATATTTTGTTAGTAAATCGGACGATTCTCCTGGCAGGCTTTCGACTTCCAATATTTTAACTTGAATACCTTTTAGTGGCATGAAGTAGCGGACAAGTACTGGGCATATTTTTGTACTGCCATCATTTGAACAATCGGAATACGTTGTCAAAAAACAGTACACAAATCAGTTCGGATTTCCTGAATTGAGTTTGGCGACAATACATTGCAGACAATTGCTTCGCACTTGGTTCGGGCACATGAATATTTTTCATCAAAACACTTTTTTATAAGCTTAGATGTACTATCGTTTAAGCGGAAAGAATGATAGAGTTTTCTTGTATGTGTAATGCCCAGGTACCTTCTTTGACGCTTGTTGTTTTTCCTGTTTCATCAATTGTGTTTTTCCTTAAGAATGATGTTAAATTTTTGCTGGATTAAGCAGCAATATCAGCACTTTTATGCTTAGACGTTTTCAAATTTTTCTCGACATCGAGTTTTCCATTGTTGGCTATTGAAAATATAGCCAAGCATTTGCTGCATTTCACATAGCCAGTTGTTGTTTTTTTTAAGAACTTGAACTCCCTTTGCAAGTCGTCATTAAACACACATTTTCTTCTGGGTGGCATTAGGGTTAACTTAAATATGTAATTTTCAATATTTAATTACTTTTTAATAAATAATTTGAAGTTAAACTTACCAGTTTTTACCACAACGCAGACAAAAAATTTGTGAATTTGGAAAGCTTTTGATTTTCACATGACAGATGACAGATGATGTCAAAACCAATAGAGTGCGTTCGGAAAAAGAAAAAATTACTTATTTGCTCCTAAACCAATTTAAGGCACGTTTGCATTATCATTTTGTTCATTGAATTTTTGTTTTCTTAATGTTTACGTTATTGTTTTTAAGAATTTAAATGAAATACAAAACAAATAATGAACAACTTCTAAAACACAGAACATTTATACGTTTTTGTATACAAAATAATTCATAATGAACATCGTCTTCAAATACAGAACTGTTCATTATTATAATGAACGGATGGTGACCGTACTTATAGGTGATAGAGACATTGTTAACTTCATAGGCTCACTCGAACATCGTAGAAATGTCTCATGTCTTTCCCTATTTTATCCCTCTTTTTTTATAAAAAAACGTTCCAGTGAAATAGCCAATTGCATTCCTTACTTTTAAAATTTTACCCGCAATATATGTCATGTTTCCAAGACACATTAGTTCACCCTTAAGCCCAACTTCGGTGGTACTGTCAAATGCATACGTCCGTTTCACAAATATTCTGTTTCACAAATATTCTTGAAGAGGTTTTGTAAAGTTTGTTCCAAGAACCTCAAAAAAGAAACTCTCTAAGCCTCCTTGGTACAACCAACGGCTAATATATTTAAAAAATTTGAAAAAAACAAGGCTTTGAAAAGGTATAAAAGATCACTTGACACGATGGATTATGCGTATTTTTGTGCTTTAAGGAAACAGTTTAGCGTACTTAATAGGTTTTTGCATGCGAATTACATCATGAATATTGAAAGTAAGCTTGCAACTGATAGCAAATATTTTTGGGCTTTCATAAAATCGAAACGTAATACGTACGGTATTCCGGAGATTATGGAATACGAGGGGACTGAGTCAAACGATAGTTAATCTTCGTGTGAACTGTTTGCTAAATCTTTTGAATCCGTTTACTCCAATAGTAATCCAGTGCTCCCTCTTTCCAGCATCTTTGACTTGAAAGTTGACATTGGTTCTATAACTTTGGATTTAGAAAGCGTCACTTTAGCTCTTCGGGGCTTGAAACCATCATCAAATGCTGGAGCTGATGGTATTCCTGCAATTGTTTTAAGGAACTGTAGTGATAGTATTTGTCACCCATTGTTGCATATTTTCAACATGTCATTGAAACATGGCATTTTTTTGGATAAATGGAAGATATCGTTTCTGGTTCCCATCTTTAAAGCTGGCTCCAAAAACAACGTACAGAACTATAGAGGGATCTGCAAACTATCAGCCATCCCAAAGCTTTTTGAAAGCATAGTGAAAAATAAATTAGAATTTCTTGTAAAAGAACATATATCCGAATTTCAACTTGGATTCGTTTCGGGGAGTTCTACAACCACAAACCTAACTTATTTCACATCATTTGTATAAATTTCATTCGAAAGGGGCTATCAGGTAGATACAGTTTATACGGACTTTAGCAAGGCATTCGATTCTGTTAACCATACTGTCTTAATACACAAGCTAAAATGTTTTGGCTTTCATTCATCTTTATTAAAATGGATTTCCTCTTTTTTAGTTAATAGGGTGCAGTTAGTAAAGCTCGATTCTGCTTATTTAAAACCAATTATCTGTAGTTCAGGTGTGCCTCAAGGTAGCCATTTAGGACCATTACTTTTTATTCTTTTCGTCAATGACATAACTTCCGTTATAAGGTACTCCCAGTGCCTTCTTTATGCCGATGACATGAAATTGTTTTTAAGGATTGTAAGCTTAACCGATTGCGCTAAATTACAGTCTGATATCGATGCTCTATTTATGTGGTGCAAGAAAAATTGCCTTCTCTTAAATGTAAAAAAAAATGTAACGTTTCCTCTTTCAGCAGGCGTTCAAACTCAATAATCCAACGTTATACAATCGATTCTGTTGAACTTACCCGGGTAAATACGGTTAAAGATCTCGGGATTGTATTCGATCAGGCATTGACGTTCTCGGACCACGTGGACTACATAATTTCCAAAGCTAATGCTATGGTTGGGTTTATCAAAAGAATTACTGTTGAATTTTCCAATCCTCATTCGCTAGATCTCTACTAGAATACTGTGACATAATTTGGTGTGTCCATTCTACCAAGCATTTTTTTCAAAATGCACTGGAATTTTTCACCTGGTTATGATGCCAACTTCTTGGTATATCAAAACTATCTAAAAGAAGAAAAATTCATGATGTTATGTTCATTAGAGACCTATTATGCTATCATATAAAAAGTCCAAGTTTAATTGCTTTAATTCCTCTGTATGCTCCCGAGAGGCCGTTAAGGCAAAGAGAGCTTCTTTTTCGCACGCGGCATAGAACAAACTACGGGTTAAATGAACCTGTATCGCGGGCAATTTCTAATTTTAACTCAGTTTGGATTGAAATAGATTTAAGCTCAACTAGAGCCAAGTTTAAAAATAAATTGTTTTCATTAAATGTTTAAAAAGTTAGTCTAAATTTATTTTTCATTTGTTTCTTATATATATGACGCTTGTAGATAAATAAATAAATAAATCTAAGAATCCCTATATAAGCCGAATGACACGAATGTGGAATGATCTACAACCGTCATCATTATCATCACTACAACCTTCAAGTATTTAAAGCCAAATTGCATAGGCATCTCCTCTGTTCCTTCAGAAAAGCCTCTGCGAAGTATTACAACGCTTCCTCCGTAGCGTAAAAAGATATGATTTTCACTATCGAAATATACACAAAGTACTATATTTGCAGACATTGTCTATGTACTTACTGCTAATTTACTGGGCAATTTATCTTACGTGCGTCTGCTTTTTGTATTTCGTTCACATCATTCCCAAGCATTGTGTCTAATAATGTAAGACTTTTTTGAAGCACCTGCAACTCAGTAACAAAGAGAAACAAATCTCTAGATACCTTTTAAGTTCCAAACTTATACAATTCAAACATTCACTAAGTGGATAGATTGCCTTAGGCAATTGCCTTGTAACAAGCCCAATCCATCAATTGTCAAATTAACACATTTCGCAACTGAATACAAAAAAAAAAAAAAAAAATTATAATAATGAAAAATTCAATTTAGGTGGCCGCTTGTTACTGGCCACGGATGTCAAAGTTAAAATGATAACAATGGTTACAAAGAGCCCAACAAACAATAAAACACTGGTGTGCCAGCTAAAGCTAATGCATCAATCTCACGAGGCGTATTGGCATACACGATTATTACCCAAGAAGATCAAACGTCCAACAAAGAAAGTGATGACATTGTGCTATTGGCTCAGTGTAGTGTTTCAAAAGAACGATAAAAATGATGATGGCAGTCACAATACCATTATTCTCCCAATTCACTCCAACCTGAAGGCCCATTTGTGCTTGCCATGACAGCTGTTAAGATTATATTCATAAATCACTTAGTAGCAAGAGCGATACCTACCCACCGACCATCGCATGCCAGTGGTCACAAAGGCTAATGAGGTGATCAATGCGATGGTAAATGATCGCTGAGATCACTTGACTGCCGAGGTAGAAGATGGAACAGGCCCAAACTAAGTTTCAGATAAGCTTTTGTAGCTGATGAATGTGACCGTTTATTGTAACTTTGTGAGGTAAAGAGATAGATGGATGAAAAACTTGCAAATTTGCGACAGATACGAGTATGTATTTATACGAGATCGAATTTCATTTTCAGCGATCACGAGCACTAAAATAGAATCATTTAGTGTACTCGTATTAACTAATCCACGTTCATTTTCTTTCCACTGCATTTGAACCGTTTTCATTAACTTAACTGAAAAATTCCTCATAGACTTTCACTGGGCTTATAAGGCTTTTCTGTCGTCAAAAGGACGATATCCTACGAAAATTGGAGGCTCACCAAAGGCAAAGTCATAAATTGTCTTTCACGAGCGCTTCCCACCAAAGGTGAACGCCGACATGAGAGTTTTATTGAGCTGATTGCATGCAAGAATACAAGCTCAGCAGCTTTTATCAAAACTGTTATCGTGTAATTAGCGAAATCTGACATAAAGCCTATGTGTACGCGTCAGTTGAAGATGAAAGCAAGGATCCAGGTTCCCATTGAACCAAAAGATCTAGTTGAAGCTCTGGAACTCATGCGAAAATATTGGGTAATATCGTGAAAAGCTGAAGAGGTAACAAGTTCCAGAAAGCTCTTCCAACTTAGGAAACTAAGAAAACAGGTTCATTTTGTTCTATATCCTCCTCCGTAGAGTTGTTCTTTGTTCTTTCCGCTAGGAACTTGTTGATATAAAGGGTGATTCAATTGGAGGTTAGAATTTAAATTTGAAGTACAACGCGTTGGCTTTTTATAAACTACTGATATTTTTATGTCAATATAATGTTAAAACATTGACAATAAACACGAAAAATAATGTCGGCCAAATGGGCGCCACGGTTGGCCTTGCAGAATCCACCCTTTTGATTAAATTTTCCATTATTTTTCGGCATAAATCCTGCGGTAGTTCGTAAATGATGAGTTGCATCTCGTTAATAAGTTTTGGAATCATTTCGGCGTCATTGGCATACACCTTCTGCTTCATATAACCCCAATGAAAAAAAAATTCAATGACGTAATATCGCACGATCTTGGTGGCCAATATTGGTCGCCGAAACGAGAGATGACGCGAACAGGAAACTTTGTGTGGAATAACTGTATTTTTTTTCGAGCTGCGTGGTAGGTTGCACCATCTTGTTGAAACCACATGTCTTCCCCATTAATATCGTCTAACTGGTTCCAAAAATATATTGTTATGATGCACCGAAAACGTTCACCATTGACTATTACGGCAGCACAGCGAGAATTTTAAAATAAGTACGGCCCAATCACTTGGCCGGCCCAAAATCCGCACCAAGCAGCGACTTTTTGTGGATACATAGGTTGTTTGTGAATGACCCGTGGGTTTTCATGACCCCAAATGCGACAACATTATTTGTTTACGTAGTTATGTAGTTAAAAAATCGCATAACTACGGTGGTTCTCTAACACTTAATCAACGAACGCTATTCACGGTCTTTTGGGTCGTTCAGGCATGCAGATACATATCTCTTTTTAAAATGCCCTGCGTGACCTATAGGAAAGGCTCAATTGCTGGCAACGATAGCGAATGGATTTAGACGGATTGTCATGAACACTGTCACTCATTCTGGCGATATGGCTAAAATGCAACTTGATCGTGATGATGACATCAGGAGGACAGAAAAAAATACTGTGAATCATAAGCAACGACAATAATAGCGAAAACAAACAAAACACTCCCCAGTTATCTGGACAGCCACCCTTGGAGTTTACAGAAACTTAATACCACCTGAGTTTCAAACTACACCACTCTGTCTTTCCCTCTGTCTCTTCCCCTTTCCACAAAACGCACGTGTTCTAAAAATTAGTATAAGGGTATTCATATCCCCTTTAATACGTGCAAATTATAAAAAAATATTTTCGTGTGATCGGTCTCTACGAGGACACACTGATACAAAATAAAATATTTTTTAAAATTTTTCTTACCAATTTTTGGACCACCTTATACAAATTTTGGGCAACATTTCCGCACAATAGTGTGACACACACACGAACAGACAGACAGACACTATGTTGAATCCATTAGGGTTTCGTTTGCACCGTTCTGGTATGGAACACTAAAACTGAATAATTCGAGCAACAAGGGCATTAACACCCAAAGATTTACTTTAGAAATTGTTGTTGGGAAGGTTTTGAAAATTTTGGAAATATTTTAAATATCTTATCTGTCATTCCAATTGGGGGCGTTGTGGCATATTCTGCTTTGGGTTTTTGGGCAATGTAGCACTTTCTGAGTGTTATTTGCCCTACGTCGAGGATGAGTATGCACTTTTATGCTTCAAGTGCTACTGTCGATGTACAGCCTGTGCAAAAAAAAGCCGTGCTATGAAAATTTTATTATTTTATGACTTTCTCTCATATTTTTAACACATATGTAGGTGCGATTGCAGTTTTTCTGTGTTATGCTTATTCTTTTTGATGTATAAAAGAAAAAAAACACTAAAGTCGAAAACGCATTAATGCTCTAGACTGCGACAAAGTGTTTTGTGAACAACTAAGGAATTTTACCATGGTTTTGTGCGAAGCAGATAAATGACATATTCTCGCTCTTCATGGTGAACATTTTTCAAATAGATGAATCGCAGACGTTACAGGATGTCACGAAAGCACTATGAGATGGATTTTGAAGAAATTAGGTAGTACGGAGAGGAAACCTGGGAGCGAAAGACAAAAAAAAAAACGACAACACGGCAAGATCGGGTTTTGGAGCGCATGTCTCTGAAAAATCGGTTTGCAACTGACAAGGAATTGAGAAAAGACTTGAACGAGAGATTTTCTATTAATATCAGCACGCGAAGTGTTCAATGCCGGCTAAATGTAGTGCATCTTCAAGCCGTAGACCTGCAAAAAAGCCGCTTATCTCTGCCGATTGATGTGGGCCTAACAGCACCGGGAATGGACCGCCATCGATTGGAAAAGGGTCATATTCTCTGACGAATCGAAATTTAATTCGATTGGACCGGATGGAAAGCAGACCGATATTTAGGCGAATGTTTGATTCCCACTGTTGAACATTCACCATATGTTATGGTTTGAGAATGGATGAGATAGTGGCCTTGGCTAGGAAATAGCCCTCACCTTAATAGAGATCTTGTGGTCAATTATGAGTTAGAAAGTAAGCAACAAGGCACCTAAAACAACTGTAGAGCTCAAAATGGTTATATAGGAAGCGTGGACTAAGATATAACAACAGAGGAAATCTAAAACTTTATGACTCTAAGCCACGAAGAGTCCAAGGCTAAAGGCGGTGCTACAAAGTACCAAGAAAAAATAAAAATGCATTCCTACAAAAATTATAGATATATTCAAATTTCAGTGAAATACAATACGTTTTAAAAAAGATGCATGGGTGCGGCGTTATGCAGTACAGATATTATTAGTTATTGTCTAGGTTATATGGCGCAACCATCAAGCAACAACACCATTCATCAGTGCCATTTGTAGCCAAAGAATTTCATCCATCTGCCTTTTAGTGCAATTTTATGTTGCGGTTTCACAAGATTATTGAAAGTCTCAGGAAAATGTTACACAAATCATGACGCACAATGTTCTAGGTCTTCTCTTTACAACAGAAAAAAAAAACACCTGGTCTAGAGTGAAAAATAGATTTTCTTCATCTTTGACTAGTTTTGTGGCCTGAAAAATTCCTACAAATTCCCAATCACCATCTGATTATCTCTCACAAACTAATGACAAGTTTAAACAGTGGCAAATGTCACCCACGCGGTTGTCGCAATCAAGGTCCTCTAACTTGTTGATAATGACAATAATTATCATCTCAGCCTCCCTACTGCCTCTTTCTCATTTAATATGCTAATTTGCGAGATCTATAGCGATGATTACGTTTCTGCGAAATATAATCAAATGGCATAGGCTGGCCGACAGCCGGCAAATCATTCTCCCGTTGACCTAGATTGCGGCTCGTGACCTAGAGGTCAGCAAACGAATGTTTTCTGCTATCTCCAAGTATTGACACACTTTTAGAATGTTCCTACCAGATTATGCCACACCTTGAACAAAACAAGTTGCAGTCAGAAGTGAGAATATTTTCATCTTTGATTGCGTAATCAATTGATTCGAAATTAATGATAACACTTAACTGAATGAAGGCATTCCTGTGAGGTAGAATTAACACTGCACTGTCAATTGGCTGATGAATTTATTTTAGTCATCCAGTGCCCGGGGAGTTCCCCACTCGAAATTAACACTTTTCGAGACCCCTGCTGTTGCATTCCGCATCCACAGTGTTGCATTAGAAAGGCTCGACCATCACTTATGGATTTTGTAAGATACTTTCAAAGACGCAACGCGAACTCACTTGAAAGTGGTTTTACGCAACCGGAGCGACGTGACAAGCGTTTGATTCTAATTTAAAGAAAAATATCAAGTCGAGCATGATAAATGAAAAATTATGATTGGTGTAATAAAATAAAGTGTAAACAGCGCACTAACTGGTTAGCGAGTAATTTGTGCCGCAAAAAAGTGGCCAAGTTCGGTGTACCCTCATGGTAAAAGTTTTCCCATTACGATGTAGACGCGCCGCGCATTATTGTGACAAGATTAGAGGAAAAACATAATTAACGTTGCGTAAAATGAACGACGACTACGACATATGTATCTTTTATTTGCCATCTGGTACTTTGTTTAAGTTATGTAACGCGTGGTGCACTATGTGTTAGGCGGTTATGAACATAATACATCAACACCTGCGCCTACAAGTGAACGTCCAAAAAGGTGGACGTTGCCATATACGTAGGTTAGGTTGGATAGAGCTGGGTGCCCCATGACTTGTTGGGTCCATTGTGCCCTTTGATTTTGGATTTGGAACTTATAAAGAGAAAGAGAAGCGCCGATAAAGATATGAATTTCCGGAGGTCTTTCATCTCAATTTTGCTTAGGTCCTCCAATTCCGAAAAGAAGTGTCGGCAAGGGAAGAACATCCACACAGCAGGTGACGAACAGATTCAATCACTTCTTCGTCCCTGCAGCTTCTGCAGTATTCGCTGTGGACAACTCCGAGAACATAGATACCTTTATAGGTTATGCATCCCTGCTTCACTATGTACTACACTCACATTCATATATGTCTCTTGTGTCTCGCACAAACCATGGTGTCGGAGTAAATTCGGTGTTGGAGTTCAAAAAAGTTAAAAAAAATGGATTTTGGAAGGCTAAAGTGTCAAAGCGCACGCAGAATTTATTTACGTTGGTTATACCGTGGGGCAGGTATTCGTATACTCTCCTACCATTTGGAATCGCTTTTGCCTCAGAAATCTTCCAAGAAATAATGTTCAGTTTGCTCGAGTACCTAAAAAACATAGAAGCGTCCATGGACGACGTGTTCATGACGCTGCGTCAACAAAAGAGTTGAAATCATTAATGCAAAGTGTTATCTCAATAATTTCACCAATATTGTTGAGTTGCAAATGTACTTGGGAATGGTTATCTCCTGGGTAATTTTATCGTCGGTTTGTCTGAGATAACTCAGCCGCTACGGCAGCTAATTAAAAGAATGTTGCGTGGCATTAGAAACAGGAGTATCGAGGTGCTTTCGAAAAATTTAAAATAATCATTTCAAGCACACCCTTATTGCGCGTTTCTATAAAGTGAACCTCGACATCATGCTTCAAACGGACGGTCGCAAGTATAGTCTAGGAGCAGTGCTGACACAAAACTGTTAACCTGTGGCTTATGCGTCGAAGGCGCTTACGTCCGCTCAGCAGTACTATCCACAGATTAAAAAGAGGGACCTAGCCATATATTTCGCTGCAAACAATTCCATTAATATGTGGAAACGGACCACAAGCTCCGGGCAGATTACAAAGAATAATACCATATCCGCCGAATATAACCCACAGAAAGGGCAAAGAGGTTTTAGTGGCTAATGCCCTAAGACGGGATTGAAAATAATACATAAACATAGCGCGCAGAAATCCGAACCACGAGGAGAGAAACTTTAAATAAATTCTTTAATACACGTTTCTGAAAAAAAAGCACATAATCTTCTGCAGAAGGAAACAAAAAGGGACACAGAGCTGCGAGATGTCGTCAAATATGTACGAGATGGATGGCCACAGGATGTCTTTTAAGTTACGGACAGAGGCAAGCCATAATGGAGTTTTCGAAACGAGTTCAGTATTGATGGCGAAATATTAAAAAAATCCGAAAAAATTGTAGCTGCTATAATAGAAAAAATGCATAATGGTCATCAAGGAATTCAGAAGTCACTAAATCGCGCATGCAGTACTCTGTTTTGGATTGGAATATCAGACGATATAACAAATTACGAGTACATACGAGTAAAATGTTGCTCTTTTTGCCAGGCAATGCAAACTTCCAAAACAAAGGAGCCGTTCATGGTGAAAACAATCCCAGAACTTCCATGGTAGATTGTAGCCACCGACATATTCACGTTCCAAGATGAAAATTGTCTGCTAATAGTCGATAGCTTCTTCGACTTTCGCCGACTAGAACGACCCACCTCCAACGAAACCATTGGTCATCTGAAATATTGGTTTGAACCTTCAGAATACCTGTTACACTTGAGGGCGACAATGGGCCCCAATTTGCATCATCATAATTTGTTCATCAAACATCAAGTCCCTACTATCTACAATCGAAAATCGAATGGTCTGGTCGAGAGGTACGAGTATGTTCAGAAAGCAAAAAAAGCTTTTAAAGAGGTGCTCTAAGGATAACACCGATATCCATCTTGCATTAATCAACGTGAGAAATACACAGCGAGACAACGGAATGCAATCACCTAATATAATAATGAGTCGTTTAATAAGGTTCACACTTCCACTACTAAAATCGCTATTAAAACTCAAGTTCGCCGAAAAGGTCAAGAAACATTCCAACGCGGTGATATGGTACGCATACAAAGCGCTCCACGTTCTCACATCATTCGCTCCTCGTTCTCAAATCATTCAAAATCATATAACGAAACCAACGCTCATATTATTCCCCAAAAAGTCTAGTTATTAATCCACAGACGCCAATCACGCATACCACGGAAAGTCCAGAAGGAAAAGAACTAACTATCACTTTAGTGTGGAGTTTAAGGCTACATTGAGTTTAAGAAGGAAGGAAGGATTGGAATCGGTGAATAGTTTGCAGTAATAGCTAATTATTGGTACGTTCATAACCTTTGCCAGCTTCAACTTTATTTTAGGTGAAAAGTGTTTAATAAACTCCTAAGCGCTCAAGATTTCTAATTTTTGATACTATTTCCACCCTGGAGTTATTCAAAACAATAGCTGGGAATTCAGATATATTCAGGTGGGGTTTGTAAAAGAGGTTAGCTTCCATTTTGGAAGGATTTAAAAGCAGACCATTGTGAGACGACCATCGCGCTTCGGACTTTAAATCGATGTTTATCTTTGCAATAATGCCCTCCGACAGTAGAAGTTGTAGAGGAAGTTACTGTGCTTTATGACTGCCGTTCATACGTTAATGAACAACAAGAACAAAGGTGGACCAAGGATAGACCCTTGAGGGACACCGATGTTAGTTGGATTAAATGAGGAAAATTTTGAATTTTCTGAAACGGCTTCAACAAGATTAGATAAATAGAAGCTCGAGTTAGAGAAGTTGAAATATGTACTAAGTTTTTTGAGCAAAAAAAAATGGTCAATGGAATCGAAAGCCTTGGAGAAGTCCAATATGGCGTTGCTATTATTTTAGATTGTTTCCATTGACTGGCATAGGTGGAAGCGGTGATGATCGAAAAGAAAATGTAAGTGATAAAGCTCAAAACAAAGGGTAGAACCATTTTGATAAAATCAGGGTGAATGTTGTCCAACCCTACACACTTGGATTTTATGGAAAAAACCGCTTTCCCGATGGAGTTTCAGAAAAACAACCATGTATGGACCACTTCTCTCGTCTGTATTGATGTTTAGGTTTCATCATGATGAGAGAATCCTGGCTGCGTGAAGTTGGATAGCAACCTGGGATTACTAGGTAGTAAGATGTCGCATAAGGATGGCGTAAATCCCGGTTAAGATTGAGTGGCTTGTGTTCTGTTTAGAACTGAGAAATTAAGAGCGTTTAATGTACCTGGGATGGTTTTTGCAGTCTGACAAATGGCTGCGATCACGGTTTGAAAAACGTTGCACTCGTTATTAATCTTAAGAAAAGGGTTCACTCCTAGGGTTTCACGGTGAACCACAGCCCCTGCAGCGACATCTATTTTGGAACCGTCAGTGTAGAAAGCTAGTTTCTCTTTGGTTGTAACTTGTCGGTTCATCCAGTCGTTTCTGTCAGCATCGGAGACACATAAACTGTGTCTATCTGCCAGGTGGTAGCTTCTCATCAGTGATGATCAGAGTTATGCTTCACTTCGCCTTAGCGCAGTTTTAGTAGTAGATATCTAAAGGAATGAGATTAAGCATGCTCTTCCTTGCGCTCTTTGTATGTTGTTCTAATAGATTCTATGAGCCTTATGCAGACTTTCCTTTGAATTTTAGTCAATTTTGAAAGATGACACAAGACATATGGGCGAAATGTAGAGAAAGTCAATGTTTATAGTAAACATACAGAAAAGTTACAATCCATCTGAAATGGACGCTCATCTTCTAATCCATTCCTAACTTTTTCGATCAAATGCACTGAAATCTTTCTACTCAGGGGATATCCTATCGATGTCTAAGAGATTTTACCACATAATTTGTGGCTAAGCCTGTTTCTTAGAACGAAGTGGGCGTGGCAATCGCCATTTGTAACCGATAGGTCAAGAATTCTGGTGAAATATTAATTTTTTTTTTTTTTTATTTCGTTATGACGCTATTTTCTAGTTCCTAGTAAAATTAGTTATAAAACGACTTTTTTATATAAAAAAAAAGTGGGCGTGTTTGCTAGTGAATTTTGAAAATTTGTACACTTGTACTGCAGCAGATCGATGTTGTCTGTCTAAATTTAATTTGCTTTTTAAACTATTTTCTACATTGGTTTTCATCCCCCCCCCCACACACACACGACGAAAAAGCACTAGCAATTAGAATACTATAGGGTACTCTCTTTACCTATCTGGCTTTTGTACCCCTCCCAGAAATAAATCCTGGATCCGCCCTTGCATAGAGGGTTTGTTATGGATGTTATGGCTGCTTTGCACTCCATGCCAGTATCGATATGCCATGCTTGAGTACACTTTTGGGTAAATAACGCCAGTCTTTTCAGAATGACAAAAACACTGGCTTCTCTGACAGATAGTAACTAAAAGGATAACCTCTAATATTGGACTGCAGGAGAGCTTGTGGTACAGAATCGTCTTCTTGCAAGTTCACTACTACCTCAAAATGAATTCTGAATGAAAGACTCAAATATTTGGTGAGTTCTATTCATTATAGTTAAACTGTACACCTGTCATGATTTTGCCGCTCTCAATTAATGCCAAGAGCAATGTCCTCTAATTGCAGCTGTGTAGCTACGTTAGCATCGAAAACTCTAAATGAGTTATTCTAGACAAAATGTATCTAATCACTCACTAGCGCATCTATCCCATTCCAAAGCCATTAAATATCTCAAACTCGTTCAACCTTATCAGACTCAAACAATCATTCAACATAATTATCCTCCAAATACCCAAAGATAATGCTAATTAACCGACTTAAAACAACACACATGCACACATAGGCCCTCTACAATAGAGTTCTAGGAAATCTACCATTAGCCACCGGGATGGATAGTAACGAGAACACAACGACAGACAGCCGTGGCCGCCGACAAACATGTAAAACATGAACTTTTAATTATCTCTCCAATATGGTTTCTTTAATTCTCGTGTCGGCCGGCCAGGCCGGATGGTGGTAGTGAGAAATTCGGCGGCTTTCATAGAGCCTCTGGCGGGGTCTACACTGGGCACTGACCCAGAGCAATTTCGGATAGAAACAGAGAACCAGCACACACTGGTGTCGTAGTGAAACAACAGAGATACAAGTGAAGCTAATTTGTTGGAAACATGAACTACACATGCGAGTGACCGTTGCTGCTGCTGCTTCTGCTGGTCCCGAAGCGCGGCGCGTTGGATCAGATAAAAGCCATTTAAATGTAAATTAAGTATGCACTCCCTGTGTGACATGGTATCGAAGGAAAGTGTCATAAATTCGTTCCGAGTGACATACTCATTAGACGAGCATGTTGTCGCTAGATTGTTGACTGTTGTTGTTTGTTACTGCTTTTTTGTTCCTCCAGAAGCGCGGTCGGTATGGAGCTGATGGTGTCAATTAGTTTTTGTGGTTTTGTTGTGTTACAGTTTGTGGAAGATGTTAGCCAGCGGGTTTTTGCTGGATAAGAGGGGGTCAGAGATGTTTTAGAAAGGACAGTTGCTTGTAAGGAAGCAGTGATCTTGTTCTTAAAAAAAGGGTATTTTTTTTTTTATCGTGAGGTACCCGCATGTCAACATGAATTTGTTCTTAGTATTTCTTGTGATATAAGTAAGTCTTTCCGGAGAAGTTATACCTAAGTTCCGAGTAAAAGAGTAAACAGAGTTGAAAGTTGATCTCCAAGGTCAGTATCTTCGACATCAAATTTTCCAGACCTTTACCTTTGAACTATAGACCTCTTTATCGGAAGTTGGATCAGTGGTTATCTGTCCATTTGCTAGACGGAGGAGACATAATTTGAATAAAGTTTTTACATACATCAGTCGACGGTTCCAAGGCTCTTTTTTTGATATTCGAAACAGGGGAGGAGCCGACACCAGAATGAAATGAGCTAGGTTTTTTTTCAAAGCCAGTGAGCACCAGCGAATTACTTGGGTAGAAACATGCTGGAAAGGCAAAAGCCTATTTCCAATTGGAGCTGAGCTGAAAAGAACGTTGGTAGATGTATAATCAAATCAGATAAAGTTTGTATGCTGATCAACTAAGGTATCTATCTTATATCTCAGCTGGCAGATTGCCTCGCAGCTTCGATCTTGGTTCGGATACCACATTTTGCGCTGTTACTCCGAACTTGAACCCGAAAAGGAGCAAGCTTGATTCCCAGTACAGTACGAACGAATATCAAGTCTAGTATAGTGTACGCCATGACAATTTAAACTTTACAAACCGAAGAAGATGCAAGTATCTAGAGAGTCCCAAGAGATTTGACAGATAATTAGAACTTACGTAAAGCCCCCCAAAGTGGGCTTAAAATAAATACAGCCAAAACAAAAGCCCTGAGCACTTCTAAAGCCCGCGCTCAACGCAACATTGCCGGACAGAAAGTCCAGAAAGTAGCCAATTTTCTATATCTAGGAAGTGTGGTCTTGGCTAAACGTGGTGGCACTGAACTGGATGTGTGCAACAGAATCGGGAAGGCAAAATCTGCATTCGGAATGATATCCAAAGTCTATAAAAGCAATGTTCTCAGCACAAGAAAAAAGGTGCGATTGTTCCGCTCCAACGTAGAATCAGTACTGCTATATGGGTGCAGTGTCTAAGAATTATCTTGAGGTTTTTTTTTTTGGTACAATCGTATCTCCAACGAACAACTTTATCAGAGAAGGGACCAAGAACCTATATACATTACCATACGAAGGAGAAAGTGATAGCGGATTGAGCACACCCAACGGCGCGAAAACAACTCCATTGTGAAATATACCATGCAGTGGAATCCACCCACCTAAGCAGTCAGAACTGCGGGATGCTCTAGGCAAACGTGGCGAAGAATAGTTGGGCAGGAATCAAGCTCTTTGGGAATGAGTTAGAGGCAGCTCAAACGCGTAGCAGAACTCCGAACAAAAAGACACGCAGGCGTTGTTGACGCCCTATGTCCATCGAGGGGTAAGAGGATTTAAGTAAGTAGTAAGAAAACCTTTGGTAAAGGGTTTAGATAGCTCTACACTGTCGTCGGGTGAATATATTATTTTTGGACGCTCAGTCAAAGGAGTCAAAATAACTCACAATCACACTGTGTAGCATTCAGAATTCACTCTCCATAATAAGCAATCAACTTTCCATTCTGAGCCTTCCTGCAAATCAGTCCCTTACGAATCATGATCGGGCAATGTGTTACACTTTCATACACTTCATGTGCGGCTTAGGCTCAATACATTTTAATTTCTCGAAGGTGTTCTTTTTTTCGAGTTCCCACTGTTCTTCACCTAAAAGCTTTTTCCTTGTGTACAAAATCGGGGCATCTTCAGTGTTGCAACTAGAGATATCCAGCACTTTTAGCAGTCTCTATGTCAGCTTCATATCCCAAGAAGTTAGAGTTAGAGTAAAACTGTTTACCTCGACCTGGATTGATGCTTAGAATTTTGTTTCATTTTGTTAGCAAGGCTGTTTATAGTAGTGGCCATGGTGTTGGTTGGTTGGTTGGTTGGTTTAAGAGGGTGAGCTTATGCTCTTGACTTAGGCCTCCACTGGGCTCGTTGTGTTCCTCTCGTCTGTCGAGCTGTAGGAAAAGTAATGTAATGGGAATTAAGTGGTGAGAGAGGATGGGAGTATCAAAAAGGAGATTATGTCATATAGTGATCGGGAAATCATCTTGTTCGTCTAGCGAACTCCAATATATCACCGATTCCTTTCTTGCTGAGGTGTGTTAGATCCGGTATCCTTGGAGATCCCAGTATCTTCAGTCTTAATCCTTCTGTTGCAGGGCAGTGGCAGAGGAAGTGTTCTATATCTTCCTCCTCCTCCTCACAGTTGGCACAGATTGCTGTTTCAGCTAGCCCGAGTCTGAACGAGTGTTTATTGAGATTGATGTGCCTGTTAAAAGTCCCACCATCGCTCTTAACGGTATTCTGCTTGAGTTAAAAGCTCTTTTAGCTGTGTTAAAGAGTGTAGTAGGTACATGGTGTAGTAGGTAGTGTGTTTGCTTGTAACCTGAACTGTGTAGATTCGAGCTCGGACGGGAAACAGCAACCACAGCCACCCGAACATAAAAGAGAAACCAATAAAATCTAAATTTCACCAACCACTACTCGTACACCAAAAAAGAGTTCTGCCTGGTAGTACAATGGACCGAAAATTTAGTCTGACTGCTCCGCGATTTAGAAATTTCCTTTTACAAAAAAAAAAGCTTCCTATGTAGCCGTTGGATTGACACCCACACCACATCTATACCTACCTAGTATCGACTAAATCTTGATTAAACTCCGAGCTTGAGAAGTACGTTCAAAATCACCTTCAAAAGCTCCACATTTACAACATTACCGCAAACACCTTGTGTTTTTTTTTTGCTTTACAGGTTTGTTTTTCGAATGAGCAATACTGTAGTTGATAGCTGACAGCTCTATTTGTTTGCCATTTCACCACGAAGAGACTTATGCCAGAACAACGATTGAAAATTGTGCAAAATTTATTTCGAAAATGGTGGTTCAATTCGCGAAACTTACTGTGCGCTACGTCCATTTTACGATCGACATAATCGTCCATTCGAGCAAGTAATTCGAATAACTATGGATAGTTTTCGCACCACCTATACTCTAATTGATAATTCGCATCCGCAGAGATGTCGTACCGTTCGTGCCAAAGAAGCTGTTGCTGCTGTGGAGCCGCTTGAATGGGTCGAAAACGAGATTGCTCTTGATCCTCATTTTTATTCAAAAATTTTGTTCAGAAAAACCATTTTTGGTTGAATGGCTGCTTCAACAAGCAAAATTACAGCATTTGGAGTGAAGAAAATCCACAAGCCATTATTAAAAATATTAAAGTTACTGTTTGGTGTGCTTTATGGGCTGGAGGAATCATTTGTCCATATTTCTTGAAAAGTGATGCCGGCCAGAATGTTACAGTCAATGGAGAGAGCTATAGATACATGATTACTGACTTTCCCTAATTGAAAGGCGGAGATAATGGCAATAAGGGAAGTCTTGTCTCGGCTAAAGAAAAACGTGATATCGTCCGTTGATATCCGCATCTTTTCAGACAGCCAAGCCATCCTCAATAAATGCTTTAATAATAATTTGGGTGCCGGGGCATAGGGATATTCCACGAAATTGTAAGGCTGACGAACTTGCCTGACATGGAACAACAATACTTATCTTTCCAGGCAAAAGTTCACTGGGTATGCCTATCGCTACATGCAAACTTAAATTAATGCTGGATGCTATTGAAAAGACAAATTCTAGGTGGACAAGTGGTACAACGTGTCTAGCGACTAAACAGATTTGACCTAAACTGGATATAAAACGCTCTAAGGATTTGATTTCTCTCAATAGGAAGCATATCAGCGCTGTTATAGGTGTCATAACTGGACACTGTCTAATAGGCAAGTATGCAACAAGGCTTGGCGTCTTCTCTGCAGAAGCTGCATGGACAAGGAGGAGGAAGAGACTATTCTTCACCTTCTTTGCAGCTGTCCAGCTGTTGCCGCCACCCTGTAATGCACTAACTAATATTATCAACATCTAGTGGTGAGAGGAGGATTTTTATGCTAAACGTCAGCCATGTGCAAATCAAAGAGCTTGCTGTTGGTGGAAGCCATTTTTCTTCTTTGAAGCTGTTTTGTGGTGGCCATTTTCTTGAGAGGATTTTTCTGGATTGTTCTTTGGGTAGACTGACCACGAGTGAAGTAAAAATAAAACTTAATTTTTTAAAGCAATCTTGCTATTAAAAGTAGTTTTTTTTTCTTTGTTTTCAAGTTACATGCATAACAACAGCTCTCTCCCAAAGAAGGAAACTCACCCTTCTGTTTCAACGACTTAAATGATCTGAATAATGTAGACGTTAGGGACTTTCTACGCTTCACCAGAAGCGCTAAATGGTTCAACGAGTAGGCTAGAGACCGAGTCCCAAACCCATGTGGTATCACAATGGACTTATTACTGTTCTAAGTGTGTTGGCTTTCTGCTAACAACCACCTCAACCTAACCTAACCGCCAATTGAATGTCATTAATGCTTTGGTTTCAACAAGACGGCGCATGTGTACCTACGAGTATAATGTGTCTTGTAATCTGCTAAGGCATATAAGTTACATATGTTTGATTATCTATCTTAAAATAGTTCAAAAGACTCCATCGCTAAGGGAAGTCTTGCACGTCATAAAGTAAAGGTTTACGAGCGGAAATGCATCTAATTTTCCACCAGATGATGTCGCCATTTAAGTAATTAAGTTAAAAATTAATATCATTAGTCCATAAAAAGTAAAAACTTCTCCCCCAAAACAAAGGTCCACTCCATTCCAGACCTTCATTAGCATTACATCACCATACAGACTCCCATCCTACCCGAGAAGATTTTCACTGCCAAGGTTATCGTCGATCAAACAGTCTCCACCACAATTCTTGTCACTGATAAATAATAAGACTTGCCGCTCTGTCAAGTGATTAATTACGACAATCAATTTCACTTTTATACCCCATTATCGAGGAGTTTTATAACCCTTTTTCTTATCGTGTGTCTTTCTGGATGATTCTTAATGAAAGGGATAGGCTCTATCGCCGTTCGCCCCCCCCCCTAGCTCTTATCATTTACAATTTTTGTTTATAGGTCCATTCTTGGAATTTTAAAAACAATAATTGCCTCTTCACATTGAGACGATTTGTTCAGCCACTCCCACGCGTTTTATTGTAAAGAAAAAATAAAAAAAAAAATAATTCAATCCAAAAGTGTGCGTAGTTCCACTCAAGAAGGAGGAGCGCATACAAAAATTCCTCAATGGACCCTTCTAGTCCATGAGAACTTTCCGGTTTATAATTCAAAATTTATAAACTTCTTTGCCCGCCTCCCTTTGCATCTTTGATAGGTTAAAGTGCAGACAAAGAAACCAATTCTCTGATAATAGACTTCCTTTTCTTTTATCTTCAAAGCATATCCAGAGTTTTCTGATCTGATGTTGATGTTCTTCTATCCACCGTCCGTTTAGGTGAGAACAACAAACAATACGAAGATGCCTCAGAATCTTTGAAAAACAATTTGAAATACAATAGGGCGGCAGACACAATACTTGTAGACACAAAAGCGGGGATAGATACTCAATCTCGATAGGTAACCCGAAAATCCGCTTCTAATTGGGAGGATTCCCTATGAAACGAAGGGTCATTGAGAAGATTTTTCCTGGAAATTGACACAAACTGGTTTCAGTCTCTGTCTTGTTTATTGTAAACCACTTTGGATAGGTATGACGCCGCTTGAGAAGATGCAAACGATTGTTGTTTGACACCTTCTATCAGACTAGCAGAGGGTAGAGCAGGTGCAATGTTGTTTGTTTGAGGATCAGCACGAGGACAAAGGTGCAATTTGCACACAGGTAGCTGGTAGGTAGCTGCTGGTCTTCAAATTGCCAGTTACAGGTCAGTGGGTCAATTGAATGATGGGATAGTGGCTTCGGTTTGCAAACTCTCAACTCTATAGTCACGCAAGCAAAGTTGGAAATAATAATCATCGTCGCCGGAGGTGAAGAACCCAAGCTATTATCTCTGAATGTGGTAAAATGATCGTCTACCGCACCTCCTGACACCAGAATCTATCACTTGACTTGTCATGGTCCTCCTTTTGAAGTTTTTGGACCCCTTGAACGTGACACCTTCACTGGATTCTTTCCAATCTGTCGAATTCAATCTGAATGTTTACACTTTCTTTACAATTTGTTTACAAACAAACTTCTCTATCATTACAAGTGCAATAACATCGCATCTCTATCTACATTCGAACAACATAATCAGCTGGAGGTAAATGGCAGCGAAAGAATCACAGGCACAGCACTCAGAGCCAGAGTGGAGTTCATAAATCTGAGTTTGTTTACATGTTTCTTCTCATAGATACAATATTCGCCTTCTATGCGTTGTTGCTTGGTTGTTCGTGGGGAGTACTACTCGAACTTGGTGACTTCCAATGGAAATTCCATTGGTCTACTATTTCAGATAGTGTTTGTGGTTTGTTTACATTTTGTAAAACTCGTTTTCCCATGTAACTACGGAGAGGAGTGAAAAAATGAGAAAAAGATACTCAAACTAGATTGAAATAAAGTACTCGTTAGTGGGAATTTATTTCCATGGATGAGTGAGTTTGATATGAATGAGGAATTTAACTCACTTGTTGTTTGAGTCTACCATTTGAATGCCAGTGAAATTTCAAAAATTGTACATTGTATCCGTGAATGTTCAATGGAGAGAATCTGTGATAACTACATCAGAACACAGATTACAATTCCGCGGCTGTGTCCTAATCAACATGCATATCTCAAAGGAAAATCAGTTGAGACGGCACTACACCAGGTTGTATCCACAATAGAAGATGCTTTTGAAACCAAGGAATCAGTCGCAGGCGTTTTTCTAGATATCGAAAGGGCATTTAACAATGTGAAAACTCAAAAAATAGCGGAGGCACTCTCGATATACTGTAATAACCAAATAATAAACAACTGGCTAGAACACATGCTTACAAACCGCATTATCACAGCTTCACTGGGAGACGACACAAGAAGGGGAACAGTCCGTACGGGAACACCACAGGGGGGGATAATATCTCCTTTTCTGTGGGTTCTCACAATGGACAACCTTTTAAAAGCACTGGATGGAACCTGTGCGAAATGTGTAGCGTACGCAGATGACCTAGCCGTTCTGATAAGAGGTAAGCACCTGAACTCATAGGAGAGCTTATGCAAAACACCCTTCGAATCATAAAAGAATGGGCGGAGGGGAGTGGATTAGAAATAAATCCAAATAAAACGGAAATGGTTCTCTTTACAAAGAAAACCAAAACTAGTGACTTTCACATTCCACAACTCGGAGGAGTATCACTACAACTCCGCGACAGCGTCAAGTATCTGGGCATTATATTAGACAGGAAACTGACCTGGAGAAAGAACCTGGAAGAAAGAGTCACTAAAGCAAAGAGAGCATATTGGATATGCAGGAGGGCCATCGGGAAGTCATGGGGCTTGAAACCGAAACAGGTCCACTGGATATACGAATGCGTAATAAAACCCATCATCTTCTACGGAGTAGTTGTATGGTGGCAAGTGATGAGCAAAAAGTATGCAAGAGACTTGCTAACTAAGGTGCAGCGTATGGTCTGCCTGGGTATTACAGGAGCACAATCCTCAACACCAACCGTGGCCATGGAAGCGATACTTAACATTCTACCAGTGCACCTCGAAGCGAAAAAGATTGCCGGTATTTCAGCCTCACGGCTTAAAACTATCGGCCATTTCACCGGTGGTGCAAATACGGGACATCGAAAAATCACCGAAATGATAAGAGTAATAACACCACTCATCGATTGCCCCAGTGATGTTGTTGGGAAATCGTACACATTCTCCAACAACTTCGAAACAATTTTTCCCGCAAGAGAATATTGGACGTATGAAAGAACGACAAGAAACTCCAATGGGATATCGGTTTATACAGATGGCTCTAACATATCAGGGGAATCAGGGGCTGGCATCTTTAGTGCTAACCCACCGATTGAACTTGCTATTCACCTAGAACCATTTGTATCGGTGTTCCAAGCAGAAGTCTATGCAATTATGAAGGCAACCGAAATACTCGCAGAAGACACCAGCGAAGAAAGGCAAATTGACATCTGCTCGGACAGCAAAGCAGCAATTAGCGCGATCACAAACCCCATGTCGAAATCACTACTAGTAAGGGAGTGCAAAACTAAATTGAACTTACTTGCCAGACGCAATAGAGTCCGTCTCACATGGGTACCGGGGCACGAGGGTGTACCGAGCAACGAAAAGGCAGACGAACTAGCAAGGAAAGGAGCAGGCAATACAGAACTGAATCCGGATAGTACAATAGGGGTCCCTCTGACAACTATTAAAACAATAATCAATGATAAGATACGACAGGAGTTCAATAACTAATGGACGAATCTAGACACGTGCAAAGTGGCTAGATCTGTAATAACCAAACCGAGTAACAACACAGCAAAAATAGCTCTTAACTCAAGCAGAACACAATTGAGATTGATGGTGGGACTTTTAACAGGGCACATCAATCTCAACAAACATTCGTTCAGACTCGGGATAGCTGATACAGCAATCTGTGCCAACTGTGAAGAGGAGGAGGAAGATATAGAACACTTCCTCTGTCACTGCCCCGCTACAGCGAGGCTAAGGCTGAAAATTCTGGGATCTAAAAGGATTACGGATATTACACACCTCAATAAGAAAGGAATCGGGGATATACTGGAGTTCGCCAGACGAACACTACGATTCCCCGATCACTATACGATATAGTTGATACTACCCATGATCCCTAGACCTAAATCCTCTCAATACATAATTCCCAAAACACATCACTATTCCTTACAGTTACGCAGATGAGGGGAACACAACGGGCCTAATGGAGGCCTAAGTAAAGAGCATAAGCTCACCCTCTCAAACCAACCAACCAACCATCCGTGAATGTTGGTCGTTGGATAGCAACCTGCACTGCACCTGTAAAAATTCTATAAAGTAGGGTTCAGAAACGTTAAGACTTTCTTCTACTCTGGATGTGAGGTTCTCCCAAAATGCAAGATACTCCAACTAGAGCATGAATACATGCTGTATTAAATGGACATATTGAGCATAGGACTAACAAAATGGTACGATACAATATTTCCACCGGTGAGATACCACAACATCTGGTGTGACGACTTTTCGGAGCTTGTAAGATTGTCCGATGCAACTAGGATTGGGATCAAAAGTCAATTAACAATCTACGTGAAATATATTCGTATATAATAGATTAAACAGATTTACACGATCATTTTCTCTGAAAACCACCAACAATAAACTAAACGCCTGGGGTAAAACAATTTGGGCTTGAACTGCGCCCATCAGAACTGACCAGAGAGGAAAGTACCGCACGTGCCAGATTTAACTGCATACCTGTTTTCGAGTTAAGGGTGACCTCTGTATATTTGCTCGTTAGAGGGACGATTCCAACAAATTTTTGTGCCCTCTGTAGGGCTCTTCAAAAGATGACCAGATACAGAATCATCACTCGGTAACTGAAATTATTGTCTTTGAAGACTTCGACGTTCATAAATCAAATACTTCTTCAACTCTAGTAGAACTGATGAGGCACGAAACAATCTGAAGCCTTTGCCATCAGCTGCAGTTTAGCCCAATTTGTCGAAGAGCCCAAATACCCAAAGTAATTAAGAGTTTAGACCACTTTCTCTCATCAGAACTAGACAGTTATACCATCAAATTCTTTGCCCTTTTAGAAAATTAGAACCATTAATACCAGCATTACAGCCGCTACTGCCACCAATAACAGAGAACATGAATTTTCAAGTTGCCTAAATGGGAGGAACTGTGGGATTTTTTCATTGGGAAAACTTTTTTCTCAGGAGCATTGAACGATTGCGAAAAAGTTGTCATCGAAGTAATTCTTCTCATAAAACATGCTCAATGGCTATGAGATCAAATGAAAAGTCAATCTTTTTCTGTAAACATGTTTTCAGGCAATTCAACACTAAATGCGGCACAAGCGAATCAACTATCCCGGAAGAAAGATTCAAACAAATATCTGGACACAACAAACAACTTAGATGACATAATTCGGCGCAACTTTTCATCTGTTGTAAATCCACAAAGAATCGTTAATAAATTTGCCACACAATTTACAAAAGAAATAAAATCTATTATCCATACCTCCATGGTATAGAGAGAAGCTCAGTGCAATCAATATTCATTGGAAGTGTAACTGAAACTGAAATTAAGAAAACTAAAAATAAATAAATCAGCAACGCCTTCCATAGCACAGTTTGTTAATATGTCTTTCGAACAGAGTTGTTTTCCAAACACACTTAAAGTAGCAATAGTTCATCCAATTAACAAGGCGGGAGATAGATAAAATAATTGAAGGAGTAATGGCCAGCCGACTGCAAGACTAACCAGTAAAATACGAAATAGCAAGTAAACATCAATTTGAATTTTTGAAGAATAGAAATGTCAGCCAACTTTTTCTAAAATTTCCGAATACTGTAAACAGCAGCTTAAATAAGGAGAGTCTAGTCGTGTGATATGACTCCAAAGTGGCATATAAATGTCTTGGGAAAACTTGTTACAATTTGAACTTCAGGCCATTGTGCCACACCTTATCAAATGCTTGAGAAACCTCTAAAAATACAAATCTTTTTTAATTAATTATTTGTAGAATGCTTGTATCTAAATGATCTGATGATCAGGAATCAGATATTTTCCTTCTATAACTGACTGCAACCGGTTGAGCAATATCCTTTCGAAGATTTTGGATACAATCGGAAGAAGCGAGATTGGTCTATATAACTTTTTTTCATTCGGCGGTTTACCAGGTTTTGGAACCATTATAACTTCCGCGATTTTCCATTATTTATTTATTTTTTGTGTATGGTTACCTTGCACTGCCACCTAGTGGTCTATTGTGCTCCCTACTAATACCTAGGAGAGGTTTATTCCCTCATTAGAGTTGCCCTCAGAATATAATTCATTCAGAATTGTTATCGAGGGTCAAACACTTTTTCTTTGCCTTGGCAAGTATACGAGTAGTTCACCCTAGAGCACCCTCTCTAAACCAGTTTCTCTTAGGAATTTGAGAATGAGAAGTTGGTCTATGGTTGGCATATACTCATCTGATAGTTAGTACTTGCTTCCAATCTTTTGTGAGTCAGTGCCCCAAAAGACTCCAGAAGATGTTGTGTAGTCTCACTGGACTCATTGCAGAATCTGCAAAGGCCTTCGTTTGTTATACCTAGTTTCCTTAAATGCTCCCCGAGTTTACAATGCCCAGTTGGAAAGCCTGTTAGGATACGTAGATTATTCTTATTACATTTGTAGGACCTAGAAGTTTCGTAGCTTGCCTCAGATCTGGAGTATTGACCTAGGTTCCCACCCAAGCTCCCACCCAAGCTCCCACCCTGTTTTCTTTCTGCATCTTCCTGAATTCTTCGCGTATGGTGTGATTTCCTATTCCGCAGAATGGTTCAGGTCCAATAAAGGATTCTGTTGCTTCTTCAGTTCTAGAGCCGTCCGTGTACCACTTAACTGTGCGGTTACTCAATACGTACATATATTATGAATTCATTGATCCAAGCCTTTTTGTTACTTAACTTCGTACGGAATTTTTTTTCAAAGTTAAATTTCCTGGTACCATCGTGCTTAGGAATTGTGCTAGAAGAGGGAGTTTTTTGAGAAGTACATCATATTCTTTTGAATTGATGCATTTCTCCCTCCCGATGTCCTCTTTTGCCATCCTTGGTGGAGTTATGCTGCTTTCATCTAAGAGCAGCGTTTATAATATACTAAAGTTTAATTAGCGCTTTCCTAGGAAATTCTTTGAGAACCTCTCCTGTGATTAAGTCGTATACAGGATTTTCTTTTAAATTTCAATTTCTTTATTCCCTGTTTGAGTTCAACTAGCGTTGTACTTGCTATTGTATGGTTGTCAAGTGTTATGTCCCGTCCATTGATATTTTCAATGAATAGTTGACCATCGAATGGTTTAAACGTTTCTTCCAGCTTAGCTGGAAAGATTTTCGTTTTTTCATTATCATCCTTGGCCCATTCGCCATTATTTTTTTTTTTCTATTAGCAGGACTTGGATCTGCGTTTTTTTAAAGCCCTTAACCACTCCACGCATAATTTTCTTGCTTTTTTGTCAGTGCTGGAGTATTATTCTAGGCGGCACTGCAAGAGTTCAATGAATCGAATTACTTTTATATCTATTGTATTTATCCGTAGAGTTTATAAATAAAGTAATATCCAAGAATTATTCACTACAAATTGAATATCTCTGGTAAGCAACTTTCTGCAAATAAGCCTTTAAGCGTTCGCGGGAACATATTGTCTTATTGTTTATTTACTTGCATAGAATTTAGACAACAACAAAACTGATAACGCAAAATGTTACCCCTGCTAGCGTCTCACGCGGATTCTCTTCTACCGCTGCAAGCTCTTATCCAGCGTTGAAGAGAGAGCTTCACGGAGGCGCTGGCAAAGGGATTTCTTTTTTTATTTCAGTTTACTTCATAACTTTTATACAATCAAATTTGTCTGGAATGTAAGACAATAACGCCTAACTTATTTACAAAAAAAAATACATACTGTAACATAATGTAGCATAATAACTACGCCCCAAAAGATGCAACACATTCCGAAGTGCCTTTTCGTTCGAGGTTCGTGTCCACAGTAAGAGACGAATTATGTCTAAGACGACGCCGCAGAATTAAGAGAGAATTATAACCGCAAGAGATTATTGGCTGCAGCTGTCATCTTGGAATTATTACATCTTGTTCCAGTGGTCGAAGAATTTGCTAGAAGTTTCTGGCTATCAGAAATGCGACTATATAAGGACAGATGCTGATCGAGGCAAGGCAGTTGAGTTTTGAACCGCACGAAGAGATTGGAAAAGTGATAACAGCCGAAGTTGTAATTTTGTGATAAATTGAAAGTTGAGAGTTAACAAGAAGAAGTAATTAGTTTGGATTTGTGAATTAAGTAATTGAAAGGAGATAAATTGATTTGAGAAGAAAGAGATCTTGTAAGGAAGGAATTTGCGAAGAATAGTATAGTGTGAACTTGAATTGTTCAATAGACTAGAAAATATTGAAATAATCTCACAGAAGAACGTTTTATCTACTCGAGCCGTAGCTCGCATATTACAATATGTATCTTCTTTATCAACATATTAAAAGTTCTAACTGATCTCACTCTGCTTCGTCCATCATAATGAAAAAATGGTGGCATTTTCTCTAGTTTCTCACAATTACTTCGGAATTGACTTAAGTAAAACTTGTAAATCAGTTTGAAAATACTCGTAAGTTTTCAGTATTTCCCAACGTTCTTCAAGCGTTAATAGATTCATTTCGTACTGCGGAGATATGATACTGTGTTTGTGTCAATTTTTTGAGCGCTAAACAGCTGTCAGTGTCAAAATAACATGCAATTTAAAAAGAAACCAACAGATGGCCGAACCTAATGTCAGATAATTCAATTTTCCATGAGCTAGAGGCGCTGGCAAAAGGATTTTTTTTTTATTTTAGTTTAATTCATAACTTTTATACAATCAAATTTGTCTGGAATGGAAGACAATAACGCCTAACTTATTTACAAAAAAAAAAAAAAATATACATAAATATGTAAAAGCAATTATGTAAAACAGTTTTATGACGAAGAATGAAAATATTTATCTATCTATCTATTTTTGAGTAGGCACATACTCGTACATAATAAAGGGTGGGCCATCAGTTGGTGTCTTTTTAAAATTCATTTAGTATTTTTCAAAGTTTTTTACTAGAGAGTATTCTTTCCTATTATTAATGAAAATTAATTTCATTTAAATGGCTGCTGTGGCTGACTTGGCAGTATCCCATCCTGTCAACCCAATTTTGCAATACATTTTCGATGGTTCGGGGCTCTATTTCACGAATAGCTCAATCAATATTGTGCCTAAGTGGCTGAATGGTTTTGAGATTGTCAGGATAATACCGATCTTTAACGGGATCACACAAAGAAAAGTCCAGCGGAGTCAAATCGAAGCTCCGCGAAGGCCAAGCAATTTCATCAAAACGGCTGATTACACGATTATTGAACTTAGTGTGCAAAAGATCGATTGTTGGATGGCTTGTATGGCACATATCGATGTTTTGCTGGAACCAGAGACCGTCCAAGTTCATTTCCCCAGTAACCTCATAACTTGAGTTATCAATTGGCATGCCAATCTCACGAACTGTCTTCACGAACTTGCGTACAGTAGGCACGGTCGGTGTATTATTTCGGACTATTTTGGCAACACAGCATCATATTTAGAAATAAGTTTTCAACATTTCCAAATGTTGCGCAAGCGTAAATCGATTCATTTCGTACTACGGAGATATAATACTGTGTTTTTGACAAATTTTTGAGCGCGAAATAGCAGTCAGTGTCAAAATAACGTGCAATTTACAAAGAAGACACCAGATGGCCCACTTGTTATTTAATGCACAAATGAAGAATTTCCAGTGGGTTATTGCTAGAAAAACCCAGAATTTAAGACAGCACATGCAACAAATAACAAGATTCCATCCAGTTCCGTTTAGTTCATGCGGTACAACAAAAATAACAAACATTAAAGTACAACCGAGCAGTGTGATTTCATTTCCACTCCACATATTCATCCACTCAACTTCTACTCAAAACTCCCACCCATATTCTCTGCCACTTGTTGCCTCATTCTACAATCAAATCTTCCCCATTCGACTCAGAAAAACACTTTACCTCCCAGTAAACATGTTGATAACGAATTCCACTCCACTCAGTTTTCCAGCAACACAACTAAACCAACAACAAAAATTCATTCAACCAACAAACGTGTCTACCTGCTACAACCGCTCGAACCGAATCAGTTGTTTGTCATACGCCGGTCCGAGAGTCGAGTTACATATTCCACGCATAGACGAAGCGAATTTTGAGAAATCATATCGAAAAGATACGTCTACCAGTCGAAGTGTAGATTCTAACGTCCAATCCAAGTTCGAGATATTTTCATTTCGTCACCAATTAGAGAAATCGTCGTCGTCCGTTGTCGTGTTTTACCAAACAGCGTTTGTGTATCTTTGTGGTGCTTCTCTGCGATTCCAAGAGTGTAATTCGATTTTTTTTTTTTTTTTTTACTATTTTACTTTCTCTGTTTTTTGATAGCAGATACTTTTAGCATTTCAATAAAAAAAAAGAACTAATTCAATCGAAAGAAATTGCTAAGTGTATCTGCAACAAAAATAAAAAATCGGGAGCAAACGTCGACGAGTCATTGCTCTTGAGATAGAACCATGCGGCAGCGATAACAAAATAGAGTCGGTTATTCATGAGTAGATCTCCCTCTTCCCATCCAACTACTCTAAGATTGTTTTTCTTTTCTTTTTACTTTAACTGTAATTGTGCGTAAAATTTATTTTTATTTTTTATTTTTTCTGCAACACTAATTTGCAATCTAGCACTAGTGACTGACTGAAAGAGGCTAGCACTTGCGGGCTAAATATGTCTGAATGATTACTGTGGCCGACGAACTGTCTAACGAATGCGTGCCATGCACTGTTTGCAACAAGCATATACATATCATGGCTAATACGCTACGCGTTGTTTACAAGTAAATGCGTGCGTTTCGTTTTAATTGAGGACTGTCAACGGTATTTCCGTGAGCAGGTTATTTTTGAATGCGAATTTATTTTTTTGTTAAGTGTTTTTGATTTGTGGTAAAAAAAGACCGGTGAAGGTATTTTTTGAATGCGAAATGAAATTTAGGTTTTTGGGCTAGGAAAAGTACCACGAGAGTGTTGAAAGTGAAATTTTGGCAGTGCGTAGGAACATTATACAGTGGCGGGTTGGAATCTAAAGAATTGAGGCACATTTTTGAATGGTAGACGGACACTAGTGAATTTAGTCTTACAGAAGTGAGTGAAGAGTCTTTTTTTCCAATAACCTAAATCTGTTTTAAAGTACGTTCCGTTAATAAGTTGCATTTTGAACGCAAGATACATAGTTTTAAAAATATGTCCACTGATTACAATTACACCTTAAGTATCTTCTAAGTTTGGCTGTGAGTATACGAGTACATATCCGTTTTTACTTTTCCCAAAAATTCTGAATTCAAGAAAATCTTATGAACTACTGAGAATCTAATTAAAATGCACGTCAAAAACGGTGTAAGGTGCTTCGAAGGCTTCTTTTAAGAAGAATATTCTGTTCACTTTAAAAAAAAAGTACTAAATATGATGCAACAGGTATGATCTGATAGGTAAACATAGACCCTACTATTCCGTTTCCACTTACAAGCATATGTTTCATGAAGAGTGCAGGCTGGTAGTTAGAATTGGCACCACAAAGAAAAGGGAAACACAATGGACCAAATGGCCCCCGTGCAAGAAGCACTTCCAAAGTGAATTTCTCCCCAAACCTAACCTAGTACAGTTTTATTCTTTCCTGGATCCAAGGAATTATTTTCCTGCAAAATGTAGTTGGATTCTGGAACACCATGTATCAGGGGTACATAATATGTGCTTCCCCTTAATCTCTTTTATTTTAACATGTAGTGAGTCTTAACTCCCTTCCTCCTAAATACACTTATAAAGCTTTTACAGAGCTTTTGTAGCGAATTCTTAGGGGAATAAAACTGCATCATCAAAAATAAAAACTACTCGTATGTATAACTTTTTTAGATAACGAATTTTAAAATAACTGGTAAAAGTAAAATACATAGTGTTTGAGTTTGTAGAGCTGTAGCTTGTTAACAGTTCTTCAAATCGCGAAAATGCTCATCAGTTATTCTTTTTGGTATGAAATTATCTTTTCAAAAAGATCAAAACAAATCTGCTTGCCGTAACAGTTCTACAGTTTTAGTGTAATAAGTGATGGAACCTTCAAACTAGAATTTTAATTGTTAACAAAAATTGGGAGGACTCTGGCTCATTTTCCCCATAACTTACAGAAAATTAAGAGCACTTCTTAAGTTTGTCTTAAATAGTGGTATCAGCTGATATACATAAGCTTCATTTCTGTTTCCTCTGGGCCGTTCGCTCCGCATTTTACTAGTATCACTATAGTCAACTTTTTTAGTGTTCCGCCACAGAATGGTATAAAACGGAACACCTTGTCTGTCTACCCGTGTGTCTGTCTTTTGAACTGTTAGACCTAGAGGACTGAACTTTTCAACGAATATACATATGTAGCACATAGCGAATGGAAAATAATCAGGCAAACAAATTATTAAAAATATTTGTTTGGGAGTATAATGTGTCCCAAGAAAAGAATCATATTCTTACACCCCACCTTGTGATATATTAAGTTAAAGCTGAAGTTCCAAGAAAATTGAATACGTAAACAAATTTTGGAATGTTTCCACATCAGCACGAAAAACCATTCCACAACAAACTGAATCCTCCCTTAACTTGCTGCAGTACAACAAACTTTTCAGCAATCACTACCCTCTTCGAATTATGTATCCGATCAATGTATCCAAAGCAGCATTTACAGTGATTAAAACCCACAACAAGCCATTGCTTCCTATCCAGAAAATTGTTGTTTTATTTTCACGTACATTTTTTCTGTGCTGTATATAAAGTCGGAAAAAAACACGTCTAAAGTTTTTTGAACAAAGAAGAAATGCTGGAGTATCCACTGAAAAGAGGAAGGATGGTAGATCTCCAACCCAAGTATATCTACACTTCAGGTATTTCCTAAATATTATGAAAATTATAACTTTGCGGACAGACCTAGTACGCACATATCTTTTATTGTGTATGGCTCAGCAAACTAATATCACGAAGTGATGTGTTAATAATGCATTCTTGATAATAATGATGAAGAAGACTGACTTTATAACTTAATACAATATCAAGTCTGGAATAACCTGTGGCTTTGGAATGAGCCATCCATGGTTTCTCTACGGTGATTGCTACTGGAGCAATCAATCCTTTTATAGGTTAGGGTACGTCAAAGTAGTTCTCTCCTCAAACTCCCCGTATCTTATTGAATTAAAGCTGAATGCTATCGGTAGAACAAATCTTAGGTGGGCAAGTGTTACAATGGGTATTGAGCTGAATCTGAAACGCTCTAAGAATTTGATTTCTCTTAACAGATTGCATATTAGTGCTGTAATTGTTGTCATTACTGGACACTGTCCTATACGCAAGCATGCAACAAGGCTTTTCGTATATTCAAATGATTTCTGTAGAAGCTGTATGGATGTAGAAGAGGGAGAAACTATTCTTCACCTTCTTTGTACCTGCCCAGCTCCTTCCCAAAGAAGAAAACTCCACTTAGGAGCTTTTTACTTCAGCGACATAAGCAATGTAAAAAATGCAAACAAACGAAGGCTCGTACGCTCATTAGAAGCTCCAATTGATTCAACGACTAGGTAAGGGAAATTTTTCACAATTGTCCTATCATTGGTCTAAGTGTTTCAGCCACTGAAACACCTTATCCCATACAAAGTGCATTGTTAAGACAAGTAAAGAATAGAACAATAAAAACGACGGTAGGTTACGATATGCATAGCATCTTTGTGACGAAAGTGCTCTTCCCTCATACTTTACAGATATGGTAGGGTGTGATTTAGCAATTCCAGTCAGCGGCAAATTTGAAGAAACTACCTCACACTTCAGACCTGTTTTGTGCCATTTGTAAGCTTTTTATGTGATATTCTACACAACTTTCCAGAAACCAATGCAATTTAAAGGCATAGATACATACCTAGATCACTGTATACCAGAAAAAGTTTTTGGCAGATCTTTAGGATTCAGACAGAAGAATTGTGGTACATCAGCATGTTCACAAATGGTGACTTAAGATAAAACAAAACTCCCACAGCTAGTCTTTCTCCCTAGCATGAGGGATTAACAGATAAAAACTTCAAATTATTATAACAGACGACAGCCTCACAACTTCAAGTTCAAATTCTCAGATCACAATAGCAGAATGGACCTAAATTTGTCAACGATTTTCTATGTTGCTAGAAATGGATCAGGATCAGAGTTAATGATGCCAGCCATAATCAGATGTAAGGAATCATGTGTCCACTATATATCTTAAAAAAATTAAGGAAATTAAGTCTAAATCGATGTACGCTTGATTTTTAAAAATCAAAATGTCTTAAGACAGCCCACGTTAATTTGAAAGATGCAAAGCGACTTGTGAATCTGTATTGTTAAGAGCAAAGCTTATGCGGAATAGAAAAGTACGGATTTTGATTGCTCTAAATATTGGTGTATGTTTTCGTTCGAATAAATAAATTTTTACTAATATTTGTTCCAAAATAAAATTCAAGTAACTTATTTAGAAGTATCCACAAGTCATCTCAAATGATATAAGAGTCACCTCTTTAAGTGTATTCCATCCCAAGAACTGCCAATTTGAAAGAAAAACATCTTCCAACAATATTGAGAGATTTTCGAAGCTATATGTCCAAATCTATTCTCATTTTCTTAGTAGATACATGTCAGACCAAACGTAGATACCAAATTTCATGAAAATCCGTTCAGTATTTGTTTACCAATTTTTTAACATAAATAAAGATTTGTTAAATCCCACTCTTCTTATACAATCACTCGATTCAATTTCAATTAATTTTATATGGAATTGTCTATCTATCATGCACAACTAAATTTCATCAAAATCTGTTGAGTGCGTTGTGAAAAAAAAAAACATTTTTTTAACATTTTTGAAACTCAACTTCCCATATTCTTGATGGTTTTCTAAACTAGTTAACCAAATTTAAACAAAAAAAATCATTCAATTGTTCTTCAGCTACGGATCAAACAAATTCATATCTCTTGCCATTAAATTTGAAATAATTTGGAAATTCTTTTGCTTGGAACTCTTCGTGATAGACAGTTGACGCATTTATCTATTTCAAATGCATTGCATGACAAAATTTCTGGAAGTGATCTTCAAAATCTCTGTTTACTTGATTAGTTAGCAAGTTTCTTTAACTTTTTTCTATCGAAGTGAACAAAAAAACAAGACATTGAGTCATAGAACCTGAATATAGGTAAAACCTCAACGAATTAGTAGATTTTTAGCCACGGCATATACGAGTAGTGTACGATTCTACAAGAATAAACGCAATGTCTAAAGATGTTTCATATTTCAATAAAAAAGTCAAAAGTACCGCGGCAAAAAAAAAAGAAAAGTTTGGACATCCATTAGTTTTAAATGTCACGATATAATAGTTTAAATAAAAAATCGGTACATAACTTCAAAAGTAACTATATATCTAGCCCTTAGGTTTGACTTATCCATGACAGATCACTGTTCTGTTCATTGTTTACTAATCTTCAGTAGATTACATGCTATGTAAATGAGTTTCAAATATATTCAAGTGACGTGTGACGTTTAAGTAGCTATGACGTTTGTTTGTTGTGACTTTTCAAAGCTTTCGTATATGTATGCGGATTCATCACGAAGCAATGCCATGCATCACGTTGCGACACGTTTTTAATATGTTTTAATACATAATGTTTAAAACCTATCAGCAGATTGATAACATAGTGGAAGTAATCAACAATATCATAGCGTGCTTGACAGCTGAAAAGATTGTAAAATTTTTAGACCTGTCAGCTGTCATTTGCATGTTTTGATTTTTGATTTTTTTTTGTTTTTATGTTGAAAATCGAGTTCATAGTCAAGTCAGTGTCGAGACGGCGTACACTGAGATACGGACTTAGCAACTTTGTGTCGTTGAATAAGAATTTTCCTTCATACATAAAATCTTCAGATTTCTGAATCTCCTGTTTGTTTATACTCGAATCACTTAAAAACCACTGAACGAATTTTAATTGTATTTTCACTATTGTACTCGTACAGCTTAAAGTTCTGCAAGTAATCTGAGGTATGTATCATCTCGATGCATGCGAGCAAGGCCGCGGGCAACACCTAGTAGTAGTTAGGAAGGTCATGGGCTATTTTCCCCATTTTCTAGTGATCGACTCGAGTATTAATGCGATTTTCTTTTGAAGGAATATCTGATAAATACTCTCATAATAAAGGAAAGTACTTGTATCTTAATACTAAGTTCTCAACAGAGCCAAATGAGGTGATTTCAGATTACTTATATCGATGTCTTATTACTTCATTCAGTCTCATATTCAAGCATGAAAACTTGTTAGATCTGTAACTTGGGACAACCAGTTGTTCTTCCTCTCTTAAGTGAGCTATCCTTGTCTATTTATAAGTGCATTCGAAGCATCAATTCGCAAAGCTGACATCTTCAGGACTTAAATGTATGCATGAGGTAATTATCGAATAATTGTTTAAATATTAGAACAGATACCTCAGAAATGACACTGCAAACAAAGCCATTCTTTCCATGTCTGAACGTCACACTTTCTTTTTTTTACAATTCCCCATTCAATTCAGTTCAATAAGAGGTATGTTTGCTTGTTGAACTTTACTTTATACTCATTTGCCACCTCATTTGGTGGTAATGAGATAATTTAGGGGATAAGGAAATGAGATAATTTAGCACCATGTGCGACTTTTTTGCCGTAATCATCTCATTTGGCTCCAGCAAAAACGTAGTTTAAGTCTATTTTTGAAGTTTTTAAGAAGTTTACTTAAAGTGTTGCCCAATGTGAAATTTGGCGGGCTCTGCCCATAGATTCATTTTAATAATTGTAAACAACGCTTTTACTACGAAAAGTGTAATTTAAGATCACTTACCTTGTTTACTATGTTCCATATCCACCGACTTAAGTGACTTAAGATCTCTATGCCAAAGTATAAACCAAAATTATGTAAGCAAATTGTCTTCAATCAACTTTGGGAAGGAAAAATATTGCTTTACATGAGATAAAATGTCTTCTATCGACATCAGATAGAACTTTGGATAGAATCATCTTCAAGTCTTCAGAAATGTGCATACTTGAAATGCTTATTAGATTACTAAAATGTAGAAATCTCACCTAAGTCGAGTTAAGATACTGTATCCATGGAGAATAAACGTACTGCACATGAAATTTGTGACATATTAGTTAACTTTAACGTTTAATCATGACGACAAAATCCCTAAAAGTGAAACATTTTTATACCTTATTCGGGGTATAATCAGTTCGATACGCCTGTCCGTATCTCATCATTTCATGGGCCTTAAATTTTGAGCTAGGAACATGAAATTCGGAAACTTCAACTGGAAAATAATTAAGGCCTCCAAGCAAAAACAAACAAAGCTTAAGTGATGGTATTTGCAGATTCTGCTATAATACTTAGGAAATTTGGAAATATTTTCTAATGAACTGCGGGTCACCCTGACTTGAAAATGGATAAACTGTTTGCTAGGGGCGTATCAGTTAAACCAGAAAGACTTACATATGCATAGATACTCCAATAAGTGAGAGCAACTTCATGTAACCTTTTCAGATCTTTTCACGTCAGTGGGCATTCCGAACTCCCTTTTTATTCATTCAGTCATCATCTTGAATCTGGTCCTGGCAGTTCAAAGACAACACCCTATGTTAAGAAAGGGATACTACCACTAACTTAACTTGAAAATGTTGTTCTTTTCTCAAGTAATTCCACTGCACTGCCGTCCATATTTTGTTCGATTGAGCTGGACTTTCGAGTAGCTCTTTCTTAGGCGCCTAGATAATTTAAGATTCTAGGGCGACCTTTTAGAAAGATTAACCCAAAGACTTAAAGTTCTTTATTAAGAGGCTTTTTCTTCTTCTGGTTTGTAAAGTATCTCTTCTATAATTCATAAAATATGTTTACGACACCTTATCAGTTTCGATGACTAATTTCCCACAGCGTTAAAATCTTTATGACATCATTCAAAGCTAAGTACTTATTTCCTTCCTGGTCAAGAGGAGCTGGGACCTTCATAGCTCCAAAATGAATATCAAATTCCATCAAAAAGGCACGTAATATATACGTATACCGGAAGAATTTATATCGCTTTTTTTTTATGTACTGCCACTTCTTACACCTCCTCGCACTTCTTACACCTTCTCGCAGTTTTTCTGCTCCCCCGTCGACTGTATCCATTAAGCCGCAGCAAACCTACGCACACACACACGCTTTTGTTGCTTCCGCGCGCCACAAATTCCCACTAGTTCTAGATTGCAACGCGAACTCCAAAACCAAATTTGGAATCATCATCTCCGTCTCTGTGTAGATGTGCAATGCACTGCACATCTTGTTACCACTCAAAGCCTCGGTCGTGACTCAGTATTCGATCAGAGGCTTTCTTTTGATCGACTGTTTGATTTTCTATATCAATCTGCACTGTGTACACTCAGTGGTTGGTGTACTCGTATCTATGAGTACGATCGTTGGTTGTCGCTGTCCCGTCTATCAACAGAGCCTCATCAAACATAACTTGTTTTGATTTTGTTACCGATTTTGCTACAAATACCGTTTGCTGTTCTACTTGTTTTGAGTAAAAAAAAAAGAACCGACTCACACGATCGTATATCTACGGTTGTTTATCTTTTTTAACTTTTTTTTTTATACTTCATACTCCTTGCAGTCTTTTTCGTATCTAACTAAGTACGTGCTTGTGACTAATTTATTCGCAAAGAATTGAGTATATTTTGATAAAAAAAAGTTTTATAGATTTTTTGAGTGATTAATAACGTAATAGTGCGATAAGAAAGTGTCGTTTCTATTCAGAAAAGAATAAAAAAAAAAATCTATCTACGAGTAAGTGTATCTGCTTTAGTGCAAAATCAAAGTGCTGATAGTAAATTTAAACATTTCGGTGCTGCTAAATATAAAATTCTTTTGGATTAACAAAGGATCACTGCGAATTGGATTAGTGTGTTAAAAAATTGGTAAGTATCTGTTAGTTGAAATATTTTTGTGTACACAACTTATTATCGTTAAAAAAAACCGCCCTGCATTGTTATTATCATTTTATTTAAACAGCAAAACCAAAAATATACTCCTCTTATCTAATTTATGGGAAATGACGATTGCCTTGAGTACAAGTATCTGCGACTGGAATTTGGTTAAACTTTAGATAGGCAAGTTAGTTTTGGTTCTGTGTGTCTACACAAATCTGAATTATGTTTGTTATTTGTTTTTAAATTTTGTAATTGCGATAGTTATACGAGTAGATACTCAGTAGAGACAATGGGAATGGTCTTGTTTTGTTATTCGTGTTTTTTTTTTTTTTTTTTGGGCTGAATGTGGCGCCCTTTGGCAATGACAACTTGTTTATCGGACATGATACAGTTGAGTGTTATTTATTTATTAGTGTGTTGGATGTTATTTTAGATGAACGACGTTATCACTTGAATGAGGGTTATTTAAGAGTAATTGGTGAAGTGTGAGCTTAAGAGGTGCGTCTGTTGATGATGATGATTCATGCGAATACAGGAAGTAGGTATAATATAAAATGGGTACAAATAAAGTCTTATCAAAAAAAAAAATAGCTTTAAATTAAATTTATCTTTTGGATTGACAAGGTCAATAATTAGCCATGTAGTTCCACAGAGCACGCAGCAAATAAACTGAAATGCAAGTCAACAAGTTGATATTAATTTGATTTGTTTTTGGGCTAATTGACTGTTTGTGGAAGCGATGGCTTTGGAGATAAAAGTAGGAGTTGGGAAAAGTTTGAAGGTTCAACCGCTATGATAGGAAGGTGCTAAATGTGGTCTCGAATACTTCGTTGTTTATGTATTTTCTTCTCAAAGCGAATATTTTGTGACCTTGGTAGAGCTGTTTATTGGAAGCCGAATAGTTTACATGACGGCAGGAGCAAAATGTGGTTTTCAGGCCTTTATTCGGGACAGGGCTGGGACTTTATGTCTCTAAATTTCGGCTAAAATTAGCGAGACTTTTCCGGCTAGATTTCAAATTTGAGTAAAGTTCTTCTCCTAATTGGCCAATTTACTTCAAACAGGACGTCGCAAGGCTCCTTGACTAGACAGATCTTAGAAATGATGATTTTTATAGCAAACATGAATCGATCGCACACAATGTGAAGTTTTTATTTTGAAGATTTGACGAGCAATACAGACGAAGAATGCAAATTTTGCTTCAAACTTGGAAGGAATAAAAGAGGGCTAGGTTAGGTTAGGTTAGTTTTGGAGGGGAGTGCACCTAAGTGCTTATCACGGGAGCTATACGGTGCATTGTGTTCCCCTTTTGTTATGTGGAACCTATATATAAAACCTTTGTCTTGCGGTCGTTTCTGTTATAAACCAGCTCTTTTTATGAAGCCTATCATGTTCCTAAGTCGAAGTTGTACGAGATCCCCAAGTTCGTCGAAAAGCCTGTTTCCCATATGACGGAGGCGACGGTTTTGAAGATTTGGGCAATCACATAACAAGTGTTTGATGTTTTCTGTCTCCTCTATATCTTTACAGCTGCTGCAGTGGTCGGGTGTATTGATGGCTAGTCTGGCATCAGTGTCCTGTTAGCGCGCCTTCTGGCGAACCATGCGGAGTTAATCAGTTCTCTTGCTTTTAGGTCCATTTTCCTTTTTAGTTCACCTATTGGAGCTTCTTCTGATATCCGAGTATGTTGAAGATCCAATGCTGATCCTTTTTTAGCCAGTTCATCTGCTGTCTCGTTTCCTTCTATATTGCTATGTCCAGGAACCCATTAGAGCATTCAGTTCTGAGGGCTAGATTCAGGTTGCCCTGACAGAGGGCTAGAAATAAATAAATAAATATTTGGGGCAGTTTATAGCTTATGTGTACCTAGGCCAGGCTCTGTATGGGCTGTTATCACTGCCATTCGTAGTGTGCGACACACGAATGGGAAGGACCTACAGTTTTATTCCGTTTCCGAAGCGCAATTTTGAGTGTTCCGTACCAAAATGGTACGGTTCGACATTATAAACTTCCAAGGAGTCCAAAAATATAAAAAAAAATATTCTTTTCGGATAAAGTTTCTTGAGGGAAAAAAACTCAAAAACCAGGACATTGGCGATGGCTGACCCAACTCAAAACCCAAACTTCATCGAAACCCGTGCAGTGGTTCTTGAGTTAGGCGCATGAAACAAATTATTTGAAAATGTTTGAAACCCCTCCCCAAATGTTACTCCCACTCTATTTGATTTCGATTCAAATGGAACTATTAACTTATTAATCCAAGTCTACGTGCCAAATTTCATCGAAATCCGTTTAGAAGTTTTTGAGTTAGTCGGCTTACAAAGCTGATTTAAAGATTTTTGAAACCCCGCCCTCCACATTCTACTCACACTTGGGCCGATTTTGATAGTTTTTAGACGAAATTGCCTTCGTATCAGGATATACTCGTACATGAATACGCAATAAATTTCATCAAAATGTCTTTAGTGGTTCTCATAAGAGCAGACTTGGACCAAAAGTGTTTGCTTATCCTGACCCTTTTAAGTATAACCTCTTTATCTGCGAATGAGAAAGAAGAATAAAGATTCAGTTAAAATAATTGTATGGAACACTAACCGCTTGAGGCCCGACTCGCACTTGGTATTTGTCGAGATGTGGGACCGTGTAAATTCTTGTTGGTATATTTCGGGACTTGGACGTTGAGTGTCCCGCTCAGCGATCTCGCACTTAACCTCGCGGAGCCACGGCGCCGACTAGAGAGCTAAAAATGAGATTATTTATTTTTTCCGGGCTAGATTTACCAGAACAATGTGAAAGACCGAGCACTGATTCGAATGCGTAGTGCTTCACTCTAAAAGGAAACGTAAACGGAAGCAGTTGACATTGGTATTGGGGACTCCGCAAACAAAATAATAGCAACTCCTACCAAATTCTTTATGGTTGGACTCTGACAGGGACAGTATTTCAAAAGTCGAAAGTACTGGAAACATTTCCACATGTTATGAATGAACGCACTAACGTATTTATAAGTGCAGCACTTTTCATTCTTTTATTTCAGAAAGAAAGTTAAGTACATACAAGTTTCGTAGTACTGAAGTTCATTCTCTTACATATTTTTGACAAACGAATAAATTTTGATTTTTAGTAGAGACTTAAAACTAAAATTTCGTTCGTGATAATTCCGTTCGTAGAACTGTTTGCGAGATATTCGAACTCAAAAACAATTTTCAATAATTTACGGGTAAAGTCAATCAATTTTTGAAAATTTTGAGAAATTCGGCATCCACTTTATACAGAATTGTAAAGCCTAAAATTTCGCCCTTAATAATTTTTGTACAAGCTCGCACCCTTTTCGAGTTATTCGCAGTTAAAATGGACTTCCATTAATTGCTATCAGAACCCAAAATTCTGCAATTTAGTTTGTTAACGTAGCCACTATGGATGAGAGATGGATTTGACAGATGCCATATAGCAGAGATGTGAAATCCCAACCTCGAAATGAATAACCCTTTACCTTAAATGTCAACTAATAAAACTTTCTGTTCCGATGCAAAGTCTAAACATCCATCCGTGCTATAACATAAATGACTGGTTGGCAACCGTTCACTTCGAAATAAGGAAATCAGGTTTGTTATAAATTTTGGAGTTTTGGGCTATCTATAGGTACATTTAGAAAATCAAGAAGAACCCACCCTTTAAGTTGGTACTCGTAAGTACCATCCCAGATAGTGTGGGAACTCCTCCTTTGAGAGGGAAGGCACAACAAATTTGCTGCGGCCACCTTAATATGTTGGATGTTTGATTGATAGCCTAACTGAACTTTGTGGAAGTAATTCACTACCACCAACCTATTTATTTCCCCTGCCCTTTTGCCGGCCTGAGCTTTCGGTTAATAGAATTGTCGAAATCTTCATTCTACCTCGATCATCGCAGTAAATTTGATGACTGAGGTTTGGTAGCGCTTATTTTTGAATACTGCTCTATACGGGAAACTGCACGATGACTCCGGTCGAAAGCATTCATCATCTCTTTTTGGAATGTATTGCACAGATCTGGCAGTAGTGTACCTTATTCGAGCCCGTCGTTGTAGGTTTTCTTGTAATGGGTCCTCCTATTGGTTTGCCTTCCAAGTCTTTTTTACCTAGATCCATTGCAAAGCCACCTAGTAGCTTATATTCTTTCTTCATTAGTTTAAAACCGACGGTTTTCCTTCGATCGTAATTCTTGAGAGCTTGGTTCTCTTGCAATCTTTCTATCTTCCCTCCCAGGCCCTTTCCCCCTTTGGGTCCAGGAAGATGTATCGGGTAAAGGCAGACATCTTTTTCTCTTGAGGGTCAAAGTTAGAATGGCATGATGGATCCACAACTGTAGGGTCCATACAAAAATAGCGATTTTTGACTGAAGCAGATAAATGAAGCAACTATCATAAGGTCCGTGTATGAAACTTATCCACACGAATCGGCTAGGATAAATGAGTAATGCAATGTAACGTAGACCCGATGTTTATTTCACTAGAGAAACTTCGAGTTGAATGACCATCAAACAGTTGAAGCTTGCTGAGAGGAATTTTCCTCTGCAGAAATGATTAAAGAAAAGACAGACCTAGCATATTTGCCTACTTAGCTATTAAGTAGTACCCCATGAAGAGCCAAACCCCTTTTTTATATTTATTCCTGAAACGTGATATTGTACCAGAATCCATTATTCCCATTTCAATTCTCTGTCCAAAATCGTGGTCATCGTGGCTCAGTGGTTAAGTGCGCGATCACTGAGCGGGAGATTCAAGGTTCGAATCCCAGAAAAAAAAAAAAAATAGTTTTCTCACTGTTCCACCTCTCGCGAACGTCTGACAAACATCCGAGACTAAAATTGTCATGGGAGGCTTCCCTCAATCGGACAAATAGCCCTTCGGAAACGGCATAAGACTTTAGGGACCTACAACCATTCGTAAGAGGCAATGGCTGTGAGAAGCTAGGCGAGTTAGCGCTACTCAGATGCCACTCAGCTTAGCGACTGACAAAAGCAAGGTCTAGATAGCTTTCCAAAATTTTAACGTCTTCCTGCTTTTATTTAGGAGATATTCTATTATTTGCTTTGCTTTAATGTCTGAGTATTTGGGAAACTGAATGATCTAAAGCCAACCCGAGCCGTAACTATCTACCAGTTGCTCACTCAGAAGCAAATCCTTCACATTTTCGCTTTCTCATCTCCGAGCTTTTTGACTAGGCCGTGTTGATTTATCGGAACTGGTCCAGTCTCTTCTGTGCTGTGTTACGACAGTTATTAGGAACCGAAGAGTTAGGACTGCCTTTTCACGTATCAGTTCCTACACAGCAGCAAGATAGATAATGCCGTAGACTAGAGGCACCTTACAGAATTGTGAAGATATGGTCTGAAAAGTACGTGCGCTTGGTACAGTCCAGTTCTTAACCCAACCACACATTATTTCCTTTTATTCCATTTTCCTACTTATATGAGCTGTTTCACTTTGCATTTCATACTTAAGTACTACGAGCTTACCTCCTATCAAACCTGTCTTTCGTAAGGTCCAACACTTTTAGTTACTTTTATTATCAAGTCTTAGTCGTATCCACCTTTTTCTAAACATGGAATCAGACAAGGGTAAAGTAGTTCATTAGTGGAAGACGTTCACTTAATAAAAATAATTACAACTTGCATTCTCAGCCACAAAGTGACCGTTGTGCTCATTGAGGCAAAGTAATAAAATTGGCACCATCAAACATTAGCATAAGATAAATTTCACGAATTAAAAACCAATTAGCACACACGTGTCACAATTTCTCTCAAGCAGCCCGTTAATTAGAGCCATTTTACCGCCTTGCAAATTTAATTGAAAAAAAAAAAAAAAAAAACTCATCAAACGTGCGAAACTCCTCCGCAGTCCGAAATTAATCAATCCAACCGCAACATAACCTTCCGTCAATTACCCCTTTCAAATTGGCACACATAGACGTACGAGTATGTTGCTCAAGACGTTCCCGCGGTCTCGCTTGACATCGTCACACGATGGTCGTTGACCTTCCCCAGCAGTCTCCTTATGTCGCCGACTAATCAAGACAATAAATTGAGAATGACACGCGGCGGGCAAGATGGCTTCATCATTTCAATCCAGCGCCATGACTATCTACCGCTCTTCGTATTGACAATTAAATAATTTATTGGATTTTCGCGCCTTATTAAGTAAGATACACAGATGGATGCGGACGGGACGACCCCCCCAAAAAATGTGTGTCATTCGCTTTAATTTTAGCGCTTCGCAGACTGTTTTTAGCGAAAAAGTTCAGAAAACCCGTCCAAAAATAGTACGTGATCCGTGGTAGCGCAGCAGAGATGATTACCTTGAAGGTGCAGCTGGTTTTTGTTAATTTTGTTGTTTTGCCTTAGGTGTCTTCTCATACTTTTTGTTTGTTTTTTTTGTAAGTGTCGCACAAATTTGTAGATGAAGATTGTTTTAGTAATTTGTTACAACCTCAACGCCTTTGTAACTTTTTTTTTAGGCCAATCAGCTTGCACACTTTATAATACGACGACCAGTTAGGTACTGGTTTTGCTTGATGCGAAAAGTGTTTGGCTATAGGCGTTGGCTATGCAATTCTAGGCGAATCCAATTAAGGATGAAAAATTGAATTTCGCAACAGGAAAAAGGAGGAAATCGTGAGCGCGAAACATGATTAGTGGGCATTGCCAAGGAGGTGGATTTGTCTAGGTCCTTCTAAAGTGGTAAATTAAGTGAATAATCATATGCAGATTTATATACTACCTAAAAATGGTTATTCATTTTGAGGTTAGGATTTCACACCCCTGCCATATGGCATCTGTCAAATCCATCTGTCATCCATAGTGACAGGTAGTTAGTTCTTGACTTGTCATTTTAAAATAATCACCGCTCACTGCATCAAAATTGTTGCATCTTACTACAAAAAAAAAACAGTTTTGTAATATCTGTGTGCAACAAGTTGACGCGGATTTTTTGAACAAAATCTTTTTGTACGAATAAACAAACAAAATTGCAGAATTTGTTGTTCTGAGAATCCAAATGTGGTCGTTGAGAGGCATCCACCATGGGTGACAGTTTAGTACCTGATGTGAACCGGCGGCGTTTTTGAGTCGTATTTTTTTGAAAACGACGAAGGCGCCACTCTTACGGTGAATTCTCTGTGCTATGGTCAAATGATAAACTTTTTTTTGGCCTGAAATTGAAGGCATTGATGTGAGAGACATGGGGTTCCAACAGGACGGGGCTCTATTGTACGAAAAGTTCCCCCGCCGTTTAATTTCGAGATTTGACAACATCAATTGACCACCAAGATCGTGTGGTTTGCCCCCTTGGATTTGTTTTTAGTGGAGCTATACTAAAGATCGTGGCTATGCAGATAATTTCCGAACTTACTTAAAAACCAACATTCAAGGGCATACTGTTAGAGTAAGACAAAAGAAAAGATCTTGTTCTTTGTAGACTCTAGATCGTAGGAGTAGAAACAGAGTTGGTGAAAATGTAGATTCGTGAGGCATTCTAGCATTTACAGCAAATGTATCGGAAGACTTGAATTGATCTGTTATGAAGAAAATGTTTCATCCAACCACAGTTGTGGTAGTCCAAAAGGGTAGCTTGTTTAATAGGCCACTGTGACAGACCCGATCGAATGCATTTGAGATGCTGAGGGCAACGGCTCTTGATTCCCCGTGCTGTTCGAGGGCTGAGTTGGCTTAGTTTGGTTACATAGCTCAGAAGGTCTCCATAAACCGCGACTGCGAAAACCATACTGCCTGCCACTTATTAATCTGTGTCCCTCCAGGTATTTGATTATGACAGTATTGATGGCTTTTTTTAAATACTTTCTTTGGTAGATATTGAAGAAAAGTTTGTTAAAACTGAGGCTACAGCGACTCCGATTATCAACTTCAAGATTGACAATTGCATTTGGTGATGAATTGTTCAAATGCTGAAAGTAGGCTAATCCATGTAGGGTGACAACCCAGAGGGGAGAGTAGTAGTGAATGATATACTCAACATTTTGCCGAAAATTGGATGCAGCGTTATAATGGCATTAGTTCTCAGTAAACTCGTCAAGTGGACAAACAAAGTCGGCGTCGTTGTCAATCCGTTTTTGATCTTGCTCATCCTCTGCTGGACTTCTCGAAATCCTCAAGATATTCCGTGAGATTCCACCAAATCTAGTGCTGCTCTAAGTATGAGATTCAGCACGATTAAGAAGGCGTGGATTACCCTATACATACGCCGAAATGAGGCATTCAGCTTGGAATAGTCCTTGGGATGTACTCGCATAGGTACGGATGTAGTGAGGTGACCCATTTTAGATAAGAAATACTGTACTTCTGAAAGAGTAGAGAAGTTGTTATTTATCTATAGAAAGGGCATATTGTATGCCGATTACAAAATGTAATCTAAAAAAAATAATCTGAAATATTTTGAGTGAGGTGCTTATGAAGTATGAAGGATGGGGTAATCTTGTAGAGGACGTATGAGTGGAAATTTAGTGTGGGGCAGGTGGCTGATCTTTTCGAGGATGTGAAGTGAACATTGTGTCGTGGAAATGGAGTGGACAGATCAATTTCCAACCGCATATCATAAAAAAAGTCAAACGAATTACGAAAATTAATTAAATTAAAATGGCTGCCACAACAAAACTATTTGACAGATCTGTCTGAAAATTTGGGTGCGTTCTTTTGAAAGATGATTCTTGACAAAAAAAAAATTGAATTTAAGGTGACGACACAATTTGAGTTAATTTTCATGGACTTATTGACCCACCCTCGTATGCCCTTAATAATTCAACTTGCAACCACAGCGAAACTAAAATATAGGTCCCTACTGAATCCATAATGAATTGCGAAAACAATAGTAATCAAAGTAATTAATTACTGATTACATGTTATCAAAGTTACATGTAATCAATACTGCAATTACTAAATTACTAAAATTAATCAAAAATATTTATTACGTGCAGTATTGATTACCAAGTTATATGATTACTTTGTAGTTTTAACTAATATAATTGTTTGAGTAATTGATTACTTTTGTTATTAAATATGCTCAGTTCTGAGGGTATTTTAAATCCGAAATGCTGCACCAGAAACTATGCTATAGGAACATAAATATACAGAGAGATATCTAAATAAGTGAAATATTTTTTTATGAAAACTATCGTGACACTACGGGATCACTGTAACATGTTTCAGATGGAAAACTCTACAACCCTAGAAGCCGCACCCAGGCTTTCGCGAATAATGATTGACAGTAAGACGGGCAAGAAGAATGGAAGTCCCTTTCAATAAATTTTTGCAGAAACTCTAGAGACAAAGAGCAAGAGGAAACAAAGACTCACACACTTCAAAAAAAGAAGGAAAACCATGAGTGAATATGCACGTCTGCATGGTTAATGGTTCCACTATGTACGTAGAATTCAAAGGTCAAAAGCCACCCAGTTCTATCTCTCTAAAGAGAACCACATGTTAAATGGTTGCGAATGCTGGAACATTCAGTTACTAATGGTCTAAGTGTGCTCTCGCCGTGGCTCCATGTAGTCATCTTAGCCAATTCACTTCGGGTGGATAGGAAACAAATACAAATTTGTTTTGCTTAGTGATTACGAGTACTACAAGTTATCTCCAATATAACAGGAACAAATTTCTAATTATTTTCTAATTATAACAAAAACCATTGATCAAAAGTACATACAAAAAAAAAATTAAAATCTTCTCGGTCAATGAAAACCACTGACTTTGATTCCTTCACACCCATTAAACATTTAACCCAATTCCCCTCAATGTCTCGCCAATAAGCCAAAGCCGAACGACAATTAAGCACTCTATCGCTTTCTCGACTCTTTAAGCTTAGCACACAATGAGCTGTGAAAAATTGCTAAAAAGAAAAAAAAAATTAGACCACACTTCGCTCTCTACCAAGGTTTTGACACGATTTTCGAGAAAAAAGAATAATTTCACAAAAAAAAAAATACAAAAAAAGTGTTAAATAAACTTCAACTGTATAAATAAAGTGAATTCACAAATTTTCATGGTCGAAAATGTGATGTGATGCGTCAGTGTGATGGAAGAACAATCGTAAAACATAAACCATTTTGTCATTGTTTTGTTTGCTATTTTTTTGTTATTCTTGTTCTTCTTGAAGACTCTTTTTTTTGTTACCTTTTTTGCACTCTTCTAAGTGTAAAATGATTTGATTGTTATACGTGAACAGTAAAAACGAAAAAAAATCATTCTGGATACAATGAAATTTATTATAATATGCGGTAGCACGCATCTTCCGTGAGGTGTCGTACTTTTTTTTACAAGTTTTTCTTTGGAGGAAGAGACAATATCCGGAAATAGATGACGATTCTAATGAGCAGTTTAAATAAACAATGCAATGTATAGTAAACGGTCGTTAAACAAAATTTAAATTTAATTGTTGCTAATAAACTTTGTCTAGAGCTTGCTAATGTTTATTAGCTACATATGTATATTTTGGCAAATGGCGCATTAATGCAAAAGTTAAAATGCACGGAAGAAAACGTTTTCAATTATTTCCGACCATGAAATTTTATCTACGTAACATTTTATTACACTCATGTTAGAGGGGAAAAGTAGTCTAAATATTGTTAAGTCAGTTGCAATCAAACAAAAAATCAGCGGTTCTTCAAATAGCTTGCATTGCCTAGATTTATCGGCGTGCAAAGAGCAACTTTCAAAAAGACAATCTTTTGTCAGATCAACGATAATCTCAATTTGGTTGTCCCGGGTTTCGGCACCAATTTTTAGAAGAAATGTGTGGAGTTTTAAGAATGGTTCTTTTGATATAACAACAATCCAAATTCAAGCTCAAGTCCTTTGTCTAGTCTGAGATCTTGAATAAGAAATGTTCACTTACGGTAATTTTGCGCTACCAATCGTTACTAATTACAAGATAGACTGACTGTTCATGGGAAATATCGAATGAATTCGACTATCGATAGTTAGTGAATGTATGATATGAGGGTGGCCGTGGTGTAGTAGTAACATCATCGCTTGTCACGCTGTTGGTTCACGGTTCAAATCCTGATGTCAAGAATCATCTATTTATTTCGCATGAAATAAATAAAAAGGTCGATCAATTGCGAAAGCTAAGCCAACTCTACTGCGAAGGCATAACACTGGCAGTAGAGTGGTCATATGGCTGAAAATGAAACTTGATCGTGATGATGACATCAGGAGGACGGAAAAAAATACTGTGAATCATGAGCAACGACAAAAACAAAACAAACAAGCTCCCCAGTTATCTGGACGCTACCCTTGGAGTTTACAGAAACTTAATACTATCTGAGTTTCAAACCACTATACTCTTATACGAGTAGTATAAGAGTATTCATATCCTCAAATTAAAAAAAAAAAAAAAAATTACAGAACGATTTCTTTCATACCTTCTTTTGTTTAAGAAGTTGGAAATGACTCAAAAAACCTCCGTACGCATATGAATTTTCGGGATATTGGCACTCAAGACCGATTTTCATTAACTTCGGGGTCAAGTCAGACAATTAGGAAGATACAATTTTCGTAAAATTTTAAAAATTCCTAATAGACTTTGTAGAGAATTCTATTCATAGGACTCATCGTTTTCGGGGGATATTCGAACTCAAAAGTGATTTCCATTATTTTGAAAGATTGTCTACATTCAGTTTACGAACATTTTGAAAAATTCGGCATTCATTTTGTAAAGAATTTAAAAATCTAAAATTTCAATTGTAACCATGTTTTCCATACGATTTCGAGATATTCGTATTCAAAAACCATTTCCATTACCTTCGGGGTACAGTCAGACATTTTGTATGATTGCCTACCTACAGTTTTGGAAAGTTTTGAAAATTGGGAATCCATTTTAAAAAGGAATTTAAACTTAAAATTTCGATTGTAACAATCTTTTTCATACGACACTCCGTTTTCGAGATATTCAAAATCAAAAATCTGCGCGCGGGCCTTTAGGAAAATGGGGAAGAGGAACAGAGGAGAAGCCTGTGCACGTTGGTTTTAAATGTTTGAAGGTTGTAGTGATTGGGAAATACAGAGCCTGGTAGATGTTCGTTCGGCTTATAAATGAATCCCTATATTTGACACTACGACCGAAGTTTGTCTTTAGGGTGAACTGATGTGCATTCGAAGCATGTCTCGTATTGCTGGTAAAATTTTGAAGGGGATGAATACAACTGGCTATTTCGCTGGAGCATTTTTTTTATTAAAGTAGCGATAAAATAGGGAGAGACACGAGATATTTCTCAGATGTTCAAGTGAATATATGGAATTCACAATGCCTCTATCACTTATAAGTTTTAACGCGCGATTCTGTACCCTGTGTAGAATGTGCAGACCGGTCTTGGGTGCACCAGACCAGATATGGGCGTTATATTCTAGCTTAGGGCGGACGAATGCCTTAAAAATTGGGGGAAATTCGGATATTTTGGAAGATTGCCTACCTACATTTTTAGAAAGTTTTGAAAAATTCAGCATTCATCTAGCAGAGGATTTCAAAATTTCGATCGTAACAATTTTGTTCATACGATGAATCGTTTTCGAGATATTCGTATTCAGAAACAATTTCCATTAACTTTGGGGTAAAGGCGGACATTTTGGAAGATTGCCTACATTCAGCTTTCGAAAATGTTTGGAAAAGTTCGGCGTTTATCTTGTAGAGAATTTTAAAACCTAAAATTTTGATCGCACCAATTTTCTTCATACGACGCACGGATATTTTGGAAGATTGCTCAAGTTTTCGAAAGTTTTGAGAAACTCAGCATTTATCTAGTAGAGGATTTCAAAATTTCCATCGTAACAATTTATTTCATACGATACACCGTTTTTGAGATATTCATATTTAAAAATGATTTCCATTAACTTTGGGATAATATCGGACGTTTTGGAAGAATGCGCCAATACGATTTTTGAAAATTTTGCAATCGATCTTTAAAAGCTTTTCAATGCAGACAGTTTCGATATTAATAATTCAGATATGTGGAATATTGCGTACCCGCCTGCAATTTTCGAAAATTTAAATAAAATTTTTGCAGAGAATTGCAAATCCTAATTCGGGGTTTTGGTAAAGTCAGACTTTTTGGAAGATTCTGTACCTACTAAGCTCATTCAGTGGAAACCCATTTTTGGTGCAGTGGTTGGATAAACTTAGATTTTATTCGTTTCTCCTTTATTCTCGGGTGGTTGTTTTTGTTGCTGTTCTCCGCTCGGGCTTGAACCTGCACAACTCGGGTCGCAAGCAAATATATAACCCACCACACTGTGGCCACCCTGTGAACATATCGATACTATCGAATAAGTCGATTGGACAGTTCTCATTACTCGAATAAACTGGTATTTTTAAAATTATTCTTAGAGCTAAATTCAGCGGCTTAATCTAAAAACTCAACTTCATCTTGTCATTGACCGAAATAATTTATTAAACACTATAGTTGCAATTTATGACATAAATGAAAAAAAAAGAGCTAACAACACCATTTACCGCCTCAGGGCATTGACCAATCGAATGTCTTAAACAACAAATTATCTCCACTGATCCATACACTGTCTTCTGATCGAAAACCCCCCCATAAAAGACCATAAAAATAAATAAAATCTCAAAAATAAAAATACACATATCAGAAAAAAAGCCTCAACCAATTCCAGGAATTTCATCCCGAAAGATGTGCATTTAGTACACGCCAACAATCAATTCAAGCATAAGACCCAAAATGAGATTACAAATCTCCTTTGCTTTCCACTATATCCCAGCCACTTCAAGGCTCCTCTGCCGGCCTGGTCGTAACACGAGAACCAGGCGAGTCAACAAAAAAAAAAAAACCAAAAAGACGAACAAACCTACAGAGCCAGACTGGAGGTGGAAAAGAAATTTCAATTTCAAAAGGAACGCCGCTTCCCAAAAATACCCAAAAAGACGAAAAAAAGACTTCCACACAGCACTTATTGACTCCGACGAGTCAGCAGCATCTTCAATGTGGTCCATTGAAGGACATAAATTAAAATACTTTACTTAGGAGTTTTTGGCTTGAACTGAATTCAAAGCCGGCACAAGGTCCTAAAGCTACTTTTCATGCAACTCTGTCTTAAATGGTTCTCGTCCGAAAAAAAGCCCAACCAAAGCGAAAAGAAAACCAAAAGAGATAAAAAAAAGATGTCCAATTCAAAAGCTGGACCACCACTAAAGTCTGAGTTATGCCTCAATGCTCTTAGGCTCTAATGAAATTCACCTGTGCAGAGGGGGCGCCGAATTCCGGTTTCACTCAATCAGATGCTAATGTGTGACTGTGCAGCATCTTCTTCATCATCAGCTTCAGCAAATTATTGGTCACTAGACCAGACCAGATCTGTTCTTTTTTCGTCGTCGTCGTCGTCGTTGTTGTCCAACCGAACATGTTCGCAGACGTAAATTAGATTATTTATGCACTCGTTCGCGCATACACATGGATACTCATCTCTATCGTATCTGTTGGATACACACTCAGCTTGTTGTTGAATGCTAATTGAGTTGGGGCCAGTGACCAGTGTGTAGTTAGTGAAGCTTCTATCCTTAAACTCTGCGTGGTTGCTTTATCTATTTGCTTATTCCATCATGTCTGGGTTGGGATTTGACCCTTGGGGTCATAATTCCACAGGTTCTATTGGTGGTGGGTGTTATGTGTTGATCGAGAGAAATGCGTATTCGTTGGCCCAGTTTTTTTTTTTACAACTTTAATGGCTTCCATTGGCAGTAGATACAGGAAATGAGGATCTATTAGGTGGTTCTGTTGCGTGTTTCTTGTTCTAAGTGAATTCGGGAGTTTTTGTTTTCGTTTAGCTTTTTCTTGACAGAAGAAAAGTGAAAGGCAAAGAGGCCCATTTGAAATTCAATTTTATTTGGAAATTGAATCAAATTTGTGATAAAGTGACGAAAGTGGGTCAGTCGGCAGATGGATTTGATAAGTTTAGGAAGAATGAAATTATTTTGCGCCTTGGGGAAGATGGCATCCTGTATTATTGATAATAGATCATGATCTAGATGTGTAAGATGTTCACATGCAAGACTCCGAAATATCATCACAGCAGTTGAGCATCTTTTAATACAATAGAGCTTGTGGTTGGTTCCGAAAATACTCCGTCACTGTTTTATAAGAGTTCGAGTAGAATTTTCAAATTCTGATCATGAGTTTCTGTGTAAGCCAAATGCTCACCTTCTTCTTCAGTCCAAGCATGGTTTACGTACACAGCAAGCGATAAATTGCTCTGTCATACTAATCCTCCAATTCCGTCGATGGTGTTATCAAGACCTTTACTTTAAGTTCCTATAAATGAAAGAGTTCCACAAGAGTGTGTACTGTGGCCACTACTGTTTCTGATGGCCCACCTTAGATGAGTTTTCTAGAGTTACGGCACCCACAAGGGTGTGTTCTATGGCCGCTACTGTTTCTGATGGTCTTAGACACCTTACTTATTATTGCAAGATCCTTTGTTCTTTTCATTGATGTCTTGAATACTTTGATTTGATCTGATCTTAAGGGAGAGAGAGTTTTACGATACCAAAAAACGTTGCACATCCTTCTGAGTGAAGTTTGATTTGGAAAACGTTTACTACGCTTTGCTGTAGTTTTTCGAAATTTTTAACTTTTATCTTATATCCCAGATAAAACCCAGCGGAACTCCTTCAAAATAAAAGTCCTTCGTCAAGAAGCGAAGATGCAATTGCGACTTTTATTAGCCGTATCAGGTTGCGGATTAAGTCTAAAGTTAAGAGAGTTTTCGAACTCTAGCATCCAGTTTCCATAGTTCGACAGGTTGAAGTCTGGTCAGATTGGGTACATTAATTGCTGGATAAAAAAAAGGGCCTTGTGGATGTAACTACCTAAGAAAGGTAGCTTTGATCACCAGAGTGCCACCGTGTAATAAGGAAAGTACATAAATTTTGAATAGAGGGCTGTAGTAGGCTTTTCTTAAAGTCAACAAAATTATTTTTTAGTTTCAATTCAAAAATTCTAATAATATCTGTATGTTTAGCCTTTAATTAATCGTGGGATACTAGCAATTACTGTCTTTTCACAGCTGGTCAGGGGGAACCAGCAAGTAGGTACAGCCTTTTGAGGGGATGTTTTGGAAAACTAGCAAGTTCTCTGTCATTTGAGCGTTCATGGGAAACCAGCACGTTAAGACTTTTCGGTGGCTCTGTAGTGCAAAACTGCAGATCGTTCTAGAAGACCGAGGTCGAGCAATATGGCACTATGACTTTAACAAATATACGAGTATATGCTATAAATCAGCGGGTGAAAGTCTACGCTGACAATAGAATTGAGGAAATAGGAGACAGAAAACTGTAACGCTTCGTAACACATCTGAGTCCAATATGAAATTTGAATGCTATTTTGATGGCTTCGGGGAGCGGAATATGGAAAATTCTACGAAAGCCAATCTACAGGCTGCCGGACGAGCCCACGGGTTGTGAACGGTGAAACAGACTTCATCATTTTCCCTGCCTTATTTCGACATTCAACGGCTTCTAACTCGTTTTACGCCACAATTTCTGGTTAGATATAATTTGCGGCCAGCGAATCTTTGGGATGTATCGCAGAGAGCGACTAACGAAAGCCTGTTACTTTATCGTGACATTTGCCGAGACTTTCCATGTTTCACAGGCATACAATCACGGATTTAACGTTGGATTCGAAGAGTCCCAACTTATTGCGTGATTTAAGATTTGACTGAATTTCCAAACTGGGGACAGGATACCAAAGGCAGCGGGGGCTTTATTTATTCTGCTTTTAACGTCTAGGACCTTTCTGCCATCAGATGATATAGAACTTCCCAGGTAGTTAAACTGTTTGACCTTCTCAATTTGCATCTGCTTCAGAATAATACGCTAATGTCTGTCTTCTTGCCGTTGATTCTTAGACCGAATGACGACTCGCCTATAGTGATTGACACATCTCGTCTAGCCCGCTGATAGTACTTGCCAGGGAACAGATATCATCGACATAGTCCAAATAACTTAGTCTTTCAAACGGTCCCCATTGGATGCATGTCTCTCAAATACACCTACGGTGGCCGTCAATACATCGTCTATCGCCAGTAGAAACAGGATTGGCGAAAGAATATCCTCTTGTCTGACTGCCTGTTGTACTTCGAAAGAGTCGCAGAGATATCTTTTGTACAGAACGAAACATGTTGTAGGACTCTTTTATAATAGCAATTATTTTTGGGGCATTTCTCTGCTAAGAAGAGTTCTCCATATGCATTCGCGTTTCTTGCGCTGACTTGATCGGCTGGTTGCTCGTTGACGCACCGTCAACTACTGCGAAAGCCCGCTCGATACCTTTTGAGTGTAATCTCGATTCTATCCTTTATCCGCTCGAGAATGATAGTTGCTACTGGTTTTGGAAAAATGGAGAAAACTCCAATACTTCGCCAGTTATTGCAGTTCTTAAGTTTACAATTCACCGTCCTTCTAATCCCTGGGATAGGTTTAATTTTCTCAAATGGCCTGTGTAAGCTGAAGTAGATTACTAGCTGTTGTGGTGGGATCTGCTTCAGGAATTCAGCTGGTATGCCTTCAAGTCGAGCTGCTTGATTGGCTTTGAGGAGATCGCTGTTCGGATTTTTGCGACTGTTGGTGGTCCGGTGTCAATACCTCTGTAAGACCTGCGCATGTCGATCAACTAGTGGGCTCATTGTTGCACTCTACTCGCCGGAAACGTCATTAAGTAGGCCACAAATGTTCCTTCCATCTACGTAGCGAATCTTCTTACAGCAGATAGACCTTCCAAGGTGCTTTTATGACAGGCCAATGTGTGATGTAAAGGTCATTTCGTGATCCTAAGCCATGTTTTCCCATCACGCGTTTCATGTCTGATCCGACTTGGGCATTGAGGTCACCCATGGCGATTAAGATATCGGCCCTCGGAGCTAAATTTTAAAATGAATTGGAAAACAATATAATTCTCGATACCCATCTTCGCAGGATTTGGAGCATACCATCCCAATAATTTCCATAGATGCCAGTAAATTCATTATAAATTGTCTCAAACCCGTCAAGACTACTTAATTATAAAATACTAAAAACATCACCTCTCTCTACACTTAAGTACTCAAATGCTTTCAGAATATTAGCATGTAAACGTGATTCCAGTCAATCCATTCCAAATACCAACATACCCATTTGCTATATCATCTTCTTGAATATTTATTTAAATCACATAAATCTAAGCCAAAAATAAACTTTTACGACTAAGTAAGTAGTCTCCTGCAAAGAGTTATAATTATGCAAATTCTTTTTCAACGATGTTGTGAGTTTGTCAATAATGTAGAATTTTTGGCACTAAGAGCACAGTACAGGGCCTGGTCTAGCTTCTCGCAGCCACTCGTGCTGTGCGCCACACGAATGGTTGGGTCCTATACAGTTTTATGCCTTTTCGGAAGGGCAATTTTTCGATTCAGAGAAGCTTCTCATGACAATTTATACTCTCGGATGTTAGTCAGATATTCGCGAGAGTGTTTCTTTATTTTTTTTTTCTTGCTCCGTGATCGAGCACTTAACCATTGACCCACGTCACCCAGAAAGAATGTTTAAATTAGGAAACGTATAGAAAAGAGAGTAACCTTTTATACTCTCAGATCCGGTGGTCATAGTGTAGTGGGCAGAGAGTTTGCTTGTGACCCGAGCTGTGCATGTTCGAGCTCGAAAGGGGAACAGTCACCGAGCAAAATCAAAGTTCCTTCATCTAAAGGTTTTTTCAATAGGGACATAACAATTTTGTATCTTAATACAGACGCACCTTTAAACTTTTTTTTACGATCTGTCAATCTCAAAACGTCAGTCAAGGTTTACGTATTTATCATGGTGAAGTTCAGGAACGAGCAACGTTTAGAAATTTTTAAAAACTACTACCAAAATTCTGAGTCAGTGGTTGCAACTTTAAGAGCGCTTACTCCAATTTTTGGGTCGTAATAATCGTCTCACTAGACATGGTGTGCATGCTATAGTGGATAAATTCGAGTCAACATATTCACTATTGAATGTTTTTGTGCAAGTGAGACAACGCACCGGTCGAAGTACCGAAAATATCGCATTCGTAAGTGCTTCAGTTCAAAATGAGCCAAATCAGTCGATTCCACGCCGTTCACAGGAATTGGGGATCTCTCAGTCCACATTTGTGACGAATTTAGCTTAAAGATCTTGGCCTACACCCTTACAAGATCAACTTAATTCAAGAACTGAAGCCTCTTGAGTATTTGAAGCGCCAAAACTTCTCCGATTGGGCTCTGCAAAAGTTTGAAGAAAATCCTGAATTTCATCGAAAGATTATCTTCAGCGATGAAGCTCAATGGCTTTGTCAATAATCAAAATATGCATTATTGGACAGGAACAAACCTACATGTGCTTCAAGAGGCTCCATTTCATCAAACAGAAAGTGATCGTGTGGTGTGGATTTCATGCCGGAGCTGTGATTGGACCGTATTTTTTCGTCGATGAAAATGATCGCCATGTTACGGTCAATGGAGTTAGCTATCGTGCCATCTTGGAAGACTATTTTTGGCCAGAATTGGATAGACTTGACATCAGTGATATGTGGTTCCAACAAGATGGTGCCACATGCCACATAGCTGGTCAAACAATTGATCTTTTGAAGGGGAAGTCCGGTAATCGTGTAATCTCGAGAAATGGTCCGGTCGAATGGCCAGCTCGCTCATGCGATTTAACGCCGATGGATTTATTTTTATGGGGATATGTTAAGTCGTTGGTTTATGCCAATAAGCCAACAACATTAGAGGAGCTCAGGAGCAATATCGAAGGCGAAATTGCCAACGTTCCGGCGGATGTGTGTGGAAGAGTGGTGGAAAATTGGCTCCAAAGAATCGATCGGTGGTCATATGAACGAGATAGAATTTCATACCTAAATTCAACAATTGAGGCTGAGGCTCGTCTTTGCGTCTCACATAGACCCGGCATTGATCACTACTCACGGTTATTTTTCACTCCTATTTGATTGTCACCTGCAAGAAGTGTAGAGTATAAGATTTATTATCCGTGATTGCTCATGACTGGTCAGTTATTTGGTGCTCCGTCAATGGCAATGGAACTCGAAATCGCAACGAAAAGCTAAAAAAATTGCAAATATTGCTTGACACGAGAACGGGCTGACAGCTTCAAGAACATGTGCCCTATATTTGCATAGATTCTGAAGTCTACCATATTTGTTCAGCCTTTAAGTATTCATATGAATTATTTTCCCATAACGTATTCTTCAAATAATTTGTCAGAATTTATAATTAATTTTGTTTACCTATATTAAATGCCTCAACAATATCTACAAAACCGGGACAAATTTATTCAGTTGTTTACTTTTCTAAAATACAATGGCGAGATCCCATAGTAAGTTAGGCTCAGAAACGAATATATTGCTACTTGCAACAGACTCAATGTATATTTTTCCATTCCTGTAAGCCATAGAGGAAATGAGCTAGGGTTCTTTAAAAAAAAAAAAAAATTCTGGTTTGGAGGTGCCATCACGTATTACGAGTACATTAAAACTGAAGAATCATTACAGCTAGGAGAATTTTGTTTGTTATTTCGATAGATAATTTCGATTCGAAGATAATTTTATAAAAAAAATAATAACTTATCAGCATTTTCTCGATTTGAAGAGTCGTTAACAAGCTAAAGCTCTACAAACTTAAAAAACTTTGTAAAGGGTGGGCCATCTGCTGGCTGACAGCTCCTTCACGCTCAAAAAATTGATAGAAACTGACAGAAATCCGCGGTACGACTTAAATCGATTTACGCTTGAACACAGTTGAGAACATTTCCTGCTGTGTTTCCGAAACAGTGCAAATTTTGAAAAGAAATGTCGGTCAAAATAATGCACCAACCGTGCCTGCTGTTTATCAAGAAAGTTCGTGAGATTGGCATGCTAATTGATAACACAAGCTGTTCTCGTGTTCACCCTGTGCTCTTAGCTGAGAATATTGCTGCCGTTGCCGAAAGTGTGCGCTTAAACCCGAGAACCTCAACTGACAACAGATCTCATCACCTCGGATTATTCCCTTTCAAGGTCCAATTGACTCAGGAATTGAAGTAAAATGACCACCCGCTTCGTCATCGTTTCTCTATTTGGACTTTAGAGCAAGCTTGAAATTGACGTCGCTTTTGTTTTAAAAAAAATTCATTTCTTCGTATGAGGTACGTTTTTAACTCGGCGGCTATGTAAACAAGCAAAACTGCCATATTTGGGAGTTGTAAAACCCACACGAAGTCGTAGAGAAGCCAATGCATCCTCAGCGTATGACTGTTTGGGGTAGTTTGTGGAATGCCGTGGCTCATTTTTCTTCGAAGATGAAGATGACAACAATGTTACGGTCAACGGACAGCGCTACAGAGGCATGATAAGCGATTTTTTTTGGCCAGCATATGAGGAAATGAATATATATTTGGCCATAGCTTCAAAAGGGGTCAAAATAGACCCTACCTCTAGTACAATTTTCTGATTTTGTTATATGATTTGTTTAGCCTTAATAAAGGGCGACCAGATAGCAATGATAGTTCTTCAAATTGTTATGTTTCAGCAGCTTTTAAAGTTACCAATAACATTCATCTGTCAAAATATTAAGTAAGGTTTGTCGTTTCATCGTGCATCGCTTGACGCTTCTCGAATGTATGGAAATTATTAAGAAATATTATTTCGACTCAGTTGTAAATACGCAACGCGAATTTCTCTTTTAGATCTTAAGCTACCAACTAGACAGAGATCGGTGCGAAGTGAAGAAAACATAGCTGCCGTAGCGGCCAATATCGAAGAAGACCCAGAAATGTCAATTTGGCGCCGATTAGCCGAATTGGGCATCGGCAGAGAGGCATTCAGGTTTATTTTGCAGTTGGATTTGGGCCTACATTCGTATAAGATTGTGCTGATGCAAGAATTGAAGCCGGACGACCACAGACAACGCCGTGAGTTCGCTAATTGGGCGCTGGAAATGTTGACCGGATATCCGGATTTTGACCAAAAAAATCATCTTCTCGGACGAGGCTCATTTTTGGCTCAGCAGCTATGTCAACAAGCAAAATTGCCATTATTGGAGCGACCACAATCCACAAGTGTTCGACCAAGCATCCATGCATCTACAAAAATTGACTGTTTGGTGCGTTTTATGGCACGGCGGCATCATCGGATCTTATTTCTTTCGAAATGCGGAAGGAGATGCCGTTACCGTCAATGGTCCTCGGTATAGAGCGATATTAACCGACTTTCTGTGGCCAGAGCTAAACAACATCCATATATCCGAGCTGCAGTTCTAACAAGATAGCGCTACATGCCATACAAACGACGCAAAGCTCGAAGTGGTGAAAGAGAAAGTTGGAGGCTGGGTCATCTAACGGCGAGCGTTCATCAATTGGCCGTCGCGAGCATGAGCCTTGACACCCCTCGATTATTTTCTCTGGGGCTACGTCAAGTCCTTAGTCTACGCTAACAAGCCAACCACTTTGGACGAACTCGAGACCAACATTCGAGACGCTATTGCCGGAATAACGCCGCACATATTGGACCTAATCATACAAAATTGAACCGACCGCTTGAAGCATTGCCAGCGAAGCCGAGACAGCTATTTAAATGACGTTCTATTCCATACATAATGGCATGAATGTAACTTCAAAATAAAGCCAGAATCAATTTGATATCTCACACCGTTGTTGTTTTATTTAAATTTCTTTTCCTATCGTTCTTATCTGGTTACCCTGTAGTATCTGTGACTCTTGTTCCCTCTTAGTTGCTCACTGAAACATAAAAGATTCAAAATCGTGATGACTATTTTTCATTGTCGGATGCGATCCTTCATAAAAAATTACCATTTTGTAGTTATGGGACTATAGAGATCTTGTGGGTGATTTGTCTAGATAGTATCTATTACTCTTTTTCGCTCCTAGTTGCTCACTGAAATATAAGAAGAAAGAAGAAAATAAAAGTAAATTGCTCTTTACCTAAAAAGAACAGTGATTCACCAGAAGTTAGTGACTTTGACCATTCTCTCTGCCGCTAAATGAGCTGCTGGGTAGTGATGACTATTTTTTATTGCCGGATACTCAGTGATCCTGATACAAAATTACCATTTTATAGTGATGGGACGATAGAAATCTTATGAGTGACTTGCCTAGATGCCTTAATAGTATCTGTCACTCTTTTTCGCTCCTAGTTGCCCACAAAAATATAAGCGATTCAAAGTCAATTGCTCTTTTCCTAAAAAGAACAGTGATTCACTAGAAGTTAGTGACTTTGAACATTCTCTCTGCCGCTTAATGAGCTGCTGGTTGACTATTTTTTATTGCCGGATACTCAGTGATCCTGATAAAAAATTACCATTTTGTAGAGATGGGACGATAGAAATCTTATGTGTGATTTGCCTAGATGCCTTAATAGTATCTGTCACTCTTTTTCGCTCCTAGTTGCTCACTAAAATATAAGCGACTCAAAGTCAATTGCTCTTTTCCTAAAAAGAACAGTGATTCACTAGAAGTTAGTGACTTTGAACATTCTCTCTGCCGCTTAATGAGCTGCTGGTTGACTATTTTTTATTGCCGGATACTCAGTGATCCTGATAAAAAATTACCATTTTGTAGAGATGGGACGATAGAAATCTTATGTGTGATTTGCCTAGATGCCTTAATAGTATCTGTCACTCTTTTTCGCTCCTAGTTGCTCACTAAAATATAAGCGACTCAAAGTCAATTGCTCTTTTCCTAAAAAGAACAGTGATTCCCCAGAAGTTAGTGAATTATCTATTCTCACTGTTGCTAGGTAGTGATGACTATTTTTCATTGCCGGATGCTCAATGATCCTCCATAAAAATTACCATTTTGTAGTGATGGGACGATAGAAATCTTATGAGCGACTTGCCTAGATGCCTTAATAGTATCTGTTACTCTTTTTCCCTCCTAGTTGCTCACTAAAATATAAGCGACTCAAAGTCAATTGCTTTTTTCCTCAAAAGAACAGTGATTCTCCAGAAGTTAGTGAATTATCTATTCCCACTGCTGCTAGGTAGTGATGACTATTTTTCATTGCCGGATGCTCAATGATCCTCCATAAAAAATTACCATTTTGTAGTGATGGGACGATAGAAATCTTGTAAGTTCTACGTCCTTAAAAATAGAATTTAACGTTTTCTCTTTCTCTTTAAAATTCAGTTGTATCTCATACGAGTATGGCTTCGCGCGTAGGTCCATTTGTTAAATATTTATTTCTTCGAACCCTTTAATTTATTACCACTTAACTATATTTAAATTCCTCAATAAAAATCGAATTCTAAAAATTTATAAACGCTGATCATAATCTTTGCATGTTTATACAACCTCACTAAATAGAAATCGTTTTCATCTCAGTTAAATCGTTCGTTGGCATATCTAAAACTTTGTATTCATGATCTCGACCATTTCTTCCAGGAAAATTTCATTTTGATAGCTTATTTAGCATAAATTTACGAGCACCATGATTGATTTCGTTTATTAAAAGATACATATTCATTTATTCAAAGATACAACCTCAACTTATTTACTAATAATTTCATTTTTGTTCTCTTTTCAGGTGAGTTTTTGAATTTTAATTTTCAAAATTTCGACGCTCTTTGTTTTTGGGTAAGATTAGCATTCGTAATAATTTTACTATAATAGTTTTCTCAGTTCCATTTTTAATTGCGAAATTAGAATCCACCGGATATGGTGACCAAGCTAAACACAGTTCAGCATCCTCTGTGATGTGAACTTTTATCTTTTGTGCGCTTGCGGTTTCACTTCAGAGATAAACTTTGTTATTTGATATCACAATTTGCTTAGGTTTGTCAAAAAAAAAAAAAATTGTTTACTATTGTATGATGTGAAGAGTATCTGAAGAAGGAGGTTCTGTTTATTGTGTGACGGAATGTGCAAATTCTAAGGATTTTATGTGCGCGCTGCTTATCTTGCTTTGAAGATTGTTACCCTCATAAAACAGAAGAGGTCTACAGTTACCTAAGCCTTATGAAATGACGCATTAATATGTACATTTAAATGTGAAGTGGAGATTTGAAGGGAATTGTTGGGATTTTTGGAAATTTTAACATTCACTGTGATCGCATCTGAGTCAGTTTTTTTAATTCCAGCACGTGCGTCAGATTGATGAGGATTTGGAATCGTGATTCAGTACGAGTATTATCTCTTGCAGAAAAAACAAACTTAAAGGGGGGTAAGAAACAGAGAGATATGTATGATTTACTTTGGAATGACATTTGTGACATTCTGAGATCTTGTGGTGAAATTGAGATATTGTTCAGATACCGCATTTTTGGTTGTACTCTTTGAGAACCTAACCAACTCCTACCTTCTCCAGTAAGAATATTGCATGAATTAAGATCTGAATATGGTGTCTTTTCCCCCCTTGTCATTGTTAGACCGCTCGTGCCCATCTATGGAGTAAATTCGATGCTAGTTTTGCACTACTATAAAAGTTTCACTATTTTCAAAGCTAGGCAGTTGCTGCACTGTGCAGAACTTTCGCTTGGACAGCCTTAATTAGATCTGCCAACAAATCTCTCTGTCTGAACTTTACCCCCAATAGAATCTAGTGTTCCGAGCGATGTTGGGTTAGGGGAGGTAGTTAGTTAGGTTTTACTATTCTGTTGTCTCGTCTAGTGCGATATTATACGATACAGGGGCCTTAAGTATGCACTATGACCTGTAAGACCTCAGTTGAGCTTTAGGTTCGTGATGATGACATCAGGTGGACGGAAAAAAATACTGTGAATCATGAGCAACGAAAAAAGCAAAACAATCAAGCTCCCCTTGGAGTTTACAGAATCTTAATACTATCTGAGTTTCAAACCACTACACTAAATCTTTCTTTCTCTCTCTTCTTCACAACGCCCGTGTCCTGTAGTATGAGAGTATTCATAACCTCTTTGGCGCGCGCAAATTATAAAAAAAAGGTTCCATGTTCCAAATATTTACTGGGTTCATTAAATCCCGCGTTAGATGGAGTAGTTCTGTCATTGCATTCGAAGAAAATATGTTCTACCATCTCTTTTTGCTCGCTGCAAAGCCAACACATACTAATTTCTATATCTGATAGTCCTATTTAATGCAGATGGTACCTGGGTGAGCAGTGTCCAATCAGGTAATCCGTTAAGATCCTTAAGTCTTCTTTGGTCTGTTCCAGTATATTTTGGGACCTATTTTGGTTAGGGTCGATCAACTTTTTCGCTTGTCTCAAGCCCTCAGAGTTGGGCCAATATTGAATGAGGCAATCGACTTCCCATTGCCTTATTTTGCAGTGAATACTACTAGGTGGTGACAGGCACCTGTTTTCGCCAGACAGTCGGACTATTTATTTCTCTCGAAGCCATCATGCCTTGGAATCCAGGCCACCGTGATTTTTTTTTTTTTTGTCGACGCGACATCTTTTAGGATGTCTAGTCAGTCCCAGACAGGCCTCGACTCTAACGTATAGGATTTGAGAGCCCTTAGTGCTGCCTGACTGTCTGAAAAGATTTCCGCATTTTTTTCCGCAGATATTCTCGTACATATACATATGTAGTTCGATGTGACAAAAGGCTTAGCACCTACTTATGTACATATATGTTGATGCTCTCGCTGTTAATTGTCTTCACTTACCTAACCCAACATCTGATAGCAGTTTGGAGCCATAAGATGCGTAGTCAATAAAGCCACACTAACATAATTTACCCGGATTTGTACATAAATCTACATGGACCAGCTCTGTATGCACAGAAGATTCGCCAGAAACAATCAATCCATACCAGTGACTCAAGCCTAAAACCACCACCACGTCTTCACCTTCGTGGCCTTCTTTAGCCAGACAATGCCCACGGTGTCCAATGACTCAATGAAATCACACCGCTATCCCTCTCTCTGTCTGTCTGTTGTCGACTAACTCATTTACCTGGAAGGTTCTTACTTCAACAAACATTGGTAATTACCTAATAATAGTCAAGCCGACAGGATGATGTGTGATTGCTTCAAGCTAGACTCATTCATTCCCAGCTCCAGCCACTGTGCGTCTGTGTGTGTACGCGACTATGCAGTGCCACCGCCACAGCCACCATCACTGTTACTGCTGCCGCATCATAATGATTTGCATCCTTTCGTGGTTTTTGCATTGATGAATGATGACCACCATAGCATGCGGAATGATGTTGTTTCCATTCGAGATGATGTTGCTCTTTGGTTTCATTAAATTATTCTTCCCGCAAGCGGATGCTCTTCTGTGATGTTGATGTGGTGGAGGTTACATTATTCCAGAACAATTCATTAAAAGTCGTCTTCTTTGTCCTTTATTCCTAGAAAACAGATTGTAAAGACATTGTTGCAGGATGTGAGTGAGTCATTCGGCAAACGAAGGGAAATGTTGGCTTTAAATTTGAAATAAAAGACAGTGGAGTCGATCGATAATTTGTTGCTTTTGCAAATAGGATAGTTTAAAATTTTATTCAAACACTGTT